>CM075189.1:22814838-24039838 GCA_037577475.1 Chaunax sp. Z400 | reverse complement strand
TCATTTTGTCCCGAAGACGCCCCTGTTTCAAGTACACAGCTGCAGAGTTATTGCCAAAATGCAGATTGTAGCATAATTATGCTGAACTCATTATGAGTCCATTTTTGTATGATGGTGAATTTCGGCTTGAGAAACAAGTCAATTAGGCAAATGTGTGCGACGTGTGTTGTTCTTCTTGCTGACTACACTCCACCTGATTATTCTTTGTATTCAAGGCAGGAAACATGCTCTGAATTCAAAAACAGAGCAGACGACATGCTCATTTAGGCAGAGCTCAACTCTGTCGCTGAGTACGCAGTGTGACGAGCTTAACTAACACTTTCTAACGTATTCCTCCCTCCGAATCCTTTCATGTTTTTTTTCCACATCCCCTTTTCTCTCTCTGTTTTGCTTCTTGGGAAGCAAAACTCATACGCTTCTCTCTCTTTGTCTCTGTAGATAAATGGAGGAGAAGGAGCGATGTAGGAGCAGGTCTCCGGCTCGGGGGGCCAGTCGGGTGCAGCAAGTGGTGGGAACAATAATACGTCGCACCCGAGAGTCGCTTAGCAGGTACACAGTAAACCTGGGATCAGAGCTCAGGACTAAGATCCTCTTCAAAGTTTAAGAATTGTTTGTGAAAGTAAAAAGCAGGAATGAAAAATACTTCTCACACATGAATATTGACACTTTAGGGCTTACTTCAGCTGTTCAAGGTAGGTTACCATCGGTCTTGTTCGGATATTTAAAACAAGTGAGAAATTGTCGGTATCACACAGCCAACTGTAGCAGAAAATGCAGACAGCACACATACCACTGCTTCAAGAACAATTCTAAACATTTAAATAGTTAAAAAACAAAACAATCAAGTTTGGCTTAGAGAATGGAGAAAAGGAGCATCATCCAGATTGTAGGCTTGCTGCCAGATTGGGTGGTGCAGCAAAAGTATGGGATGTGCAGTTTATATCAATTACAGTAAAAAATGTTTCTTCCTGGTATGAGCACGCGCACACACACACACACGCACACACATGCACACGCACACACACACACACACACACACACACACACGCACACACACGCACGCACGCGCACGCACGCACGCACGCGCGCACGCACACACACACACACACACACACACACACACACACACACACACACACACACACACACACACACACACACACACACCAGCTCTTTCCTCATGCCCATATATTCAGAGGAATAACACATAGTTGAGTACATTTTTAAAACCTGACTGGGGGTTCTGATTGGACAGATTGTCAGCCCGGACGTTCTGTGTTCCTCTCGCAAACACAAACACAACCCTCAGTGAACCACAAGTATGCCTCCAAGAGTCCTTCACTCCGTTGCCGGGTGGTTTGTAATTCTCAAGGGAGGAGGCAGTCCAGAGAGGAAGAGCAGTAAAATTCCTGTCAGTCGTTCTGGGAAAGTATCATGATGTCACAAGCAGGTGACCGGAACAGTAGGCCTCAGAGGAAATCATTGTTAGATTAAACTTTACATACTGTATATTCTCAGGGAGCATTAGAGCTGATGGTGTTGCAGTTCATATGCAAGTGACTTCTCATCTCTTGCTCCTAAGTTGTCTTTATCTGAAGAAGTATGCAACTTGTTCGCATGTCAAACATGCCATATGTTCCCTTTCTGCTTGTTATTCTTCCAATGCTTACTTACTTACTTACTTTGGATTTTGTTTGTAGTTTTTCTTTCTTCTCTCTTGTTTGTATCTGTAGAAAAACTGTGTTATATTAAACTCTGATGCTTGACAGGATTGGAACTCTGTACAAGCCCCCAGGGCTTCGTTCCCTCCTTGCACTGTTTTTTATTATGTGCTAAATAAATAAATAAAAAAGTCAAATTAAAAATAAATAAATTAAAAAATTAAAAATCAGAAACAGCTTCTCAGTGGTGCAACACTTTGGCCCAGAATGAAAACATCTCAACAACTGGATGGATTGCCATAACATCTGGTGAAGATATCCACAATGTCCAGAAGATAAATCCTGAAAACAGTAGTGATCCCCTGACCTTTCTTGTCACCAGCAGATCAAATTTTTCATGAATTAATTGAAATATCTTGACCTCTACTTGATGTATCAGTATGAAATTTGGTAGAGACATTCACAGTCCTTGTACGATGAATTTCAGTGACTTTGTTGAGATTCAGACTTTTCCTCCTCGGGCCACCACAGGGTTCACTCTTTTGGTTTATAGGTAAATATCTTATTATTCTGAAAATTGCTACAAGATTCCCTCAGGATGAATTGCTATAATTTTGCAACTCTTCTTTCTCTCTGTTTGTGTCTACTGAAACCAAATCTCTTGAGATATTTGAATGGCTAAGTGGTAAATGGGATGTTTTTTTTCATAATTTTCTGATTTCATGGACAAAATGTCAAGTTGAATGAATGAATAAAATAGTTGCCCAAGTAAATGACAATGAACATTAAATGTCTTTGCAGCCCTAAAAGTCTCCATCATTGAAGATTGTTGTTTTTGTGTGAAATCATACCAAATATAGTTTTACAAAACTTTAGAATTAAGGTGAAAGAATTATTTGGTTGAATATGGAAGTTGAATCTTCACAGCTTCAGTATCTAATAATCATTTGTAAAAGAAAATGAGATTTCCAGTACAAAATGAAGAAAGTGTCCAGTCAGATAACCCGTGACTCTGTTTGATCTCCTCAGAGAGCGATTGCTAGGTGACGGGAGGTCACAGCGCTCCAACAGTCTGTCCAATCAAAACTTCCAGGCCAAGCTGACGTTTCAGATCACCAGGGACCCAGTCCTGGACAGAAGCACAGGACATGGCTTCACTCTCACCACAAGCCCACCCCTGCTGGTCAGGGACGTCATTACAGGTAGATGTTGTGTGTGCTGGGGATGAGATGGTGTGTGTGTCCTCTTCGTCTGTGTGGATGAGTGCGCTTTGTTTTCTGGGTTTCTCTCCAAATGACCACCTGCTTTATGCAACAGTGCACCGACTGCCGCAAGACAGACTTACAGACTCCCTCTCTCATGCTGTCTTGTTCACACATGCACACACACACAAACACACACACTGATGCTCTCCTGGAATTTATCTACAAGGCACGGTGCCAGAGATGCCATACAGGAAGTCACACGCTCATTCCGTCTGTCATTCTGTCTGTCATTCTACCACTTTTCATTAAGGAAACTTTAAGAGAGAGGGAGAGAGAGATGCTGATCAATTACTTTTATCTATCCTGTACAATAATCTGATTAATGCCCTGAGGATTGTCCCACCCTGCCAACGTCTCTGTAATTGCTATCTGCTGATAAAAAGAGAGATAAAAGCTGAAGAGAAGATTTCATATACAGAGAAAATGCCAAAAAACCGAAACGATCAAAAACAATAGAGAGCAAAACTGTGTGAAAGAGTGCAAATAGCAGTGAGACTGGTGATGTCTTTGTGTGTGGGAGCAGTCAGCGAAGGTTCTGGTGATGTGGAAGTGAATGTGAGAGGGAAGTGGTTGAAAAAGAGGGATAAAAAAAAGAAAAGAGGAGGGTGGGAGGGAACTTGAAATACCATAAAAATGAGGATATTGGCAGAGCTGACATGAAAGCTTGACAGAGAAGGAGGGGGTTAGCTTGTCTGGCAAGAGAAAGAGAATATGTGCACATGTAGTTTGTGTGTGCTGCGTGTGTCTGCATTATGTAAGATTCCAAAGCAGTGTGTGGGATACAATGAGTGGGTCAACAATCAGAGACAGACGGGGCAAACAGACGGTGTGTGTGCACATATTTCCAAACACGTGTGTGTGTGTGTGTGTGTGTGTGTGGGTGTGGGTGTGTGTGTGTGTGTGTGGGGGGGGGGGGGGGGGGGGTGTTAGAGTAAGCTGAGACTGCTGTGCCTCAGTTGTGCTCTCTTGCCTGAAGACAAATGAGTATGAATAACTAGAATAAGCAGAGTGTAGCTGGTCTGCATGAGACCCAGAATAACATCCTCACATCAGGGAGAGCTCAGCTGAACCTGTGTGCAGGTTTTTTTTTATGCAAGCGTCCACTCTTTTCTTTGTGGATGTGTGTGTGTGTTTCTATATGTGTGGCTGCAGGGAGTCCTGCAGATGGGATACTGTTCCCAGGGGACCAGGTGCTACAGATTAATGACACAGCATTGGAGGATTTGAGCAATGAGCAGGTGGAAAACGTCTTAAGGTGAGAAGAACCATCCATCCATCCATCCATCTGATGTGGCATTTTTAAATTCATGTCAGTGGTATTTGTTTTGTTAGTTTGTTGAAATAAATTGTTATGTCCGATGTCTATGGCCTAGTTGTAGCTGAAAGATTAAAAAGAGGAATCTTAATGATATAACTTTATAGCTAAAATACATGCCTTTGAATGGACTTTAGTGGCTGATGACACATCAGTTTAGTTGCTGGACTTCATACCAGTACGTTTAGCTCATCAAGTGACTTAATGCACTCATAGATTGTTTTTACTGCAGTCCATTTCTGAAAGCATGTGTGGATGATTCATACATGAGGGTGTGTGAGTGTGAGAAAGGTAGGAATGGAGGTCAGAGGGGAGAGTTCTTCCATAACAGCAGGACATAGAGATATTGATGTCTCTCGTGTGCGTTTATGTGTGTGTTTGATTGTGTTTCTCCCTCTCTTTCTGGGTGTGTGTGTGTATTTTTTTCTGCCTAGGGACTTGGAGGATTGTATCACTGTGACAATCCTGCGGCACATGACAGTGAGTACAAAGCGATATTGATGATCCCCCCCCCCCACCTACACAAACACACATACACTCACAAGTCATTCGACCATCCTTCCTTTAAATACTGTATAGGCTCTCTGTGTGTTTCCAAGCATGTGACCAGAAGCTTGCGTCCTCTGACAGGACTAATTGCCTCCACTCCTCCTTTAGATTGTGTTGTTCAAACTTTAACATGTGTGCGTCGACTGCGATGACAGCTGCGTCTGTTTGTGTCTCAAACTTTGTTGGTCTCAGAATTAATTGCAACCCTAGCTGGACAAGCCTGTTCATCAAAGTCCACGATCCATCCCTCACATAATGGACCTTGTGCATGCCTTTGTGTTGCAGAATCCGAAGTCATCCATCATGTCAGCCGAGAAGAGGGCTCGTCTGAGGAGTAATCCAGTTAAAGTGCGCTTCGCAGAGGAGGTGGTGGTCAATGGGCACACTCAGGTGGGAATGAAGTCTGTTGTGAGCCACTGATGAATGCCTCTTTATGTTCTTATCTTATTTTCTAAGCTGTCATGTGTCTTTCAATTTATCTTTCCTCGTTTGATATTAATTCTTCTCTTCTCACGTTTCTCCATCAGGGAAACTCTCTTCTCTTCCTGCCCAATGTCCTGAAAGTCTATTTAGAGAACGGACAGACCAAGGCCTTTAAGTTTGACAACACCACCACTGTCAAGGTATGTATTAACATGTGTTCGATATTAAAGAAGAGAGAGAAATTTCTACAAAGAATTATTATAATAATGTTTGGACTGAGTGTATAGTGATGATGACAGATTAAAATGTGAACCATTGAAGGGAAATGTGAACATTCGAACCTCTAGCTGCTATGCTGCTGGTGAATCCTGAAGGCAGGATGGGTAATTGGATTATCCATCTTTTTACTGGATGGTCCAATTGCGGGATTATTCTTGGGTGGCTAAACATGTTTGTCAATACCAAACTGTTTCATGAAAGCCAATGATAAGACATGTGCAAAACCTACACCAAGTTGAATAACCTGAACACACTAGGAATGCACCTTTACATCTTCTGACTAAGAACAAGTACAAGTACAAGTTCTTACCTTTGGGTATTAATGAGCACCAGTATGAGTTCTTTTTCTATCACTTAACAAAATGAATTGAATATGTAAAAGTTAAATACCAGTCCACTGGTGAGTGACGAGATTGTTAGGGAGCTCATATTCAGACCCAAATATTCCCAGAGGCCACCTTTGCTTAGTGAGATTATAGCATGTACATACATGTTTTTTCCAGCTAGTCTTTCTAGGGTCTTGACAATTTAGCAGAAGGCTTTGCAATGTAGTTTAATATTATGATTGTGAGTACAAGTACATGAGCACAGTACGGGACCAATACCTGAGTGGCATCGATATTGGTGCATCCCTAGAACACACTTATCTTAAAATGAATTACATTAAATTAACAGAGTATAGATAGACAGATAAATTGTATTTTATGTAATGTAATGTAAAATGCTAAATTTGACAATAACTGATACATTAACTCTACATTATTGTCCTCAGTAGATCTGTTAATTTAGCCCGTGAGTATTATGAGACCAAATGGTGGATAATCTGTTCTGAAAGGCATCCTTAAAAACAAGTGGGTGTATTTTGCACTCAAGCACACCACAAGTTATGGTGTTATTTCCCCAAGGGTGTCAGAGTGTGAGTAGATTGCTCTTTTATTCTTAATGGTGGGTTAATACAAATTATTATTAATTAAATGATATAGTCTCTCAGGGAGAAGTGTAGTGATTCAGAGCTATATTACAGTGAAAATTGTTGGTCTGTTGTTGGGCAGAGCTGGACTTTGTGAAGAACTATAGATGTCATCTCTAAGTCCAGTTGGGTTCGTGCAGAGTGAGAGATGTGGTGTACACAATCAGAATACAAATGAGGTAGGAGGAAGATCAGTGGGTCAGTGCTCACCATCAGTAGGTCCATGCTTGCAGTTGTTTTCCGGAGCACATTATTATTGTTAAAGCAGGTTTTGTATTTCAGTTTGCAAACCCAGGCTCAGGGAAACTGAAAGGAGAATCAGATTTGATCATCTGCCATCAGCAGGCTGAGATGAAACGTGTTTGTCTAATGGGGTCTGATCTGTTGGTTTTTCTCCATTCCAGGACATTGTTCTGACTCTAAAGGATAAACTGTCCATCCGGGCCATCGAGTACTTTGCCCTGGTGCTAGAGCAACAGTACAGTATCACTAAACTACTGCTGCTGCATGAAGATGAGCTCATACAGAAGGTGAAAGACACAATGGATACACAAATCCACACACAAAGATACAGTAGTTGTTGATGGCTGTTTAAAATAGGTGCAATTCACTTTAATGTTACTTTCAAGCATAGCAGCTACAGTAGACCTACTGATAAGAGGGTACAACACAGCTAAGAATGGATGCCATGTAGATGCCTTTACTTTTAGATATTTTACCTTTTTTTGTTGTTCTCTTTATCAGGTGGTGCAGAAAAAAGACTCCCATGACTACAGGTGTCTGTTCAGGGTGTGTTTTATCCCCAGGGACCCCACGGACATGCTGCAGGATGACCCCTCTTCCTTTGAGTACTTCTTTTTACAGGTTGGAGGAGCAAATTCTCTCATCAACTTTACGATATATTATCTGCCCCTGTTCGTCTCTGTCCAGCTTAGAGATGTTTTCTGTTGTTAAACATCAATCAAAAATTAGCCCCTTTGTCCTTACTTACATGTGCGCAACAAGTTTAAATGCTCATACTGTTAAAAAAAAAAAAACTGTCTTGATGTAACAAATGTAGTCGCACTGCATGCCAATGCTTAGGATATCTGGCAACTTGTTCTTGTCTGCTCTAAACCTGCTCTTAAAAACACACAGGTCGTATTGATTTGTTTTTATATGACGAAAAGCTGTGTTTGTTTGCACTGTATAAATGGCAGTTTGGGTGCTCCAGTGTTTATTTATGAATAAGCCCACAAGCTGTGGATGTTGCAGCGTCTGATGTTGATGACGATGTGCTGTATGTTGGCATATTTTACGAGTAATTATAAAAGTATGATGCTTTTCAGTTATGCATTGGTATGTTTATTGTAATACACATATGCATTTGCTATGTCTGTATCCATTATGCTGTGATTGTGTATGCTTCCAGAGTGTTGGGGACGTGCTGCAGGAGCGTTTTGCGTTGGAGATGAAGTGTAACACTGCACTCCGCCTGGCTGCCTTGCACATGCACGAGAGACTAGATAGTTGTGGACAGACCAGGACCTCTATCAAGAGTTTAACGTGAGCCATATGTGTTTTTGTGTGGATTTCATTTTAGAGTCATCTAGAGCATGTTCCTCTCCTGCAATTGTTGTAATTTGTGTAGGATAAGGGTGCGCGCTCAGTGCATGAACTATTAATGTGATTACACAATGCTTTATTTCTGTGCACATGGATGTATTTGTCATTTTTACTGTGTGTGGATCAAAAGTTTCTTTGTTTTTCAGTTTTGTCTGTCTCTCTCTTTCACAATTACAAGCTCTAATAATACACACATTGAAGCACAGATCTATTTACTAAAAGGAAGCCTCAGAGATTCATCATTCATAGATTAATATGATTATATACGTACGTCAGTGCAGTCATAACTACTCTGTGTTTTGCAAACACAGGCTTTTATCGTTAGTTATGTCACCCTGTGTGTTTCTTACCTGTCCTGCAATTCCACACACTGAGTCCCAGGCTACATCCACCTTTGAAATGCTTCACCAATGTTTGCTTGGTTTTGAACTAAATAAAGTTCTGAGTGCATGTTGGGTACTGCAGTTTAATTTCACCTCTAACTTTAGCTAGCACTGAGGTAACAGCGTTCTTGTGTGCTTTTCAATCCTTTGTATTTGTGGTGGTGATGACAGGAAGGAGTTTGGCCTCGACAGCTTCATCTCTCCAACACTGCTGGGCAACATGAGGGAAAAGGACCTGAGGAAAGCCATCAGCTACCACCTCAAAAAGATTCAATCCCTTCTTGAGCCTCGCCAGAAGGTACACTTAAACTTGACTTAGAAATGGGTGGAAGGAAGCATTGAAATGTGTAAAGGGAAAGATTGTGACAGTTTAAGGCCCATTTATGCTCTATGTCTATGACTGCTAATCTCCCAGAGGTTTAAAGTGTCAATGAGTCAACCAGGACATTTCTCCTGGTTTTCTCTCATTCTATTAACTGTACTTGTCTACCCTCTCATTTTCTTGTCTTTTCTCCCATGCCCACTGGTGCTGTAGGTAATATCTGCTACTCAGGCTCGTTTGGCCTACCTCACTCAGCTGGGAGAGCTCATATCATATGGGGGACGATCTTATGCTGCTACAATGATGGTAAGAGTTCGGAGCCTGATGCGGCATGGTTGGTAATGTCAGCAGTCCACAGTCCATTTCAATCGATTCAAATTTAACTGTTGACCCTTGCCACATGTCATTATTCAACACATTTATCTATGTCCTTTTCATCTTCTATTCTGATGTATGCTTCCTTACTCTGATCTACACACAGCTTCAGGACAGGGAAGTGACAGTCAACCTGCTTGTGGGAGCAAAGTATGGGATGAGCCAAGTCATCAACCACAAGCTCAACATGATTTCTACACTGGTGGAGTTCAGCAGCATCAGCAGGGTGGAGTTGCTGTCGGAGTCGGACAAAGTCAGCTTACTGCGTATCTCACTGCACGATATGAAGGTATGGAGGACATCTGATTCCTATACATAGTTATCAAGATACTGGACTCTATTATTCATAAACCTGTAGGCACTTATACACTGACACAGATACAAAAAATGGATATTCACTCACCACACCACATTTGTGCCAAAGCTCATGCTTCAGTAAATATAGGTCAATCATTTCTTCTCCAATACACAAAGAAAATGCAGCCTAACAGGGTGTGTGGTAGCTATATAAAGCTCATTCATTGGCTCAAAGGTGACTCTCTCTCCCTTTTTCTCCCACTCCATTGCCTTTTCACCCTTATCCTTCCTCACCCTTTGGCTTTAATCACTACCACTTTACCTTATCTTCTGCTATGCCCTCCCCCTCTCAGCCATTTGCCTTACTGATGGACTCTCTGGCAGCCAAAGACTTAGGATGTTTGCTGGGAGGCTACTACAAACTCCTGGTGGATCCAAATGTCAGTGTCTTCCGTCTGGGGCGCCCAAAAGTGAGGGTGCACCGTATTCCTGCTGAAGAAGGTGTGTGTGGGAGGTTCGCCGTAATAGAGGGCGTGTGCTATGAATCCCTATCAAGTGAGCAAAAATTGTTTCACTTAAAATAATCACTTTCTGGCTTTGGCTATTTGATTAATATTTTTCACATCATATGTTGATGTCTGTTGCTGTCACCAGCCTGTATGGATAAGAATAGAAAAGCCAGTCATGTTATTTCAGCATAATTTAACTTTATCCTGTTCTAATAATAGAATAATAAAATGTTTTGCAATGGTTTTTCTGTTTCTTGTGTGTGCATCATTATTAGGTTATGTGTCTCGCTGCTGTAGTGACTCGGATGACTCAACAGATGAGGATGACCCAATGGATGCTCAGAGTTACAAATGCGCTGACCCAGCAAGTCAGGACTGGGAAGAAAGGAGGAGAGATGAGGAAGAAAAGAGGAAAGAAGAAGAAAGGAAGGAGAGAGAGGAGCACCAAGGCAAACAAGAAGTAAAGATAATAGTCACAACCGAAGATAAGGAAGATGAGAGCGAAGAAGGCAGAGGAGCAACAGGAAGTGGTCTACATAAATTTAGTATTATGGATGAAGAAATGAACCTGGAAACCAGCTGGTACCACACAGACCCACGAGTCACTAGTAGCTTCTCAAGTTTGTCTAGTAGTTCCTTGAGTACTGCCCTAGAGGACAGCAGTGCTGCAGCCAAAGTCCCATCTTGTCTGGATGCACGCCATGGACCACGCGTAAGTGAGGATCTGCCAAGCTTGGACGTTCAACAACCTTACCTCCTGGAGCCAAAACACCATCAGGGGCCCCTGCGACCAACCAACCTCAATTACAGTGGAATTGACAATTCTTGCCTTTGCTTTGCTGAGCTCTCCAAAGCTGATTTCCTCCCTAGTCCACCTGAGGCTACAAGTGATGATGATGAGGAGGAGGATGAAGAGCATGGGGTGGAGAAACTCAGACGCATTAGTAAGATCCCTAGTTCAAGAGACTTGAGAATGATTGACAGCATACCCTTTGAAAGGTCACCCATTAAAAGAAAGAAAAAGATCCCTCCGAAAGTCCCATTGAGGACAAGTTCAATTCCTGGACACAAAGTAGGACAGGCTGAGCAGCGCCTTTCCAAGGATGAAGAAGGTCTATTCCTGACACCTTCACCCAATCCCAAACCAGCTCTATTTCCCAAAGAGACTGCCTCAGAGTCTGAGGATGAGTTTTTTGATGCACAGGAGAGATTTACTCCCCCAGTTCCTGATCTATCAGGTTTGTCTACAGCGTGTTTGTTATGACTTTGGAGATAAATAAGCCATTTTCCTTTTCCTTTCCTTTTTGTACACTTGATCCATGATGTTTTTTTGGTGATAGCAGTATCAGACATCAATGAGATAATCAGGTGATTAAAGGAGTTGGGAGAAGATTTGTGTAAATCCACTAATGCCTTTCTCTTTTGTCTCTGGCTCTCACAGACACTGAGCTGGCTGACCGGCGGAATGCCAATCGGTTGAGTGGAACCAGGAGTAGTCTTGCAGGTCTCCAAGGGAAAGGACCATCCTCCCCGCTTGCCAGTAAAGCTGATTTATCTATCAAAAAGGAAAAGGAGACACTTAAAGGCCCCACAAATCAACTTACCAACCAACAGCCCAGTGCATCAAAATCATCTCAAAAACCTGAAGTTAAGGTCAAACCACCATTGGCACCTAAGCCCCAGCTGCCTCCTAAACCTCATATCATTCCTCCCAAATCCCCCCAGCATGGCAAATCATATTCTCACTGCAATGGGGATGCCTCTGGGCGTCTGTCTTCTGAACTCCTGGAAATGGAGCCAGACACCATGGAGTTCAAATCTGTCACTTCTGGGGCAGGTGGACTCCCACTGTCATCACCCTTGGTCACAGCAGTGTGGTGCAGCAAGCAACCACAACCTATTACAACACAGATGGAGGAAAAGTCAAGGAGGAAAGAAAACAGCCCAAAACGGTCTAAAGATCTGACACATGAGAACAGAGTACATATTATTTCCAATGTCAAAGCATACATACCTAATGAAAAGGAAACCCCTGAAGTTGAAGGGAGAAGCAATGAGACTCCAATACCCACAAAAAAGCCACTCAACCTACCCCCTATCTCTCAGTCTAATTCTGGTGCAAAGTTAGCCATTCCTCCTCCAGTGCCCCCCAAACCCACCTCTTCCTCCAATTTCCACCCCTTATCACTACCTGCTAGCTCTCCTGTTTCCCCAACTGATCCAACCAAAGGGATCTTTAAGGATAGCATAAGTCCACCAAATGGAACCCACCCTTGGAGCAGCCGCAATGGCAGTGTCCAGTCAGGATCCAGGAGGGTGTCTTTGAGTCATGAAAGCCTGTCACCAAAAAATACAGATGCACCTCTCACCCTTACTACCTCTCTCACCTCCACCAACTCAAAGGATGTTGGGTGCTTAGAAAACAGAGAGCCTGGAAGATCTGGATCAGGATCCGACCTAAGGACCAGCTCTTCCAGCCTGGGGGGCAGACTACCAGCTTCTTCCCTTCGAGGGAAGATCCAGGCTTTGCCTTGGTACATGACCCGTTCCCAGGAGATTTTGGGAACTCTAGACTATCCCTCCAGTAGCTCCATAAATGGAGACACATCTGGGTTCGGCTCTGGTTTGTCTGTAGCTAGTGGTTTGTCAGACTTAAACAAAACCCCTGTGAAGGAAAAGGAGGCCGTGACCTCAAAATCTGGGGGGAAAGGTAACATTTTGGAGGATGGAGCTGAGGTTGTCATAGCCACCATCAAAGAGGTTCAGGAAGTGTTCTCGCACTTGAAAAAGGCCAATGGGACAAATGGCTCGCACCCTAATCTCAGTTTTAAAGAGAATAGTGGACCACGTGGTAGTGTTTCATCAGAGCAGCCTCAGTCACGTCCCCATTCAGCAGTGGGGCTTGGAGGTGTGTCCAGCATGCAAATTGGAGGTGACTCACCAACCTCCTCACTTGCAGATAGCACGCCTCCTCAACAGCACCGGGAGGCTTGTGGCTGCCACACCGTTTATGCCAACTGTTTCAGTGGAGACACTGAGGATGGTGTAAGCTTTGATGAGGAGCTTACCATTTATGAATTCTCCCGCCGCACATGCCCCAAACCAGCCCAACCCTCACCTGTCTCCTCTCCTACAACACCCTCCCCAAACCCCAATATTCTGTCACTACTTAGGGACAACCCCCGACCACTCTCTTCTTTCTCCACTGCCTCCTCTGAACTCAGTCCCCTAGTTTCGTGTCCTGTTTCCCCCACAACCTCACTTGGTTGTCCTCTTCGCTCACTTACCAATAAGAATTATGGTAGACTGAAAGGAGGTTTTACCTCCCTACGTCAAGATATAGACCAACTGCTGCTGGTCTTAGAGAAGGGAGCACTTGAACAATCCCAACAAATATCATGTCATGACTCAAAGCAGGATATCACAGGCATAAAAGTAGGGCCTGACCTAAATCACAATGGAAATGAAGGTAATACTACTCCAGCATCCAACCCCAGTTGTACAGGAAAAAGTACTGCTGCCATGACAGAGGCTGAAAGGAGTCTTCTCCAAGCAGAGGCTCGACGATTAGCATCTGGGTGTCAGCGGGCCACGCGTGTTGGCTGGGCTCCTGATGAAGCCCTACGATCTTTATCTAACAGCTTCAGTGCCCTTGTTCAGTTGTCAGCAGCTTGCTTGCGAACAAACCCCTGTCCTGGTTGTGACATCTGCCATAATGCCAGTCTTGTCCACAAGGACCAAGATGATGACAACCAGGAACCAATGGACAAGTTGAAGGAGATAGTGGGTCTGTATCGAGAGTTTGTTGGGGCTGTTGAGACAGCTGGAACTGGTGCTCGGGTTGGGGGAAAGAGTGTGGGCCTCAATGGGTCTGGACAGGGTCAGGGAGAGAGTGATGGGGTGAGGCTACTTGCCAAACGCTGCACTGTGCTCATCTCCTCTGTATTTGCCCTAACCCAGCTCTTCCGGACACAAACATTAGACACCTCGGACACGCCTAGACATGTACCTCTCAACTTTTGACCTGTGAACTCTTAATAACCACTTATAACCCACAGACTCTAGATGTGAGACAAGATGAAACAGCACAGAGTGATCTGGTGTGTAACCCATGTGTTCTTGTACAGTAAGTGCCATGCACACCACATCACACAAACTTTAACCCACGTTACCCAGCCCACATGGAAATCACATACGCCAGACAAAACCCTAAAGGAAGAGGAAACTTAGTTGCTTGGTCTCTTCTTTGACGCATGTGGACTATGCATTTGTACATATGAATTTTGTAATTATCTTATAATTCTCTTATTTTATGATACCGTATGTGTATGTATGTAAGTATGGATTTCCCATGTATGTATTTATGTATTTATTTTTACAATATTTGCAAAATGGTCTGTGGCGTGCAGGTCTGGTTGAAAAAAACCCCTATGGATGTCACTGTAAATGTAATTTTTCCTTCTCTTTGAGACAGTATTATGTTATATTTTGCTGCTTTAAATATTTCCATTCAAACAAGGTGTAATCTGTAAATTGTCACTTTTCAAGTTTAGTAAAACATTATGTTTTACTGGCAAGATACAGAAAATATACTATACACTTGCAAAATAGTTATAGTATAACACAACTGCAGAATAGTTAACTGATTTGTTTTATATGTGAAGGGATCACACCTTTTTAAGAATTTAGTTTTTCAACACAACAGTCAAATATAAATGGATACAATATCTATACCATTACAAAGCAGGGAGAGCACTTTTGACTGTTACAGATTACATCTTTCTATGAGACACATATCCTTGTGTAAAATGTTTTTTCTACTGCACGGTCCAGACTGACTTTGAGTCAATGCTTCTTGGAAATATTCCCATTACCCAAATGTATGCAGTAACATAACATTAATGTCATTTTCATCCAAAGGAAATTACATATATATTTTCTGAGAATGTGTGGATGCAGCCCAAGGAGCAAAACAGGGGACCTTATATATGTTGTTAAAAAGAGGTTTTTGAATCGGCACAAGAGTGACTGTTAAACAATGTCCAGATGTAGCAGAGATCCAAAGTCTTATAACACTGAGCCACAACTGTTCCCAACTGCGGTTTCCTCCTTGGACACATCTTATTAATAACATACTGACTGAAAGATGAACTGCGTGCTGTATGCTGGGGTCAGAAGTGTAGAAATACATTTTTATCTTTGTGTTTTTTTCTATCTCTACCTTAGTTTATGGCTATTGGCTATGCAAACATGCCCCCCCCATATTGTATACTTTTGTGCTAACATTAAAAACAACAATAGCTGCATTATATTTGTCTGAATATGATGAGTGCTTCCTTTGTTTGGAATGTTTGCATTTGTCTTGTCAGAAAAAAATTAATTACATTATGGGTTGCAACATTCTGCAAATTTGCATGGTATTTGCATTTTTGTCAATATAAATACTCGTGTACTGATGTCTGGAAATTGTCAGTAAAATGATTGCATTGCTCGATCACTTTGCCGATCTAGTGTTCACTAATCAGCTCGTCCATATCACATGATGCCAACTCATTTAATGAACCATATGATTTAGAGGATTTACTCGTGCCACCTATGACAACAAAAAGGTACTTAAGAAAATCAGCAATCTGTTATAATAAGGGAATAAAATGAAAAATGAAGTGTTCAGAGAGCGCAGGTGTAGAATTAAGCGTTGTATTTAATCTTCGAAATAGATGACCAAGGGAAATTTTGTCAAGGTGGCTATGCTTAAAAATAAGAATCTTGATTTCAGAGCTTCCAGATGCCATGGAGGTTATGTCCTGTAGAAGTGTTCATCACAGTACTAAACACCAAGACAGATATGTCTCAGGAGCATCTCTAGTTGTGCAAATAGGGAACAGTGCCTGTGTCCACTAATTGTTTTTTCTTCTGTATGGTTAAATTGTACTAACATTTCATTTTTGAATGAGACATGGTGGTTCCACATGAGCAGTCACTTTGCATACCCACTTATAATGAAGTCGATGTACCAAGAAATGTATTGTTTGGGAATAAATTACACATTGACCCTAATAATGTTTAACATCTGCATTTTTGTGTTTTGTCTGTAGATTAGTTCACTAATTCATGGGCCAGCTTCCAGGTCGTAAATAACTAAATAACCTTAATACCTGTATTGGGACTATGATCAGATTGGGAGACATTAAAGTTAAGTTCCAGGCGTAACATTAAAACCAGGAGCGAATATTCAAAAAAACAGCAGAGATAATGAAGATATAAATCACCAGTCTAAACAGCCTCACTTTTGTACCGTTACTGCACTGCTAATACTGTTAATGAGGATTACTGTGGGATTTCTTTGCCAGCACTGAATCGCTGTACTTCCACAAGCGAAATATGAATTCATGTAGCATTGATGCATCCTTTCTCTGTTATTTGTCTTTCATTTGGTACTGGGAATGGCTCTGAATTGTTTACAGAGACAACTAAGTTAAGAGCAACATTTCCAGTCCTATTATTAAAAGAAATAATTCCTGAATAAATTTCAACTTTAAAATTCGATATTTCACCAAAGATGATAGGAAGGACATTTGTGAGGGTGAAAAGAATCAGCAGGAGAACCTTACAGCAGGTCAACCCTGCCTTAAGTCACCCATGCTAGATTGCCCTTAATCTGATAATTATCAGCAGTCTGACTTCTTAACAAAGTAATCTAGAAAGTTGCTTTCTGCTCCGTCGTGCAAGTAATAAACATGGTCTGTCATGCAGTGCAGACGGTGTTAAACAGTGTATTTAAGTGTTTGCTCCATCATATTCAGAATAGTTTGTTCAGTTTGACCACAGTACATCATTGTTACAGTGATTCTGTTTGTGTGATTTATTACAAAGAAGGAACTTTGGTATGTGAGGCTATGTGGTGCGTGTTACTTTAAAGTATCAATCACAGGGAGCACTGGCACACAGGTCACGAGACACACAGACGCTATCCAGCTCATAATGTATCAGTGCCCATTTTTTATAAGCAAAACTTAAACTGTTATATTTTTGGTGAATTGAGCTAAAACAAAATGACCCCAATAAAGATGAACATAAACTGTTTCAATCGTCAACACTTTTACTTGATTGATGTGGAACATTTCATTTGGTTGCAAATATTAATATGCCATTTTCAGTTTTGTGCTTCAGGGTAAGTGACAATTACATACAGCATTATTTAGCAAGGGTGTCACACTTCCAAAACCTAATTTAATACAGGCTTATTTGTGAAGAGGGAAATCTAAAAAATCTTGAAGATCTAATGAAACAGTACACTGTGGACGGTCAAAATGAAAACATTTTAAGGAACACACTGACTGATCCATTAAATGGCAGCTTGAGCTTTTTGTGCGAATGAATATTAGATTCTGCCCATCTTCTCTCAACACCATTGCTCTTCAGTCACTCTTGGTGTACAAGCAGCATGCTTTTCCTCTTTGGGCTGTCCTACCCAGCGAGAGTGGCTGCATGGTGACTTCATTTACTCGGGCTTGAAATCTGCACTCATGTCAACAGATGTTACAGACAGAGGAGAACAAGCGTGAGATAAGGAAAGCTTTAGAGTTTTTAAGGGTGAGCAGAGGGAGAGAGATCTATTTGATATTTAAGTTTATAAAAAATATGCAAACCTTGGTAAGCTCATAGTTTTACAGTCAATAAACAAACAAAGTCCTAAAAATGAACAAATACAGCAATGGTGTAAGTATTAAATTAGTATAAAAAGGCCTTTTTCAAGGTGCAAAGGTCTTCCTAAAAATGATACCTGAACAAAAGAGCGAATATTTCCTGTGGGATTATTTGTTGCAAGAGAATTCTAGATTAAATATTATATTCTTCCTTCCAATAAATTGTGAAAAAAGAAATTCAAGATCTGAGTTTATCTATATGTTTTACTCAAATATATATCAATGGGCACTTGCCAAAAAACTCAAATAACACATACATCCTGACAGTAGCACTTCATAAATTACAACAAGATAAATTGTTCTAGATTGCAAAGATGTATCATGTGTATAAGGAGAAACTGTTTAAAATACCCTGACTATGGCTGCTAAACAGTATTTTCAAGACCATGTACATCACTGAGTTTGATCATTTCAATCAAGCAATAGCATTAAGATGTCATCAACATATACGACGAAAAAAGGTGGCGTAAAGGAAAAACAAAATGGGCAACATTCTATTTGCCTATAAATCTTGGTGTAATTCAGTGGTCAAATACAAAAGTCTTTCAGTTATGTGGCGTAAAACAAAGGAAGTGACTTTGGTCAGACTGACAATGTCAACAAAACACACCACAGCACGCAGCACATATAAAGAAACAGCTTCACCTACAAACTAGTCAATACGGTGAAGTAGCCTTTGCTTTACTCTTTTCATGTTAGTTTAGTTTACTCCCAGAAATTATTGAAGACAGAGCCAAGAAGGGCATTTCAATTGGACCCTGGCACAAGTTTTGTATAAGCTAAAGCATGCGACTTGTTAATGATACTATCACAACAGTTAATAGTAACAATGGCAGGTGTGTTATCTCAAACCGACTGTTGGCCCCTCTCAGAAGTGCAACATGATTGCTGTCTTTCAGTCATTCAACCTCCAGCATCCCCAAACCTCCAGACAGCAAGTGCATTGGCTTTTTGACTTTTTTTCTTCTCAAAAAATGGCTCTGTCACTCCATACAGGTTGTTCCCTTTCCATGCTTTCTCTTCCTCTGTAGAGCACATCTCCATTCCCTCTTTCACATGATCTTCAGCAGTAGCTCATAGGTTGCATTGATGATCCCCCAAGACAGGAGTGAGCGGTGGTAGTTCAGGTGGGCCCCTCTGAAAAGCATGGCCAAACTGCCACCCCTTTCTCTCCACACTGTCAGCAGCACTTTCCTGCAAGGTTGGAAGGCTCCACCAACCTGAGACTGAGCTCGAGACTTCACCACATTTAATGGATAGAACATAATGCCAAGGGCTGCCCCCAGCAACCCTCCACACACAAAATCGTTGACCAAATGACCTGCCCGGCTAGTGGCTTCTGGCAGCTGCTCCTTGATCGGCCCACGGAGGCCAAAGAAGAACACAGTGCTAGGGCCATTACGGAGGAGTATGGGCACAAGGCCACGGTAGCACTCTCTGACACCATACTCAGACAGAAGTGTTCGGAAGGTGTGGGCTGTGTTGTTGAAGCGCCCGTGGTGCCGATGGTCTTGCAGGAGAGTCTGCACACGCTCGAATGGCGTCAGGATAGCCTCCGCAGTTCCCGTCAATGCAGCAGCAAAGCTTCGGGTGACCAGTTCTGGCACGCCGCTGCCATCAGCCAGGTCTAGTAAGACTCTAGAGAAGTCCTGGTACAGTCCAAACATTATCGCGACTGTAGTGCTCTTCTGGAGTAGTGGGGGCAGCAGGCCCCGGTATAGATTCCTGAGCCCATCCCTGTGGAGCTGCCGCACTGCCTCAGTTGCTAACACACCATGAAGCTGCTGGCGGAACAGCACTTTCTGGATGGGAAAGGTCACCACGATATTGGTAAAAGCTGCAATGGAACCACAGACATAATGCTTCCCATGATGGCCCAGTCTGGCACTCAGTGCCCCAGCAGGCAACAGGGAGCGGCCTCCTTTAGTCAGTGTGGCCTGAGGCTGAGGTGTCCGGGCTGATTCAGAGTCCATCGTGCTGACAGCCATGGAAGGCTCAGTGCTCCAAAGCCTGCTCCTCCAGCATTACATCAGCACCACACTCTTCTGAGAAATATATACCCTGTGAAAGAGAGGAAACATTAGCTATACTTAATCTTCATTATGTTTGTCAATCTATTTTTACTGATTCCAAGATAGTTGGGATGCTGTCTAAAAATGTAAACAAAAACATAATGCAATCACTTGCAAACAAACTGTTCAACAACAGCAGTTTTATGAAGTGCTCTTTAGCCCATGTAGTAATATCCTTTATGCGATACTGTCGTTCACGTTATTGCTTGTGAACGACTGAGACTTTTAGTGACGCCCCTTTCGTACCGAATAATGATACTACAAACTTTTTTTTTTAACTATATTGATTCAGCGACGTTTCACTGAGAGCAACATTCTCTTTTTTTGAACCAGTCTGTCACATCCCACAGTCACAAACAGTCACAGCTAGTACCTGTTCAATACAACTACAACCTGATCTGCTGGCCACTGAGCAGCTCCACTGGAGCAGTTGAGGTTCAGGCCTCTGTGGTGGCAGCGATGTTATCAATGAGCCTGTTGCCTTTGTCTTTAAGTCTTTTGTCACTCCTGTCCCAATTTGTTAGAGACATGTTGCAGACATCAAATTAAGGACACGTTTACAAAAATTCAAGAAGTTGATTTGGTAGAACATTAAATACTATTTGCTAGAACATTAATTATTTTGGCTTTGAACAGTTTTCAATTAAGTATACGTTTAAAAGACTTTAAAATTATCACACAGTTTTCTTATTGGCATACCTGCCAATATGTGGAGATAGAATTTAGGAATATGTTTTCTATAACATGCATTAAAATGGTCACAGTCTATATTAAGTAGCCTGTGCAGGCTATAGGTTGACTTATAACAGACATGACTATTAACTTCAGCCACCTGCCTTCAACTTGTACAACCCGGCTGCCGTATGTCAGTGTGATGAGAGTCAGCTTAGTCATCATGGAGAAGAGCACAACCCGAGAGCGGCAGAAGACAGTCCATTAACGTAATGTACATTATAAAGCACAATGCTATTATGAAGTGATCAATGTAGCTTTTCTTGTTTTTAAGTGTTAAATAAGATAACACACACAATAGCAAGAAAAAAAACCTACTCTGTTGAAAGGAAGGTGCAACCAAAGTTAAAAGGGTCTAATTACCTATAGTACATAAAGCATGTTGTCTAAATATAGACCAAGGAGAAGATAGTAGTGGTAAAGCTGTGAGGTTATTCAAGGTCACAGAATGTACAAAAAATTCACTCAAGAAATTTTCACCTGAAACTTGAGACATGGCCACTAAACGTATGTGACCATGTTATGGAATTAAAAAGAAAATATAAATCGAAATTATATATACATAAAAAACAAAACATTGTGGTGCCTATGTTACAATAGTTTTTACAGGTATAATTTTGCCTCCAGGGTTAATTACGTTGGTTTAGATAATTGGTTAGTTATTTCATTTTGCTATGTCAGTGTTTGTCAGTATTGTAATTTGAAAACAGATATTTTCCCATTTTCCCATTTGGACATATTAGAAAAAGTCATCGCATTATGCTAATGATACTACTACTACTAAATCAATGCATTTAAGTAAAAGGCAATAACCGCAATGCTTAATGTAGATTTCCCTTGCGATACTTCCCTAAGAATAACAAGGTATTGTCGTGACATGAACGTTTTCCTGACATGCATCAAGATGATGCAAACAAAAGGCGTAAACTCAGACTCGTCCAGTTACAAAACGGCACGTTAATAATAATTGCTGTATGCCCAGCTAGCTTACGTTCATCATATCGACTCCGGGCTAGCATACGTTGACACCCAAATGCTAGGCTGGTTAGCCAATTTAGCTATCTGAAAAGTGCTAGTGACTGGGCCATCGAGGCTGTGTTGGCAAAAGTTAATCAGATTTGCATTTATGGTAAAGAGAGCAAAGGTTGACACGAGAAGGGTATCAGGTATCATGGCATTCTTCATCAAAATAGTTTGTCTGCATAGCATGCTATCTGGCTAACATGGTGATAGTCAAAACGGACAAGCGCTGATTGATAAATGGTTGGAGACTTCATGGACAGCAAATGAAAATCAAGAGGGATAACAAGGAAGCAACCACGAGGCTTATGAATTAGTCTTTACCTGCCGTGCACACCAGTCGCTGCCCTGTCCTCGCTGTTATTCACAGGGTGATCTGGGCACAACTGTAGGTCGTGTCTGTGTTCCCAGCACAGTGGCAGAGGCAGTTGACAGCAGAAATTCATCTTGAACGCATGCGCACTACTGCTGATCTGAGAGTAAAGCGATGGGGCATATAACTTCCGATGTCTTCTTCGTACACGTAGTTAATTCCCAAATCCCAAATGTTCGATGTTGAGTAAAATGCTAAAGCGAACAATTTTTTCGCGTTGTTTTGGTATGACCAATGCGGCATTACTGGTGTGGCAATGTTTGAATGTTTGTCGTAAAGCAGGATGTAGCGTTATTTTTTACGACTACGGTGTAGCGTCATTGTCGTAACTTAACGAGAACGTGTCGGTAAATAAAGGGTTGTCCAACTTTGGTTGGTAATTTCTATGAATTTCAAGTTGTTCACGTTTTCTATATGCATCGCTGTTATATGTATATTAGATAATATGATAATAGAGTATGGCCCATTGAACTGCTCACCCAAAGATGTTAATTGAAAGTCTCATAGCTAATGCTAACTTGCTAGATGTTGCTAGCTGTATTATAACATTTAGCATCGAACGGCTGTCTTTAGCTTAACGCCAACATTGGCTACATCTTGCAAACTTTATTCACAGAGACTAGTGCGCATACGAGAATTGTATGCATTAAACTGCAGCTAGCGTGTGGGGTCAATTTGTCTCCATCGGCACTGCAAGCTCAATTCATGCGAAATGTCAGCACAAAAAGATTGTGAGTTTTTGGTGAAAAGGGCTCGGGAGCTGGTCTCTGATGATCCCTGTGCAGCCAAAGCCTGGCTCATTACTGCCAGAACCCTTTACCCTGCAGATTTCAACATACAGGTAACATTAACACGTACCTAAACTGCTTGTAGTCGAACCGCCTGATTTACATTAATTTGTCTGAAGTCAGTCTTTTGTCATCGCATGCTTGAAATTTGTGGATCATCTTATATGTCTTAATTGTTAAAGTTTGGTTGACGTGTTTTCACAGTATGAAATGTACATCATTGAACGCAATGCAGAGAGGACTGCATCGGCAGGGAGACTGCTGTATGACATGTGAGTTACAGTGTACTACTACCTCTATGATACTGGCGTTGTGTCTTTTAGTCTGAGCTAACAGTTGCCAATGATGTCTCTGTCCTTTAGGTTTATAAACTTTCCAGATCAGCCTATTGTTTGGCGAGAGATAAGTGTCATCACAGCTGCACTGCGCAGCGACTCTCAGGACAAACATGCACAGTTTCTACGAGGTGAGGACTTAAACTGCCTTGTTAGTATACAGGGCAGTGAGTTAGTGTACTTTAGCGTACATTAGAACCTCCTTTCCATTATGGAGTGTTAATGTTTGGAAATGTAAATTGTCCTTATTTGTCCTTTATGTGCACGAATATCTCTCTAGGGCTTTTTGAGACACTGCCTGGCCGTGTCCAGTGTGAGATGTTACTGAAAGCCACAGAGCAGTGTTTCAACACTTTGGAGAAGGCAGAGATGCTACTCCTTCTTCTTAAGCGCTTTCCAGAGTCTGTGGTCCAACACGGGGTATGTATTAATAATACATTTAATGAAACGAATGAATCTAGCGTAACTAGCACCGAACAGTCACTTGTAACATTTGGCTCTATGTTTAGGTCAGTCTAGGAGAAACATTGTTGGAGGCGGAGGCATCAGAGAATGTCGAGACTTCTGTTAACTGCTTTAGAAAACTTTTTGGTGGGTTAAACTTGCTTTGTATTCAGTTGAAAAGCCCACTTGCTCTATGCAATCCCATTTACGCTAAGTATTTATTATTATTACAGTGTGTGATGTCCTTCCTTTGGTCATAAAAAATATGGACATGCGCTTGCCGGCTAGCCTGATGCAGAAGTACATGCTGAAAGCAGCTGAATTCTACATCGGCTATGTTACCCGCGGACCCTCACCTGATATACAACTACAGGGTAAAGCTGCACTGTGTTGATGCTGCTCTTTCCTTTTCTGCAAGTGCTAACAGTGTTATTATTTTACACTTCAACATTTCTTGTTCTACAGAAAGGTCTGTCTCCATATTCATATTTTCACTGCCTGCTTGACATTTCATATCTGTTCCTCTTGTGCTTTGCTTCAGGCTCTCAAGAAAGTGGGTCTTTGAAGTCACCTAGTTCATCCCGTGGCTCCCAGCGTTATGTTATTGATGGCCTGTCGGAAAAATCATCAGTGGTAGTAGAACCCTGGGAGAGGCTGCTGGATATCCTCTCTGTGGTTGGAGCACGGTGCGAGTGGCAGGGAGACAAGGGACAGAGGTAGTCCTTTTTATTTTTTATTTAGCTGACTTTTTTACTAGACAGTCCTTATTAGGCACACCTAATAGAGGTTTGTATAGTATCACTAGATTAAATGAATGCAATCCAACACAATAATCCTGCCATAAATTCCCTTTTAAGGCCATTATGTTCAGTTTTTGTTGAAAGTGTTTTAGAGAAGTGTTGATTCAACTCCATGGTCATTTTGGAGGCTCTACTTTTATGATGCTTATAAATTGCATTGCATTTTACTGAGAGTTTTTCCCCTGATATTTAGTCTACTGTCTTTAATATAAATAGGTGAAAGATTTCTGCACATATAAGAGAGACAGAATAGATTACGATTAAGTGTAATTGCCAGGCAGAGCATATGTTTTCATTGCAATACATATAAAAACAGATTAGTGTGGAAAATTCAATGTTGCAAATTTGCTAGTAATATATATATATTACATTATATTACACAGTAGTCATAAATAAACATAGAATCTTAATAATGAATGTTATCATTTTTTTACATTAAAAGAATCAAATAAATAGAACAATTTCATTGACACAAAAATATTTGCAAATTCCATTATGTCCATAGGAAAAGAGATAAATTAGATCACTTATATTCCTCTCAGTACTTACATGGTATATACACTTGCATATGTATAGCAGTGCTGTTTGAAGGCGAGTGTAAATGCTTTTAAAAAGGTGAGTGTCTTTGTTTGTGCGTTACCTTATCCTCTAGGAGTTATGTGGACATGCTGCAGAGAGTAAAGGAGCTGTGTCGCTACCTTCCTGGTCTAGAGGGAGACACAAGGTCCCGCTGCTGCAGTCAAGTTGTCATCTGTGCTGCACTTGTTCTTTTCCGCAGTGCTTTCATATATGTTTCAGCTGTACAGCCTGCACTGTTTCAAGGTCAGCTTCTGTCTTTTTAAAGCACACACAATTCCATGTTTGTTAATTTCACTTAATTTCACCAGGTTTTTCCCTTCTGTTGTCTTTTCAAGGAATGGTTTGATCATTAAATCCTGTGTCTATGCTTGGCAGGTGTGAATGCCTTAAGTTCGGGGCCATGGATCCTTGTAGAGGATTTGAGCTCAGTGTATAATGATGTGGAGGTCGAAAGAGGAGTAGTGAAACACACACATAAAAAACGCAAACTGGCAGAAGGGAGAGAGAAGACGATGGTAAGTACAGATCAGAAATCAGTTCAATATTTTGACCTGATTGTTGTGAGAGCTGAGAAAGACTGATGGATCAGTTTTAGTGTGCAAGGTTGTTGTGTGTGCTCTTAAATAGGTTTTAGTATGTTTTATTATTATTATTATGTGTGTTAATGTTGTTTTCCCTTTTTGTTACTGTTTATGTGTGTGTGTGTGTGTGTCATTGTAGAGCTCGGATGATGAGGAAGGGTTGGGAAAAGGTCGAGGTCGACACATTTTGGTGAACAAGACTGAGATGCCCAGCTGGTCAGAGACTCTGGACAGCTTCCGCACAGCGAGGGAATGCTGGGACCTTCTTCACTCCCATGACGGCCTGGAAACTGGTAAACAGCTCTTCTGTTCACATGTGTTTGTGTTGGAATCACCCTGACAGGGTCCAGTCACTCCAAAACAGTATCACATATTGGAAACCACAGCAGCTGAAGAAGAAAAGCTATATTGTTATGGCTTACAAATTACAAGTTTCATACAAATTGATTTATTTCTGATTGCAGAGAGTTTGGGGGAAGAGTTTTCATCATTTGAATTTAACACTGCATTTTAACAGAGTTCAAGAAGATCTGTGCTTCTTGGAAGACAGACAGCTGGCTGTGGTTCAGAATATTCCTCACCGACATGATCATATACCAGGCAAGTCACACACTGTCTTTTTGTCTGTGCTCTGTATTTTTTTAAATCATTTTAAATTGGATTAAATTAAAATCTATCGATCCCAAAAGGAAATGTACTGAGTTGGAACATAATTTTTTAGATGGTGCAAACAGAGGTTATGACACATAGACAGTTACTAATGTTAAATGTTTCTATGTTCTGAGTGTGTGTGTATTGGTTTTCGTGTCTTCAGGGACAGTACCGTAAGGCCCTCTCCAGCCTGCACCAGATGGCTTCAGTGCAGCAGCCCCAGCCTGGACAGCAGAGCACCTCAGGTCAAGCTAGTCTGGAGCAACACAGGGCCCTCATCCAGCAAGCTTCCTGCCACTACGCACTAGGAGAGTACAGGGTACAGGCATGCACACACACACACATAACCAACCTCTCTTATATAAAAAGCTTGTCAGTGCTGGGAGACATGCACATATAAATTATGCAAATTACTGTCCCTTTTGCATCCCATTAAAATTTGTGGTTTTTGTTTTTCTGTAGACATCTGTTGTGGTCTATAGTGATTTCTTTATTTTCATATACATAGGAGGCTGCTCTATTTTCAAAATGCCAACAAATAAATCTATAACATCAACTGGCCTGCAAGTGGGAGTATTAAGTCACTTTTATAGGCAAAGACTGCTGCAGAGTTCAAAGTTCAGAGATTTAGTTTCACAAAATTAGTACAATATCACGCTGACCTTTCTAAATATTTTGATATTAATGTAATTATGTTGTCCCAAAGATCCTACATTAATATAACATTTATACCAGATTTTTAAACATACATAGTATTACTTGGGTATGGTCACCAGTAATTTTCAGAAAAAGTTTTAGTCCAGCGTAAAGAAATCCTCAACACATGAGAAACATTACGACACTTCTTACACCAGGATTTAGATTACAAATGACAAAATAAACGCAGATGAATTCATTTAATGAAATTTTGGGTTGGGTAATAGCCTTTACATGTTTATACTGTATACATTTTTGATGTATATATTGTACTGTATTTGTTCATCAGATGGCCTGTGAGAAGCTGCTTGATGTTGTCTGTGGGCTTGTGCCCCCAAACCAAGTACCAACAAAGACCACGGAAGATCAAAGTAAAGTCAAACCCAAAATGAGGAAAGGTAAAGTTTTTTAATGCTTTTGGAAAACAATGCTCAGTCACTGATTCTGACCTATGAACAGCTCCTAACTTGTTATGCTATCTGTCATGTGATATAACTTTTGTACTGAGTGCACAAGGGTTTCATATTTTGTCAAAAATCCTAAGAATGCCGACATCTTGTATCTGTATTCTGACTGATTTTTGTCACTATTGGCAACTACAAGTTTCCTTAGCTGCAATTGACATGGAAAATAAGTTGAGTGAGACAATTTGTCAATTGACAGAGAAAAACATAACTTATTATTAGAGCACCATAGAGTGATTCAATTTTGTTTTGTCTAGGTAATGACCTGAGATTGTTTCCCTGCACCAGCAAAGCTGTGTTACCCTTCTGTCTGCAGCTGATGCTGGCCTGTTTCAAGGTAATTTAACGAGTTACATTTGTGTAAATGCGTGGAATGTAGGTATTAAATCTAGCATAGCCAAACCTGCTAACCTGTGCACATTTTGTGTAGCAGCCACGCATTTTGACAGTAAAGTGCACTGTTTTGATTTGTCACTCTAAATTATGCAAAAAGCCAGTGACACTTGTGAGGCCAGTGGTGTATGTGTAGTCCGTTTTTGAATTTATTTATTTTGAATTGTAATTAGTGTTTGCCATTTGTTGTTGTATTTATTGTTTTGTTTGATGACTGTTTATTACTGCTGGCTGTGAATCAAATTGCCCCCCTGGGGATAATAAAGATACCCTGAACCTTGAACCTTCTGTCTAAATGCAAGAGGCAGCAGTGTTTAACCTGCTAAAAAAGGAACAGAAGAGGAAGAGTTCAAACAATCTTGGCACTGGGTTCAAGTGAAGATCATTGTCTAATGCATAATGTCAGTCATTTCAAGAGATCGATAGCAATACAAATTCAGTTTTATCTCATTAATCCTCCCCATTACCCCAATACCCCATTAACACTGCGTAACCCACTTTCTGTATTTCTCATTTCGTCCAATCAGCTCCGTGCCTTCACAGACAGTCGAGATGACCTGTCCCTTGGTCATGTGGTGGTACTCCTGCAGCTTGACTGGCCACAGGGTGAAATGCTGTTTTTAAAGGCAGTGGATAAAATCTGTCAACAAGGCAGTTTCCAGTACGAGAATTTCTTCAACTATGTCACAAGTATCCTTTCTTTTAACCACAGACACATCCAGCCTGACAAGAATGGCTTGACAAATACCATGTATGGACCAATTACTTTAATGGTATCTTTGTTTTAATGAATGTTAATTTCCATAAGTTCATGATTTTTATCAGACATTGACATGCTTGAGGAGTTTGCATATCTGCGCACTCCAGACGGGGGGAGGATTCAACTGGAGCTGCTGCCTAATCAGGGGATGCTGATCAAGTAAGCACCACCTATTCAAAACCTTTTCAGTTGGCATCGTGACTCTGCACACTCCCGTTCTGTTGCTGTTTTCAAAGAGAACAGTGTTATTGAATGATGATCTATAGATGGCATGGCCTGTGGGGAAAACTGTACTTTAAACTGAAATACTGTTAAAGGAGCGGGCATTAGAAAGTGAAGGGTTTGTAGTTTAAAAAACAAACAAAAAAACATTTATATCAAACTCCTTCATGCTTTAGAAGCTAAGACACTTGAATGCACCCTCACTGACTGAGAGTTCAATGTTGCTGTCCCTCAGGAATCCTAGTCCCGCCCTGGGGGTGGAGTTAAATACCCTTCTGCTACAAGGGGTGCAGACGATGGACAGGTACCCCTGGCCCCTCCTCCCACAGTCCCATCTGTTGCCCACACCAATCACCCTATGTTCATTCCCTACTTCAAGGCTTGTCATTCCCCCCCAGTTTTGATTTGGGCCTGTCATTTTACATCAAGAGTTGGTCGTTCTTTGATTTCGTGTTGGCGTTTGTTTCTTTGAGCCATTGCTCGTCTTTATGTGGTCATCACTGTTGTTGTTATTAGAGGATGATGTAGGTCTTGTGTAATCAACTCAGTTTTTTGCCCGTTCATAACACTTGATCTCATTTCATTTGTGGACATGTTTAATGTGGTTTTCAATTGTAATGAAACTTTTGTTGTGTAATCCTGACTGGCTGATTTATGGATGTAAAGAAAGTGTAACATGCTGCTGGCATCATTTTTGTTTTAACTGCATAGATCCCATGTCTCTCTGTTTATGTCAGATCATCTTGTAATAATACATGACTGACCATATGTATTTTTTTAATTTTTTTTTTATCCTTTTACTTTTTTCAGACACCACACAGTGACCCGTGGAATCACCAAAGGGGTGAAAGAAGATTTCCGTCTGGCCATGGAGAGGCAGGTATCGCGCTGTGGAGAGAACCTGTTAAATGTGCTTCACCGTTTCTGCATCAACGAGAAAATCATCATCATCCAGTCTCTCCCTTGACACCTGACTGATGACTTTTGATTCTTTCCATCGTCGATGTTTCTGGCACAGGTTTAATGATGTCTGACTGACATTTGGAACAACAAAATCTGTTTCCCAATATGCAACTCATTTCTATTTACTTTGTAAATCATCTGTCACTGAACTCTGAGGAATAATGGGGCTATTCCATTGGCACATAAGGACTGGAATCAAATCATGCTGCAATGATTTACGTACTCCATTACTAGTTGAACCAGGGGAGTTGTGTCGTGCCTCCAAAAAACCGGCTGCAGTGTCATCTTGCTCACTGCAGCTAACACGTGACTCCGCTTTTCTCCCCCTCAAACAAGCGTGTGTTGTGTGACTCAACTCGTGCATCTTCTAACTGTATCTATGCAGCTTGAGGTTTAGTTTCTCTCCTGTCTTCATTCTCACTTTCAGTTGTAGGAGTCATATTAAGTTACTGCTGGTGAAAAGCCAACAGTTCCTAATTTTTGTTGCCTCTTAATAAAAGCCTTTAAATAACATATTATTATTATTATTATATTATTTTGAAGATTTCATAAGAAATTAATTGCGTTTAACACCACATTAGCAGAGCCTTGTTAGCGGCTTCTTCAACAATACGGGAGGGAGGAAGAGTACAAGCAGGGTGCTGGGCTGAGCGCCAAGCCAAACAAAGCCAGTTTGGAAAGGAAAAGCCCCATATGTCTCCTTGCCTTAAAAGTGGCTCTCTCTTTTCAGAGAGTTAAACATACAGTCTTAATCTAGGTTTCATCATATGTATGTACTTTTCTTCTTTACTTGAGTTAATCTGAACCACATTGGGAGTGGTATAATAATATTTTGACATTTTTGGAGTAAATATTGTGTATTTGTGATGTTCTTAGGTTTATTGTTTTTATTACAAATGTGATCAAATTGCTGCTTTATATACAGTACATGTTTCCATTAAATGTGATTTAGAGAAGTTGTGACATGCTATATGATTTATTGCAAAAACAATCTGTTCATCTTCAGCTCATAGTTCAAGATTCAAAATTAGAAGCAACAGCTCAAGACAGTATGCTTTGTTAAGAAAAAAATATTCGAAATCCACTTTTTTTTTTTTTTTTTGCTCAGTCTCTCCAGGGACAGAAGAGAGAGTTTACAAAGGACAAGCCACAAGGACTGAAAACATTCTTCTGTGTTCCTTCTTGCAAACTCTCGCCTCTGTCCCATTCACACTTCCTCTTCCACCTCCATTTACTTGTCAAGTCTGGCTTCCACAATCACTCCTCTAGCTCTGTGGCTGGTGCACTTGGCAGTTCTGCCTCAAGGGCAGCCTTGAGGTTAGCCCAGAACAGTCTTTGCTTGGCCCTGTCTTGAGGCCACTCCAAGTATGTGTGTCTGCCCATCATAGACTTCAGCTGGTAGTACTTGGATGGTATCAGGTATTGAGGCAGAGGCTCAAGCAGCACCAGCAAAACATTGTCTGAGCCTTGACCAATGCGTTGATGACTGGCAAAGTACAGCTCATAATGGCACCACTCGCTCTTGACAAAGTGAGCAGAGAGAACAAATACACATAGTCTGCTTTTCTCCACACATGTGAGGATGTTTTCGATGATTGGCTTTCCAGGGACAAAGTCTTTCTCATGATGACAGATTCTGAGTCCTCCTTCAAGGGTGGGGAGGAGGGAATTGTGCACCCAGTCTGCGTCATGCTGGCTGTAAGACACAAAAGCATGAAATTCAACACCCTCCAGATCTTCTGGTCGAACTTTTCGTCTTCTTACACGATGTTTGGCTCTAGTCCACTGCCAGATCATGCCCATATACCAAGGAATGTCTAAGCAATGGCACAGTGTCAGAACTAGAATAATTAGTGCTACTGCTGGGCACAAGATGGTTGCAGCTAGAAGGCCAGCATTACAGGAGACCTCTGTGATCCACGTGTTATTCAAGGTGGTATCTCTAATGGCCTCTGGGTAGGTGCAGTAATAGCCCGATGGCCAACTCAACAATTCAATTCCTGTGTGACTTCTCTTTTCAGACTCGATGCCAAGATGTATGAAACTCCTTAGAGCACAGGTGCAGGTGAAGGGGTTGTCACTAGCATCCAAGACTTTCAGTTTGGGGCAACTTTCCAGCTTGTTAACAGACGGGGCATGGAGGGAATTTGACTTGAGCAGAAGCACAGTCAGTCCAGGGATTCCGTTACATGTTGGCAGATCCTGCAGCCTGTTTGCGTTCAGATTCAGGGATGAAAGGTTTACCAGATTTAAGATGGATAATGGTACCACAGAAACCTGGTTATTTCGGAGGTCAAGTGTCTCTGTTCCTTTTGGTAGACATTTAAAAACCGAGTCTGTCAGACCATTAGAAGACAGAGTCATATTGGTGATGTCTGTTGGCCAGACACATTCCTCCAGACCGTCATAAACCAGGGAGTTTAGGCTGAGGTCCAGATGTTGAAGGGAATTCATGTATTGCATGCGTTTGCTCAGCAACTGAAGGCTCTTAAGATTGTTTCCTACCAGAGTCAATTTCCTCAGGTTATACAGATTCTTACATTCAAGAGTTTTTTGACCCACCACTCTTGAGAAGATGGTGTCGGATAGAGCACAGAAGGAGAAGTCCAGCTGCAGGGTAGAGCTCTGCAACTTTGGGCATGTCATGTGTATGATTGAAGTCTCTACAAGTGCCAAACTCTCCACAGGCATATTGATAAAGAAGTTGTATACAGCCTCCTGTGAGAAGAAGAAAGACATCGCCACTGCCCTTCTGATTGTAAAGGACTTTACTTTAGATGATGTGGCCACAGCAGTGTCTCTTCTAGGCAAATCGGATATGGCCATATCAGAAGTGGTCAGGTGGGTAATAGATGTCTGCAGAACCGCATTTACATAGTGAGTGAAGTCAAACCACTTAATTGATATGTTGGTGAGATAAAGATAAGATGTATGGATTTCTGCTATCATGCTTAGTTGCTCACTTAGTTCTTTGTAGCCTGCTGTCAAATTCAACAGCTCCACTTCAACAAAGAGTGACAGAGCATCTGCAAACAGACCATGGTCCATTGTTTGATGACTAGTAAAGGCTATCTGAAGCCTTTGAGCATGAACATCCTTCAGACTGCCTGCTTCATACATCAGTTCACCCACCATGGAAAGTGTCAGTGTGTGTAGTTTCAATTCAGCGATATACTTGAAATCACCCAAACTAATGTTTTTTGCTCCAAGAGTTAATGTGCTCAGCTTTGCCAGGGAACTAAACTCACTTCCTAACGCCATTGTGAGAAACTTGTTGCAGGCCAAATTCAACACCAGAAGGTTCTTTGTGTGGAGCAGGTACTGCTGATTTGACAGGTTCTTCAGCTTGTTGTGCGACAGGTCTATATTCTCCAGTAATGATGTGTTGAGGAACGTCTCTGGATCTATCTCGTCTAAACTATTCCATGAAATGTTGAGGAGCTTCAGGAGAGTGGTGTATTTGAAGTCTCCACGGTGAAGGTGCTGTATATTGTTGCATGAAAGGTCTAAAAACTCAACCGTCTGTGGAAGGTCTCTTGGGACAGTGGAGAGGTTTTTGGATGAGAGATTAACAGTACCGTCAGGGGATGACGCACTCAGCTGGAGTCCCACCAACATGGCTGCCACCCAGAAGGTGGCGTTCTCAGGCCTCATTGTTTGTCTGGATAAAAGTAAAGAAATAGTAAATGTAAATTGTTATTGATGCATGCACTCAGTCGTCAGTTTATTAGGTACTCTTAGCTAAAAGTAATGCAGGCTAATACAACAGTCCTGCAATAAGTCCACCCTTTATCAAGGTCACAATATTTGTTGAAACAGTTTCAGCGAGGCATTGATTAAACTTAATGGTCATATGGTCATAGTTTGTGGTGTTGTTAAACTGTATTGCATTAAATATGTTATTTAGTCTGTCACAACTGTTATATTAAGTCCTTAATATAAGTGGGGTGTACAAAATCATTTAAGCAATTAGTCATTGTAGTCAGTTTGTCTAAAACATTTTCATCAAAACCTAACTTGATTACTTTTGTGAGTCTGAGTGTTACTGAATGTGCCTATAATTTTTTCTTCTCTTATTTCACCTGCTGTCTCTTGTTTGGTCATAACAGGAAGCATTTTGTTTGACAATTAATTACCTTTCATCAGTAATAAGGTCAGGATTTTTTTATGCATCCACACGTCCCACAACAAATTTAAAGGTATGATAGGATGGCCTTCCTGGCTCAACTACACTGTGCACAGCAATGGTCAAGTCATCCAGACTCTAGACAGTGAATGATGGAAGGGTTTGGTGATAGTAAGCACAGAGAATCTAGACATAAGATTTTCTGATTGTTTGAAAGTGGTTACAGTCTTCAGTACAATAAATACACCCACAGCCTTGCAGAACACTGCAGGAAAGTGATGTTTTCTTAAGAAAATACATCTAGTGGGGCGGAAGTGAGAGTCAATACATTGTTTACATACATATTCAGACAGGTCTTGCATATTATGCCTTTAAATACAGATACTTTTTTGACATCACATTAACAAGTCAATACTTATCACTGCTTCTCCTTGTGTAATCTCAATATTCTAGAATTTGACCACAGTTATATTTCAGTCTAGATATATTATTACAAAAATGAGTTCAATAGATTAGATAAATAATAGTATGTAACTAAATAACACAAAAGTCAACCACATTACAGTACATAAAAGACACACTAACCTGTACGAAGCTCAGATGGGTTTTTCAGAAGCACCACAGCTTAAGACGGCGTTGACTTGTTGAGTTTTTAATAATAATAATAATAATTACTTAACGGTCAAAAAACCTGCACTAAATGTACCAACAAACAAAAAAAGTCTTGATCAAAAACAATCACCAGCTCTTCTGCTTATGTTACAGGAAAGAACGAGAGAGATTGCAGCTATGGATATGAGAGTAAATGTTTTTTTTGTTGTCATATACATCCTCTTTTCACTTCCCTTTGATTTACTTTACAATTATTTTTATTGTAGGCAAAGGTCTTTATTAGGCAGTCTTCATGGTGAGACATTTGTTCCACAAAATGATGACAATATGTAGAGAGAGAAAAATTATTTGTGTTTATTCTGATTTTAATCTGGTAAGATTTGAATGATTTGTTGTTCTTTTTATGCTCTTATTGGGTGGACTATCTTAAAAGATGCTGACCCTCCTTTCAACATTTTAGAAAATATACTCAGTTTGATTAATTTACACAAAGAATCAACTGCATCTTTTCTCTAGTGTCATAGCTCCCACACTGAGGTCAGCCTGGGTGGTAGATGACCATTTCCCAAATCAATTTACTTAACTCCCACTAATGCCTTGGGGCAGAGTGTATCCTGGGCAACGACACTGCTAACACTGCCTTTAATGAAGGAGGAAGAGGAACAGCCTTTTTGATGGGGTTTGACCTGTTGTATCGTGATTGGGAGGCTTTATCAAATACATTTATTTCATTTATTCTAGCAGCACTGCTGTTTCACTGGGTCTGTGACTCATATGGCAAGTGAACTAAATTGAATAATGTCATATGAGCCGGTGTCTCTCTTCTTATTTGGGATGGTTACATCAAGTCTTGGAAGATCACTACAGAGGTGCTTAGCAGCTTCTGGTCATAAAAACAACAGAGAACTGCCTTTTTCATTCTTTTTCAATATATTATATCATCCTTGCTTATTTTTCAAGAATTGTCCTCAATATGCATTGAACATCAAAATTCATACTGGAAAAAATTAAATCCATTTACTCAAATGGGACATTTGTTTTTCAGCACAGACAAAGATTATTTAAGAAAAAAACTGTAATACGTTTGTTGGAAATAGACCACAGTGAGAGCTACTTCTTAACCATGGAGCTAAGATCAGAGTACAAGCTAATCATTGACACAAGAATATTCCCTTGTTTGTGCATGTGTGTCTTATAGGTCAATAATATCCTCTGGAAGTATTAATTCTCTCTTTTAAAGGCTGTTTTATTACAAAGGCTGATTGAAGGATGACTGAACATTTTTGGAATTATAGTGGAAAACAATACAGGGAAACTCAAAACGCTTAGTAATACGAGTGAGTGTGGATATGAGTCAACCTTTGTATGTGTGAACATTGTGTGGAAGGGAGGGGCAGAGTGGGAGCATAAGTAGGGAGAGATAGGGAAGTCTGACCAGGTTGTCAGATGGATACCGTTGCACCTTGAAGCTTCATATGTCACTTTCTCCTAAATATGATCAGTCTCATTCGTGCTGTCAGTATCATGGATCTCTTGTTTATCACCAGAGGATTTATGATAATGAACAAAGCGATTGACAGCAGCCACCCCCTTCAAATGGATTCCTGAAACAAGGTAGACTGCTTCACGATGCTGAACCATCCGTCACCTCCCACGTGTCAGTGCCTCTTACTCTTTCTCCTGCTGTTGGTGTGTGGTTGGAACAAGGCAGCCTGTTCTCCTGGGGAAGGCAAGAAGATTTGGCAGCAGCCCAAACCAGACCCAATCACCAAAGAACAGTCTTTCCTTCATGACACTTTCCCTTCAGGATTCCTTTGGGGTTCGGGGACATCTGCCTTCCAGACAGAGGGAGCCTGGGATCAGGAAGGGAAAGGCCCATCCATCTGGGACCATTTCACCCACTCCACTATCGGTGCTAATTTGGCAGCTGAGACTGCAGATGTGGCGAGTGACAGCTACACTCACTGGCAAGAAGATGTCAAGGCACTGGAGTATCTTGGTGTAAGATCATACTCTTTTTCTCTCTCCTGGCCCAGACTCTTTCCTGATGGGAATGCAAGAGGTCAGGTCAATACAGCTGCTGTGGCGCATTACAGCCATCTCATAGAGAGGCTACTGGAAAAGAAAATTGAGCCGATAGTTACTCTCCATCACTGGGACCTGCCACAAGTCCTACAGGAGCGCTATGGAGGCTGGAAAAATGAGACACTGGTCAGACTGTTTGAGGAGTATAGTAAATTTTGTTTCCACACATTTGGGAACCGTGTTAGGTACTGGCTCACAATGCATAATCCATACCTGGTGGCTGTACAGGGGTATCGGACAGGTGGGCACGCTCCTGGAGAGACAGGGGGTCCTGCTGCCTCTCTCATCGTGGCCCACAACCTGATCAATGTAAGTCAGACAGGGTCATTTGATTGAGCCTGTGGATTAATATTGTCTGTAATAATATACTGTGTAATCTACTGTGCTTTGTCTGCCTGGGCTGAGGAATTTCTCTGAAGATACACTGTAAACTTTGGACTTCTGCAGCAGCATCAGTTTATGATGATCAGTTTATGTTATGTTTGTGTCCTCCATATAATTTTAAGTACACAAAACAGTGAGGCAAACCCAGACTACTTAACCACTCCTGATATTTTGTTGCAGTCAAACTGAATCAATGAAGACTATAAAGGTTGATACCTTTTTAGCAGTCAACAGGGGCAGCCGTGCCAAGCCATACTTGTTAAATTTCATTTTATCTCCTCGATGCCAAGTTGATCATATTTTATTTTGACAGGTTTGTGGTCAGTAAATAGGACACTTAAAGAGACTGTGTAAAGAGATTGAGGTCAAAGTCCACCACATCAGCACATTTGTGCTGGAGAGAAAGTGTGTGACAGGAAGTCATGGAGATATGCCTCATTAATAATCACTCATAACTGTGTATAAATGGAATATGTACAGCTAACATGGCACAGATAGTAATTCTCTGGTGTGTAATAGTTTCCATGATTACCCAATCACCTCTGCTTTTTTGATCTTTATGTATTATCTAGCACTATATCTCAAGCCCTAATTGAGGTAAAGGAACAAGTGATAAGTTTCTTATCAACTGCTGCATTTGCAGTACCTAAATAAATGCAATCTATCTATCTAATCTACAATATTGTATCTCGCAGTGTCATTTCTATGATTAAAATAAGAACTTCAGAAAATTACTCGGTTGTGGGGAATATATGCATTCTGTTTCACAGTGTTGTGAAACCACATTATTACTTCCCCCTGCAAGCATTCTGAATTGTCATAGTAGGAAAATTAATGACAGCTGTTCAAGTGACAGTGTGACAGGAAGCTAGCATGCATTACACTGGGACTCTGGAACTGAAGCTAAGTCATCTTTAATTTTATTCATGCCTTCTCTTGACCTACTGTCACAGCTCAATATGTCTTCTGTGAAAAATGGTCAGTTTACTATAATATACTATAGTACATTGCATGATTAAAATGTGTCTACTTTGATTTCCAGGCACATGCCAAAGCATGGCACATCTACAACACCCACTTCCGGTCAAGTCAGAGGGGTAAAGTATCCATTGTTTTGGGATCCCATTGGGTTGAGCCTCAAAGAGGCCAGGCCACAACTGCTAATGTTGACCTTTGCCAGGAGTCAATAGAGGCTGTTGTTGGCTGGTTTGCTAACCCCATCTTTGGTGATGGGGACTACCCAGTCTCTTTAAAAACCAAGTATGGAACCCTCTTGCCCACATTCTCACCTGAGCAGAAGCTCTTGGTGCAGACAACAGCTGACTTTTTCGCTCTGTCCTTCGGGCCTAACAACCTCCGTCTTGGCCGGAGCCTTGTCCAGTATGGGCAGACTGTGACCCCAGACCTGAGGCGCCTACTGGGCTGGATAAAGCTGGAGTATGGGGACCCACTGGTGCTGGTGGCTGAAGGAGGCTGGTTTTCTGAAGCCAGTGTGGGGAAAGAGGACACAGTGGCCATTTACCTGATGAAGACGTTTATCAACCAGGTCCTTCAAGGTGTGAGAAGAATTGGAAACCAAATAAAATACAGAATGTTATAAAGACAACATAAAAAAACCTTTCCACTTTTTATTGTTGTGTTGTCTACTACAGCTATTAAGTTTGATGGCGTCCGGGTATTTGGCTACTCTTCCTGGTCATTGGTGGATGGATTTGAGTGGACCAATGGCTTCTCTGTAAGGCGAGGCCTTTTCTACATTGACTTCAGCCAACCAAACCGAACCAGGACCCCCAAGACCACTGCTCATTACTACAGGCGTGTTGTTGCTGACAATGGTTTCCCTGGTGATGAAAGCTCCAGAGAGGTCAAAGGCCGTTTCCCCTGCAACTTTCACTGGGGTATTGCTGAATCCACTTTACAGGTAAGAGGAGAGAGAATCTGAGAGAACATTTAACACAAACAAGATACGTGAAGGGCTTTTTTCACCCTGATATTCTTTTATGTCTCTTTTGTTGTTGTAGGTGCATTTCCACCCTTTTTCACCACAGTTTACTGACAACCATTTGTACAGCTGGAACCTGACTGGAGACGGATCATTCCGCCCAGTCCCAGGGGTGACGGTCCACACCAGACAAGCCCAGTGCACTGACTACTTGGCCATTCGTAGTCATCTTCGCCTGTTTGAATCCACTGGGGCATCTCACTATCGCTTTGCCCTAAACTGGTCACTGATTTTACCTGAGGGAGGCCTCTCTAATGTGAACACTGAGGCGCTGAGGTACAAATACACAAACACATGGACAAGCACCACTTCAGTCTTCCCAAATTCAGCCAGTTTAGTTAATTTACATACAGTGCAATTAAACCTAATCCACACCATAGATTTTAAACAATATTTATCAGACTCAGCCTTTTCTCATGTGTACACACATTAACTCCTGATTCTATATCTTTATCACATCTAAAAGGTTCTACCGCTGTATCCTAATCGAGCTCAAAAAGCTGGACGTGGAGGCTGTCGTTATTCTCTACCACCCCTCACACAGAGCTCCAAATAGGGGCTTGCCTGGGCCACTGCATGCGTCTGGTGGTTGGCTCAACTACAGCACAGTGGAGGCCTTTCAGGAGTACGCAGCACTGTGCTACCAACAGCTGGGGCCCTGGGTTCCATATTGGATCACTATCAATGAGCCAAATAGACTGGCAGATGTTTATTCCCACGGGAAAGAGAAGAATTGGGCAGCTCATAACCTTCTTCTGGCTCATGCAAAAGCCTGGAGGTTGTATAAGAGGGAACACTCTAGTCAGTGGAGAGCACTGGTGTCACTGGCATTACACGCCGACTGGGCTGAACCAGCAAACCCCTTCCTGGACTCGCATACAGCAGCAGCAGAGAGATTCCTTTTGTTTGAACTTGGTCGTTTCCTAGACCCATTGCTGGGGACTAGACATGAGAAGCACAGCAAGGGTGACTACCCACAAGAAATGAAGGCATACCTGGAGGAGAGAGCTCAAGTAGAAGGTCTGCCTGGATCCTCTCTTCCTGGCTTTACTGAGACTGAGAGGGAGGAGGTGACAGGGGCATTGAGTTTTATCGCCCTGAATCATTTTACCACCCGTTTGGTCTCTCCATATCCCCTCACACAGAACAATTCACAGAACAAACAGCCCCCTGATCATGGCTGTCTTATCCTTTCTGATCCCACATGGCCTTTGTCTAGTCTGGGGCAGGCTGTGGTACCCTGGGGCCTACGGAAGGTCCTGAACTGGTTGAGCAGGAGATATGGTGGGGCTCTGCCCATCATCATCACAGCCAGTGGGATAGATGACCAGGCTCCTCTGGAGGATAAAATCAGACAACACTTTCTCAGGAGTTATCTGCAGGAGGCCTTCAAAGGTGAGACATGAATTTTCAGATCCTGAATCTCTAGAAGTCTGCAAATATGTAATGTTTCCTTGCTCATGCAGAATGTGTTGTGCGATCATTTTTCAGAAGGAATAAAATTCTGTGTAAATGGTGTTGAGACAGAAGCACAGCTCCACCGGCAAAATAGGATTTATTACCATATTGCTTCCTACTATAAACCCCAGGCTTAACGAGAAAGCATGACGATCATAAAAAGAGAGGAGGGGAGAGAAAACCATTGCAGCAACAAGGCTGATCATTGCTGAGTTCAAAGTTTGCCCTTAATGGCCTGCAGTTCCCTTATGTTTGCACATAGTCGTTGTTTTCTGACCTGTTTTTCAATGGTAAAATACAGTATATCTGGGTTATTCATGCTGTGAGTTGATGAGTGATTCTTACTTCACATTTACCCCATTTTCTATTTGTGCTCAGCTCACCAATTAGATGGAGTCAACCTGCAGGGCTTCTACATATGGAAGCTGCAAGATCGACATGTCCCCCAGTTTGGCCTCTTCACCTCCCCCCACCATAAATCCAAAGCTAAAGCCTCCACTGCTGTCTATAGAGAAATCATCACTCATCGTGGTTTCCCTGAGGATAACACCATGCAGACCTGCAGGTCTAATGAGCTACATGAGCCTTGTTCTGTATGTGCATGGATGTTAAAGAACAAAGCAATGCTGGTCTTTGGAGGTTGCCTCCTAATAACAGCTGTTATGTTGACAGCGCTTGTCATCTTTGTCATCACTACCAAGAGAAACCAAAGAAGATGCAGAGGGAACGGTGTTAACAGGATGAACAGGAGGAGAAGAAGGGAGGGAGTCCCTGTATGCTCATGTCCACCTTTAAAGTGCTAACTGTAGAGATATTGACACTGTAATGTAGCACACAAACTGTGTATGAGAAGAGCAATGATCTATAATTTTGTCTTGTCCAATAATGCTTTTATCTGTTCTTGTAACAAATGTGTGATCAGTTTACCAGAGAAGAGAAAGTGTCTCCATCCATTTTACAGTAATGAAGCATTATTTAGATCATTGCTAAGAATTGTAAAAGCTATTCTACTATTGTGTTTCTACAATTAATGGTCATTAGATGGCAACTGGTATACTGAATGCTAAAGATTCTCAAGCTCACATGTTTTTCTTATTATTCTTAAGTTTTATTGTATAGATTAGACTAAAATGTGACGGTAATATATTTATCTAATATACAATGACTTTATCTCAGATTTAATTGTGGATAGTGACAATTTCTGTTAAGTCAAGGTTTTAAAAAATATTTTCAAGTGGTACGCACTTTATTGAAATACAAGATGTGATGTGTACCGTTTATCACAGAGAGTGCGATTATCCATGAGACAACGATGCCCTCTAGTGTCTGGTTAACAGCTGGAAACAGATGTGTTTTGTCAAAGTGGGAAGAATGGCTAAACAACACAAACAAACAAATAAACTAATAAATAAACAAACAAAAACAGGTTTGATTATGTGTCAGTGTCCGGCAATGTTTGTGACTGTGATTTTTGCAAGATGTTCATCCTACATTACAGGACAGCTAAGCATGTAACACATGTGGCTGACTGTATATCCAGCCCTTTGAATCAGTAGCCCTTATCTCTGTTGTTCTTCTTATGTGCTTCTCTGGGGAATTTCTCTAAACTCATCTGTCTTCAATCACATATACCTCATGATTTCCATCTTTAACATTTACGAGATGTATATGAGAGATTAATTGAAATCTTCAGATGAATAAGATAAGATAAGATAAGATATCCCTTTATTAGTCCCACAGTGGGGAAATTTACAATATTATATTATAAGACTTGGTTTCTGCTGTAAACATGGGAAAGCAAATGTCTCCTCGTGTCACGAGCCTTCACGTGATTGGCCTACATATAGATTTGAAAACTGCTTGCCAGAGGCGTGTTGCATCTCTTCGGCAAGATAAATGATGAAATATAATCTGCTTGTCATTGTGTGAAACCCTGTCTGCTGTTTATATTTGTTCTGTGATCATTTATTTTGCACTAAAATGTCTTTTAAAACTCCCCATGCTTTCCACTAATATATGCCACTCCTAATGGCATCACATAAATTGTAATAATATTAAAAAAATAATGACAATAATGACGATGACGAGTGGATTAACCAATGGGAGAAGCCGTTCAGTATGGCAATACAGATCACATGACCCTCTCTCCTCCAGACTGCATGCAGTTTGGTATTAAAATGTTTTCAGTACTACCAACCATTGTGCTGTTACAGATTTGTGATGATAGGAACACGTTGAGCTATTTTAACGAATTTTAGCATCACATTGATAACCGGCACTGACGGCCGTCACGGTGAACAACCTCACAGCTGTTATTTTTAAGGTTGCATCCCAAAAGTGCAGATCTTCTGTAGGCAGAGCAAACTAGCTAGTCAGATCGGACGGCGGCGAGGCCCCAACCTAACGGGAACACTGGGGAATCATGGCCAACATCGCAGTTCAGAGGATAAAACGGGAATTCAAGGAGGTGCTCAAAAGTGAAGAGGTTAGCTGTCATTTTTGTCTCTTAATGTTTCGGCTTTCCCTTTTCCTGTCTTTGACTTAAGAGGCTGAATCTGAATGACGCGTCGCTGGCTCAGCTGTCAGCTTTCCAGTCATTAGGCTACTAGCTTTAGCTAACTTGACTCTATCAGACACGGCTGTGCACCCAGCTTCACAAATATGTACGAGCGCTAGCTTCTAATACGGCACTGCGGGGAAGTTAAGCCCAAGGACGTAAATGTTGTTAGCAAGCAGTTTATGTGGTTGTGGGAGCATTGTCACAAAAACATACAGTTCATAATGCTAACGTAAAAGGCTCGCTTACCATGCCTTCTATGATAACCAGGCTAGCTGTGTTAGCAAAAGAGATCCCCGTTATCCGTGTGTGGTACTATTCGTTTGCTCTCACGTTTGTCCACCTAGAACATAGATTCGTCTCAGTTTAGGTGACGGGACTTAATATGTGCATCCGTTAGATGTGTGCAACAAGTTGAGGTCAACTTGAGTAATACAGTGGGAGGTGTCGATTTGTGCAGTATGTGCAGGTTTGAGTTTGACAGCAGACTAGCTTAACACTTTGCAGTCTGTCGGTTCGCTGAAGTTAAAGTGCTTCTTTGCCCTTTCACCCTTTCAGACTAGCAAAAACCAGATAAAGGTGGACCTGGTGGATGAGAACTTCACAGAACTCAGAGGGGAAATAGCAGGGCCACCTGACACACCATATGAAGGTAAGGGCTCATCTAGACAACCTGTACGCATGGTTTCTTTATGGTTTTCTTCCAAATCACTGACTTTTACTTTTAAAAAGGCCTTATTAATGATCTGTCTAAGGCCTGTAAATCGTAAACAATCCTAAATGATGTAGACCAGAACTAGTTAGATCTTAACAGGCACGTTTTATATTGCATGCTCAATCAGCCCTGCCATTATTCTTAAATAATCGTGATACTTCTTACTTCTTCCTTCTTCCAGGGGGTAGATATCAACTAGAAATTAAAATTCCAGAGACGTATCCTTTCAATCCTCCCAAGGTAGAGGTTCATTATATTCATTCATTATATTTACTGATAATCATCCCTTTCCTTCTGGATATTGCCATCAGAGATTTTCCATTATGCCTCTAATACTCAAATGATTTTCTTTGTCCCACTTGCAATTAATGTCTCAGGTGCGGTTTATCACGAAGATCTGGCATCCCAACATCAGCTCAGTCACAGGTGCAATATGTCTGGACATCCTCAAAGACCAGTGGTGAGTGAATGTGCGGCAACACTCCTAACACTCTTCATCTCTTTTCATTCATCATGAAAAACATTCCTTGTCGTTAAATTATTTTCCCCTACCAAAGCCATAGCCATTTTAATGTTGCTGTTGCTCTCATGGTCTAACGTTAGTGATTCTAAAAACAAAAATACTGAAGGCATGGTCTGCAAAATAGTGCTCGATGATCAGGTGCCTCACATTTGACACGAGGTGGACACGTAGCTTTACAACATGGAGCGGATGAAAGATCTGGACCAGCTGACATAAGACTGTCAGAACATGAGGTCGGCTGGAAGAAGGGATAAAGCACAGAGAGAGGAGACTCTGTTTGAGAGGAGACAAGTGGAGTCTGGCTTCAACAATACATATGCAAGTGCACAAGAGAGCAAGAGGATTTCACAGGAAGGGGAGAAAGAAGCACGGCTGAGACATGCCGCCAAGCAAAGGAATGCTGCTAGAGATAAAGTCTGAAAAACCCTCCAAGGAAAGTCAAAGAAGCAAAAGGATGCTGTATCAAGTGAAGGAATGTTGCTAGTCATAAAGGCCTAAAAACTCTCCCACATGAAAGCAAATATGTAGTGATGGACTAACTACATGCAACTTCACAATGAAAAGAAGTTCAACTATATTGTAACTAGTCTAAAAGAACTGTAGCTTGACAAACTAAAACAACTTTGAAAACAGTGTGACAAATTGTGACAGTATTTCAGTATCCAGGGCAGGCAAGACCTCCCTTTAGCAGCCTGGGGTTTAAAGACAAAGTTGGACATTGAGTACATAATTAAACTACATGTGTTCTACTACTCCCCAACACTGCAGTTTTGTTATTTTCTAGTTTCAAAAATAAAAAAAAACTTAATTTACTGCCGAACATCTGTCTTTCTCTTATCGATCCGAGTATATTAAATATCATTCCGGTAAATTCATTATGGTAAATTCCATAAATGTACATTCCGGTTATGAATAACATAAGTTATGAGCTTCTTTTTAGATTGCAAAAGTGTGAAATTACCTGTTCGATAAAAAGCCATGAAAAGCAGGTAATTATCGGTTATTTGTGTCAGATGAAAAATAACATGCCGTGCCATCCCTAACTGCAATTGTTATTATTTACAATGATGTAGGTGTTCAGGCACAGTAAGTTTTAAGGTATTGAACGTATCTGGTACTCTATCATGTTGAGGAGCGAAAACATAAATCTACCAACATCACACAGTAATAGAAACGTGTGGATTTGTAGTTGTTCCTGCTCTAAACCGTCGCCTGTATGTTCTTTCAGGGCAGCAGCCATGACACTCCGGACAGTCCTCCTGTCACTACAAGCCTTACTGGCAGCCGCAGAACCAGATGATCCACAGGACGCAGTGGTAGCCAATCAGGTGAGTGTGCAAGTGTATCTTTGTGTGTGACAAATTTACTGTGGATACGTTGCTTATTGTAGTATTATGATCAGGGTTGCAGTGGTTAATAAAATGGTATAAAATCTGATGGTTCATGAATATTTGCTTATTAGCAACTTTATAAAAGAAGACACTCCTCGTCTGCCTGACAGACAGCCCAAGGGATGCCACTGAGACACATAAATAAATATTTTTTTTCCCACAAAACTTTCTTCACACAACAGCCAAGTACTGAATTTGTGCCTTTTGCTATTTAGGAGCATTTATCTTTTGTATTTTTTCCATGTCCATGGTTTGAATTTGAGCTCATTCTGTCAGTGGGGTTTGTCTCAGCTGAGGGTTACCAGGACATAACTCAAGAACTATTCAGTAATTTTTTCACAACACTTTAGGTACACATCTCCCATGCACTGGAGACGTGGCTCTAGATATTTTGGCAATTTGAAGTATTCTATTTTTTTTATTTTGAATTGAAATCAAAATTAAACTCTTTCCCAGATTTTGCAATTAACAGGGCCGACTGAAATAACAGCTTTCAAACAATCTTTGTTCAATGAAATGTACCCGTGGTGGGTGATCCTGAGTGTCTCATGCTTGCTCACCATGTTAAATGTGAAAATATCACAAGAGGAGTGAGATGAAGGGCAGAGTAAGAACATTTTCACAACTAATGCAGTGACATGAATATTATATTTCAACCAAGACAGAGTTGGTGAGTTGACAGGGACATGTTTACCATTGTGTTACATCTCCTTTTCTTTCAATAGCATTCAGCGTTTGGAAGAGAGGACACTAATTGTTGAATTCGCCGCACATTTTCAGAGGCGGAAGGTCTGGACTGCAGACAGGCCGCTCTAGTACCTGGAGTCTTTACATTGAAGCCACGTTTTTATAATGTATGCAAAGTGTGGCCTTATGTTGTCTTGCTTGAATAAGCGTCCCTGAAAAAAAAAAATCTCCTGGATGGCAGCATATGTCTTTCCTAAACCTGTATGTACCTTTCAGCATTAATGGTGCCTTAACAGATGTGCAAGTTACCCGTGCCATGGTGACTAACACCCCCCCATATCATCACAGATGCTGGCTTTCGAACTTTCCGTTTGTAAAAATCTGGATGTTTTTACTCTTTAGCCCGGAGGACATGACATTTCCAAAAACTATTTGAGATGTATTTTAAAGACAATTTTCCACTTTGTGTCAGTCCACCTCAGATGAGCTCAGGCCCAGAGAATTTGTTTTGTTTGTCTATGGCGTGTGCTTCACATGGTAGAATCTGAATTTGTGTTTGTAGATGTAGCGACGAACGGTGTTTACTGACGTGTCCCAAAGTGTTCCCAAGCCCATGTAGCAATATTCTGCATAGAGTCATGTTGGTTTTTGATGCAATGCCGCCTGACACGTTGAAGGTCGCAGGCATTCATTGTTGGTTTTCGTCCTTGTCCTTTACGCGCAGAGATTTCTCCAGATTCTGTCAATCTTTTCATGATATCATCGACAGTAGATGGTGAAATCCTCAAATTGCTCATCGAGAAAAGTTCTCAAACTGTTGGATTATTTGCCCACACAGATTTCCACATGGTAAACCTCTTCCCACCTCTGCCTGTGAATGATTGAAGCCTTTTGAGGACACCCCTTTCATACTCAATCATGATACGATCACCTGTTACTAAAGGACTTCTTTACCTGTGGAATGATTCATTCGGGTGTTTTTTAACGTTCCACAACTATCCCAGTCTTTTGTTGCCCCCATCCCAACTTCTTTTTAGATGTATTGCTGGCATAAAATTCAGAATGAGTATACATTATATTTAGAAATATCAATGAAGCTGGTGAGGTACAACTTCAGATGTATTGTATTTGCGCTGCTGTCAATTCAATTTAATGCAAAAATTGAAACAGAATGTTGCGCAGAATTGAAAATCTGGCAGAATTGTACCTCGGCTAGTTTTTCTGTCTCTGAGTGTCACAGTCGTCCTAAAACCTCTCAGGGAATTGGCATTGTTTTGTTATAGTCTTTTGTCACAGCGACATACATTGAATAGTAGAGATGGATCATGGTGCTCTCCTCTGCTCTGAGGCACATGTGTATTTGGAGATGTAAACTAAGCAGGCACTAAGTTGTTGACAGTGGAATGCTAAAGCTTTCACACAAACCTGCTGTTGTTTTTCCACATTTGTTTCTCACACAGTACAAGCAGAACTCAGAGATGTTCAAACAGACAGCAAGGCTCTGGTCTCATGTCTATGCAGGCGCTCCTGTCTCCAGTCCAGAGTACAGACACAAAATAGACAAACTCTGTTCCATGGGCTTTGAAAAAGTAAGTATCCCTCAACGTCTCTCAGCTTTTAAATTCTGCTGCAGAATAAAACTGGTTTTATTTATTTATTTATTTTACTGAATGGGTTTTGTTTTTCTTCCCAGAATGCAGTAATAGTGGCATTGTCATCGAAATCCTGGGACGTAGAAACGGCAACAGAGCTACTGCTCAGTAACTGAATCTTGACACCCTCATCATCTTCCTCTTGAACCCCATCTCACACATCCACACACGCTCTCCTCTAAATTTCCCATCCTCTCATGGTGTCTTTCCCCCCCGTTGCATCATCTCCAACCTTCCCTTCTTCTCTGCCCATTCCCCCTCTATGTGGCATCTCTCCTCCCTGCTCATCACCTCTGCGGTCCCACACTCCAATCACTCTATGAGCTCTTATCTCTGGTTTCTTAAGTTCATTCGACATTCCATTCTGTGCTACAATCAGAAGTTCAATCACGTTTCACCCCCTTTGAAGCAAATGCCACACTTAAGACCACCCGCGCTTGCCAGTCTCCCAGCTTTCCTGGCTGTGTCCACGAAGTGGCTGTCAGCGGCTTTCCCTTGCCTATGCAGTGCATTTACTTTCATTCATTAGAACTATTTTGTAGGAGAGAGTAAAAGTATTTTAGGATGCTCTTTACTCGGTCGTGATTTTTACACATTTTTGTGCTGGTTAACCAAACAGGGATCGAGCTGAGTCCTTAAACTAACAACATTTTGTGAAATTCTTTTCTCCAACATCTCCTTCACCTATTTACTCATTTTTACACAATAATTTATTTTTTGTGTAATTTTGGGGTACTCTAAAATGAGCAGCAAATCGAAATTTGGTGACCCTTTTGAATTATTGTCTTGTTCTATCACTGGGAGTATTTGAAGGAATTATGAAGTACATAAGGACAAGTCTCGTTCCCTGGACACCAGCTCATAGTGTCAGCTAGGCGATCATACGGTAGCCATCCCCATTTTCATGCCACATTTTCCCCTCTTCAACTGTCTGGCAAACCCAAATCTCCTGCAGCAAACACCAGCGCCCAATCCCGCACACCTGTCCCCCGACACGGCTTACTTCACCTGTCCTTCCCCCACATTTTAAAAATATTTTATTTGGTTTTGGCCTCCTGCTGAAATAGATTTGGCTGCTTGTTTTTAAACAGACAGAAAACAAAACAAACAAAATCATGTTGAGTTGTAACACAACCTGTCAAAAGTCTTGATGGAAATGGTTCAAAAATGAGTTTGAAAAAAATATTGCATAATTTTAACTATGCCTACAGATAATTATGTCAATGATTCATCTGTAAATAAAGATATTAAAGTCTGTGTAAATTAATCCACACTCTGTCCTGTGGTATATTTTTGCAGTGCTGTGTGATATTTTTCAACTGGAATAGGAATAGTTTTTCTACTCCAGCAAGTGAGCAACAACAAGAGACTATCTAGCAACAATCTAACGTTAAATCAGTATGTCCTAGTCAGTTTCTTAGAATAATCATTAATAGAGTTAATCTGTGTTGGTGTTATGGATCCAACATGTGTTTGTAGTATTTTTTGGATTATTAAAAAACAAGGGTTTCATTTGCACCATGTGACCAAACTCTGCATCTTCCTTACGGATCCAGGCTTCCATTTCGCCAAACCAAGTAATAAAGTAATGATAGTTTTTAATGCTTTTAGATCCCCATCAAGGTTGTGACACAGGCACCAATGTTCACCATTTTCAGATTACCTGTCAGGCTGCATTGGACACAACAGATGACCTGCTGAGGAGCATTTTCTGCAATGATAAACCCCACCAAGAAACATCGGCATTAATCTGACCACTGCATTTAAGCCTGCTTACTGGCACCAAACAGGAGAAAAGCTACCAATGACATGTTAATGTCTTAACAGCAGTATTTAGTTTAGATCCATTAAATGACCTCAGTTGCAAAATTGGATTGTATTTATCTGTATTGTCCCCCGTCAGCACACAAAACCAGCCTCAAGTTTTCCAGGCCTCCCAAGCGACAAAGGCTCATTTTGTATCCTTCTTATGTTGGAATGCAGCGTCTCCGTCATATATCCATCCTCTGGAACTGCCCCAATCATCACAGAGTAGACAAATGTAGTACACAGGCCTGAATACGTGAATCTGAAGGGAAAAAAAACCCATGTCTGCTGGCTCATCTAACAGAGCTGAGATAATTTTAAAATGCATTCAAAACAACTCCCCTTGTTGCATTATTTAAGTATTGGAGGTTGCACAAGACTGACTTCCTCCCCTCCCCCATTTACAGATGTGTGTACAAATCTCATTACACACAGATTGTGATTACATATTTGCAGATTCCTGTATACGTTTATACCTCTCAACACATATTTAGAGATTGACACATTTTTACACAACTGTAATTACACACAGATGGATTAACTTTTACACAACTCTCCACCCACATTTGCAAACAGTTTTGCTACAGTAATCCCCTCAAAGAAAACCAATAAAACTTGACACTTGTCTGAAGCAATGAAAATTGATATCTGATGCGCGTCTCAGGATTAGACATGACAAATGTGTATGTGTGTGAAAGCCCTACTGTAATTCAAGGAACTATTATTTCACAAAATTGATTAAATGTTTGAGAGCCTAAACACTCAAAAACACGTGAAAATTCACGTTTTATAAGTCTTGGCCATAGCTTTGGCAAAATGGCTTACCCTCTAAAGTGCCGTCCTGTCCGTGTGTCACCTACGTTTACAACATTCAGTTGACATGTGTTTCATAACTAGGTCTACAAAAAGTCTCCTGAAATGATAGACCCAATGGGAAAATTTGCAATTTTGAATTTGCTGTATTATTTTAGTGTGTTTTCCCTATTCAAAGGGACTCTCCTTTAACAAACCTCTCATACAGTTTTAACTCTATCAACTTTACATTTGGTCAGTAAAATCTTATTTTAAATTAAAAAGCTTTTCATTGCAATTTCAAATTATGAGTACAGAAACCAATGGAGTGCACTGCATTATGGGACACGATAATGAGGCAATGTACCTAGGCAGGTATGTCAAGGATTATAAGAAAATAAATTTAAAATAAATAGACAAAAAAAAAAATTCAACAAACAAACAAGAAAATATTTAAATAAAAGGAAAAGAACAGAAAGAAAAATAAGCTTAAAACAATCCGTCCACTGCCAGGCTAAAATCTTAAGACCTTTGCAATGAAAAGTTGTGAAACCTCTGAGTTTTCATTTGAGTGTTATGACATTGGCAACACAGCATTTTTTTTAATGTTCTTCCATGAAACAGGAAATCGGTGCAAGTCAAATACTGCATGTAGAAAAGATAACCATCATATCGACCAAAGATAAAAATCTGTACATTGTAGGTGTCACTTTACAATTATATCACGACTAGTGTTATTACTGATTATTTATTTCCACATTTATAGAATTAGCCATGATATTAATCACCTGGTGATCGGGTGTGTGTTTGCTTGTTATGTTTGTATGATTGAGTTTTTAATTTTCCTGCCTTCTGTCCTCCATATGCCAGGAGCCCACCAGTCTGCAGGCATTTGACTGACAGGTGAATAGCCCAGTGTGTGGTGAGGCGATGACTCCAGGGCATCCTGTTTCTCTCGGTCTGATGCTGCTATGTGATAGTCGGAGTTTTATTCCCTGTCTCAGTGAGCTGACATGTTGTCTCCCCTGCCAAGTAGTAAGAGCTGGACAGATGGCGAGGATGATCAGATGAAATGGTGCACTGCTAGCAGCATGTACAGTATGTCTTTTAGGGGATCAAACTAACACACCTTTAGATCACTGGCCACAGTGAAATTTAATTTCTTCCTGGGATTATTCAGAAATGCTCAAGATGATCACATTAATCTGTCTGGTGATGCTGCTTCCTGAAGGTGAGTCAGATGCTTCAGTTTGTAGAGATTCAAGCTTCTCTGTGCTGTTGTTTTAAATTTGTGCACACAAGCTATTACTTTGAAAAAGGGGAGGTTTAATTGCAATGTTGTGTGCGTAATAAGAGCAGCAAAGAGCAGTCATGTTGATGTTGAATTTTGGACGTGGCTTTCAAGCCATTTAAACAAACAATAGAATCTTATCAAAGCAAACACCAACATTTGAATTGTAAAGTCCTGACCACATTTAAAACCGTTTCCATGGTAATTTTATGCCTTCTCCTATAGAATAGCTAAGGGGGATCACAATGGTCAAACAAAAATGAAATAATCATTACAACTATCATTTCCATAATAAAGAATATCAAAATGTTGATAAATTCTCTTGAATTTGTGGCATAATTATGGATGACATTCATGAAACATCCATAGTAAACAAGAGTTTTTGACATTCACTGAAAGACACAATTAAAATAATGTAAAGGAAAATTCTCTTCAAACCAAATGAGGCTTCCATGATCTTCATGGTTAGACAGGTCCGGTCTACAGAATTATCTCAAAAATACTGGTACATAAAACTATATTTTAAAAACACTTGTTTTGAAAATAATGACTGATGTCCACGTCTTTCTCCCTTCAGTGGCTCACTCGGCTGATGGTCATTATGCCCATAAGCTTCTGAATGATTTGATGGAGAGTTACTCCAGCGCCCTGCGGCCTGTAGAGGACACAGACAAAGCCCTCAACGTCACCTTACAGATCACCCTCTCACAGATCAAAGACGTGGTGGGTACGAGCTCAAAGGCAAATGCTTAATTTTTCATTGAATGTAAGATCTCACTCAAAATAAATCAACCTTATTTCTCTAAACCAGACATCAGGACTGCCAGGTTTGTTGCACTGATTTGGTTTGTTAAATTAAGAGCTCTCAGTGTATTCCAGCTCCCCTTCAAATAAATCCCTCATGCAAACAGAGTTTTTATTCAAGCCCCAAGTTTTTTGGAGCTTGTTTTGATGCCTTTAGCTCATTCCTCATTACAGCACCATAAAAAAAGCAGCATGTCTTGGCTGATCAATTAATCACAACACACTCATGCTTGCAGTAAAACTAGTCACAAACCCTGATGATGTAATCTGGCAGAGATCACACAAATACACCACAGATACACCTGTAACAAAAACCCAATGATGGCGAATGTGGATGACATTTTTACTGTCATGAGTTACTTAAGGATGAGTTTGTTGGTCTGCGGATGTGTATGAATGAAAGACCTCTTGCTGTTAGGCTGAGCCTATTGTTACTCAGCTGACTCAGGTTCCGGTTAAGAGGCCTGTTCAGGTTCAGTACTGTTTCAGCCCCATGTGAATTCACACTTGTGAATTCACATGGGGTATGTGTGTCTGTGGTATACCAGCGAGGGTCAGGGAACAATAAGAATGTGCCTTGTAGTATCCTATTACCCAAAGAGTTTATGCTTTCTTTGGTTCAGTGTTTCAGTGAAGCTCTGACAGTGATCTCAAAACCACCCCCACCCACTCCTGTCAGCCTCAGACTGCTCATTCACCTGATATTGACACACAGGTCTAGATTTCAGGTATTGTGCTAATATGAAGTGTAGCTTTCCATTTAATGCTCATAGAGAGTTAATGAGCAAAACAGAAATGAGAAAGAGACCATGATGATTTCTGTTAGTGTGTGTTTGTAGGTATATTTGTTTCTTTTTTCATTTGTGTGATTATGAGGTGTGCGTATGTATGTGTGCATGTGAATGAAGGATGAGAGGAACCAGGTTCTGATTGCCTACTTGTGGATCAGGCAGACATGGAATGACGCATATCTGAAGTGGAATAAAGAGGACTATGATGGACTTGAGGTGATCCACATCCCCAGCAGCCTGGTGTGGAGGCCTGACCTCGTCCTCTATAACAAGTACACCCATATGACACACACACAGACAGACACACACACACAGACAGAGACTATAATTTCTGATCTTTCTGTTTCATCACGTCTTATGTGGTAATATTCATCTAACCCCCATTGTAATATGTGAAGAACACAGCAGCAACATCAAAACCACTTCCAAAGTATCGCTAATATTACTCAATTATTACTTTTACAGTGTTAAGTTCTTTAGTTTAAAATCGAGGATTCATATAAAAAGTCTTTCTATTTTAAATATACAGTATATGTAGGAAAATGTTTTGAAAATTTTTACTGGCATAATCACAGTCACTGTCATGCAGACTTCATACAATGTTATACATGTTGTGTAGTTTATAACATGTAATATTGTTTATTATATCATAGACTATGTAATATAAGTGTAATATCAGAATAAATCTGTATTGATGTGGTTGTAACTATGTAATGCATGTAAAGCACAAACACTAAGTTAATGTTATCACCTTATTAGGGTCTGATGGAGTCCAGTACAAAAATAAAAAATACAATAAGTGTATCAGACATCTAGAGTTGTAATTATTCTCTATATTCTGAGGCTGTAGTCTGGATGTTACAAACTTGTTAAGTGAAGGTTTTACTGCAGGACTGGTGTATTGGCTTCCAAAACATAGAACAAAAAAACAAACAAAACACTAATAACTAAATTTAGGATTTCAGTTAACAACCAGGTCCCATGCTAACTAACAGGACTATACCATTTAGCCAAGCGACTTGTCAATTTGTGTCCATTTTTTTCTCCTCCAGAGCCGACGATGACTTCTCAGGGCCGATGGACACCAATGTCAGACTGCGCTACAATGGAGAGATAACATGGGATGCTCCTGCCATGACCAAGAGCTCCTGCGTGGTGGATGTCTCTTACTTCCCCTTTGACAGCCAGGAATGTAACCTGACTTTTGGTTCCTGGACCTACAACGGCAACCAGGTTTGTTCACATGCAACCACATTCACTTGTTGCATGTTATGCTGGATAAAACCACCTCAGTTCAGGTTCAGGTTGATGATCTGTTTCACCTAAATTAGTCCTCAGTTAAATGATACTCAGTGGGTTGTGTGGGTTACATTAATGGGTAAATGAGACTGGCCGGGTTGTGAAAGAGATCAGACATACTTAGACTCTTGTAATGTAAGGATAGGAGAGCCTCCTGGACTCAAATCAAGTTTGTTGGAGGTGCTCTTTGGATAGGGATACCTGTTGTTGGGTACCTTTATTGTCACAGTGTGGTCACGTTAGACCTTAAAAACAAATTCCATTACATTTTAGCATCAAACCTTCATCAAAGAGTCAAAACTGAAATTTTTTGACTGAAGGCTTGTTGCCAAAAACACATTTTTAACAATTTAAAAACAGAGTGCCTTTCACAATTAAAATAGCTCTTTTTGCACTCATATATAGCTGTGTATATGTAATTTGTCTTTTCTTGGAACATGTCTGTGGGTGGAGCTGGTTGTGTGCCTCCTCTACACCTACTCATCCATCACCTTTAATTCCAGGTAGACATCATTATGGGCATGGACAGTGGTGACCTGTCAGACTTTGTGGAGAATGTGGAGTGGGAGTGCCACGGGATGCCAGCCGCTAAGAATATCATCATATATGGCTGTTGCTCCGACCCCTATACAGACATCACTTACACGGTGCTCCTGCAGCGCCGCTCCTCCTTTTACATCTTCAACCTCCTCCTCCCCTGCTTCCTCATCTCCTTCTTGGCTCCTCTGGGTTTCTACCTGCCTGCAGACTCCGGGGAGAAGGCTTCCCTCGGAGTGACAGTTCTTCTGGCTTTAACTGTGTTCCAGTTGATGGTGGCTGAAAGCATGCCTCCATCTGAGAGTGTTCCCCTTATAGGTAAGAGTGTGTTTTTAAGGATTGTGTTAAAGTCCATATGTGTAGATTTTTATGTGATTGTAGCATCTTTAGAATTATTAGAGTGACTTGCAGTCCTATGTGACAAAGCTACATTACCAGCTTGGCTATTGAGGAGGAACTGTTGGTCAGTCAGTCCACTACTTTGGTCCAGACTGATTCTGTTTCTCAACTATTGGGTGGATTGTTATTGAATTATTGAATTTTACAGAGACATTCAAGGTGCAGATGATACATTCTTACTTTTTAATTCTTCACTCGGGAGATGATGTTTTCCTAATACCCTGATGATCAGTCATGAAACTGAAATGGCTTTTTATCCAAAATGTTTAAACAAATATTTACAAATTATAAAATGTTGTAATTGTTTTTGAAAGTTCTAACAGTAAACAACTCTCTCGTCTGTTTTTGTTGATATCCGTCACACAGGGAAGTATTATATTGCCACTATGACCATGGTCACAGCCTCCACATCTCTCACCATCTTCATCATGAACATCCACTTCTGTGGTGCTGAGGCCAAACCAGTCCCCCACTGGGCAAAAGTCCTCATAATTGACTACATGTCCAAGATTTTCTGTGTTTATGAGGTGGGTGAGAACTGTTCCTCCACCTCTTCCACCTCCTCCTCCTCCTCCTCCTCTTCTTCTTCCTCTCATTTTCTGCATGATGACATCCATCACCAGCACCTCAGCTCCCACATTCATGTGAACGGTACAGCAGGAAGCCACAGCAGCCAACCAAACGGGCAGATTCATAAATATCCCAGACCTCAGACCCCCAAGCCGCAACACCATCCCAGAGTGAAAGCAGTGCACCACATCGTTAGAGAGGGCGGGAACCAACTCTCTAGTTATACACCTGGGGAATTTGAAGACTCTAATAGGAAAATCCCAACAGGTGACTGCTGTAAAGATGACCAGAAGGTCCCGTGCTACCTCGAAGACCAAAAGCTTCCCTGCTTCCCTGAAGACAAAAAGCCACCACCCCGAGGCCCCACCGTCACCTTTGGCCCCTGTGTGTTCTGTAGCTATGGCAGTGGCATCCCTGGCGTGGACACCAAGCTGGTGCACAACATTGAATTTATTGCCAACTGTTTCCGGGAGCAGAGGGCCACATGCACCAAAGGGGCAGAATGGAAGAAGATCGCCAAGGTGATGGACAGATTCTTCATGTGGATCTTCTTTATCATGGTTTTCCTCATGAGCATCCTCATCATTGGCAAGGCACCATGACCAAGAAGTGGTGCTGCAACTGCTTTTTAATATTTCACTCAGTGAACTTCTTTGGGTATAATAAAAAAAGTCAAAGGGAGTACTTTGTGTTTCATTGATATGTCATATTATCAAAAATACATGTACTTTATGTTTTTTTCTTAATTGATATTTAAGAGCTACATGAAATAATATTTGCTCAATCACTTTGTTCTGCTGACCACCGCTGAGGATGCATTTTGGCTACTTCATTTCCTGGGCAATCCTCACCATCTCCATTGATAGCATGTTGTAAATGTAAAACTTATTAGCATTCCCAAGAGTCATGGGTTTCATGTCCAGACACGTAATCACCTTAACATTGAATAAAAGTAGAGAGATTTGCTGTTAATTTAAAACATGATCGGTGGAGACAGCGCATGTCTTATTAACTACTCTGAAATCAGATGCCTGGGGCTGAGAGTTATGACCTCACCACACGCTCTGCATCCACGGAATAATTTTTCTCTTCAAAATCATGCAGTGAATATTTAATGAGCAAGCTTTGTTTGTAGTACAGCCAAGGCTGTGAGGATGAAAGGTAATATGGAGCATTAATTATGTAACACAGCCAGCATACTATGGCACCCACTTGTACCGAAAACCCCACTCATTGGAAAGTCTTAGAAAGTCGAGTGAATGTGTGTGGACGTGTTAATGTGTGTGTTTAATGCGCGTATGTGCGCATTTATATTGTGGGATTATTAGGAAAGAACGACGAACAATAAGCAAGGAAAGAAATCTTAATATTGTTGATGTCACATATAAAATGTTAAGTGTATTCCTGCTAGTACTATACATGTACTTCACTTAATTAAACATGCAACATGCACCAGGAGATACAAACTCTTTAACATCCTGTTTGAGGAACGATTTATCACGTCATCATTTATCAAAAGTCTTGTCTGGTGTTAGGATCTAGGTCACATGACTTGGTTCAGTTTATCTGTCATTGTTTAGTCAGGGTGATCAGAAATCATCAGGGCCCACAGTGGTGCAGGACATGCTGACCATGTGGTGAATAATTCTATATTATACATATTATATTATTATATATATATCTATAATGACTATTGTCTGTGATTGTGGTGTTGTTCAGCAACTTTTGAAATGTATGTATTCCCCAAGATACGCTGCCAGATTAGGGGTAGAAAGTTGGTCAGTGTGTAGTTTCAGATTTTATCCAACAGGGGGACATATATTTCAGATATTATCATGCACAGGTGTGTTTATTATGACAGCATATTTTCCTGCAAGCTCATTCGCTCATTCTATGGAAATAGATGATGATGACATGATGGTGGCCTTGTAAAGAAAAGTCAATAAACCAGCTGGGCATTATAGTGTTTAGTGAATGTTACTCAACCTTCGAGTTCCTTTGGGACTCTTTCAAGATTTATTTATAGGAACAGGGTGCTGTGTGTGGGATCAGCTCAAGATAAACTATAGTACCCATGTACACTTATATGAAGCAATACAGTATGTTATGCAGCACGATGGTGTGGTGACCTATTGATGTGTTTTTGTGACACAGATATCAGATTTTGGGATCAATTAATTGTTAATTTTGGTCTCATAGAATTGTTAACAATCAATGTTAACCTTCCCTATTTTATATCTTTTTCAGAATGACCCACTACAATTGAATGCAAGGAATGCAAGAATTGAACTTCTGCAACTATCTCTCCCAGATTTTTCGGTACAATAGCTTAATCTGACTATAGAGGGCACTCCTTTCCCATTTCCCATTCTGCTGGGAGATAACCTACAGCTTACTGCTGCATGTAAGTGCAATAGATTTGCACCTCAGAATTATTCCCACCATCACACAATAACACAAAATTTCAAAATTGCAAAATTTCACAAATGAGAGAAAAAAAAGCTATATTTATTAGTCATCCAGGTCATTGTATGCCGACAGATTATATGTCTCCTCACAACTAAAATGAGTAGGCTAATAATTATAAACTAATGAAATCTGGATCTTATTCATGGCAGTGAGTTTGTCAGTAAAACTGCAGCAGGCCTGTTGAGTCTTCCGTTGGGTCTCTCAAGTGTTGGCTCTGTTGAGCAGAACTCAAATGGACAGTTTATTCACTGTATTTATCCTATTCTCCAAAGTGATTTTCATGCTGAAGCATGAGACATCAGATGCATGAGATTATCTTACATTAAGCCATCTGCATTGCTTTCCATTAGAGGCCAGTGAGCCGTACTGTAGGTGTCACAGCAGGCTGTAATCACGGCAGGAGACCAGAGGTGTGAACCATGTAACAAGCATACATGGAGAAACTGTTGAGGAAATTAACAAATCCTTATCAGCATTTCACTTGGAGAGGTACAGTATTATCCATCTCCACTTAAATTTACAAATACAATTAGTAAAATCACTGTTACTAAACATTTATTTCACAAAGCACTGCTCAGTATTGGAACAGAACAGAGTCACCTGTGCTGAAAATGCACCTTCTTCTCCATTTTATTACAAGGAAGAGGTTTAAATTTTTTTGGGAGAGTAATAAAAAACTTTCAAAGATCCACCCCTAGACAATATTTTGTCAAAACCCATTGACAACTTTTAAAGATATCTTGTGGACAGGCAGACAAATAAATTCTCTTCTGACTCATGAGGGGGGCGCTCCTCAGCACAGGCCCCTAATTTATCTCTATTTACACCCCTGCGTTTGAATGAAACCTCACGGTGGACCCTCAGTTCTGAAACAACAGCTGTGCCACATCTGAAACGGATTTATGTTTATGTATTACTGTCCACCAGTGTTGCCGTGAGCTTTGGCATAAAGTTCTGTAAAACTTTAACAAACCCACACTGTTCCAGATATACACAGAGGGTGTGGAAGGATCCAGTGCAAGGAGATTAATTCTTGATCCACGGCTGCCATGGTGATGGAAGAACGCTAATCCAAAGTGCTCCACAATGTTGATAAATAGTTAGAAAGTTTAGTTTAAAGAGGAGACACAGCCCGGTATATTTAAAAACTTAAAAACACATTTTAATACAAAGCAGCGATAAAGAGAATTAAGGGTATTTGAGAACGGGGTGCAGTAAACATCTGCAGGGACGCACGCGGCTGCTGTAAACTTTACGTCATGTCGGGGTGAAGAGAACGACCACAAATTCTACCTTTACTATTCACTCACGTCAGTATGAAGAGTCTGGGAAACGGATATCAGTAGAATCATTTATCGAGCGAAAAAGACACTCTTCTCACAAGGTAATGTGAATTTCACCGAAGTATTTTCTAGGTATCCGCTAACACGCAGTTTACGACAGTTTTGTTGTTAAATCAATGCTGTGGTTAGCTACTGTAACATAGCTTGTTAGTCGACATTAGCCGTAATGTTTCTGTTTTCGGCCACTTTTATCTACGTGCCTCATTACTTTGTTGTAATATTAGGCAGTTTAATAATTAACCAGCTTTTGGGGTTGTTTTTTTTTGTTAAAGTAAGTGTTAACTATTCAAGTTTCCTGAGACCCGGTTTGCTAAAATTACATAAATTCATATTACAGCTATTTCGCAGCAGCGAGTCGGGTCAGGTGAGGAAGCAGAAATGGAAGGAATAAAGACATCAGCAGAGTTGCATGGACCGTTATTAAACCTTGATAGCGTGTCTTTAATTAACACGATGCCTGAGTAGATTTAATTTGAATTCAACATTTGCTATGACTGTCACGTCGAGAAATCATTCATGTTGTTCTACCAAGAGATTTGATTTGGCAAGAATTATGACGTAACTTTTTTGAGTATGTCAGCAGAGCACACTGGAACACATTTAAAAGTTATTAAAAAAGAAAAAAAAGTCTTAATTTGTTTGAAATGATTTGTTTGTTAGTCCAAGGGGATCCCCTTCCCTGGATGCTGTAAAGGGTTGTTGTGAGGCTGCAGAGCTTGTGGACCTAATTATTTGAATCAGATGTGTTAAAGTGGGGAAATGTCTAAACCAGTGTTATTCAAATAAAATTGCAAAAGGTCCAGTAACTCAACAACCCTCCTATGCTGAGGTCCACACGTTTAGACACCTTAAAATACGGGCTTCTGCTTTTTGCCCAACTGAAGAAATCAGTTTAGTTCACATTTGTTTAATGAGTAAAGTATGAAATGTTAACTGTTTTGCATTAACATGTTTTTGGCATAATTAATCTTTAACATGTATCTGTTTTCAAACACTCTTCCAGGCTGCATTTGTACAGATAGAAAATCTCTAAAAATTCAAATAGGCAAAAATACATTGTCTGTACAAGACAGAAATGGAAAGTAAAGTCCAGTAAGCTCTTCATTTCTAAATTTGCATTGTAAATACATTCGTTTCAGTCCATAAAATCATGAAACCCTCAAATGAAAACTTAATAAAGTAATCTTTAAAGCCAAATTGAGCTCAACAATTACTTAAATTGACACTTAAAACATTGCGTATGCGTTAGTTGTGCATTGAAGTCCTCAAGGTAAGGATTTTATGGTGTGTTTTCAGGAGACGGAGAGAAAACACATCTTTCAGAAGATGGTGAAAAATAAAAAAAGACCTAAAAAAAGGCACTCCAGTCACTCTTCCACATCCAAGACAAGAATGGCTGGCTCACAAACTGCTAGCAGCCAGGACCAGAATCTTGTGGATAACCCTGCCGACAGCAACGTCGCCGTTATTTCTCCTGAGCTCCAGACCACTAGCCAAAGTCAGCTGGGCTTTCCAGACAGGGTCTACCTGCTGGCATCGGTCATCTTCCAGAATAACCACCTGGAGAAGCCCGCTGCCGTCCGGTTGGTGAATTATGGCGAAGAGAGAAGGCTCCAATTACCTGAAGTAACAAATGAGGAGATGCATCGTAGAGCTTATGAGCTGGCCTTCAATACACTTACATGTGAGTATCTAATTGATAGTTGGTTGGATTTGTTGAATCTTTTGCCATTTCTGTTTTTGCCTCATACCTTCCTTCCTTTCCTTGTCTATCAAGCTGAAATCTACATTACATTACCAGTCAAAAGTTTGGACCTATTTTCCCAGTTGTGTCCAATTATGATGATGATGCTGATGATAATGATATTGTTACCAACTCAGATAACTGGTTATCAAAGAAAGAAATTAATTCACTGTCCGTATGATTGCTTGAAGTTTGAGCATTTTTCCCTCATGTAACCTTCCATATTACACCAACAAGAACATAATAATCAAGAAAAAAGAGCTCAGGTATTGGAAGCAGTGTCACTATTGACAGATATTCAAGTTCAGCTATATCAAAATCGGTTCAGACGCTTTATACACTTGCGTTTTTTGTTTATTAATGACCTGGAAATTGACACGTCAACAAAAACAAAACAACAAACAAAAGTCAGTAAACCCCTTTTTTTTATGCATTTCAACTACATTGACTTGCAAGTAAGACCTATTTGATTCCAGGCAAACAAACAGCCATTGGAAATGAGAACAAATAGCCCTGGGGAATGTAATTGACAGGTAGAATTGGATATAGATAGATAGATTGATGAAGGGCAACTAAAAGAGAAAAAATGCTTGAATGACCAGGGGGAATTCTGTGTGATGCTACATCAATTTGGCCCATAATCTGTCATCTGAGACTAGGGTTGGGCCTGGGTGACCGAAGTCACAGGGCTGTGTAATCACCATAGTGATGAGGGAGGGGAGGTGAGCCGGCTGTCAGTCAAGGAAGATGGCCGGCATTGATTTAATGCTTTCTCTGTGGAAGGGGAGATCATTGTAGTAGGAACCACCTCATATCCATGAATGGTTTTGTTCCCTCTAACTGTCCACATGCTGAACTTGGACAGGCAGAGATGATAACAGAGAATCTAAGGATCTTATTGCCATATTGTTTTCACCCATCAGCCTTTCTTCTGTGTGAGAGGATACCCTAAACACTAACCAGCACAAGGAATTTGCTGCTATTTTAGGCTCATTGAAACCATAGTAATTTGCTGAAGAGAATGGACATGAGCTCTACTCTACAAGAAAACAGCCTAGTGTATTAAAATAATTCCAATATACTGGATTTTGTTGTTAAATTGAATCCCCTTTTTTGTTCAGAGATCCCTTTTAAAGACAGATATTCTCTAAATCAAAGTGTCCTTGAGCAAGAACCTTAAAGTGGCTGTTCTATTGATGTGTGAGTCATTGTTTGAATGGTTATTGCTTTTAATGAGCAGGTGGCGCCTTCCATGATAGTCAGAATTATAGGCATTTGTTAGAGGATTTCTGATCTTTGATTAGATTTAGAAGTTTTTTTGATATGGCCTAATAAAAAAAGAAGCAGGAATCGTCCTGCATCTCAATTGAAATCAGTTTCCATTGTTATTTGTACAACAAACAGTACATCATCATTACACAATAAACTTCATCCGACTATAGAGATACGGTTGTTGACCTCGATGCATGCATATTTTGGACACGTTAGATCCTATCCACAGTTTTAATCTGTCCTCCTACAAACAGCCTGACTTTTGGTGCACAAATTGATTTGCTCATGACACACAAACACAGAAACACACACACACACACACGCACACACGCACACAGGGACACATCATTTGTGCCCTGCCTTGGAATGAATGAGCCGATCCGATCTTAGGTCAGTTGTTAACCTAAGGAGGAAATGCTTCAGCAGCGAAAAACAAGCAGAGCAAAATGCCGATGAGCTCTGGTATTGATCCTGTGATTATAGCTCTTATCTTGCTTAAACTAAAAAGTTGCTCAGTAAGCTCCATATCACTGGCTGTGGTTGTGATCATCTGTCAATAGTGAAATATAGAATTAGAGTTGGAGATGACGTTTACCCTGGTATAGATTTATTATTCCAAAGATGGAGCTGAAACTGCATAAATAACAAATATTATCAGTCCAGTCCTTTTTGCACTCCCTTCTCTGCCTCTCTGTCTGTTTTATACCTTTGGAACTTTTCGATTTCTTTGACATCTCTTGCCTTTTTAAAAAGCCTTTTTTCAGATGTGAGGTATTGCTTGGACACTGACCCAGAGGCAGTTTATGTTGTCAAAGTTTCATTTCTTGTTGACTCATTATTTGTGTTTTCTGTGCCTGAGGTAGTGTGGATGTTGAGCAATATAAAATCATTTTTGGAGTGAATTTTAACAGTAAAGTCGAGTTGACCTTGTCGCTGGCCATAAGGGACACCCTCCTCCTCTCCTCCCTCCCTGCATCCCTCTTTCTTTCCACTGGCTTCTCTTCTGAGTATTTCTGCCTTAGTGTCCATGCTGTCCAACTGGGCTGGCAGACGCCCTTGTCAGATGACTGTGGCTGCTGTATTCGTTGTGTGCAACCAGAAAGGCTCTTTGGACTACGTTGTGTTAAGATAGATTTAAAGCATGAGAGAAATGCTGACTTTCTTGTCCTTGACAACGATCAGAGCAGACCCCTCCAGTTTACCTCAGCAAATGTTAAATTGTGCATGAGCTCAGTATATAATCTGTCATATAGATTTGTCATTTAGTCCAAGGATGGTTGCTTAACGTATAGCTCATACCTTTTTTTTTGTCTGGTCTTCTGTTAGAATAATGTGGATGATTAATGATTGAGTGCATTCATGAGGAACATTGTGAGACAAAGACCTGGCTAAAGACACAAAGAGCCTGCATTCAGGTCTGACTCTTTCAAGAAGGATTTGTTTGACCCCATTCTCCATCAGTCACTGCTCATTGTCTAATACCTGGACGGAGGCCACAAAGCACACAACATCAGCAGTTCCCCAATAACGTAACGTCTCCTGCTGGCCTAGGCATAATTTCTTGGTAGACTGATTTCAATTCATTTTTTGCATGTCAGCCCCTAGAGTTGGGAGTCTTGATATGAAGAAATTCTTTTCCCACACGTGAAACCCAGGCACTGTGTCAGGTGTGTAAAGATGTCTATACTGTAATTGATTTATAGCTAACTTTTTTTCAGTGTTTTATTCAGCCTGCAGTATGGGATTTATAGGTTGTGTAAAACTATGACCTCTACAGACAAAGCCGTCATGTGTTTCCTCCAGGGTCTGTGCTGCTGTGTGTGCACTGAGTGGTTATCTCTTCATGGCTTATCTTCAAGCCAGGCTGCATGAATGGCCTCTACTGTAAATCCCATTGACTTGCATCTACTATAAATTAGACCACTGCTGATGATATACATTTATTTGTTCAATTACAGATAAGCTCTATTACATGCAAACATTTATTTGTGCACTTGGTTATTTGTGTGTGTGGATGTGAAACCTTCAGATGATTCTCCTGTATTACATGCTATCTACCCATTGTGGGCAGATGGGCTGAAACCAAGAGCACAGCTTTGCATGGTTTTTGATGTTGTGATAGGTTAACCACGGTGTCTGTGGTTTCCATGGTGTCTCAGTGAATGGGCTCTGTCCAGGGCTTGCCTCCTATTTGCAGGTTAAGAGGTTTGCCTTTCAAGACTTAGAATTAACCAAGACAGTACTCACCACCATTTCCAGTTTGTGATAAGCAAATGCTTTACCTGCAGAGTGGCCTGTAAGAGGCTGTTGTTTAATCCCAGACTGGATCCCCATTTCCCTCATATTGAAAAGCCCGCTGTTCACAGATGGGAAAGGAAGGAATACGTCTATGTGTGTTTGATGTATATTTCAGAGAGAGAGCACCCTGGAGGCTAGAGAGACAGTTGCTTCCTTCATGATATGACAGAAGGCAGTAGGGTGAAAAAAAATCAATAAACCAAGCATACATATCTGATAGTTCAGTTGATAAAGAAGGCTGAGCACAGTTTAATGGTAGAGCCTAGCCAGAGCCAAAGGAAAGCTCCCAGAAACCTAACAAATACTGTATAATAATAATAATAATAATAGATGCAATTACTAGACCTTCAATTAAGCACCAAATAAGCGTTTAATTATCTTTCCCTCCCATCTGATTGCATTGTATTTCACTTTTCTCTCTTTTTGTGTTGTTCACACCCTAACATATGGATTTGTCCTTTGTAGCATATATTTAATGGATAGTAGTAAATTCTCGTGCCTTTGTCTCATGCTCCAAATGAAAGGGTCGGGACTGTGGAACTGGTTTCAAGGGAAGATTAGACACTGATATGAAAGATGACCCTAATAGGCATAATTATTACAAGAGACACATCCACATTCCATCCTTCTACATTACCTTATTTTACTTTATTTTTGGACAGATCAAGAACTTCTGGAGGACATCATGATTGACAGCTGCTTTTACCTCAATCAGCCTGTGGTAAGAGAGCTTTTTTTAAATTATAACACATTAGTTTAAGAGAAGTAAACATGTTATGTGACAGAGAGGCACATTCTGCACATCTGAGAATAGCTAAAGGTTAGGTTTACCATGCTATTGCTTTGTTTACTGCTTTGTAGCCTCATGCTTGTCTTCCTATACTCTTTTACGCACAATCCTTTGACAATGCTTTACTCCGTGCTCTCCCACATTCATGCCCTGCCTTTTACACTGCACATAGTTTTTGTTCTGCTCTCTAGGCCGCAGGGACAGCTATATGGATGTATTACACTGATACACTACTTTCATCAACTCACAAAGTACCTCACGTCTTTCATATTCCCTACCCTAATCAATGACAATCACTCCCTTTGGAAACACATCTAAAATTTACTCTGTGCGAGAATGTGTCTTTTACTTTATTGCTTTTCTCAAGCAAAACATCCCATTAATTAGTGATCAAATCAGAATACCATAACAACCCATGGGGCAGTGCCTTTGGATGTGGTGTCTGGTTGTATTTTGCACAGTGTCAGTCCTACATATGTTCCTAGAACTAGTTTGCTGAATGTTATTAGTGATATTAAGACGATGTGTAGTTGTAGAAAGCACAGTCGTGAACCTGCGGCTGGCTGTCAGACAGTAGAATAATGCTCTGCTGTGAATACTTAAATGAGAGGGTATCCTCCAGAGAAGATTGGCATGCACTTCTGCACTAAACTTTAACACTCCACATAAAAGAAGCTGTGGAAGGAGGAGGGCTGGAGGAGAGCCTTTTCTCCGGGAGTCTAGATGGTGATAAAAACATGTACAGGACTTGTCTGTACAGAGGAGTAATGAAAGCAACAGGTGGTGAATGTATGAACAGAAAACAGAGTTGTAGACAACCAATGTCCGACTGATGTCTACTTCATTGGGGACACAGTTACATTCATACATTAATACAAAGTAGTTTTCACACAGCCACACACACATACAGTAGAGTCACACTGTAGCCTTGTGAAATATGGCCCTCGGTGAAATGAATGGGTCTCCCTATGTGTTTGTGGCAGGTCGTTACTCTGCATCCCTTTCGGGACACAATAAAGCCCAGACACAATGAGACAGTCCTCAGAACTCACTCTCACCCCCCTTTACACTGCTGGCACCTATAAAGTTCAACCTTGATAGAGAGGGGAGAAAAAGGCAGGTGAGAGTGAATAGGCTGGAAGGAGTAGGGGAGGCACATGAGGGTGTTTTGTCCGTGTGTGTGTGTGTGTGTGTGTGTGTGTGTGCGCGTGTGCGTGCGCACACGGGTGTGTGTGGGGGTGAGAATGAGGACATAGAAAGACACGCCAGAGGTGCATTTGATCACAATGCAACCCACTGTGCATTAGGCTAAAACCAACATAGAGAAAATGAAGCCTAAATCTTGTGGAGGAAATAGCAATGAGACAATGTAGACGTGAGGCGAGCATGTTAGCCCCATGCTAAATGAACAGTGTGACACTTTAATCCTCTTTAAGGTAGTTCACAGAATAGTTTGTCTTGTTTAATGTTAAAAATCAGTGTGGATCAACTGATAATTACATATTAATGTCTCATAATTACATTTTAAATTAATTTAATTACATTTCATATAGCATTTTAGCAGCTTAGTACTAACACTAAAAATATTTCCAAATCCAGCCTACGTTCATGTGATGAAATTGAAAATTAGTCAAAGTAAAGTAGCTCTAAGCCAGTTTGTTATGTAATGGACATGTTTACTGTAGAGCACTTTCCCACCATGTGAGGTTGTTGCCAGGCAAATTAATGACTGGGAATTTTCCCACACCCAAGGGTTTAACCTTGATAAAGGGCAAGTTTAACTTTCGGCAGAGAGAGGGGAAAGAAAGTGCTAAAACCTTTCATTGAAACCAAGCTTTCCAAAAGTGATATTAAAAGCCTCTGGAATGAATAATACGTGCCGGCTAATTCGTTAGCTGCAGTATAAACCCTTGTCGTGTTCTAGCTTCTCGGTCCATTAGGCCAGTAGTGTGGATGTTGCAAGCTGTGGAATACCATCTGCCACTAATGTGGCTGGTGCCCTCCCACCCTTAAGGACAGATAGATAGAGAGAGAAAGAAAGAGAGAGGGTACAGAGCTGAAGGGATGGAGATAATTGTTGAGGATGAGGGTAGATACATCACTCAGGCTTCCTCCTGTGTTTAATTAAGCGGCACAAATGAGGTCATAGCAGGACACCCTTGAGCTACTGTCTGTGTGTGCATGTGTCATTTTCTTCAAACTGGATCAAAAGCCATTCAGAAATGGTATCGCTGCACTGTACCACTCATTAGGCAACCGAAATAAACCAAAATCATCAGTCCGCTATCAGCAAATGTCACATTATGTTGTCTTTGTTTCACAAGATAAAGGCTTGTGCCTCAGTAATGTTATTTAATGAGAAATTCTTCTTTACTTTAATCTTTTTTGTTACTGTGATCTTGTTTCAACAAAAGCCACCAATTTACTGTTTTTATGTTGTAGCCTGATGATCAGATGAGCCTTGTTGCCGTCATGCTCTATGACTTCCAGGACAGAGAGTTCCTCCCACGGGCACGCCAGGGCAAAGAGGAGATCATACAGGAAGTCAGAGATGTGGAGAACCACCTCCTCAGGCAAGGATAAAAAAATCACAGGAACAATACGACAAACGGGAAGAGAGATCCCAAATTCTGGAGTTTAAAAAAAAATGTATTTACATATATTTACTTATTTTGTCAATTCCCATACACATTGGTAATATCTTATCACATTATAGAAATGATTGTAAAGGTGCAGACCAAATGCTTTTCTTCATTAAAGCACATCACAATAAACAAAACATTTTTGATACTCCTAATTGTTTAAAAAAATCAAATTAAAACTGTAAAACTGTATTGTATGTAGGTTGAAAACCAAGCTGGCAGCCTCTCTGGCCCGCTACAGGATCAAACATCAAATGTGGTCCATTGACTTAATCCTGCCGGAGACTGTGAGGACGAAGCAGGAGAGATCAACCAGCCTTCCTCTTTACGCATGGGTCAACACGCTGAGGAGCAGGTTGGGCAGGCACGCTCAGACTGACACTACTCACTCACATGCTTAGAAGCTAGAGCAGATCATTTACACCAGTACATGCAAATCTGCAAATAAACTGTAAGCACATATAGAGTGTGTGCAAGTCTCTCTACACACAGTCCTTTAACTTGGGGTGCTGCCTAATGTTTTATGGCCCAGGTGCTCAGCTGACATCCAATTAAACCTCTGTGTGTGTGGATGTGTGTGTGTGTTCTTGCACACGCCCCAACAGACTGATTCAGTTAGTTGTAAATCCTGCTGCTGTGGACAGATTCAATCAGCAACAACCCTCAGCAAGCTGTGCGACTATAAAGGTCACCTGTTGGGATTAGTGGTGTGCTCAGGTCGTGTGAGTACCTCAGTGCCTTTTATAGCACATTTTACTGTTAAGGTCTTGTAAAAGGCCACATTGCATTGCTACACACAATTATCCTCTATGATGATAAGAATCTCCTTCTTCCACCTCTCCCCTTCCTCCCTCAATCCCTTATTCTTTCTCTCGGTCCTCCACTAATCTGCTCCTCTCTCCCATCCTCTCCTTCGCTTCTAGCCTTGATGAGGTCCAGTGTGTGCTGAAGAGTGCCGGCTTCTCACAGGTGAAATTGATCGGGCAGCTGGAGGGCCAGACCTTCTGCCAGGATCCCCACTTTGGGGATATACTGGTACTCCCCGGTCAGCTGAAGGCTCACCTGCACTCCACCAAACTACTTTGCAGCCACAAACTCATCATTCAGGTACAGATTTCTGACAAGCGCAGTCCTCTCCCTGCAGACTTGTCAAAAAGCAGTGGAAATCTGTTCAGCCTCATCAATCTTTCCTTTTGTCAATTAAGATTAGTTTGCTCAGATACAAACATTTCATATCCCTTGCGCTCTTGCCCTTGGAGCCATAAAGATTTCTCTGGTCTGGGTGTGGGAGAGCGGTTAAATCATTCAATTTCTACTCCATTAAAGTCAAGCTGTCGTGCAGACTGTGAGCAGCACACAGCACCACAACACAATGAAATCAGATTTTGCAGCCAAATTCAATCAAACATTAAACACCACTTCCTAATTAATCACCTCCTTCTCTCCCCATTTTATGAGCCTCCATCTTGGTTTCTCTCCTCTATTGCTCTGTCTTTTCAAATGTCCTTGTTCTTCTCTTCCCCGGTTCATCTTTCCGGACAAACCCTGTGATTGGGATACTAACCTAGTGGTTCCACAGGGATACATTCAGCACTATTTCCAGAGGGGACCCCACTGATTGAAGGACATCTGTTGTAATCTGACTGTATTGTTACTTTCAATCGTTCTCTGTATTCCTCTTTCCAGCATTATCTCCTCTCAGAAGCTGCTTTACTACTGCTGCTCCAAACTCTCCTCTCTTATGTGTTACTGCCTCAATTCCACTCTCCTACAGTGCAACCTTTCCTCCACTGTGTATCCTGGTTAGTGTCTCATTAATTTCTGTAGGACAGGAACTTAAATCAAGAGGTATTAGGTTGATGTCTGTCTTTTAATCAAACTAACGCCTTTACTTAATATGTCTGTAGGATAAATCTTGCAGCTTGGGCCCAAATGCAGTGTGCTCCGTGCTACCAGAGGAAGGTGATGTTCTTATGGTGGGCTGCTTTTCTGGCCTCACTGTCTCCCACACTGCCTCCTTAATTGCAGAGAAATATAAAGCGAATGCCAACGACCTGCCCACAGTCTACGCTTGTGTCAGCGATCGTACGAACACTCAGAGGGAGGAGCTTCAGCAGACCGTGACTGCCATGGGCTGCAAGAGTAGGCATAAAAAAGATGTGTACATGAATGCAGTATCTGTTAGGATATTTCTTTGAGAGGAAAAAAAGAGGAGACATAAAGAGATGGAAGCAGGGAAACAAAAGTGCATTGTCTTTGTTTTCAGGATTGCACAGGCTATTATTGTCTATACATATCGCATATTTGACCAATAGAGAGAATACAGGAAACTGAATACATTTCCTTGGCCTTGTCACACTGGTCCATGTTTCTAAGTGACTGCAAATTGTCACTTTGGAAAATGTCTAAATGAAGTGACTAAATTAAAAAATGTGTTGAACATTTGTTAGTTCTTGTGGTCATCAAGTCCTCTTGAACTCTTATATGTAGAAACTCATGTCTGCTTAGATTTTGAGCTGTATGTAAATATTAGTGGCTGCCTTTTTAGCTTGTCTCCAAGAAAAGTTTAAGTATGTGACAAATCTGACATTGAATTGTAATAATTATAATAATTATGTAATAATAATTCAAATGATGCTATCAGGCAAAGTATTTTTCTACAAAGAAATATAATGGGACATTGCGAACAGACTTTAAGCACTGAGAATATGCATGTTTGTGGTTATTCTTAAAGTCTCTGTGCATTCTGGTCAGATGTGAAGCTGATATCAGAAGACTTTCAGTCTTTACACTGTGGTGACAAACGACTTCAGAGGGTGCGTGCCATCCTGTTGACCCCCAAGTGTTCTGTGTCTGCACTCTGCAACCCACTCGAATTCATACTTCAAGAGAACGGAGGTATACAGCGATATGTGCACAACAGCAGAGCTATTAAGTTTGCATTTCAGAAAGAAATACTGTAATCTGTCTACAAGCCTGTTGTGCTCATACTGCCATATAGTAGAACAGCCGTGCTTGCTGTTGGTTAATCTGGACCATTCATACTGCATGACAATAAACATAAAAACTCACATTCTATGAATGCAAATTATGTAAAGTCCTAATCCTGCCTGTTATTACTACTACTTCTTCATGTTCATGAAAGGTCTGTTATACATAACCCATGACCATATGCAGCTCACTCATACAGAGATCAGGTAACAAAACAAAGGTTCTGCTCTTTTGAAATGCTTCTTTGTTTTCTCAGACACAAACCTGCTGCAGGACTTATCCCAGGGCTCCATATCGAAGAGCAAATTGGAAGCTCTTGTAGCCCATCAGAGGAAGGATATTGATCACGCCTTGAAGTGTGAGTGTCAAACCACCTGGTCTCATGTCGACACCAACACAGTCAGACACACACACCACATGAGCTCAGTCTGGAGCGCGTAGCCTCTCTCACTTCCCTGACACAATGAAGCTCATACTTCCTAATGGTCTAATTTTGTATTCCATTAGACCGAAGCATGTGGAATACCTGGGAGATTTTCCCAGTCTTAATTAGGAATGCTAATGTTGCTCTGTGCCGGTCAGCCACAGTCTGCTGCAGTACTCCTTGCTTTTTTTTTTTTTTTAAACAAGTGATTAGTGATTCTTCTTTGTATTACATACATTCTCTATAAATTAATATAATATAATAATATAAATTAATACATATAGGGGACCTACTTTTTTAAGTAACATCATATTCTATTCTATGCAGATGTTAAGAGATTCAATTCTGCACTCAAAGCTTTTCTGCTCAACTTTATTTTTTTGTGTAGTATTTTATTCCATTCAGTAGCTTGTAAATTGGTATCCAAAAGCTAAATTTTTAGCACTATCCTTCCTCTCTGTGTTGGTCTGAGTCATGTTCATGAGTGTTTCTATTGAATGGAAACCAGCTCCTTTAATCACAAAACCATCGATTGCCCCTCGTCTATGTGTTTTCCACTGTAGATGCTTTCTAATAGGACTGTTAATTAATGGTGGGTGTGTATCGAGTGTCTTGGCTTGGTAGAGTCAGTGGTGTCATCTCAGTCTCTTCACTTTGGCACCTGCATACACAAATTAATGCCTTAATGCCTTAACAAATACCTAATTTAATGCTTAAATGTCCTTAATGTCCCAGTTGTGTGTTGGACATGTCGTAGAACAGGACATCTTATTCCTCAGTTCTCCGGTTCTCTCGTCTTCTTGACTCTTTACGAGAAGCGACATTTCACATTTGTTTGGAGGGAATTTACCACGTTAGTTCCTATAGGTTTTATTTGTAATCAGCTTGGTGTTAATTGTTACTGTTGGGCTTAATTGGTGAGCAAGGAAAAAAAAAAATCAAAGCTCAAATGAAGGAAATCACACAGCCGGTGGCTTGAAGAATCTACAACCCAGCAGCAGTTGAATTAGATGAGCCTTGAACGTACATTAACAGTGTGAAGAAATTAATATTCACAAAACCATTTCTTCAAAGGGAGTGTTTAATGAATAGGATGGCTCAGTGTGAATAATCACATTTAATTGTCATAAAATGAGAGGAAGAAACTTTTTGACTGAATACTCATTTGTCCTTCGACTTTAATTGAACATGAAATTAGTTTGTTGTTATGGAGTGTGGTCTCCTGTCAACAAGCAGATTTCTTTTAATCTCTTCATATTACATATTTGTTTTAGATTTATCTTTATTTAAATGTTCAATATGGTCGCATTACTCAAAGGTTGTTATCTACATGATATTTACTGCACACAGTATGCTGATACAATGCACACATTTTCTGTATAGTCCCAAAGGTTTTGGCAGTGGTATACTCTACCTGTTCATCATACCCAGAGGAGAATGAGGAGGTGGTGCGCAGAGCGCTGGAGCAAGCCAGAGCCTGCTCAGAGAAGGAGGGGGGACCAAAACAAGCTAACTTCAGGTCAGCATAAATCCCTGAACCTCAGAACTCTGATGCACTCTCTGTGTCTGTCTCTGTCATTGTCTTTCTTTGTTTACCTCGCTGTCTGTCAGCCTGCTGGGTTGTTTGTCTGTCTTCCTTCAGACTAGCTTCTACAAAAGTCTCGGCATACCTCAGCTAGGAACTGTAGGAGATTCAGTAAAAAATAGAATCAAAGATGCTATTTTATGTCTTTCAAATGTAAAAATGGCAAAAAATGATTTTCAGACAGCATGCCTTCATTCTTTATGTTTTTTCAACTGTTTTTGTGTCTCTCTCTCTCTCTCTCTCTCTCTCTCTCTCTCTCTCTCTCTCTCTCTCTCTCTCTCTCTCTCTCTCTGTGTGTGTGGTGTTTGAAGAACTTTAGACTTTTTTAGTTAACTATTCTTGTGGACTTGACTCCTGAGTGTGGTAAACTGGCCTGGTGTGCTGGCTATGCCTCATGCTACAATATAATAAACACACATATTATTGGTATGGATCACTTTATCTGTATAAATGGTGGATTCATGCATATATGCTTAGTTAATGTGGCTTAAGTTGTCTGTTCAGCAGCCGCCTCTTATGTGTATTTTTGCACACAGTATTTTTCTATTTGTGTATATGTTTATTTCTTCCAGGCTTAGTCCAACCCCGTTCAGCTGTCCTGAACTTTCTGAGTGCCCCTTCTTCATGTTGGAGCCCTCAAAAGAGAATAATGGCTGCTTTCTGGCTGTCCTCACAAGAGAGGTAAACATCACTGAAACAAACGCTCACAGAGCAAAGCAGTGGTTAACCCTGATGAATAGACAAAGATTGGATGATGTAGTTTTCATCTCAGCACTAGATCTATCTACTACAGGAAGGGTGAATTTAACATTTGAATATTTTAGTAAGTATACTAGTTACCACAAGACACCACCTTGGCTTAGTTTTGAAGCCACTCTACATTCTTCTTGTCCATTTTAGTGAAGGATTTGGAAAACCTGCATTAATCATGTAAAATGCAAAGTCAAGATCTTTTTCTGTAACGTGTCATTGCCTAAATATAATACTTCTTGAAAAAAATCAATTATAGCTCCTTAAAAAAAGTTAGTCCATCAGCCCACTGCTGCTGCTGCTGCTCTTAGACAGTGCAGCTAAAGAGACAAGCAGAGACAGTTTAGCTAATTTTAGCATCCGGCCAAGCTGTCTGATATTCAATGACAGGAACGACCTAAAATTAGCCCTGAACCTGAACATGGTCTTTCCCAGTATGATACCATTACATCTGTACATTTGTTCAGTGTCCAAAATACTGCAGCAAAACAAGATGTAGTCATCAGTATGCAACATTTATGAATGAAGTGAAAAGATGATGATAGATATGTAAAATGAAAGTATCATAATAAATGTTAGTTCAGAATGGAAGCAGCTAACGCTAACATAAAGCCTCAACATTTAATAAGCTGAGTAGCCACCTGTGTACTAGACTCCCAGGATATGGATTGGTTTCCTTACAGGTTGAGTGAAGCCATATCAGTTTGCAACATTATGCATTAAGTGCAGATTTTGGATTGAGGGCCATAACAAAAATGGGTTTGTCCTGTAAGTGAAGAAACAGAAACTATGACTGTCCTCTTGTTGGGGCAGAAAGGGAAAGGCCAGCTTGGAGGCAGACTACTGATGGCGAGATCAGGTGAAAATGAGCACCACTGGCTGTGATAGGTTTGTTAAACACTCAATATAGTAAAAAGTAGAGGAGGAAAGAGGGCAGGCTGCAAGAAGAAATGGAAGTTGGATCACAGATGCAGGCATGTCTGAATCTGATCAGCAATCAGAAAGAGTGTAAGATGTAGGTGGAGAAGTTGGCGGGATGAGTGTGAATGAATTCTGAAATGGGAACAAAGTCAGCTTTAGAAATCTGGCAAGACGGGATGAGATGCAATGATTTGAGGAGTGAGAATGGTGGAGCATGTAGATGGAGCAGAGCTGGTTTTTACACAAAGCAGAAAACGGGTAGGAGAATAGGGAGAAGCTGGATCTAGTCCACTTTTTTTGTGTGTGAATATATCCATTTCAATAAAACATTAAAATTCGACACAACATTGTTTAAAGGGACTTTAATTTTTTGTTTGTATTTATTGTATTTCAACAATGTCAGTGTTTCAAAGGAGCTTTCTGATAAATTGCCTGTCATGAACTTCCATGAAATAATTAGGATTCACTCCATCTCTTACTCTATTATGTTGTCTACTCACAAGCATTCTCTGCTTTATAATGTCTCTACAGTCTCTTCTTTCTAGTATCACCTGACTCTGTCCAAACCTCCCTCCTCCTTTACCACATAAGTCTTATTATTTGTTGGTGCTCCTGCCACAGGAGGTGTTGCAGTGGATCTACATGGCTGATAAATGTGCATCAGCATGCTTCTTCAATTACTTGTGATTGGCCCACCCCCCCCACATCCTCACCATCCAAAACATACCCCTTCATATCATGAAATCTGCTCTGCTTTGCTTGTGATGCCAGTGTGGGGTTATTAAACCATTTTACCTCCTACCACGTGTGACGCAGCTCCCTCACGCTGTACTGTCTGTTTCTCTCTGGCTATCCATCATGTTTTATTCCTCCGCAGATAGGAATGAAAACATAATCAAACCGCTGTAATGGTGCCTTGAACAGGACTTTTTCTCTCCTTGACTCTAATAAACTCAGCCAATCAAAAGTTACTGTGGCACTCTGATAAACGCCATAAAATAAGCAATTATGTAATTGTTTTAATGCTGTCTGGCTTACATTGACTGTCACAGTTGCGCCCAGTAATGTTCTTATGAGCCCTGCATACAGAAACAGCAGGGAACAATGAGTTAGTGATGTGTTTCTTGTCTAATATCCAGAGGACATAAAGCACATCACAAGTGGACAGGCCCTGACCTCTGCAGGATGCATTGGACAATAGTTAGAGGGGATTCAGATCCCTACTCCTTTCACTTTGACTTTGTTTTAATTATTACTCATGCAGGATGAGTTTCCTAAATTTCCCTCTAGTTGCCAAGATATATTAGAGGTAATGGTTTTGAATGTCATTATTTGCTCAGCTCCAGGGTATGCGGTGGCAGCTAAGTTTGGCAGAGAGTTAAGAGAGATGAGAGATTTACAGAGTAGGGCATATTTGTTAATGGAGATGGAGAAGAAGTGAGATTTACAGGGGTGAGAGGGAAGAAAGGGAGGCAAGAAAGTGTCTGTTGAATAATTCACCGGCCCCTGTCTGTGTGAGTTAGCATCAGAGAAGTTCAGGGCGTCCACCAAAGACTGCATCACAGCGGTGCTTCTGAAGCATTTTTACATGTGTGGGTATATCGTACATCAACACACATAAGCACATGCATATGTGCAAAATGCACGCTCGCTTATGCACATGCACACTTTACAGCGTGTATGCACACAACTGTGCATAGGATTACAGACTGCTTGTACAAACACATACGCCCCTCTTGCATTTAAGTATAAGCAAGCACTTCAAATCAAAATAACCACACAAACCCTCAGACTGTTTTCCCCGTAGCATACACTGTTCTTGTGAATAATTCAGGTATTGAGGAGAGCAGCAGGCTGCTGTGTGGGCTGATGCTGAGGCAGCAGGTGACCTGCAGCCAGAAGCAAGGACACCATGGCCCTCCTCTCCTCTCTCCTCTCCTACAGTATTACATATGTATACTATGTGCAGAGCAGCTAGACCAGTAATTGTTTTTTGTGATGGTAAACAATTGTAAATGTTTTTAAATGTTGATTACATGACTCTGCTTAGTGGTCAAACAATGTAGATTTATGATGACGTCAGAAGTCTGGACATGGTGGTCCTCTCCTCTCCTCTCCTACATCCAATGTGCAAGTGTATATGATTAAGGTACTCTTTAGGGTAGACAAAGCATTGTATTAGAATACATTTATGTGTGAGATGCCAGATTTCTCATTTGATATAATAATGTGTGATTTTGAATTTTGATTAATGAACAGAAAAACAAAAACACTTTTTAGGTGGCCTTTCCGCCACGGAGATCAACGGGCACCTCGAGGGTTTAGCTGTATAATTTGGTCATGTCTTAGAAAGTAAAAGATATTCTTTGTCATCTCTCAGCAGCCCGAGCCAGTGGTCGAAGAAGCGCCCCGCGAAGTGCCTCTCAGGGCAAATGACAAAGTCATACCGGATAAGACAGGTTCCAAACACCAGCTAACCAGAAAAGATCGGCACGGTCATACTAAACAGAAGACAAAGCAAACCCTCGCTCACACCTCTCAGTCCCACCTCTCCTTCAGTATTCAATCCAAAAACCAAGAGACAAAAGGAAGCAACAGTTCTACAGTGTGTGGACATCAGCAGCAGTCATCACAGGGTAGGCTTGATTACTTCAACCTGATATCTTTTGGGGTACATGCAGCTGATTAATCAAGATATTTTAGTAAATAGGAATATTCACTTTCTCAGCTAGTGTTCCAGGTGCCATCTATCTCTTTGGCCATAGCTCCATATTGACAAAAGAGAGTGGTACCAATTTTCAATCTTGAACAGAAGTAGTTCAGGGTGCAATGTATTGCACCATTATTCCTCATCCCATTTCCTCAGTGCCTTTGACAGGAAAATACAGTCCATCTTAAAAACCTCTCACTGTTTTTTCCTTTAGGAAAAGCCAAAGCACCGTGCTTACAAGACTCAAAAAACACCATGTCCCACCATTTCTCTTCCACCAAACAAGAAAGCATCATCTCCATCTCACCCAAGAAAAGCATCAACCCTGCAGTCAAAATGAGAAATCCCTCCTCCAGCATGCATCCCGCCCCTCCTCCTCCTCCTCCTCCTCCTCCTCCTCCTCCTATCCCAGTGGCCCCAGTTGTCCGTCCCAGCAGAGGTCATCATCAAGCGGTGCTGAAGCCTGTGGTGCTCAACCTGCCTCCTGTTAACTTCCCCAACTTCTTCCCACAACCGCAACCTGGCCGAACAGAAGTAAGACCCAGCTTCAACAACAATGACAAGTGGAGGAGCCGCAATCAAACTGTACCCCTCTACAGATCTAGTCTCAAGGATGCTGTGGACAAATCCCGCCCTCTGTTTTAACCTCACAAACACCAACACAATATATTTATGAGAAATATAAAATCAACTTTTGTGCCATTTGTTCACCCAAATAAGTCAGTATTACGTATAAATAAATAAATACTATGTTTACAGTATTATTGAACGGCCAAGTTACAATGAAAATGTGAAAATACAAGTCACCTTAAATGCTTGTACATCCATTATTACTTGTCATTACTACGATGCCAATATTAGGGTGTTTATTTGCCATAAATAAAAACCTTGCCACAGTCAGAATATAATCACACTGAATGTATTAATAGTGCCGGACCAGTGTCGTTTCTATGTCACTACATGATGAATGGCTGTTAACATGGGGTTCCTTTGACCTGAAAGAATAAAGGACATATTCAAGAAGCTAGTTTTCTCATGGCAATGCATTTATTGTCACAACAGATTACATTTACATGGTGTAGAGATGAGTGAAGAACAGAATTGAAATGGTTTACAGCATCTCTCTTTGTTTTTTTATGGACCCTGTGACTTTTAGATTGGACTGCTTCCACAGAGTTCATGAGATCATGTCTAGTGCAGGTGGTGGCCCCGAACAATAGGAGCAGTGTAACGGTTTGAAAACAGTGACAGCAGGCTTCTTTCTTCTTTCTTTCTTTTTTACTGCAGTATGTGTATAATTGTGTGTGTGTATTTTATTGTGAGTGGGACTAGACTGGCTGTAATTATCAGCATTGAAGAAAAGAAAATATCCTTAACCCTTACTGTCTGGCAAAGAGTTGACCGTTCCACTGCTGTCCAAGCAGGGCAAACACAGACTTGTACCACTATTCATACAGCCAAGCGCCTCACATCTGTCAACATCAACGCCTGGATCTTCAATTTCTTGCCAGGACATAAATCTCGGGTGTATGGATAAAGATTCCTGAGGAAATTGTAAAGTTTGACAAGCCATGTAATATTCAAGAGCTTTTTTTGCTCAATTTTTCATAATGTATGCAAAAACCGCAGTCTTAACTAAGTCAGAGCTTCAAAATACATTAAAAACGTTCTTTTGCTGATCTGCTCATCCACCAAGAAATGGAAAGTTGTTGACTGACAATCCTAAATTGTAATTCTGTAAATGGGGCAGTGACTTCTTTATTCACTTATAGGTCAGAGAGAGAGGCCTGGTTTTCTTGTGCCACTCTAAGTCCAGTCATGAGAAAGTGGAGATTACTTGTGCTGAGATCATCCATTTCTTGCATGTTCACCACTCTTCTTACTGAGACTCCTTCATAACTCATCAATAAAAGAATTATCCTACCAAGAAAACATGCAAAATCAAAACTCATGTCTGTACCTCTTTCTGTTTAAACGCCATCTTGCCCTAACTACAACTCTTGTGCCATAAATTCTCCCCAACATACAATCATTTACATACACTTCATTATTACAATTACTTCATTTGTTCTCATAGGAGATTTTAAGATGATTTTTTTGGGGGGTGGGGGGAGGGTGGGGGTGGTAATACACCTTTTCTGTCTTCGGAAGCTCCTGTGTAGCTTGGCTTAGGTGTCCAGTCGAGGAGCTCTGAATGTGCTGAAGGTTTTTTTTTTTTTTTTTTTTTTTTTTTTTTTTACACAGAGACGGAGAATGAAAAAAAATTAAGTAACCAGCGTGTTAGTAGAAATTAGATATTTTTCTTCTGAGATATTCTGTATCCTTCCTGTAGAGTGCTTGATCAGTTAATTCATGTAGCCCAGAAATCCACATACACTAGAGGCCAACGAAGCCTGCAGGCGGTTTCCACTTGGACACAACAATGTTCAAAGGTCAAAGTTCAACCAGTGTCAACCAGCTTTTCCATTCCTCACAAAACATACTTATCTGTTTTTTTAAAATATTTTTTTTTACCATCAGACATAATGGGTGATTCCTCCTCTTCCCTTTATCTGTGGTGGTGTTTGTTAACATATATGTACATCACTGGTTACCATGGCTGGTACGGACTACTGTACGTGTTGTCGTGGCAATAGTGTGTGAGTGGCGTCCAGGCATTGGCCGGGGGGTCGCTGTGGTCATTGGTGACGGTCATTTCTGGGGGAGTTCTGATGGCTGTTTCTTGGTTTTCAGAGTGTCTATGAGAGACTGGACACCACGTTTCACGCTGCTGGTCACCCGGCGGGTCACAGAGTCCGGAGAGGGTGCAGAGGAGGAGCCTGCACGTTGGGAGGGCGGCCGTGCCACCAAACACTTCTGATACCGCAGCTAAGGAAGACGAGGATGGCATTAGATGAGGTTTTATCACTTGGGTTTGGGGAAAAAAATTATTATAAACTGTATTTTACCTGCAGTTTGTGGGTCATTTGTTTTGGGAAATACATTTATTTGCTTTCTTGATTCGAGATGATTGATACCGCTCTCTTATTTATACACAGAAAATGAAAGTACAGCTAGAAGCTGGTAGTTTAGCTTGGCATAAAAGTCTGGAAACAGTTATTCTGGCTGAGTCCAGCACATAAGACCACAATATGCCATTTTTACAGGTGTTTGGATTGAATAAACACATTAGGCAGGCTGGAGTTTCTATGCTAAGATAAGATAATTGGCAGGAGCTTCATATTTACTGTACATACATAGAAAGCAGTATCGATTTTCTCATCCAATTCTTGGCAAAGAAGCAAACATTTTCCAAAATGTTAACTGATCATTCTAAATACAAAATCTTTACATATTAATTTAGGAATTGTGCAAAACAAAACAACATTTAATATCCACTCATCTCATGGCAAAAGAATGAAATGTGAACTTACCACACATGCAGCCTGCACAGCCTCAGACACACTTCCTGCATTGGGGTCGCACCAGAACACATGACACTGGAAATGCTGGTTCCCAGTGTCCATAATGAAGGCAAATGTGTGCACATCCCGTCCCACGCCCATGAAGGACAAAAAACGGACACGACACTCCACCAGCACCTCCTCTTCCTCTTCCTGCACAGACAACCAAGACGAGGATCAGACCTAGACTGTACTCTGCTCTATTAGATGCTCCTCTTTAATCAACAAACGTTTTCATATCTTTTATTGCACTGATTCTGCTCAGGACAGTGACAAAAAGTCCCTTGCCTTCTCTTTGATGACAGCCAAAGTGGTGTCGGCAATACTCAGTATGACCGGGGTCATGTCCTCTTTGCCTGTGGAGGACAGGAGGCTGTCTATGGCCCCATTTATGATATCCATACCTGAGGGCAAAACATATGGTGGGTCTGAGAACTGAGACAGTGTGTGATGGAAGAAATCATAGAACGCAGGATGTGTTAGGATGTGTGCATGGGTTTCAATATTCCAACAGGATTACCTATGGGGCGAGTCACAGATGTCACACCCAGATACAGCACATGAAACTTCTGCACCAACTCAGTCTTTGGCATGGGGAACTCTGCAAAGAGAAAACACACACACACACACATACACCTTAAAACGCAAACACACACATCACCCGCAGGGGAATTTTATCACACAACATCTAAGGCAAGATGTTAATTAACTTGAACTAGAGAAATAAACACTGGTGAATATTTTAGAGTGCTGTTGACATGATTAGGGCATGATAATATATTCACACACAAACATGCAGTATTTTAGTTTCCTGCCTGGAAACCCAGCTGTGTCTGTTTACACAATGACCTGCAGGCAGAAAACATTGCGATACACACACAGTGAATGACGATGATCAAAGATGCATCAAATGCATTTCAATAAGCTCAGACCTTTAACGTCATTTGACTTCATGCTTTTGCTATAAACACACCATGCTATATAGTTCATTTCTGACTAGGCAGGAAGGTAAGTGGTTTAAATGTTGAACTACACAGTTTAAAGATTATTAATCTAATCTAATCAAAATATAAACAAAATGATTCTAAAATGACGCATCAATGAGTAACTGAGAGGATCTTTACACAAACATAATGACATCGGCATAAATGCTGAATGTATGAAAACGTGATTCAGGTAAGGGTTTACGGTGCAGAACTAATACGGCAACATCCCTGGTTCAAATCAGACCAGGGACATTTGTTCCCCTCATTACTTCTGACCTCTCCACTGTCTACTCAATCAAAAAGTGATAAAATGGCAAAATCCTTTATTGAAGGCCAGAACCTAACGTCTCTCACAGGTTAAGTACAAGTTGCACATATTAAGGACACAATATGCGCAATTAATTATACAGTTTGTTCTGACTTTATAACCCCATCATATCATATCAAAAAAGCGCAGTCACGGAAAAATCTGAATCATTTGAAAGATTAGAATCAGTTACACAAACAAACAGTGACTTTTACGAGTAACTTTACAGCAGGTTGAAAAGCAGCGTTTTGATGCCTTCACGGGTTCAAGGTTTCGAGACCTTTTCAGTGATGAATTAGTGAGTCATTCATGCAAGAATTCCATACATACAGTAAAGTAGAATTCAGACAGGCCAAATCTGATGACAACAGCAGTGTCATTATTGGGGTGTTGGAGCTTATTCCGAATCAGTCGGCGCTAATTTCCTAGAATGTGTCTCAACACGGGATTGTAGAGCACAGCCAGCTACCCTGAAGAGATTAAATCCAGGCGAGAAGAGGAACTGATTTCCAACCACTGGTTTTGTTGTGAATGGACCTCTAGAGCTAATGGACTGGGCTGGCTACCTCTCCCTGGATACCAACTGCATGGTTTTCCAATTAAAAGGCTATAAGTTCAACAAGTTATAGCTTTAAAAGATGTGAAGGATCTTCATGAATAAGTTTTTTGATCCTGGGGGTTGGGATGCCTCAAAGAACCACATATTGGGTTTTCATAAGTCAAGAGCCGATAAGTTAAAGAGGAACATGAATTGTACTCGCCTTTTCTATCTATTCTTATTTGGGACTGAGAGGAGCGGTGGGACTTAATGAAATTGGAAATGGTGAATAGAATTAGTGTTAGCAGGATAAAGCTCAGTGATTATGGGGTGAGGAGTTGGTCCTGAGTCAGCAATATGTGAGTGTAATTGAACCAAACACTGCTATCTTTCCTATTAACACGTTTAATCGTTCCTGAGGCTCATTAAAAAAACAACATACATGGCTTCAAATGAGGAATGCTGTAATGTGAGACAAGAATCCACATCATGGAATACGGCACCCAGCTGTCAAATCTTATCATTTCAGGAGGGAAAAGAGCGAGGCTCAAAGGCAAAGATGCATGTGTTTGTGTATGTGTGCGTGCATATTTAAGTTTGTGTACCTTGTAGGGGGACATCCGAGCTGGTCTGGGTGGAGCTGCCAGCTGCAGCCTTGGCACTCTTCCTTTCAGCCATGATCTAGACGAGAGGGAAAAAATGGAGACGAATTTGTATCAAATGTATTTTCAGCAAAGAATCACATCTTAATAAGACAAATAATAACAAGAGTTGACGTATAAGGGAAGTGTATTTTTGTCATTTGTCAACTAAAAAATGAAAAAAAAGCCAGTCACTGTAGGTTTTAGTAGTCGTTACTCAAATGTTTGTAAATCTTGTATTGATTGAAGACTATAATAACAATGGATTTGATGTCACAGCAGCAGGTGTATTTGAGTTTCACTCCAAATACGCTACAGTGCTTGTGTCAATGTTGGACAATTATAAAGCATTAGGGCACAAAGGAATAAGCTGTGTTTGGCTTTGGCTACACAGGTAATACCTGTTTGCAGGATCAATTCCTTTTTATTTTGGTTTTTTGTTGACAATATGAAATATAATATTTACAACCCCTTTTTAAAATTATATATTCGATATTCGATTTTTATTCTAAAAATAAGCTGTCTTTTTCTCCTTTGTCTTTCCTCCTCCTCTTCTGCAGCACTGTATAAACTCTTGAATAGTCTGCATGGTTCCTGCATTGAGCTACTGCTACAGATACTTGATTAATTGTAGGTGTCATTAATCAACATCTATGGTGACTCTGCAACTCTGCTCACGGGGGAGCATGCAGGAAAACATATTCACGCATGCACTCTCTCTCTCTCTCTCTCTCTCTCTCTCTCTCTCACACACACACACACACACACACACACATACACACTCAGTAAGCGCGCTCAGCATGCTGCGCAGCTGCAAGACTCAGGTCACCAAGTTCCTCCACTGCAGTAAGAAAAAACTACCACTATGTTTAAAATAGTCAGGATGAAGAGACATGGTTCCACACACACATACACAGACACACATACACAGACACACATACACACACAGAGAGATATAAAGATAAACACTCCTCCTTCAGTGTGGGGTAGGTGTTAATAAGAAATAAAATAAATAAACATTCCTCTCTAAATGGGTCGACATGCCCTTAAGTGAGAAGATCTGTGGTTCCAGGCAGATTTACAGCGTTCTGAGGACAGACTGGTTTCTCTCTTTATCAAGAAGGCTGTGCGTGTGTGTGGCTTTCTAAACAACATTGTATATGTCAATGTCTAGGCTATGTAAGTATCAAGGGTCTTCATGTATCATATATTATCATTACACTGCGATATACATTATAAAACATTCATTGGTTGTGATGTTACTGATGTCATTGTCTCCTGCCTCTGATAGGAATCTATTATTATTATTTATTATTAATTATCTATGACTGCAAACGTCCATTTGTTATAGCTGTCTGAAACTCATACTAAATAATTTGGGATTTTTCTGTATTTATCTTTATCTTTCAATATTTATCTTCTCTTGCTTTTTCCTCACCAACCCCCTGCTTTAACAAATCCCACACCAGAGGTGACTTTGGTATCTGAAGTCACTGATATGTGTCTACTGAGATTTGCCATGGCCTTCTTGTAATTTGGCAGCAACCATGGAAAGTCCATGTCGGATAGTGAAAGTTCTTCTACACCTAATGGATCAGCCAGGCGCCCACCTGCTAATTGTAGACAAGAACAAAAAACAATACCAATACTGTCTCTGCAGGGAAAGTTGTCAGAATGATACAAAGCGACAACCAGTGTCTAGCTCCAAGTTGGCCAGAAATCTGGATGATACAATCTAGAGATATGTAAAGAAACTAGACGCCATTCAGTGCAAAGATCAGATTGTATTTTAAATCTACTAAAAGGGATTCCGGAGCAAGCAATAGGTCACAGGTGTGTGACACCAGCTCTTACGCGGATTCTGCCCTTGAATTTATATGATTATTAGTCTCTTGGACCACTTAGATGAATAAAAAAAGATTAAGTGACATTTTGAGCTTAAATGAGTTAGAAATAAAAGCTTTTGTTGAGCTTTTACAACTACAAGAAGGGCACATGTGTCGCAGTGTCACCTACAGCAAAGCAGACATAGAGTCAGGAAATAAAAGAGCTGACTTGAAGTAATTAGGTGACAGGGCTTCAACTGCCTCTGACTCATAGCATAGAGGGACAGACACACTGCTTTCAGCTTTCAGGCACTGCTGTGGCCTTTACAGAGCTTTAGTTCGCTGTGGTTTGGAGAACATAGATCCTGATGCTGCTCTACAGAGACATCACCAGAGCCATGTAAGATTACAGGCCTTCAGCTATCATTGACATAATGGATTCTCATGCACCGCCACTTCCAGTGATAAAGATTTTGACACTGACAGGTCCACGACTAGTTCCAGACACGTCTACTTATTCAGATGATGGCGATGCAGGTTCCATTAGACCTGCTGATCTGGATGATGTCAACATTGATCCTGGTGAAGCCTAGCAGGAGAATCTGTTTCTGTGTGATCAGCAAAGTGCCACAATTACCTTTTTTTTTTTTTTGTATGATCAATGGACTGATTCACAACTGCTCCTAAAGTATAAGAGTGTTTTTTGTCCTTGTCATTAATGATTTGTTCTCCTTATTAGAAATAGAAGTCAAATGACTCCCAAATTTATACAATACATATAAGCCACTATAATTCATACTTTATAGGCTCCTTGCTGTTGTGTATGTGTGTGTGTGTAGCAGCTGCCTGCTTATTCAAACAGGAATCTTCAGAGTCAGAGCATCAGAGTATCAGGAAGGTGTGTGTGTGTCTGATGGCTGCAGGTCGAGGGCAAAGTGCAGGTGAACACAAACTGCTGTTTCCTACGATCTAAACAAACGCACCCATTGCAATTACAATTGTTACTGTGACAGATGCAAAGTAAGATGCATTCAAGCAGGAAATCAGGTTTACAGTAAAAGCCAGATTACAAGTCCTTCCCACCAGGTCTCAACCTCTCCATCTGGTTTCCTTCAACCCATGTCCCTCCTTGCTTGCACCACACCACAGAACATCTCATTGAAATAATGTCACACATCTTTAATGGCTGTTCCATACATAGCACGTCATAGAATGGTGAATGTAAGAACAAAGGACATACTGAACCTTTTTCCACCCTCAGGAAGAATTCGCAAACATTCTTGCGTCTTCCCCTGTTTCCTCTTTGTAACAGCAACTCAGATCATTTTTCAAATCTTTTTGTCAATAAGTCAGATGTCGTAATAGTCACTGAGGAATCCAAATCTGGGTTTGTTTTAGAGGTGGCCTGATGCGTACCAACCACTCCTACACATCATCTCAGAGCTGGGTAATAGGTGCAGGCTGGGAATGTACTTTACTTCACCTTCACTATATGTGTCCTTCTATGGGTCTCTTTTTATGTGGACATAAATAAATTATTAAATTGTGTGTGAAAGAAAAAAGAGAGAAAAAAAGAGAGACCCTATTTACACAGAGATCCTGCAATACTGCTGCGCTGAAGACTCGCCATTATGCAAGCTTTGCTTTTGTACGCTGCACATAACAATGCTCCAGTGTGTGATGTGAGAATTCTGGCAGTGTGTAACAACATTTGTCCCCTCCTGAACCCTCATCCTTCAACCCAGATGTTGATTCGGTCTGTTACTACTTCTCCTGCCAGTTTGTGTTTTATACAGGGCCGTGAAGTGGAATTTGGGATTTCCTGTCCTTGAGAGGTTTATCCTCCCTCTCTCTCTCTCTCTGGCCCCCCCAATTCTCCTCTCCTCACTGTGGCATGACCAACTTCAATGTATCTCTCTTCTCAGCACACTACTATTCTCACAAAAGTAAACAGGAATCTTGTCAGGGCACTCCCACTGTGTTTCTCACTTTTGGCTGTTTTGGCCAGTTTTATGTAACAGCATGTAGGAGTATCATCTAAGTTCCATCCTTTTCAAAGTTGCTCCGGTTAATTGTATCAGCAGAAAAAATGATTTTCTTTCTCTCCTCAATAGCCACCCTAATTGAAGCTTGGCAGCTTGGTTTCAGAGTAACAGACAAGCTCATTCATGCGGAGGCACCGACGATTATGATACCCACCTTGGAGCAGATTTCGTGGAGACTTGTGGCAATGGCTGCGGCAGGAGTATCACAGCGGAAAACGTGGCACTTCAGCACCCGAGTGTTTTTGTCTCTCGCCACGTAGGCAAAGTCCCTGAAACAAATACAGAGGGCACAAAAGAATAATCACACGTGAATTTGTAATACAGGTGAGAAACGAACATGAAATCCCTTGTTGCACCTCCACAGCAGATGAAACAAACATTTTGCTTTGCTAAAGGGGCATTAAATATCTCTGCTGGCTCATAATGCAGATTCTTCACTAGTAACACTTCACCAGGTGGGTAACCATCCAGCCTGAACTTATGTTCTATTTAAATTTCAGTTCCCATCTTACTTGTGTGGAAATAAGGGGAAGGGAATGCAAAAGAGCAAACAACAATAAAAAAAAAAAAAAAAAATTGGATCTGGATAGTAATCCAGATCCAAATTCAAAATATACACAGTATTCGGAGGGGGTGATACGTGTTGTGGTGAATATTTTACTTAAAGCCCCTTTAACATGTAAAGTTGGGTGTGCTGTTGCGCATAACAACAGGTGTCTCTCTCTGTAGGGATTCCAATCTTGACCACAATGACACAGACACACACATAGCTACTGGAAGCATACAGCGAGGAAGATGTTCCCCAGTGTCTGATGGAAACTATGTCAGGGTTTCACTGGTGTCACATTGAAGACAATTGGTAAACAAACACAACTACATGTGGAAGATGCTACACACTCCTTAACAGGTGAGGGAAGCTGCAGAGCAGGATGCGTTTAAAGCCTGAAATAGATAAAGCAGTGTGAAAGAGGAGCGTGGGGTCATGCACAGAAGCCAGCTGGAGGCTGTGACACTATACAACCTCATGCACACACATGCATACAGACGCACATTGCACACTCCCAAATAACCATAGGCACAAACAGAGATGTAGAAAACACAGCTGGCATTTATCACAGTGGGCTCTTTGTGTTTATGACTCCATTATCCGTCCCATCTCCTCTCCTTAATTGTGTGCTCACACACTTTGGGTCGATAATGGTCCCTGTGCCTGAGGCCAGAAAGGAAATCGCAATAAAATGTGTGCGTGTATGGCGAGTGTATGGGTCCACTTTGTTCAGGGAGATTTGATGGGTGTGTCACCAAGGCAGCATGAGCGGCATTGCCTCGCATACAACAAATGGGTCTTTTATGACTTCTGTGCCCTCTCTTGAGGATCAAAACACTATAAAACATGCAGCTCTTTACAGGAAGTAGCTATGGTCCAGTATGACTTGCTGATGACTTAACAGTAGACACTCAGTAGTTGCTGCTGTACTCTGGTAAGAAGCAGCAGAGACTGATCAAAGCAAAGCCACTGATCGGATGCCTGAATTGACATTGAGAGTGGGGTGCAAGTCTTCATGCAATGATTACTGGAAACAATACAGTAGAGAAGGAGATCAAATTTGAACACATCAAAAAGAACAATTACCTTTCTCTGGGTCCCGGGAAGCAGAAGTAAGTGAGAGGAGATGAAAGGAGGGTGATGGGGAAAGAATTAGAAGAGAATAAATGAGTTAGAGAAATAAAGCAGAACGGGAATTGACATAGGAGAGAAAGGAAGAATGAGAAAAATTTTATTATGACAAAAGATGGAAAATAAAAATAAAAGCAGGTGCAGAAAGTGGAATAGAAATAGCAATTTTAGGGAAAACAAGAGCAATTTTAATACAAATGACATACTGAGAAACAGACACAACACTCTCACCTCAATCACTGTCTTCCCGTTAGATGAGTGTGTGTTGCATGTGTGTACTGGAGCTCATTTCTGTGTTCTTTTCATTTCAGTGGCTTAGTGTTTCCCCCCCCCCCCACCTTTTCCTCCTGTCATTCTCTCTTTCATCCATCTCTTTGCTTTCGCTCGTTTAATCTTCCTTGCCTATTCCACAGCTTTCTCCAGCTCTCACTCCTCTACTTGCTATGTTGTTCTTCCCTCAACAGAGGAGCACTCCCCTCCAAAAGACAGGTTGCATGGACTGGTTCATATCAACCGTGTAACTTATCACAGCTGCTCTCTTCACTCCTCCATAACACTACAAACGAGACACATGCTGAATAAAGAACAGGGCTAATTCAAACATCGACAGTCTTTGATTCTTTGATGATCCACTTTGTAAGAAGCAGTCTGTGTGTGTGTGTGTGTGTGTGTGTGTGTGTGTGTGTGTGTGTGTGTGTGTGTGTGTGTGTGTGTGTGTGTGTGTGTGTGGCAGCTGACAGCTTAATTCAAAAAGGAATCTTCAGAGTCAGAGCATCAGAGCTGCTGCGTCAACTTTCTCTCCAAACAGCCGGTGGTCGCCCACAAACCAACACACACATACAGACATATGGAAACAAAATCAACACATGTGTAAACTGTCTAAAAGCTCTCACTTGCCACTTGTAAATGTGTCTGCGCATGCCATATGAAAATGCATCTTTTTCTCTCTGTTTGAATGTCATTGGTGTTTTTATATTCTGAGTCCATTTACATTTCATTCTGCTTCCTTCCGCTCCATTTCAGATTCAGACTCAAGGCTATTTATTTTCACTGCCTACCACTTTGGTTGAATTAAATTTTTGCTGTCAAAATACAAAGCTGCACTTCATTTATCTCCACACTATACCCCATTCTTCTCTCTCTCCAATTATTTTAACATAATAAGCAGAATGAAAGTGTTGAAAATGATTTATATCTCGTGGTGCGGTGTGTGTTTGTGTTTGTAAGCAGGATACCTCAAAAGCTTTTGAACAGATTTTAATGAAATGTTGTGGAAAGGTGGGTCCTGGGGAGGGAAACAGGTGATTAGATTTCGAGGCTTATGCAAAAGATGGTATGGATGCCTCCTATGGCGATGCCATGACCTGCTCTACTCTGCCTCAGAGTGGCTTGGTATGAGGATGACATTTCTCTGTTGTAATTTTTTCAGTGAGAGGCTTTGTGAGAAACATCGTCATGCCAAGCCAATCAGAAGTAGAGCAGGGCAGGTCAAGGTGTCACCCTATAGGTAAAAAATATAGTTAATAATAAATTCACTTGGCAGAAGTTTGCATTCCCTGAGTGCCCTCTGGTTCGCTTTACATATTAGGCTCTACGATAAGGTAGAAATGTGTGTCATCTGCATAACAGTGAAAAGAAAATCAATAATAATATTATTAACACTGTGGCCTTCCCCCTGGAAGTAAACAAATAAAGAATTGGATTAGATCGAGTATAGAACCTTGGGGGACCCCACAGGAGATGGGGTCTCAGGGAGAAGATGAGTCGCTAATAGAGAAACTGGAGGATGTGTAAATTAAATATTAAATACTAAATATTAAATTAAAATTTAATTTAATTTTATGAACTTTAAAATTATAAATATGACTTTATATTACTTTTTGTGGATGAGAATAGAGATAAATATACTGTGTAAAAAAGGCTGCTGTAGTCAGAAGCTGGAAGTTACAATGTTGGTTATTATAATAACTTTATTTATATAGTTATATAGTTATTATGGTGCTATGTCACACATTTTCTTTCTGTGGCTGGTTGTAGGTCTATCCAATTGCTTCAAGAGGTATTTTGGTCTGTGTCCCTTGGAAAGTGAAAATAAACTGAGAGAGAGATGCTAGAGTACTATGTTCTGTTGCCAATCATGCAATTGTGGTGGGGGTAATGAAAGGAACGTATCCTTTGATTTTATTTCAATTAAGCTATTAAGAGAGTTGTCTAAAAAAAATTAAATATGCATTCTGAGCCTCATTGTAAAATGTAAAATCAGCATTATAAATGGCTAAACGTCCAGAAATGTTATCAAGAATATGCCCTCAGGGCTCTGCTGATACCTGTCTACATGTTGGCTCTAATGCAGTCTTCATAGTTTGCTGACCAAGTTAGAAAAAAAGAAGAACGAATGTAATTTCCCTGTTGATTTATCATGTTAGTGCAGACTGAGCTCTTCACGGGTCCAACCTAAAAACAGACGTTTGAACACATACGAACAGTTGACAGGGGGGAAAAAGAGGAGATAGAGTTGTTGTCTCTCTGACTTTGACATTGAGGAACAGTTGTCCCTGGCCTCAGTTAATGGAAGGGGCGACACATGGCACAGACAGACAGGCAATGAATCAACCACCAACTGAAGATGAATGACACATAGACCTCAGAGCTGTTTGGGGGAGTTTTTGGCGAGACAGTGAGGAGAGAGGATAAACAGATAGATACATACAATTTCAGAGCAGGATGTGCTAAAGGCAGGAGGCCAGAAAGCCTAAATGAAAAGGTGGGAGAGTTGTAGAGAGGAATGAGGTGTGAGACTCACAGGGGGCTGGATAGCGGAGGAAGCATTGGTGAAGCAAAGGAAAGGTTAAAAAAAGAACTACGAGATGAAAAGTATGAAAGCACCAATGCAGAGAGATGAATTAAAGCAGGAGTCCCACAGCTCATGTGCTCATTTTTACTCTCTCTGTGCTCCACATGCTTCCAGAGCTGAAAGGATGACTACTACCAATCTCTCTTTGATCCTGAGGGTTGTGAGACGAGCTTGGGTGGACACGGTGCGGACGTGGAGATTAAAACAGGTCACGGCTTCAGATGTATGCAGAACTGGGCTTAAGGAAGCCGCACAGAACTACCAGAGTCTGCAGCTCAGTCACCCACCATACAGTAACAGCATTGTGTGTAGTAGTAAAATGAACATTTGTACAGTTGAAGGAAAATCCCACACTCACATGCTTGAACACAGTTTTCAGTTGTTTATATTCATTTCAGTTTGTGATAAATTAGCATTTGATAGAGTTCTTTACGAGCACGTGGTACGGCACCTCTCCTCCTGTTTCTTTTTAAGCATTAAATCACTTACTGTGCAGTTGCCTATAAAAACTCAGAGTCTTGCCATACAAACGTTCATTTGTTGCAATCATTCATGTCTTTCCTATCAGAGGCATTGGGACGCATGAAGAAGTCAAGAATGCCGACTCAGAATTATTGACTTCCACCCTGCAATGCATTGCAACCATCTCAAAGGCCGTTAAGATTTTTGTCAGGAGCTTCCCTGTTTTGTTTTTATTAAATTAACACTTTAAACTAAGTTTGATCTGGACCACAACCACTCAAAGAAAAGTCATTCAATATGGCCCATTGAAATTCTCACTATCTCTGACATATTTCCATAACATTCACCATTACACATTCGGTTTACTTTTTTGTTCTCCTTTTAGTTTTTTTGTGAAATTTATTCACCTACATACTATGAATATGAATGGCAGCGCAAAACAGTTTACATAGCCAATGAGGAAGATTCACCAACTTTATCATTTCATCAGCCTCATTAGTCTCAGCAGAGTCATCAGCCACCGCCACCTCTCTCTGAAGGTCAGCTCGACACATGGACAGACTAATGAATCAGTTGCCGAGAAGATGAGGCGTTCTGCTGTCGCTCTCTTTACCTCCCTCAGTCGCTCCAGAGCCAGAGAAGAAGCTCTTCAGTACGGCAGCTTCACTTTTCTTCCTTTGAATTCTTCCATAAAGTTCTTTATGGAAGAAGTTCCCCCATGGTGTCCAGACACTGATGTCTGGACACCATGGGGGATTTATCTAAGAGTCTAAGAGCCAAAAACGTTCTGACAGAGTAATTCTCATCTATCATCTGCTGCAATATTTTTTCCATAAGCATTACAATTAGCAAATATAATGCTCAATAATTTAGATGAACAAGCTGTTTTCACTGAATACTGTTCTGTGTTATACACTGTATAATACTGTATTATAGTTTTGAATACCTGAATACCTTGACTTTGCATCGTTGTGTTCTGAAATGGCGTAATAAAAGTAAATGCTGCTGTAAAAAGAGTATTTATAAGAGGCAGTGAAAACAACACAAATTTAACTATTCCCCAGCCTGTTTTCCTCTGCTTTGTAGCTTCCAGTGTCGCTCAGACGAGACTCATGTCCTTTCCAAACCATCTGTCACACGCACACACACAAACACACACACACACACACACACAGAGAGAGAGAGAGAGAGAGAGAGAGAGAGAGAGAGAGAGGGAGCCACTGGAACATCACACACATTTCACACAGACTTCAATTATCAAACAACTTCACAGAGAGTTTGGGTACTGGTTGCTAATGCATTTACAGATGCTAACAGCTAACAGCCAAATGTTAATTAGAATAGAAATGTCTAAAGAGGAAGTTCTTGTGCCTCTCCTGGTGTGTGTACAGTGTGTGTCTCTCTCTGTGTGTGTGTGTGTGTGTTCAGTTCCAGGTAAATCTATGATTGCTAATTGTTGGTTGTGAATTTGGCTTCAGTCCAAAGTGGATGTGGATCTGAACAGAGACAGGAGAGATCAACAGCAGCTTTCATCCTGCTGTAAAGAGAATAGCAAACACCTCTCAGGTATTAATATTTAGCAGCTGTGGCCATCAAATTATTCTTTTTTTCAAAGCTTACTTAAAAGCCTGATGCAGCGTGAAATCTGCCCCTGTAGAGTAAAGCACTGCACAACTCTTTTTAAAGTTGAATAATATCATCAGAATGAAGGAGAAGTGAACACATAATTATGACATACAGTATAATAATATCCATGAACATTATAAAGAGAAGTAAATCCAGAAAAATCCACCCTAATGATCCCTTTGTAAGAAACATTTCTGCTGCCAGGGCTTTTATTTTGATTCATTAAAATTCTGTTGATGGATTTTCACAATCTACATGTGTTCTGCTGGCAAATTCTCCATTCTCATTTGTCCATACTCAATAAACATAGCAATATACTGCTTTTTAAAAACCGGACCCCTGAGGGCTGATAATTGCTTTAGCAGAAAACATCAAATGTTGCTTGTGACTAAACTTAATTGCAGTTTATTGTAATGGAAGGTAGAATATTGCGATAAAAGGCCCAATAAAGCTTAGAGATAAAACCACAAAGAAGAGATGCAAAGTACACACATTACAGAACCATTAATAGGACTGAACACAGCTTCTGACAGATATTGGATTAGTTTTACAGTACTGCAGTATTGATGGCTCTTTCACGTGTCCGCTATCCGTTATTTACAGTTCTGTCTATTGCATCCTGAGACATCCAATAGTTCAATTACAGCTTGACCCATATTGGTATTTGATATCAAACTATTCTTTAAATACTGCGGCAGCAAATTGACAAAAACGGCAGACAGAGCAGGTTTTTGGAAGTAATCTGGATCACACTAAAAGCAACACCAGTAAAGCCATCCACAACAGCACTAGAGTGCTTCAAGCGTGTGTGACAATTAAGCAGGGTAGAATCCACTGCGACCTGCTGAATTAGTCATGGCACACAGCTATTAGGCCTAATGCAGAATGTCTGTGCATAATTATCTTTCTACACTATAAAATTGTTTACAGCACCAAGATGAGAAACAAAAGGTGCACCCAGGGCCAGAGGGTACAACGAAGGAGGAGGAGGAGGAGGCCCCCCTCTGCATCGGTGGTGCCACACGACACACACTCCCTGCCTCTCTACACAGACATAAACACTCACACACAGACAGACAGACACACACACAACTACTAATAATGCCCAAGGCAGCGAAGAACTAGGACAAAATCAAATTGAAATAAAAAATAAAACAGTTGTTTATGGTGTATGAACAGCAGATAGCTGTTTGCAGCTGCAACAACGCCTCAGTTTGATTCACCCTTCGTACCTCTGCATCATTTCTATGAAAAAAGCTCCGATTTACAAAGCTGATGGTGAAAATGGTGATTTGCTAAATAGGAAGAAACATGCACAACCCCAGTCTATGTTTATGCAGCTTTGTGACCCAATTCCAAGCATTCGGTGTGGCAGACAAGGCAAATGAGCAATGGAGGGGCAACAAGCTGAGGAGGCACACACAGTACTCAAGTGTCAACGGTCCTCATTTTTCATTACATATTTAAAAGCAGAGATAGGTGGGTGGCCGGGCAAGATGGAAAGTGCGCTTGTGTGTATGTGTGGAATGAGGGATGGTGGACGGAAGAGGGATTCTGGGTAGGCGAGGGAAGGAGAAAGAAGATGATGTCCTGCTGTTCTCTCTGCTCTTGATCATTTATACATCACACTGCTCAGAAGTATGTGTGTGTGGATGTGAGAGTTTTCACTCAATACTACAATATTTTCAGACAATGCCTCAGTCCTTCACTTACGGAAGACGCCCCTGTTCATGTATTGCACTAAAAGAAATAGACAAAGACAGAGTGTGGGAGAGCACGGGGATTTGGTGTCGAGTTAGCGCCGGTTTATGCTGAGCTCTACTCACAGCGCAGTTTGTGTCATATTGTATGCATGTAACCTAATTAGCTGCTTGTGCCATAAATCATTACATTTCATGGCCACAGTATGAAGTAATTAGCAGTCTCGCTCTAATTTTACTGAACTTTACTTATACGAAGAACAAAAAAATTACATTTTCTAACTAGAGCTGAAAAAAAGTCAATTAACTGATTAGCTAATTGCCAAAAAAAAAAACTTTACATAGCTCTAGCTGCTTTTCTTTGTCTCATGTAGTATTGATTATGTTTGGGTTAGGTCAGAAATAAAGAAGCTTTTTGAAGACATCAACTTGAATCAAAGCAAATTGTAAACAGCAAGCTTTGCAATTCTTCCAAACAAATTGAAAAAGTTATTCCTCACTTTTCTCTAGTAGCGTCTACTAAAGCATACAGTTTAAGTTTTATCTGAGATGTTCACCTGTGAGGATTCTGCCGAGAAAAACTTCCATTCAAACCTCTTTCTGTTGATGGTGGGTTTTGTAGCTTATCCAGAGATGTTGTCTCTGGAAGGACATATTGCTTTGGAATTATGGAGGCAGAAACCTCAAAGATGCACATTTCAAAACCTGCAACAAAGCCCCAAATTGTCCATATTACTTGATACCACAGAGGGCAAGAACAGATATTTTATCTATTTATTTGTCATTTGGGCAAATAAGCACTTAAATAGCAAGATATATTTTGATACAAAATGTGATAAAAAATGCGTAGCTTTAAATGCTGACCCAATGAAAACCTAATGGAAAACAAACATAAAACACTTGCAAATATGTCGAGTATTCAAAACTATTCAGTTTAAACCCGTGGCCACTAAGGCCACCTCTAGTCTGAATAGATGGGCAACAGGCAGACACTCTGCACCAGCGTCCTGCTGTGTTCAGCCCTGTAGGATCAGTGAACATCAGCATCACCTCACATCACAGCGAAGGTTTTATCTGGGGGAGATTTATTGGCTGGTGGGTCAAAGGAGGGAAGCTATAGGAGGAACAGGAGGGGTAATCTGTCAGGCAGACAGGGATTACAGCAGGTGTGCCTAACAATGCTAATGTAAATGAGAGAGAGAGGGAAGAGAGGGAAAGAGAGATGGTGAGCAAACGAAAGGAAAAAAAACTAAAATGTTTGTGTTTTTTAATCTTTTTATTTGTATACTAGAGTGTGTGTGTGTGTGTGTGATATATGACTGGAGGGTGAGTGGGGACAAAGCTCCTGCCATAATGACCTTTTAGAGAACGAGGGGTTTCTGGGAAGCCGGGTGGACATGTGGACATGAGGAGTGTGTGTGTGCATCGAGAAGTGGGAGTGATGGATTGTGGGAAGATGGAAGGCACTGACATGGAGGAGCAATGACTTGCAGGAAAAGGGAGAGGTTGGTAGGGACTCAAAATTGGAGCAGGAGAGGGGGAGAGGCCATCAATCACTCTTGCATCTATCGAGTGGGTCTAGGTGTTTGGGCTCCGTCCCTGTGGGCCGTCAGAGGGGCCTTGCATGTTAATTAAGGCTATAGAGGCATCGACATCGGCATACAAACAGTGGTTAAACTGGGATGCTCTGACTGGAAGGAAAGGAATAGTGACTGCCACAAAATGCACATACAATTTCATTTCATTGACTTAAATGGAGACGATGGGTTCAGTGTGTTCAGCATTAAAATATTAATGAGTAGTGTGTCTCCCTTCTTTCTCTTCTCTTCTTCTCTGTAGATGCCACAGATATCCGTAGAAGGACAGCACAGGGGGATCTAAGTGAGACCTGGAGGGAATAAGCAGGCAGAGCCCCATTTGCTGCCATTAATTAATATGAATGAGACATGGAATCGGTGTGTGTATCTATAATTCACTTTAATAGCAAGAAACACACACGGGGAAAGCAGGGCTATACAGAGACACTATTAAAGGGTGCATCACCCTCAGTGTTGTCTCAATCCTAATAAGTGTCACGCGCCAAGGACAAGAAAACAAGCAGCAACTGCCTCCCTGATGTTGTAAATCATTTCACTCAGATTTTTTTGTTCTTTGCTTACTGTTTCCCTGCTCGTCCCTCATCCTCTCTCCTCTTCCTCGTCTGCTTCTCATGGAGAGAGAGGGAAACACATGCACACAGTGAAGGCATGCATCATGTGCTCACACACATACCCTCACCTATGTATTCATCCTCACTTATGCAGAATCGGAATGCAGAGCGAGATGCATATGTCAAAAATAGCAATATTTTAGCTCTGCAGAACACACACACACACACACACACACACACACACACACACACACACACACACTCACACACACACACACACACACACACATACACACACACACACACACACACAAATACACAAATCAAACACAATATAAAATAAACACAAACAGCTCCACACAGCCATGACACACACTTGGAAAAATCCCTGCAGCACATTCAGACTCTTTAATCCTGTCTTTTTCAATCCCTCCTTTGCTTACTCCGTCTTTCTCGCTTTCTTTCTTTCTCTGGCTCCCTCAAACTCTCTGTGTGATTCTGACTCTCATCCTGCTTCTGCCCTCAGAGTTCATCCCCACACAGACAGCGAGCAAGATAGAGAGAGAGGAAAGACGAGGAGAAAGAGGGAGAGTCACAAAGTACACAGCTTGAAGTCAAACACGCAGCAGGAGGCTGAGAAGCAAATGAATGAAAAAAATAGTAGGTCTGAGTGCTGTGCCTTCTACAAACAGAGCAGTGAGAAGCCAAGCGAGAAGAGAGTGGATGCATGGATGTTTGTGTGGATGGATGGATGGATGGATGGAGAGAGCCAGAGGAGTGAATAAATAACAGATAGCGATACTCACACAGGCAGACATTCTCGCTCCGTTACAGACGAATACTTCCCTGCCTCGTTAGCTTCTCCGCCACGGTGACATTGCTACAGCCCTTTCAACGTGGTACCCGGGGTAAATCTCTTCTTGTGTGCCTCCTCTCTCTTTCCTCCTCTTCTTTTTATCCTCTGTGGCTTCTTTTCCCCCTTCTCCTCTCCCTCCTTCCTTCCCCTCCCCCCTGAGTCTCCCTCTCCTCCTCCTCGCCCCTGTGCTACACCTTTTCTCTCCCTATCTTCCTCTACGGTCTGCCTCCTTCGCTTTGCTCGCCTGATCTGAGGAGTCTCCTGCGGTGTCCTGCTCAGTACGAGCAGGGAAGCGTCCTCCCTCCCTGGCTCTCCATCGCTCTGTTTATACCCCACTTTTTTTCAAACCCACTGCCTCTCTTTTTTCCTGCACTCTTCCAGGTCGAGTGTCTCCTCTTCCTCAGTTGCTGCTATCTTTGTCTCTCCGTCTCTGGAATTATGGAAACACCCAGCTACAGTGCAACAACAAGACAAAGTAAGGCAGAAAGAGCAAAAAGCTGTGCAGCCAATGGCAGAAGAGGGAGGCAGAAAGAGTGCTGGAGACAAAGAGGAGAATACAGCGCAAGAGCATTACAGACAGAACGAGAGAAGTGGGAGAGACATAGACACACCCACTCATTCACCATCACACAACAGAGTGCTCCAGATGCAGACCTATGACTTCATCACTTTGAGTCCACGTGCAGACACACACAAACACATATGCAAAAAAACGTGTGTGCACATAGCCGGAGTTGCTGAGTGCTCCATATATAGCTTCATGACCTCACCGTGGAGCTAAGCAACCCCCCCCCGCCCCACCAGCACCACCATGACAGTTCATCCCACCTCTCTTAAGAGACTGGGGGACTCATTCATATTGAATCAAGCTGAAGGAGAGACAGAGACAACATTCAGGCAAAGACTGGGAATATTCCTCTGATGGATAGATAGAGAGAAAGAGAGAAAGAGAAAGGAGATGGAGATTCAGAGACATCTCTCTTTCACACCTTCCTTTTCTTTAGCTTACTTCTTCAAATGATTCGCTCACTTTATTTACCCTTTATTCCTTTCTCCCTCTCTTATTTACATAATTCAGAAATGTTGCTTTCATGCTTTTGGGTCCTAATCTCTTTATGTCTCAGTTATAACATGATGACCATTAATATGTTGCTATAACAGCCTCCACTACACTTTTTCCACAACATTTACGAACCTGGCTTCTTGCTGCCATACAGCATTGATTAGTTGTTGTTCATCCCAAAAAGTGTTGGATGGGGTTGAGCTGAAGGCTCCCGTCAGACCAGGCTTGGGTTAATATCTATTGGGTCTTCTGCTTTTATAAAGAAAAAACTAAACATTCAAAATACACAGATAAGTTTCTTTAGAGTGCAGAGTCCTGAATTTATTCTAAATGTACACAGAGTAAATAAGAGAATGCAGTATGAACCTGGCTTTGTTCATAGGGACTTTAAAACAGCTGGACCCTCCCCAAACTGTTGCCACAGTGAAAAACATACTAGTGTCTAAACTATTATTTTAGTCTTTAGGGACAACTGAAACTGAAGGTGTTTCCCAAACCATGAAAACAATCTCCAGAACAAAAGTACACATGTACAAATGAGTCCACTTCAGGTTGTGTACTCAGTTGCACAATATGAGTTTCTCTGGATGCAAGACTTGGATTATGGTGCCCTCTAGTGGCAGGACTAAGCTACTCCAACCTCAGCTTCAGCCTCAGCCCAACATCAGGCCTCCCTACGCCTCATTTCACCATCTTCCAAAAGAATAAGTCCCCAAATACACACACACACACACACACACACACACACACACACACACACACACACACACACACACACACACACACACACACACACACACACACACACACACATTCTGGTCTCAGAACATCAAATATCTTCTGGTGATACACGCTCCTGGCCAGAGTTGAATTAATGTACATTCAAAGTCATGAGCCTGAAAGTGCTCATGACAGATGAGTGCAGACTGCAGTTTTTAATATGTTGGTGGGAGGAGATGGTGAAGAGAGTGAAAGCTATAATTCTGTTAGAAACAAGGAGAAAAAAAACAGAAAAAAACATAAGAGGGAGCACAAGCCTGGGCCCTCCCCTCGACTTTCCACTACATGCTTTACCCATTACTGCTGAGAGAGACAGCCACTGAAAAGCTTCTCAGACCTGTGAGATGGTATCTAATACACACAAACACACACACACACACACACTTATATACTTGAGGGAAGAAATAAAGGAGAAAGACAGGAGGGAGAAGAAGAGGACTGGGATGGTGCATCCCACAGCATCCTTATGACTATGGCAGCACTTAAAGGACAGAGAGAACAACAGACAGAAGAGAGAGGTAGAATGACACACAAGACAGGAAGGGAGAAATAAGAAAAATAAGGTAACAAGGCACTGGGCAAGTGAACTGACACAAAGCCTTTTACACAGACGCTATTTTAAACCCCATTTTCACCCGATCCCTTAACAGCTGATTCCACATGTCAGGACCAGACAGCTTCCTGCAAACCTCCACCGCTCCTCTCATTTGTTCAGCCATTGTGTGACAAATCTCCAAAGTGAATCTCCAAAAGTCTCTCACTACTACTGTTGAGTTCACCAGACTTCCATACTGGTGTCTAGATAGTCATTACATATTAAATATATGCATTGCATCAGCACTTATGTTTAGAAATGTGTCTAGGTTTGTGTGAGTGTTTGAAACGGTTGCTCCATGGGTTAATGGAAACCCTGAGGGGCCCATATCAATGAGGGCTTAGCTTCACCCCTACATTAGCAACTGTGCTAGCCTCAGCACATGTCAGCTCAATAGTGAAAGGTTAAGACCATGGGACATTGCCAAATGACTGAAGGCCCCACAGGTCCTCAGTCTGGAATGGAAACATAGAGCAATACGCATAATTATGGTGTCTTTTAGTTTGTACAAATTTGCATAGAATAATAATGAGTCCAATTTAATTATCTGATGATTGGTTAAAACCCCTGAATCAGCTGCTGCTGGGGAGAGTGTTCCACACTATATACTGTATACACAATGTGTACTGCATTTACTGTGTATTTGTACATTTACATGTATTATTGTAGCCTGATTTATGTGTTTGTGTGTCTTCGTATTTCATTCAAATTCAAGAAGGAATTATAAACATGGAATTGCTAAAACAGTGGGATCAGATAGCAGTGCATATTCACAAACAACAGCAACAAACAAAAGGTTTCATAATAGAAGAAAGATGTTTGTGATGTCCACCCACTGTACCTGTCATGGTCCCGGCCGACGCCCCACACACGGATGCTACTGATTGGCTGAGAGTGGAACAGGCTGCAATCATCTGGGTCAACCAGGGTCAACATGCGATCCCGAAGCACTAACAGCATCCCTTTACCCTGTAAGAACACAAACAAGGATACACAATAAATTATGCTCACAACCTGGTTATGACAGAATTACTTCCCTGTCTCTGACTTTTATTTGCAATTCACAGAGATGCAAACTGTGACAAATTCAAACTTCAAATGTTTTATGTCATGTACACATTTAGACACAGTATAAAGCGTAGTGACATACTTATAAGGTACCTGGCTGGTACAGGAGTTACAAACTCAAAGGATAAAAAGGTAAAAGGAGTAGAAATGGTCTAAATAGTCTAAAATGGCAAAAATAGAAATACCTATTTATAGTAAAAAATAAAGAGCAAGCAAAATATATACATATGTGCAAATAGAGTAGAATGACTTGTCAGTTGTATATAAAATATTAGAGATTTACTAGTGCAACATATCAAATATAATGCAGACTTAAATAAATAAAAGTATAAATAAAACCATACATTTGCGTGTGCTATACATCTTGTGAAAATGACTTGGTTTGGGAGGGAGGGAGGGGCAAGGCACTGTGACTGTTAAGGAAGACTACACCGTAGTGTTGTGTTTCACTCACAGGCCAAAAAAATGGAAAAATCACCGCTCTAGTATACATACTATAAACTGTCTGTCCCTGCGTCACACTGACCTCTCCCCAGACACCGGCTGAGTCTCGTATGTCCCTCCTGCAATAGGACAGCTGTCTGATACAGTGGTGAACGGCCACACTGCTCCTCCCCTCACACAGGTCCTGTTCTGCCATCTCCATCCAGCCCAGAGAGCGTACTGGAAATGACTGGAAAGAATCACAACACAGTGTTTTGTTGAACCTGAAAGAATTCACAATGTTTTACCACCATATCATTATTTATTCAAACTCTATTCTTCAATGATAATTCCATTTTTAATTTCAAATCAGGTCTATGAACAACAACACAGACCATCAGAGCAATAACTGGGACCAGTGCAAATGGGGAAGACAATGTATAAAGTATGAAAGACTGTGTGTGTGTGTGTGTGTGTGTGTGTGTGTGTGTGTGTGTGTGTGTGTGTGTGCGTGTGTGTGTGTGGACAGCCTCAGGCCATCATCGATTACTATTCTCTCCTCTCTATCTCTATCTTCTTCTCACAATGGTGAACTCCTCTCTGCTGAGGAAAACCTCATGAATTCCTCAAACCCAGGCACAATCAATGTCAAGCTACAAATCAGTGCAAACACACACGCAGACACACACACACAATCACACATTCTCTCCCCCCTCTCTGACCATATTATTCTCTGTTGGTTTCTTCCTCATTAAACTGTCACACATCCTGAGATCAGATCTGAATCTCCAAACTTCTCATCTGTGTTTGATGAGTTTCTCTGAAGTATCAGAATATTTTAAGCTTTCCTTTCACTTGAGTTTTATTTTCTGTCTTTCGTGATTTATGTTTGGCCTTCTTTTAAAAATAAACATTTAACAAGAAAACGAACGTGGTACATTTAATGGTTTTGGGATCTAAAATATGATGCAACATTTGCCATTACTTTATGCCTTCTTCATGCACAACAAGTTTGTTTGTACTCTGTTTATATTTAAATTCTCGGTTTATATTTATATTTTAGTGTTGTGTGTGTTTGTATTTCACCCTGCTGCTGTAACAAGAGAATTTCCCAATATGGGAACAATATAGTAAATCTAAGTCTATATGCTATTCTTCCATCAAAACCTTTCGCTGTGAACATGTTCAATACATCTCAGTGTCCAAAGTAACCACTGGGTGGTGCTGCAACAAAGAGAGAGAGAGGATGCCAGTGAGCGGGTTCATTACATCATGCAAAAAAAAAGGAAATTGCCTAGCGACTGTTGTCAAACAGCCATTTATACACTGGAAAAATGTGCTTATTATTACTTATTATTTTAAAAAAAACTGTATCTATAGTAATATTAGCCAAAGTCACCAATATTGCATTTTTTGGACTGTGGGAAGAAGCTGGAGCACAAAGGGGAGCCCATGCAGACAAAGGGAGAACACATAAACTCCATACAGAAAGGACCCAGGGCAGGATTCAAACCCAGAACCGTCTTGATTAGGCAACAGTGCTAACCACTACTCCATCATGCTGCCCGGCTTCGAACCAAAAAGGGTATAAAAAATGTCGCCTCCAGCATAAAGTGTCTGCACATGAGCAGACAGGACAGACTATGGAAATTAATCACTGAACGTATTTTACTTTTACTTGAGTGAAATCAATTTGTTTTAACCAATTAATAATAAATAAAAAAAATAAAAAAATGAATAAAAAACACGTTCAACTTAAAAACATAAGTAAACTCAATTCAAAAAATGCACCTGGATATAGCATGCAACCACTTGACATAATAAAATCAAGTAAATTAAAAAGAAACATTTTTTTCGTGTAGTAGGTAGGATTCAACAATCCATTAAAATCTATTAAAATGAAGCATTTGCAAGGGGTCAGAATCAGTTTTTTCAGTGTAGGTGGTCAACTGTGTCAGTAAGAAATAAACATATCTCAATATTATTTGAATTCATGTAGAGTCTGCAATATGATTTATTTGGTGCTGAATGCTTTAGTAAATCAGATGGTTACTCACCACATTAGCATGCAATGTTTAAAAAAAAATAATACTTGAATCCTCACTTCCTCACCCTGTAATTGCAGCTTCCTATAACTTTTCCCAATTGATCACTGCACACATTGTGTGTGTGTCCACAATCAAAGCAAATCAGCAGGAAACAATATGGAAGAGTGCCTGCTTGCTTCAGTAAACTGTGACAACATACAGCCTTTAGTGATGAATATTTAGGATTTTGTCCAGTGAAAAATCCCAGCAGAGGTTTGCTCTTGGTCGCATCATCATTTCACAAACAAATTTTAAGTATGTTGGTGTACATGTTGGTGCAAGGATCTTACCATTCCCTCTGGATCAGAGAAGGTATTGTTGAGGTCCACTGTCTCTAGCTGCTCTGGTGGGCTGCAGAGAAACATCAGACAGAAAAAAGTCACAGTAATATCATAGTAGTACATATAAAAAAACAACATGACTATTTGTTACATAAATCTGGTATAAAACCCCCAGAAAAACCAGAGATTAAAAAAAAGAAATATATAATTATATATATCTACTGAAGAGTATGTTTGTGTACACTACTTGAGTTTCAGTGAAGCATAGCGGAGAGTTGCCCCTTCAAACGCCTTCAGACTGGGATCTGGATAGACTGGATAGTCCTTCAACTCCTGGACCAAAACACAAAGACAGACAGTTATTCAGACAAAGAGGCATTAGTGGTGAGTGCATGAAATGAAAGAACGAAAATGAGAAACATATAATTCTGATTTCACCAACTTATTTGATCTATTTATTTTCTAACAACTGAAGAGGATAATATTTATTTGAATTTAAAATAGATATTCATCTTTGTTGAAAATTCCCTTCCATACCGGCCTGGATAGAGATCTATCAATAACACAATCAAGCTTTTAGGGAAACATACATAATAAAGTCAGCGATGCAAAGTGTTACTCTGATGAAGCAGAACTTGAAAGAAACTACACAATCAACCAGTTAGATGAATATATCACCAAATGCAACAGTATGACCCTATTTGTCTTTGACAGTAATTGGAAGACTGTGGAGGAATTTTTGATTCGGACAGAAATATAATAAATTAATACAAATATTTCCTTGATTATTAGTTCTAACATTTCCATTCAGACCATACAAAATTGTATAAAATACACATATATTCAGCCTTCCACAGAGAGGAAATTTCAACAAGTGAACACCAAAATAAATGTGATTCACGTTGGCTGCACAGGTGGTGATGTTGTGATTTGGTCCAGAGGAGGTCACATCATTGGAAGGGGTGGAGGAGGAGGAGGAGTGGGAGGAGCCAGAGGGCGAGGGGACCGGCTCCACCGAACTGTCAGATATCAGACTGCTGGGACGCTGTGGGAGAGAGAGACAGATAAAGATAAGGAGACATAGAGAGACATGTACCATGACAAAAACACAGAGATATGCAGAGGATTGTGGGAACATCAGTGATCAACAACAGTTCTCCAGTATGTGGGACTATGATTTTTTAAATTTTTTGTTTATGAATAGATTTCTTTTTGTGTCAATTATCATGTTGATTCTTGCTTAATTATTTTGGACATCAATGAAGAGTCCCGTGGCTAAAATGTTGTAGAAAAGTGGGAGCAGACATTCTAGAGAGTATGGATAACATCATGGTTTCAGGATTTGACTTCATCCAATGTCTCAACTTACAATATTTTTCAATAGTGTGTATGCTTCGCTATCATAGTCGCTGAAAATGTGTGAAGCATAGCTGAAAAAAACTGCCTAACAATATGTTATACATGTTTACCAGTGCTTCCTCGCAGAATGATGTGCTTGACTCTGCAGGTATCCTAATTGCTTTCACAACACTGAGCACTGAATAAACAAAACACCTCTGTCTGATGAAAAAACTGATTGTCACCTTTTCTTAAAGCACCTATTGTTATCAGTTTGCCTGGGCAGCAGTGAATCTTTAAAAATACAGAACTTTTATGATTGATATTCAGCAGAATATAAATAATAAAAAATACATTATAAAATATATTCTATGTAGGAATGGACTACAATCACATTAAACCTTCAGGTTACACATCTCATGTTAAATATAAATATATTTCATCATGAGGTGTGTATGGGTCCTCTCACCTCGTTGGGTGGCTTGAGGGAGTCCTGTGTTTCCCTGTCTGGGTCATGTTCAGTATCTGGTTCACTGTTGGGAGGGGTGTTTTGGTTGCTAGAGGCAACAGGCCGGTGGTACTGTGTGGTGCCGGTGGGGACATGCCAGAAATAAACCTCCGATGAGTCTGAGATCTCTCGCCAGCCTGGGGGCAGGTCTCCATCACCCCATACATCTGCTGATGGAAAACAGTGATACACAAACACATATTACATATGGGTAAATACAGGGTACATTTCAGAGATGATATCCACCTGTCCCTTCTCCTTATCTTAACCAATCTGGGGCCTTAAAGGTTCCAGCAGTATTGCTGGGGTGACATGCTTGCTTAATAAGAGGCTTTTTGGTAAATTTCAAGATCAGACTGTCTATAGGAGTTTGAAGGAGGGAGATAGAAATAGGAGGAGTGAATGGAGGGTGTCATCGAACCTGTCTCCCGTGGACTTTGAGGAGAGGGTGTCTCCTGGGACAGGGTGGTCCAGCTGGAGTCTTCATCCTCTAATGGAGTGTCAGGAGTCAGATCCATTCTTAAGGCCACTTTAGGGAGCCCGGTCTCTGGTTCGGGATCTGGCATGGCTGGGAGTGGCCTGCTCCTGATAGGTGTGCTCCTCTCTCCAGCCTGAGCCTGTTTAGGGGAAGATGGTGGATATTGTTGCAGGAACTGGTTCTCATTGTTTGGGTGCAGCTCCACCTTGATCACTCGGGGCTGGAAGCTCCGAGGGGGCTTTGCAGGACTGCGTGGACTAGCCTGAACCTGGGCACAAAGCACCTCTCTTATCTGGGCCGGAGCCTGGTTCTGGTTGTCTGGGACCCACTCTGGGCTATTTGTAGAAGAGGAGGAGGTGGAAGAAAGTGGAGCTTCCACCACCACTGGTAGCAGGGGCTGTCTTGGAGTTGGTGTGGGGTCTTCTTCCTCTTCCTCCTCCTCCACCACTGGCTCCACGTCCTCTTTTTCTTCCTGGCAGGTCTGCTTGCCGCCGGGCTTCTCCTCCTTCTGACTCTCCCTCTCCTTGACAGGGCTGGCCTGCTCCTTCTCTGGAGATAGCTGCTGCTTATTCTCCTTGGTTTCCTCTTTGTTTCCCCAACTGAGGTCCAGATCCCAGCCTTTCTCATGGTACTCCAAGAAGCTCTTGGTCCTTCTACGGAATGGAGGCACCTGTGAGTTGTCTTTTCCGAATTCTAGCCAGTCACAGCTGGGGTTATTGATGAGGCCATTGTGAATTTTTCCCTCTGTATTGGCCCTGCTCAGCTCCATCTGTTGACTCTCAGCTCGTCTTTGCATGTTGGCCCCATTCTTGGCTAGTTTGGGGTTGGTTGTATTAAAAAGAGAAGAGGAAGAAGAGGAGGAGTAGAGGGCAGAACTGGAGGAGGACTTGGTGGGGAGACCCCTCCCTCTGGTCACAGGCTGGTTTTTAGAGGCCAGAGCCAAGTTGTCACTTATCCCCATGGCGCTCCTCACACTGGTCATAGCGTACCTCTGACGGCTCTTTGGCAAGGTGGCTGAACTTCCAGTTTCCAAGGACCCCTTGATAGCATCTCGCCCAAGCAGTTGATTGTATGATGAGCGAAGACTGAGGGAGTTGGGAGGGGTGGCGGAGGGGCCGTTGCGATTGGATAGACCCACATTAGAGGGGGAGGAACCAGAACGGGAGAGAGGCGGAGTTTGTACTGACATCATAACTGACTGGAAATACGCTGGTGTGATAAAGCTGATGAGAGAAGAGACACACTGTCAGAGGTCATGCAATAGTGTAAAAGCTGATCCGCTCCATGATACAGATCAACTGACACTGGATTATTGAGGTGTACAAATGTCGACATTAGAGGTTGTAAAAAATCTGCGCAAACCACTTAAGATTAAACACATTACATTTTTATAAGGTCCCTTTAACCCTTGTGTTGTCTTCGTGTTGTTGTGTTGTCATGACCCACCAGCTCTGTTTAACAGCAGAGAAATCTCCCTAAATTATTATTTTTTTCTTAAAATCACATTCATAGAGTCAGTTACACACTACAAAAACCACAAAGACACACACACATGAGAAATTGAGATTATGTGTGCTACTGATTGATCTCAGACACAACTAAAACTTTCTTGTCAGGTATCATCCTTCCGCAAACCCAAACATGACTCAAGTTCAAGGAATTTCATACACAAAACAAATTTTTCTTGAAAGTATTGTTTACTAATAACTCTGCACTCAGAGGCATTAGTCACAAAGACGACCCCGGGGTCCACGAGATCCGGGGTCCAGTTTCCCATGCCCAGGACATCGCCTCAACATTCTACAGGTCCCGAGGCGAGGCTGGGAGTCTCTAGTCTCTGGGATGGAGAGGGTGGAGGGGTGATTTTCCGTGTCACAATGCCTATCAAGTACTCTTACTAAAAGAATATTTTACACCACTGCAGTACCTTAGGCAATATAATATGCAGTGGAGGGCTTCTGATTGTGTAGCTGCAGCAGTGACATAGTAACCTCTTAATGTCCAGCCATAAATTAACACACACACACCTATTTATCTTTGTCAATCTCTGCTCCGTCTGTCACTTTATGCATTCAGTCAAGTTAAGCTTAATTAATTGAGCCTCATTGGCACAACATGTTGTTATAGCATGTGGGTCTGAACATAAATGAAATCCAAATATATTTAGTAATTTTTTAATTTCTGAGTACTTATGATTTTTAGATTTTAAAATGGCCTGCAATGTAATGTTCAGAGCTCTAATGCCAAATTATGTTTGATCGTTTAAGAAATAGAGAAGAAATTGACCACAGAGTACATTAACACAGATTCTCCCCAGGGTTTCAAGCTTTTAACGCCTGCTTGGCTAATGGCTGGTCACTGGTAGTGTGTTGTACTAAACTGCTATACTACAAATACATAATCGAATCTAATGTAATCTAAATAATAATAATAATAATAATAATAATATTAATAATAATAATGTTTTGTGGCATTTAATTACGCTCTGAGTTTTTCCCTTCCTGTCTCTTCATTTGTTGGTGACATCACCACAGACAGGTGACATCATCTGGTTCAGACATCCTGTACTGTATTAGTCATTTGCATTTCTCTGATTTTGAAATTGAACATAAAGCCGAAAACATCTTGCTCTTTGCTTTCTCTTGCTGTATCACAGCCACTCTCAAGGGCTTTTATTAATACACACATTATTTCTCAGCCTCACACCTCTGTTACACAAAGCGGTGCTACTATTGAAGTTAGAAATAACGCTGTATCAAAGTCATGAAGCTGGACTGCATTTTGATGGCAGTGGGAATGAGTCACAGCCTTGGTGTATCTACATTCAAAGCCAGGGCTGAGCAGTAAGCCAGTCTGCCATGTCTCATTTATCTCTGAGTGGATCAGCCCTGTGATGCAGAATAGAAGATGAACAGCAAAGACAGTGGCAGAGCGCCGTTATGATCTTAATACACTGCACATGTATGGGTTGCATCGCATTCACTTCTGTAGCGGAATGACTTAATTTGTCTAAAACAGTGTGGAAGGCACGTGAACAGGTGAACGCAGGTAGAATATGCACATGCACAGAAACATACTGTATAGTATAAACATCCTGCAATCATAAACACACACACACACACACCTCAAACAGTGCTGCAGTCATCATCAACATCTTTTGTCTGAAAAATGGAAAATACAAATGCAGCAGATTTTATAGGATGATAAGATCTTGGGAAAAGACAGAGGCACGATTTTGGAAAGAGCAGAATCCCTGGGCAGTGCACTTTGTTCATACGGGGCCCCTATCGACTCCCCTCTCCCTGGGTGGCTGTCTTGTTGTCCCTTTGTCCCTGAGCCAGACAACCACAACAACCTGTTTGTGCTGAATCTGCTCTCATGCTGCAGACACAAGCACAGTGTCAACAGGTACAAACTACCTGCAGGGATCCACGCAGTCACATCAGAATACCAGCTGAGCAATTCTGCATCTATACTATCTATACTATACTATACTATACTATATACCCAATATTGATTGAATTTCATTAAAAAACTTTCATAATGAGATGATGTCCAAAATGCATGGACTCCATGCTAAAAGCCTCAGGCTTTCCACCCGACAGCAACAAATTATGAAGTTGAAAAATCACAGCAAATATGTTGCATGACTTGTAGTGTCAGGATGAATTACACACCCCGACAAATAAAACAAACCCCATTACACTATAGACCTTTACTCTCGTTTTACATCTCGGCAATGCAGAACAAATCTCCATTAGAAAATAAAGTGAGGTGGGAAGAGGATGCGAGGAGGGTGGGGAGGAGAAATGGACAGTTATCGCTGGGAGAAAGCGAGGAGAATGACACAGCAGTTTGCCGGACGTTGGGGCACAGTCAACACACAGAGGTGGTTAAAACTGCTCCTCGATAAATCTAAACGAAGACGCCATTCGTGAGATTTTAGCAGCTCCTCCAAGAAAAGAAGACGACCTGTACCCTAATTAGAAATGTGTCTGTAAGGCATATACTGTGTGCTATATTGTTGCTTGGATCACAGTAAAACTTACAGGAATATATGAGAGGAGACAAACATATTACTAGCATAGTCCTCTGTGTACATGTATGAAAAGGATGAATAAAAATATAACCTATCGGCAGACAAAATTCAATGTTCCTTCTATTTTCAGAGCGAGATGTCAAAGCAGGATCCTCATACTCAACATATTATATACCTTGTTTACTGACTTTTTCCACCTGAAGGTCAAATCCTCATCACTTTAAAGCAATAACATGTTTTACAGTTCATCATCAGATACTGAGATCTCGGCCTGTCAGAGGGAAAACATCCTTTATCACCATACTCCCTGTATGACAGGCCTCTTCCCTCAACTCTGAGCTGCACCCACTGCTTCAGAAATGAAGTGCAACAGATGAAAGCAGGAGCTAGACAGAAATGAACTTGGAAAAGTCGATGATGTCATGGGTGGGGTAATCTGGCTGCTCGTTTCTTGCCCCCATCTTAATAAACTCTCTCTGATATACCGTGTTAAATTCATCACATCGCCGAGGAAGCACTGGCGGGGTGGCAAATACAAAACTATCGTCTTAAACGCATCAAAATGTCAGCATCCATCCCTTCTCTCTGCAGCCCCACCACCACCGCCACCGCCGCCGCCGCCGCCGCCGCACTGGGAGGGGAGCGCATCCCATCCAGAGCATCTATTTACATCCACTCACCGCTCTTCGGTCAGCCTCCAGGCTTGTGCGCCTCCGCTCTCACGACGACACACACATTAGTGAGCAGGGCTGAGGAGCAGCCTCTTATAAGTGTCAGTCCGCCCGTAGCTGCAGCCGGACGCCCGTATGGATCACATCACATCATCTGCCCTCCCAGCCCAGCGCGATGCTCGCTGGCGGCAAAGCTGCGTTTTCTCTCTGCGCAAAAGGAACACGGAGCGGCGCGGCGCTGTGGAGCGCTCTCCCTGCCGGCCAATCAGAGCCGCGGACGCAGCACGCAGGACGCTCGGGCACGGAGGAGACGCAACCATAATATATCTGTTATTTTGCAATTTAGATAATGAAATCACACATAATATGAGGTATGTTATGCTGATATCATATGAAATATGAATGACGCATAGTGATACACATATTACACCTGCCCCTTTTAGGTCTCTTTAGATTAATAGTGTGACGATCGTCTCAAAGTTGAAACTTAAGTCATCATGTCTCGAGACTATACTTTGCACTACTTATTCAAATTATTGTAAAGACAGATAACAGTTTGCTCTGCTCCTTGAAGTGCTGTTTTGGCTCATTAATGTATTTAAATGTCAATTAAAGTGAAACCAGACAGCCACATAAAAAACCCAACAACATCCAATTAGATTTTAGGACATTTTACAGCAGTATCTTCCTCATAGTGCATTATAATTCACTGGACTCTCACAAAACATGTTAGAATTTTTCTTCTTCCTCCTTTCAAGCTGTTATTTTACAAAGAAAGACAACAATGAACTTATTTTAGAGCCTGTTTTATTCAATGTAAAACTGTCATAAAGCACTTTGTCAGAGGCATGATACAGTTTGCAGGACACAAAATCAAAACACAACTCTTTTTTAATACCATTAATCCCACATTAGCAGGGAGAGGATTCAAGTCATCACATGAGATTATCAATGTTAAGGCACCTAGATGACATTTTCTTAGCCACTTGAAAAAATGTAACAGAAAACTTTGTACTGTACAGAAACAAATTATAGAAAAGCTTCCATCACATTTTACACATATTGTATAATGTAGCATCCAACAACACATTCAGAACTATAAAAAAACATCAACATAACAGCATGTCCACACTCACATAATTTACCAAGTAAACACACACCTAACACACTCTGACCTTTCTGTTCTAGTAAAAATACATTCTCTGAATGCCAAGGGTTCATTTGCAGAAACAGTTAACTCTGTTTTGATTTAGTTTGCCAAATATTCTTCTTGCAACATCAATCAGACTCGTCTTATTTCATTCATTTTAAGAAGTGCTTTTATATGTTTGTGCAAATTAACTGTTGCGAATAACTATCCAATCCCTACAGTCCACTGGCAGGTTCCTTCCTCGGTGCTGTGATGGTGGAGCTGAAGAGGTCTGGAGGACAGTGCCACAGGGTCGCACAGGCTCCCGGTGCTCCAGGAGTGAGGCAGGAGGGGAAGGGTGACAGGGTGACCAGTGGAGGGAGGGACGTGACTGGTCAGAGAGGAGAGGGGCTGCTGCAACCAACGGTGAGCTACAGAGAAACACGGAGCCGAACGGATGGAGCGCAACACTATGTCTTCTGCTGAAGAGGAGAGGAAGGTAGAAGAGAAATAAATCGCTGATTCTACAGATAGTATCACGTTACATCACACAGCCACTATCTTGGCTCACTAAAAGCGTATCACATGCATCACCATCGCTAACAAATGCCAAAGAGCATGTGTGCTTACCTTTAGTGTCTGTGCAATTAGGAGGCATCAGTAAGTTCTTGGCCTGTTTGTTGCCTGCTCGAGCAGCTTGTTTGTAGTAATCAATTGCTGTCCTCAAATTCTGCTGCACGCCAAAGCCACTCTCATAACACTGACCCAGGAACAGCAGAGCGGTGCCGTCCTGAACAAATGAACAACATTAACATGTGATTTTAGCTGCTTAATCTTCTAGAACAAACTTCTATATATACAAGAAATTGCCTTGAGTGCATTTGTGCAGTGAAAGGCAGACAGTTTAAAGTTATGCATTATAAACTGACACCAGGAGCTTCAATACACATAGTAGTAAAGGCTGAAGCGTTGTACCTCTGGATCTCTAAAATGATTTGTAAAAGTAAGTGATTATTACTTAAATACAACTACAGCAGAAAGTTTAAGAAACACATAAGTGCATAAGTTTTTTTTTACAAATGATCTGACAATATCAAAAAGCAGGAAATGGTGTGGATGCTTCCTTCTGCAAAATGACTGTGATGTGAGATGAAACCTGAGTGACAAAGCCACAGATAAAACTCTGGAAGCATCTAGAAGGGCACTCACTCCGCTCTCTGCTGCCATCCTCAGGTACTGGACAGACTTGCTCCCGTCTCTCACCGGCTCCTGAGAATAGACTGAGGCCAGGCAGACCTGAGCCTGAAGAGGAGGGAGAGAAACAGAGAGTTGGTTAGCGCCTACAGTGATCTAGCAGGGCATTCATCCATCCATTCATCTTCTATAATTGCTCATCCTTTGCAGGGTCTCACCACAGGGCTGATAGGGAGACAAACAAGCATTCATGATCATTTACAGACCTATGAACAGTTTGGTGTAATCAATTCTCCTCTATTGCATGTTTTTGGGCTCTGGGAGGGAGCAAGAGCACCTGGAGGATCCCATGCAGACACGGGGAGAACATGGAAACGCCACATGAAAAGACCACGTCTGGGTTAGAAACCAAAATAGTGGAAGAGCCTTTGAACCCAAAACCTTTGTTCTGTGATCAGACAGTGCTAACCAATGCACCACTGTGCTGCTCACATGGCAAACAGTAACAAGTCCTTACAATCTTTTTTTTTTTTTTTTTTTTTTACATTTTCAATCTGTCGTTTGATTCTATTTTCATGTTTATTATATTAGAGGCTGCACTGGGTCCGTCGTCCAGGCTCTTCTCAATTACAGTCGCCTCCTCATGCTCAGCACCATCCTCTTGTACTTCACCACAGTAGCTACTGACATTTCCCCATCCATCTTTGATATGACTTTGTTCGAACCTTTATTCTTTAAATCAAACATGAACCACGAACAATAGCTTTTACCATTATTTAGTTTGCTCCAAGATATTACTGGGAAATATTACATTGAATGAAAGAGGGATTGCTCTTTTAGATTTGAGAGACAAATTCCATTTGATAGCTAGATTGATATATTAAGAAGATCGGTAACATGCTATGTAATGATTCTTACAGTCATGTGATGCAGAGAAGGCATACTGCTTGAGGATACTACGCTGTGAATGGTCTGCTGGTGACGGCATACTTGATTGTTCATTTAGTATGCAGTGTATAATGATGCATGCACTGATGATTATGTTATGCCATTTTTAAGGTGGGATTTCTCAGGATTTCTACCTTAGTGAGTCCAGCTGCCGCAGACTGTTCCAGCAAGTTGATTGCTGTGTTTAACTCTTCCAAACTCTGGTGGCCCCTAGTGGTCATCAGGAGCAGCTTTGCATAGCGGTACTGAGCCTGTCTGTGACCCCCAACTGCTGCCTGCCAGTAGTAATACAAAGCCTTGAAGAGAAAACACAAGAGAATCCTCTCAGTACTTACTTCTACGTTGGAGAGGAGCAAGTGTCACGACTATCGGAAAGGTGAAGCACTTGAGTAAATAAAGTGTGCTTGTCTGGATTCTCACTTTCTCTCTGTCCTCAAGGACTCCTCTGCCTTTCTCATAGCACACACCAACGTTAAACTGGGCCTTGTTGTAACCCTGCTGAGCTGCGGCTAGAAAACACGCAAAAGCGTCATCGTAGTTCTCGCTCTTTGTACTTTCTAGACCTGTAATGAACAGAGAGATGATGATATTAGTTACAGACAGAGGAACACAAATATGGTTCACTTTGTGAAAGACTAAAAAAGGGAAAAGATGTTACATTTGGTATGTGTAAAATTGACAGTCATGAGTGGTAATGAATGTGTGAAAACATTTTGGTCTACATGTGTGTCAGCAAATCATTACCAATGACGTTGAGGATAACAGGGACACCGTTGTCTCCCACATGTTTGAGGTTCAGTGAGGCTCCCTCTAGCCTCTCATCATCAGACAAGGTGTCCTGAAAACACAGAAAAAGGATGAAGAACAACAATCAGGATCAGACAGCAGGTCAGTCAGTCCTAGCAACAATAAAGACGATGTACTCCTTCCTTTAAAATGGTCTTTTAACAAACTAAAGAAGGTCAACTTTTACCTGATCATTAGAATTTTTTGTCTCTGTGTTGTCTTGGTTGCCATCATTCTGCAAAGGACAGGATGCTGACACAAGAGATTCCAATTTGAGTCAGACAAGAAAAAAAAATATTTTCCTGCTTTCATACATACTGTATTAACAGAAAATGTGAGAAAAATACTATTTTAAAACAAACTGTCAACTTGGAATAGCACAGGGCAAAGAACCAACCAGGTATTTCAGAATCCTGGTTCAGGAATGCTCTTTGTTGGTCAAATGTGGGACAGTCAGCAGTCAGATGGTCCTGCCCACTGCTGCTGTGAAGACTGGCAGCATGATCAGCAGTAGTGCTGCTGCTGCTGCTGCTGCTGCTGCTGCTGCTCTGAGCAGAGGACTGCTCTTGGTTCCGACTCTCTACGCCCTGCAGACACAACACACTCCTTCCTCTGGGCAGAACATCACCTTTAGACACTGGAGAACCCAAACAGACCCAACCACAGAATCAGCAGTCTGATCACAAAAACTGAAAGAACAAAGTGTGTGATGGTTGAAAGTCTGTTTTGTAATACAATCTTGGCAATAGATTTAATCAGCTGATATAAGATAAATCATCAGTTGGCCTCACGAGTATCCAGCAGGATGCGGTAGCCACACTTGTGCACAGTGAAGGCGGCTGTAAGGGCTCCAGGGATTGGATTTGGTTCGGTGCCTGAAGAGAGCCGAGAATGGATCCTCCTGCAGATCTGCATGAACAGAGCTGCTGCAACACCCTGTAGAGAAACATCAGCTCTACAGTCACGACTTTCATGACAACATGAGATGTGAGTAATGCGCTGCTACTAGTGGGCCCACCATAATTTATATACCAGGGTTGGCAAACCATGTTCTATGGACAACAAAAAAAACCTACAAAGTGCTTTACAATTAACATGAAGTATTTACATACTTGTAAATCTATGAGGCCTAACTAGAGACATACCCATCCCACAGCATCAAGAGCTGTGTAACGTGGAAGTTCAGCATAACCAAATTGGAAGGTTCTCTGTCTCTTCCTCCGCTCTCCATCCTCCTCTTTTTGAGCGGTGACAGAAAAACTGCACAAACAAAATTCAACAATTGTACACCTCTCTTGTCTAAACCCAGTATACTGTATTAAGGCATCACAGATATACAGGGGACGGAGATGTGGAAAGTACCTGCTATCAGAGGCGTGTCGAGAGGTGGAGAACACAGTCGAGCTGTTGATGACCTCGTCCTCCACATGGTGGGTCTGTGGCAGTCGCAGGGGGTTGCTGCCATAGCATCGTTGCAGAGCTGAGAAGTGTTGGGAGGACAAAAGTTTGACATTAATGTCAAATATCAGAATTTCAGGGAGACATAGGAGGTTGAACCTCATCAGAACTACATGACTTACAAAAGCATGCTCCATAATTTATAAATGAATACATGGAAAAGGGAAGAGAGACCTGAGGCGGTTTATAAATCAAAAGTTATAGCTATAGTTATACAAAGTTATATAAATCAGTGATGACTACAATGCAAATACATGCAAACTACCAACAGAAGCAGTTAAAGTACATTTCTGCATATTGGAGATCTATGCACCCAGATAATCCACACTGTAGGCTGTTCTCTGTGTGTTGCTACATGTGCTCAGGTGTTTAATGCTAGTAGATTAGACACTGTAATATCTTTGTGTACAACAGAATGATAACTTAAACAAATCGATTGACGGTGTAAGCAGTTCAAATGTTTTACGAACAGACGTCACTGTTGGTTAAATTCAAGGAACAGCTATGTTACAACGATACTGAGACTCTACATCTGCGTGGAAAAACAACATGGTTCCAGTTCCAGGGACTGTGGGCTCTTCAATGTCACTGTCAGTTCTCTCACCTCTTCCGACAAAACCCTGAACTCTCCACATGGCTCGTCTTTCACAGGAGCTTCAAGCAAAGAAAAATCTCTATGAACACGGGTTTAGGTTCATCCGGAGGATCGCCAGGCCCCATGGATAACCACAGCAGCCGGGTACGAACGCAGATTCACCCCAGCGGTTTGACTGGGAGTAAATAAAAGATGTGACGAAAGAGGACGAAACCGGAAGAGTTCGAGGTGACGCAATCGACAAAGCTTGAGGAAATGGTTTTCTGCGTCACAGCGCCATCGTCCGGTCAGATGGGCAACCACAGCCTCACAGCTGCAGGTGTATGTGAGCGCCGTTGATATAAATACTGATCTGGACTAATTAAGCTGATTTAGAGTTATTTAAAAAAAAAAAAATTTGTGTCTCTTGCTTGCTTGTACGTGCGCTTTTAAATTAGGAACTTTTCATCTTTGTTGTATTTTATAATCCCATTATCAAATTGAATTGCCTTTTTGTATGAAATATGCCATATAAATAAAGATGCAATTCCAATGCCTTGCCTGTATAGATTTTTCAGCTTTGTACAAGGTGGATGATAACTGAGTGACAAATTCATACAGTGCTCTGAATAAGGCAAACAAAATTTGCCTTTATTTCTCCCATAATGCATGTGTAATTCTGTGCTGCTGCAGCTTTTACATTAATGCGCCCTTTTTCACAGGAGATATTTTGATTACTTATATATTTTGTATATATATTATATATTTTGTATCATACAATATAAATATGTATTTATTTATATTTTATTTAGTAGGCCTACTGGTGTTACTATGAACATTAATGATGACTGCATTGCATTCAAATGTCCCAGTAACAGTGTCAGTGACAGTGTAAGTGAACCAGAATGCACAATATCTGGACCTTGGAATTGAAGAAGATAAATAGAATTCAGCCATCATTCATTTCATTCATTCATTTTTTTCTTACTATTTCTTACATGTAAAAATGTCTTTGATGAAAAAGGCCTATGACTCAGGAGTTTTATTAAAACATCTCATCACATAAACCATGTGGAGTGAGATTCATGTCTGAAAATCTATTAATTATGATACTGAAATTAGAATTAAAGCACTAATTAAATATATGACTATGTAAAATCCAAATAATTTTAGATAAAAACATTTTTGACTATTCTTTCTTTAGCAGGGATGTGTATATCTAAAATCTTTCCTCTGATTTGTGTGCTGCAGAGCTTTCAAAACCCTTTGAAATTTGAAATTGAGGTATTAGAGGTACAGGCTGCATAAATATGGAGCTGTATTTTCAAAATGTTTTAATACTAGTGCACATCTCAAGTGCTGTATGTATGTATAGAAATATGTATTAAATACCACAATTCCTAAAATCAATTATTGATAGATTCATCTCACTGTGAGAGAAGCTATGTTTTATTTTCAATTCAAGGTTTCTGATTAGTTATAAATAAGGCACAGAGGAAGTCAGGCTTTATGATGATGTAAAAAACTAACCAAAAGTTAAACCACATTTTACCATTTATTCCTACACTTCTTGCTCAGTAGTCTCTCATACAGTTCTATCTCATATCTCTCTAACGACACATGGATGTTTGTTAAATCTACTTACGGTTTCTCAGGAATAGAGGGCCAACTCAGTCCTAGTGTACATGCAAATACAGTATATAATAGGCTGTGAGGTGGTGTTGGGAAGAAGATTGTACTTTAATGAGAAAAGGGTGGTACTGATCTATATAGATGGAATAATGATAAATTCACTGATAGGTTCAGGGGCTGTTACACTAAACAACACAGAGATAATCAGTCCCTTTACAGGATGGGTTGGCTTCCATTTCCTCAGGCCATGGGTCAAACCATGATATATGCCCCAACTCTTCCTGGTAAAATATTCTATACCTGTCAGATGGGTAGATCTGTAGTTGTTAAGTCAGACAAAACTTGGAGAAAGTCACTCCTTGACCAGTTTCCATGGTGACATAATCACTATGTTTTTCACTTACCATCTTCCCTGGACCAATGAGTAAAGCCTGCAGTAGTTTGTAATGTTAGTAAGATCTCAGCTCTGCCAAATAATGTTTGCTGATTTGCCTGGGGCTAAATTTGTCTGTGCAATATGGAAAACAGCTGGAAAGCTCAGTCCCACTAGAGCTGACTAATTAAGCAGTTTGTTTTTATACATGTTTCAGTTTGTATTTGAGTTCTCAGGTTTGAGAAATTTATAAAGGGAGGGGGGACTTAATAACGGAATTAAAAATGTAATTTGCTGTGTTTTTGTGACTTTGAATTTTTCCTCTGTTAGAGTTTAGGACTTTCTGGCTTATAGGCAGTGAATGCAAACATGGTAGTGGAGCTGGGTATTACTGAAGACAGTGGTCAAAATAACAAAGTTCATTTATGCATTTGCCCCCCAGTTTAGAGGTACTTATAATCATTGGATGCTACTTTATACATTTATTTGCTACAGTTATTTGACATCTATACGTACAATTTACTTTTCATGTTATGATTTAAAATAAAAACACACTACCATGCAAAAGTTTGGAATCACTTACCATGAAAGCTTAATTTTGTACACTCAGAGGACTACTCGATATTGCTGAATGGCTTTTCATGCTCTTAGGTTGAAGACATTCTTGTTTAGAAATAGATGTTATTTTGTACAATCCCAATTCCCCAAAAAGTTGAGATGTTCTATAAAACATTAATGAAACAAAAAGACTGGGACAGAAACTACTTTCAAAACTTCGACAATTAGTGTCCTTTCTTCCCAGATGCTTACTGAGGGTTGTTACAAGAATAATAAATAGAATGAATGAATACAGTATTGCATACACATTGACTAGTTACAACAGTGAAATGCTGCAATGGGCATTAGCAATCTAATAATGTCATATAAATAAAATATCAGTCCATCAGTCACAGGGGACATTTTTCTGCTGATTAAGCACTTTGACTCTTGCTACTTTATACATTTTGCTGATAAGATTTATTTTATGTAAGCAGGATTTTGAATGCAGGACTTGAACTTGTAACAGAGTATTTTTACATTGTTGTATTGGTACTTAAAGATATGAGAACTTCTTCCAAGCTCCCCCTTCACATAAACACCACAGGCTCACTGCTGTGATACACCCCTCCACTCTCCTCACCCTCTGGAATCTCGGGCCCTCATACTACTCGTTCAGTGGAAGGGGGGAGGACAGATCTAGATGGGGTTGGTGGTGGACTCCAACTGGATGACCTGTTTATTTTGATAGCTGTGTTTGCTGGTGTGAGGATGGTTTTCTGGGTTTTCAGGATGTGTGGATGTGTGTGAGTGTGTGGGATGTGCCTTGTCATATCTTAGGTCTTGACAATAGCCACAAAATCTGTGGAAGTTGACCTGAGGATTACAGAGGACTTGTTCCGAGCAGAATGTGCCTTTGGCAGAGTTGTAGATCTTGTTTGTTTCCTGGAGCCCCTCAGGTAGAGAAAACATGACCTGTGCTTCAGTAAAGAAGTGACTGTCTTTATACATCTGTGCAATCCAAGGCCACAGCGGCGAATCCCTCAAGCCTCAAACAGCTCAAACACAGAGAGAGTTAGATTGTACTAGATGAAGTGAAGGGGGCGGGGGATTTAAAGAAAAGGCACAGGGGGTGTTTCTTGCCCCTCTCTTCCCTCTTCTCTCCCCACCGGTCTCCTTGGTCACACACATGCATCCTCACACACACACACAAACACTGACGAAGGCTGAGTCCTGCTATGGCCACCACCACCACTGAGGAGAGTTCTCCGGTCCTGGCCACCATAGCACCCCTGCAGCCTGACCTGGAAACTAGCGTAGAACCTGGCTCAGTAACAAAGCCTGAGCCCAGCAAGGCCCAACCTGACAGAGATGAAAAAGAGGATGAGGAAGAGGAAGAAGTGGGGCAGGAGAATCCAACAGGGCAGAGTTTGAACCCAGAGTGGGTGGAGGAGAGGTTCAGGATCGACAGGAAGAAGCTGGAGAACATGTTGTATGGTGAGTGAGCTGAGAGGAACCTGAGGTCAATGCTTTCCCTCGGGCTCCATTCTCATATCCCTCTCTAGAACCTGCTTTTACTGGAAGTTATTCCTTTCTTCAAGCCCGTCGTGGCCTTCCTGTGTGCTCTTCCTCATAGCCTCTCTTATCTATCTGACCCTGTTCATCTGCCACGGCCTCCAGCTGCAGCCTTGTCGTCACCATCAGTACGACAACACATTCGCTAAACTCCCGAAGCTTTAACATCGTGATTAATGACCTGCAAGGGCTTATGCATTCAGAAGTATTTTTTTGCTGTTATCATTCCTAGGAAATTATGGTATCTGCCTCTGTTTGTTAGTGCTGCTTTGAATGTTTATGACAAATATCTCTGTTGTATTCCAAGGAAACTCTTTTTGACAGCACATTAGCCACAGATAGAAGCTGATGTTTTTCCTGTTTGTCCCCACAGACTCTTGATGGGAAAGTTGAGTGCATTAAACTTGTTGAGCTGCCTCAGTCAAGCAGACTGCAGTTGAGACTTCACTCCGATAGGCCAAGGAACACTAATCTTTTTTTCTACATTCCCTCTTAATTTTGCAGTTGTTTAAATTTCTGGTCATGTGGGAGGTTTTTGCGTCAGCAAATGCCGTCAATGTGGTTAGCTGTCTAGGATAATTTGTGTTGCCTCCCTCCAACCACCACCTTCTCTCTTCACCCCATACTGTTCTCTTCCCATTCCTGAGCTCTGGCCAGCGTATCCCATAGTGATGAGGGGGGTGAGGGCGTTCCTGCGCCCCCCCATACCTTGTAAATGTCACCGTGGACCGATGGCCTTGTAAAATTGTTGTGTTCCCGGCAAACTCTTGCTCCAATTGGTAAATGTCAGCCTAGTCAACATTTAATGTTGACTCTACACACATGCTTGGTATTGAGTATTTGTGCCATAAACAAATTAATATTGTGCTGTTGAACAACAAAACATGTGACTAATCCCTTTTGAAATGTATGTCTATCTTTATCTGTATCTTTAAATTGACTCACTTTGTGTCTTTCAGCTCCAAAGAATGGAGATGGTGAGACAGGAGAGGAGTTTTTTGAGAGAGTAAGTAGAACGTCACACCTGGAAACATTTCACGAACCAAAATCTGAACCAAAATAAGAAAAGCTGCTCCCCTTTGTGAAAGCTTCAGATAATTATTATTGCTTAAAATCTCCTGGTGAAATGTAATTTTCAGCTCAGTGACAGCATCACTACCATCATTCTATGGGCGGCGTCCCACAGTCTGAATCAACTGATTAATGATTTTATGGAGGTGACAATGCAATCTTTGAAATGCAAAAGAGGCCTTGTATTCTAGGTCGAACAGATCCTCTGTGTGTCTGGAAGTGTCTGTGTGTGTTCTGACTGTATGTGTGTCTTTGTTGCATACAATGACAGCCGTGTCTTTGTGTCTCTCTCTCCTATTGTTCGTGCTTTCACAGGTGATGAGAGAAACTGACACTGAGGTGAAATGGCCATCCAAGCTGAAAATTGGAGCCAAGTCGAAGAAAGGTGACAAATTCTTGATATGTTTCACTCACACAATATCAGTGTTTTGTATCTTTGTTTGAACTCTTTCTCGTGCCGGCAAATTGATTTACCATTGCTCATTAAGTGTAACAAATATTAGCATTTAAACTGAAATCATGTCTCAACCTAGATCCACATGTGAAGGTGGAGGGGAAGAGAGCTAATGTTTTGGAAGCCAAAAAGAAGATACTAGATTTGCTGGAAACCAGGGTGAGGCCTACAGTACTTGATTTTCATAATTTGTCTGAACTATTATGTAAACAATGTACAGATGAAAACATGCTTTTATGTGATTCTCCTTTGCTTCCCCTCAAAAGAGGTTACTTGGAAAACCTTTTTGATAATAAATTTAACTTTGCGGTGACTGGATCTTGTAATAATTTAAACTATTCATCAAATCTGTCTTCATGAACATCTAATGACAACTAAGTATTAAGAAAATGATCTGCACAAATGACGCCACTGTTTATGTAAAATCCAGGTGAACAAGGTGACCCTAAAGATGGACGTGGCCTATACAGAACACTCCCATGTGATTGGGAAAGGTGGTGGAAACATCAAAAAGGTGATGGAGGTCACATCCTGCCACATCCATTTCCCGGACTCAAACCGTCACAATGTTACCGGAGAGAAAAGCAACCAGGTGACGCTATCTAAAGCAGCATTTTATTGAGCCTCTAATTGTTCTGTTGGCAGTTAAGGAACTGAAAACAGCCTTATTTAAAAGTAATTTATTTTGTTTTTAATCTTTTTTTTAATAACGTTTATCAGGTCTCTATTGCTGGACCCATAGAGGGAGTGGAGGATGCCAGGAGGAGGATAAGAGTGAGTGGTCAATGTATAATCTGAGCTGAGACGACCCTGGATACATTATTATTTGTCTCAAAACTCAATTTCTTCACTCCTGTCAAGCTACATCGATCAATAGAGTGATGAATAGAATGGCTTACAAAAAGACAACAGGTGTATTTATCAAAAAGTTTACCCCCCCCGCGCGCCATGTGACACTCTTTCCCTTGTTTTTCAACCAATTTTCCTTGTCCCAGGACCTACAGCCATTGTCCTTGACCTTTGACCTCCCAGTCAGCCTGGTGCCGCAGACTCTGCCAGATACGGGATCTCCACTCATCCAGCAGATATTGCAGACTCTGGGGGTCAGTGTGAGTTTCAGGGCTGTACCACCCCATCCTCAGGCACAACCTACCTTCTACGAAAGCTGCTGCACTGTCTGGGGCCTGCAGGGCAACTCAGCTGCGGTCAAGGTTAGCGTCAAATACTTTAGACAGAAATTTAGACCAGGCAAGATTTTATAGAAATTCTAACGTCTAATTAATGCACAGTATATAATGAAATGCCGTGTACACACCATCATCTGGCAGAAGGCAGCTTGCCTCCTGATGGAACTTCTGCTGGGGTCAGAGGTCACAGTGAGCAGCCAGCTGGATGTCACCTCGCAGCAGCATCTCTTCCTGTTGGGGCAGAATGGAGCTCACTTCCTGAGTGTCATGCACCAGACCCAGACCCAGATCATCCTACCTGACCTCAGTGCTCCTCAGAGCCCCCCATCACTGCTTATCCAGGGCAGCCCTGATGGAGTGTGTCTGGCTCGACAGCAGCTGTTGGTACAGTTGGTTTGTTGTTTTAGTTTAGGCGCAAATGTTTTAATGACCAATCCTGAGTGGTATGAGTGGTTTATCTGTTGTTTTACATTTTTTGTGTCTCTGTGTGTACATCTAGGACTGCTTGCCTGTGTGTTTGATGTTTGACATGCGTGAAAATGGGGAGGCAGATCCTTCTAAACTGGCACAAATGATGCAAACCCTGGGAGTCTTCATCAGTGTCAAGCCCAAAGTAAAACAGACAAGCAAGGTACAACTTAATCATAGTGCTGCTTTGTTGTTGAGTAGTGCAGTGTCCATTCTAAACATGCTTGTGATATTGCTGGTTGCAGCCTTCTTGTTCTAACATTAGTTATTTTATATCTAGCATCCAGCAACAAAAGTGACCTGCAGTCAGTTAGTCCCGGCAAGTAAAGACTGGCTGTTGATGTAGGTGAGGTCATCCATACTCAGTCCGCAGAGCCCTGAACTGGAGACTCTGAATTTTTACTTAAACATTTCACTTAAAACTTATTCCGGATTTATGTCCTTACTGGAGTATGCACTTAAAATAATGACACAAATGTATTTTTGCATAGGTGTGAAATGACTGAAATGATTAACAGACTGTAACAACAGTTTAAGCCATTTCCTCACACATACAAGGCCGTTAAACAAAAAAGAAAATCGAAAACGATATCTTGATATATCACGCTGCGATGAGACATTTCCAATTTGCAGAGCTAACAACAAACCACAATGTTTGATCTCTTTTTAAAATGCTCCTATACACTTTGTTGGCGAGATCTTTTAGATAACAGCAGCAGTGCAAAAATGACTGGCAGTGAACAAACATTGAGAAAATTGAATTTCGTAAGTGACTACTGCTATCACAAACGTGTTCCGCATGCTGAAACAGTAAACTGGACTTATGGTTCTATGCGGTCTTTCTGCCTTCTGCGCTCCAGTGTTTTCACTTCAAGTTCTTACAGATCAGTTGTACTGCTGTGAAAAGACATGTCTGGTTTGCAGAGCTTACAGAGCACCACATCGTTTGGTCTCCGTCTAAAATACTTCCACACGTTAGAGGATCGAGAGCGAGGATTTTTCTCTTGTTCTCCAGAGAAATCATGCTTTAACCCCTGGATGTGCTGTTTTGGACTGTGCAGCCATCTTGGCAAGACACCATTGATGACATCATGTATGCTGTTATAGGTCCCAGCCTCTGCTTCTACACAGAGAGCTGTTCACCTGTGTAATCTAAATTTATCAATATTGAGCATGTTTCAAATCCAAATTCAACCAAATTTGACTCTGCACGTTCCATCTTTTTGAATTCATTAATTACAATTCAGCATTACACGATAGAGTTTGTCATTGCTAATTTCATGTGTGCTGGATCAAAAATAAAAAAAATAAATCTCTCTTGAATGTTCGTTTTGATTTTGGATGAAAAACCACTCTGCCCTACTCTTCTCTGCCCTATCTCTGTGTTCATTACTGATTTATAAGTCAGTGGTGGTGAAAGGTTTGGAGAGGAACATCTCCTGTCTTTATGAGGCTCGTCGTCTGCTCCTGGGACTGGATTCCTGTGAGATCACCAAGGCAACAGAGGTGACCCCTGACCCCATGTTCACCAGCAGTGGGCTGACCAACTACTGGCTCAACATGTTACTGCAGCAGCTTCGTCTCTCTGAGCAGGGTGAGCATGCACACATATTAGTATGTGTGTAGGTTTATTTACGGCTAAATGTCATGGAAAGTTGGGAAGCCATTATGTTTCGAATATTAAAGTTACCATCATTGGCCAAAAAAAGACATTGTGGCAGACACCAGTGCAAAATGCGACCAGCTCTTCTCTCCTACTGATACAACCAAGGGACACTAAGATGAATGTGATGAAGGCAGCTAATCCCCTGCACTTATTTTCTCTTGGACAGTTTTTGTTATTTTTATTCTCAAGTGTAATTTCTGAGAATTTCTTCCAGTATTGCCAAAATATTTTTATCAATATTTTGAAAGACGCTATATTTGTACAAGAACACAAGACTTGGTTTTAGGTAAATAAAAATGAGACTGCAAACAATTTCATATGCAGTCATATGAATACTGAAAAAAGGAAAAGAGAAGAATATTTAGGAGCAACAATCTTATTGGATCCCCACAGCAGGTAACCTCTGCTACCTTTATAGCATTGAGACTTGATTCCTCTGTTGACATATTATCTGTTGTTTTCATCATTTTATTGTTTGGGGCTTTTCGATGAAGGAGACAACATAACACTGTTTTTAATTTCAATGAGGGTTTTACCTGGTTGAATAAAGGATAATGCAAATAACCATAATTTGAAAATAAAACAAAAAGTGGGTGGATAGAAAATTGTGTTTTACATTGAGTCTGTTTTTTATATTGCACTATTTTAGTAGTAGCTTACAAATGAATGAGACCTTATACTCACTAACATGTCCCCTCTTGCTGATCAGGCTCTGTTCCTGCGCCAGAGGTGCTAAGTGTTACTAAGCTCCGCCCCTCCCCTCCACCAGGTCTCAACCCTCCATCTGATGAAGGGAGGACAGGAATGAAGGGAACAGACAGTCGACCACTGGAGAAGGTTTATGCCTGTTAATAGTTAAATCAAATGCCATCAGTACAAAACAATTCTCTCCTGATTGATAAACCTGGACGGGGAACAAAACAGTGCACTGAACTCTCTCCTCTTCTACAGATCCTGGAAAATGAGGACCTGTCTGGTCAGTCTGAGGATGAGAGCTCTAAGGGAGGGATGATGCTGTCATCTGAGGTGTGTGATGCAGTCAGCAGCATCAGCAGGGCGGGATTAATGTGTCGGAGGGGGAGTCTCCAGGGTCCAGAAATTACCAAGGCTTTCAATCAAGGCAGACGTCATTCAACAGGGCAGGCCCTAACGTACAGGTGAGCATTCATATATACAAACACTTTGAGAGCATTGTTTTGGCTTTCATCAATTCCCAAATGATTGACTCTAATATTAACCTATGTGTGTAATCACAACCTAAACCATAAAAACAAATCATAGCCAAAGATTATCTACATAATCTTGTGGGGAAGAAGGTTTTTGAGACAGGTGTTGTTGAATACTCACAGATTTTTGCCCAAGAAGAACCAACTAATGAGTCAGGGTTTAGCCAAACAAGAAATTCTTAAATTTATTCAACAAATCATGAAATATCCAAATAATCAACCAACCTAGATATCAAAAGCAAACAACCTATAACAAAACAAACAGCAATGAGGAGCGGCCACCCAGACCAGCCCACATAGGGACGTCAGACTGGGCTCTAACTCTCTACTGTGACCAAAACAAAACAAATGAAACCTGACAAGAAAAAAAAAACCATGACTACCGGACGCCTCAGAGAATAACAAACATAAGATACAACTAAAGTGTGACTACTCTTGGTCAGTCCTCAGGCTGACTGTAGCTTCACAGGCCTGGAGGTGGACAACAGAGAGGGAGCCAGGATCTTGCCCTCTTTTATTGGCTGTTCCCTCCATCAGTGGAATCATCTACACCTGACATGAGGAGAGAACACGGGTCAATGAGACATGATGCAAGCACCATCTAATCAATGGGGGAAAGCAAATGTAACACCACTACAGTGTGATAAATACACAAACACGTACACCGTCATATGTCAGATCTGTCAAGGCTTTACAAATACTACAGAAAACTTAGCCACCTGTTTGCTTTGCATTGAGTCTCTTTTGAGATTAATCTCTTTGGTACTGTTTGGTGTTAATCTCTCCCTTAATATTATTCATCATTATATAGCATCATGAATCTGTCTTTGAAATCCTCCTGTCACATTGCTGCTCCTCCTCTAGCGAGAGAGAGAGTCGATAAGCTCTCAGATGTTGCACACAGCCAACCCAGACAAACTTTATCTTTCCATCTGTGTATGTGCGTATATGTGTGTATACGTGTGTGTCTCCCGAATGTGCCAGACTGCTGAATGCAGAGACCGAGGAAGGAATGAGTGAGCGGAGGAACAGCCTGAGGAGGGACATGATACTCGCTCAAGATGTTCATGCCGAGTCATCCAATGGCGAGGTGAGGAAAACTGGAATTAAATCTCAGATGAAAGACAATGAAGTCTTTTTCAATATCTGAAGGGCTTTTCACACTGCAGGTGTGGGAATGTTTTAGTGATAAGTACTTACAGAGGAGGGGGTATATGAAAGAGATAAGATGAAATTTAATGCTTTAAACTTGTTACATCAAACTGATGATAGATTGAAAACAACTGGATTATTTTATTTGGGTGTTATGTTTCTTGCATTGTTTACCCACTCTATTTGCTGTTTGTGCTTTGTAGGACTATGACTATGAGAGGAAGAAACTGCTGGCTAACAGAGGTTAGTGCTCCTAAATGTTTAATATTTCTTCCTGTAGTATAAGGAGCCCTGCAAACACCTCTGCACTAACAACAGCGTGCAACCAAACAAATATTTCCTATTCTGTAGATATATAGCTGCTATATGTTGCAGAAAAACATATTTAAAACACAATTTTGCAGGAGACTTTGGTCTTAAACAGACCTGAAGAGGGTATAGAAAAGTACTTAAAGTCAGCTCCTCAAATAACACTAAATCAGGAAATTATTTTGTTTTCTGTTTTGGTCATAATGTCTTTAAATGATTTGATATCATATAATCATACAGGACGAAATAGCCTCTCGATTTTATTCAAGCACATTATGGAGGGAACACATTAATATCCTGAGTAGAGACGGGGACTTGATAGTCGAGGCCCATTTCAGTGGTGCTCACAGCCAAGACAACTGATGAGGGAGGCCTGTTTATGACCAGCACTGTGCCAAAGTTATAACAGAGTGGCCAGTTGTGTGTGGACCCTCATACACACATGCATGGACACACAAGAGACACTGCCTTATCCATCATGCAGAAAGAGAGATACTGGTGGATCTGCAGCCAACTGATACTAAATTCCCTCAGTGTTACTTTATGGGAGTATGAATTAGCAGTTTGAATGGGCCATCTGCCTCATAGTCATTAAAACACCCATATGCCAGTATATGAATGGGCCATTTACTCACAGAAAACACACAAATAAACCAATTATATTCCTATTGGTATTGCACTCTTTGGAGTGCTGTGCTATAATTTTTATCACACATTCACACATACATCCTTCTTCAGTGCCAAAAGTGGGCCAGGGTCACTTGTTTGTCATCAAAGTGTGTATCTATCTCTGTCTCTGCAATTTGAATTTATTGAGTTTGCTGCATGCTGTCAAGGAGAAGCACCGTTTGTTTAACACTTGAACCCAGCTTAACCAATTCAGAATATCAACGGAGACATGGAAAACCATTAATGCATTTTCATGATGGACCGACTGTACAGTATCTATATGCACTGTTATACAGTATGCTACATCAACGTCCTATAATCTATTGTTTTAAATTAAGAATGGACCAAATGATGACAAGTAATGTGACAGGCAATGTTCATGGTGACAAACCCAAAGAGAACTATCACTGGATAATACAGTTTCCCTCAGCAATACAAATGATTTTTAACATCTTTCAGCTCTTTTAGCTCCATGTAACTTTATTGCCTTAGTTAACACTCGTTGCTCTCATCCGTGTTAATTCCAGATGCAATATCTATAATATGATATATGTAATATAATAAATATGATAAAATAATATAATATAATATGATACAATATAATATAATATAATATAAAACAGATAATGCAGCTTGTAAGTCATTATTTTCCCTCTTTGTGTGTTTTTATGTGATGTGTCAGCCATGCAGAGGAAGCCTGTGGTCACAGAGGTCCGAACACCCACAGACACCTGGAGTGGCCTTGGCTTCTCCAAGTCCATGCCAGCCGAGGCTGTCAAAGAGCTGCGAAACATCAGCCGACGCTGCTACAAACCCTACCTGAGCACCATCAATAGCCAGCATCAGGTACAAATGAACATCAAGCTCTTAATAATACATCTCCTGCTCACTCAGTGACCAGTGAGTGAGAAGCAGCACAGTTAGCTTAATAGGAGTAGGAGACATTCCTCAGAATTTTCTTCTGACAGGATATGCTTTGCTCATTGCATTGATAATTTCCAGTGACAGAGGATTACAATCACAGGTCAGCCAATAAAGGAAAATGAGCTAGTTTAGCAACATGATTAATCACCTTTCTTATGTGTATATTATGTCTACTGAAACCTGCACATAAGAGAATTTGTCATCACTTGTAGTCATTTGTCTCATGACCTTTCGTGCTGACAAAGAAAGAGAGTTGAAAAAGGGGCTAGTGAACGAAGTACAAGGTCCTGCTATGAAATGTGTGCAGATGAAAGAAACACTGCTTAATTTCTAATACCATCCATCACAATGTCTCCCTCTAGTCACGGGCTGCTCCGACAGGGAAGGTGTGCAACGGGAGCGACTCTGAGAACTGGAGGGACAGACGTGGATCAGCCTCTTCCTCCTCCTCCTCCCCCTCCTCACCTCCATCAACTTTCTCCTCATCCACATCCTCCTTCCCTACATTTGCATCCCCAGTAAACAGAAGTAGAGATGACAAGCCTTGTAAGTCTTGCCAAAGTGTGATTTGCTTTACAAAGAAACTGGACCCTTTTCCCCTGAATGTTGATCTCTGATGTCTAGTGGAAAGCTTCCCGAACAGCAGCAGCTACTTTCAAGGTGTTTGCTCATCGAGGAGGGCGTCGACCTGCAGTCAGCGAAGCCCCTCCCCTCAAATGACAGACGACCTGCCTGAGCTGCTCAGCCAACTTGGTCTGATTAAATACATCGATGTGTTTGAAGAGCAAGAGGTAAGCGTATGTAGAGACATGCAATGATAATATCAGTGTGTGAAAATACATTTTTATTCTCACTTACACATGCAACACACTGGTTTTAAGTTGGGTTGGTTGTATGGGAGAACTTGCTGCAGGGGAATATACAAACACAAACAAAGTGGCACGCACACTCTTAACCCCTGGCCAGAGGTATTATGTATTCATTTATGACTGTGTATCATGATGAGACTGCTATCTGTTCTCCAGATTGACTACCAGACATTCCTCACTCTGTCTGATGAGGATCTGAAGGAAGTAGGTGTCTCCACATTTGGGGCCAGACGCAAGATGTTATTGGCAATCTCAGGTGAGAATCTGATGTCCTGGCTGAGCGTAAGATCTTCCTCTCCATGTGGTAACATGGTAAGAGGTGCTGAAGTTATTTGTTGTCCTATCCAGACCTGAACAAGAGCAAGAGGAGGCTCTCAGATACACCAGCAGTGAAGCCTGGATACCTGGAGGGCGGTGCTAGTGGTCGACTACCACGAATCATGGATTTAGATGTTGCTGCTCAGAGTAATCGCTGGTGAGATGAAATGTCAACCAGTTCTATGTTAGATCTGACCCAGGAGCTATTCAGCCTCCAGAAGTGCACAGCGATGCTATTATAACCACTGCAGGGGTCTAATTTTCTTAGTTACCATAAATTGATAAGTATGAAATTGCTCTGAAGAGCAACAAACATTATTTAAACATTTCAATCAAGTGCCTTTAAACTACAGCCATGAACCTATTTTAAAAAAATATAAAGATCAAGACAAGGGGGTCTTCCCCTCCAAACCTTCAATGATAAAAAAAAGAAACGCAAGTGAACATGGGATCGTAACGATCCTTTGTGGCGTCTCTTATCATAAAGTGCCTTTCTTTTGCAAATGATCACAACTATGCTTTTACCAAGTATATGTTAACCACTACAGTTATGCAATTCTTAAATTGACATTTAGAAAATTAAATGACATTGTACTCTGATAGTAATGATGAATTAAATGTTTCTGTCAAGGTTTATCCATCTAAAGTGTTTTTCCTGTTTTTGGGCAGGGGGCTGGGTGGTCCTTTTATGAGAGAGCTGACAGGACATGATGAGAGAGAGAGAGACTAAAAAAAAAATGGATAACATGCAATAAAGTTTCACAGCTACTCTTACCAGTCTCACCTAACACCTAAGCCACCAGTGAACCCCTCAGAGTTGTGTCTTTTGATTTAAAACCAAATGTAACCTGCTATAGAATGAACTGGTCCTCTTCTCAAGGCCAGTATCAAACCACCAGAGGGCACTGGTGTCACATAATGTATTTGGAAATTCGAGTCGCACTCCTGTGTCATCAAGAATTATGGACTTGTTTCAATTGGAAGCACAGTGACAACAGGGTTCCTGTCGGGCAAGGTGGAGTTGGCACCTTGCAATAATCAGATAAGGAAAAAAGTTAATTACTTTGTAGGAAGCCCAAATAGATAAAATACATTTAATGGTATAAGGGTGATTTGATAGTTTTTTGTTTTCTTACCTGACTGCAGTTTGAATGTGATTTATCACTGTTCCCAGGAGTGAAGGCACTGGGATGGTTTATGAGGATTCATTTATTCATTCAACTCTATACTCAGCAATTTAGCGCTATCAGTGCCGCAATGATATGAGAGTTAACAGCAATGGTATAATCTCTGTCTAAATGTGAAAATTTGGAACAGTGTTTCTGGTCACCACACTGAAGTGAATGAGCCAATAAAACTCCACCGGGGCATGAGGGGTCTGATCCATTCAGAACCTCCACAAGCTGGCTGGTGCAACGGCAGCCAAGCATGAAAGAGAGTGTGAGTGGAAGTGGTTGTCTGTGACAGATTAGAGAGAGATGATCCCTTCTTATTATAATGTCTCTGCCAATTACATAGGCAGGCTTCAGACCAGTGATCCTCAAATCTGGTCCTTGCACTCTGAAGCATTGCTGGATTTCTTTTGTATCAGGTAGTTAATTGCACTCTCTCGTGGTTGTGTTTTTAAATCAGTCCTTGATCACAGAGCTTGAATGAAAACCTGGAAAAACCGGCAGCAATCTGAACCCTGAGGACTTTGGAAAGCCACTTAGACTTTTCACATGCTGAAGTGGCAATCTTGGCACAAGGCCCCATTATATGGCAGGTATGCAAAATGAATATGTGAGCAGACTCCATTTGTAGCCTGGTCTTTTTATTTTTTACAAGCATTGCATCTAAAGACCCAAATATTTCCATCAGATATTGGTGGATATCAAAAACAGAGTTAAAAAGAGGGAATCACATTCTTCTGGTAGCCAGAAATACAACTCTAAATGAAGGATAGTGTTGTGCTGGTTGTAGAAATAGACATCTGGTAATATGATAATGTTTTTTTTACAGCACATTGGCCTCTAAGATGCCAAAAAACATCCATCTATCCATTTTCTGTAATCGCTTATCATGTGCAGGGTCGTGGGGGTGCTGGAGCCTATCCCAGCTGACTTTGGGTGAGAGGCGGGGTTCACCCTGGACAAGACGCCAGTTCATCGCAGGACCACATAGAAACACAAGCAACCATTCACACTCACATTCACACACACGGACAGTTTAGTGTCACCAATTCACCTATCTTGCATGTTTTTGGTGGTGGGAGGAAGCTGGAGTACCCGGAGGGAACCCACACAGACACGGGGAGAACATGCATACTCCACACAGAAATGTCACAGGTCTTCAGGTGGATTTGAACTCAGGACCTTCTTGATGTGAGGCAACAGTGGTACCCACGACACCACCACCATGCCTCCCTGCCATGAAACATCTCAAGACCATCAATTACATAAATTTCCATGATAAGACTTCATGGTAAAAATGGGGGCTTGGAGGAGCCACCTGATATGGTCGCCATCTGTGGATAGTAAAAAAAGCAAACAGAGGGAAACAGAGGAACAGAGGGTCCTGAGGATAAAACAAAATTGCACATCTCCTTGAGTGAGCTGAAGGTGGAACTCCAGGAGAGTGAGTGGGATAGCGTGGGGAAATAGAAACAATAATGAGAGTGTATGAGAGCTCTGGTGTGTAATAGATGAATCATGTTGACTGAAGTTGTGAGTCTGAAGGAAAAATAAACTGTAAATACTTTGGGATTTTGATTACTTCTGAATATAAAGTATTTTCTGACATTAAAGTCTTGTTTTACCTTTCAGTGAAAATCAAGAAATAAATATGGGGAATTACACAGCCCATCACAGTGTGGAAAGCTCAAGGCATATTAGAATATTGTAATAAAACCAGGCCTGTTTTATTAAAAAAGGTGGAACAAAACCTTGTCTATCTCAAAGTATGCGGCCAAATAAGTGCCTGGAAGTCCCTCATCACATCATTTCAGAGCTAATGCAAAGCTAACTTACAGTAATTTGTAACACCTACCTTCGGGTCGCCCTCCCAATTCCCCTGTGGTAGAATGCAGGTATAATCACCAAGAAAAAGCTAGACATTTTTGGTATTGTGGTTATTTTCTCTCTCGCCAAGTCTTTAATGAAAAATAAGTGACACCACTCTCATATTTATAAAGACGAAGGAACCAGCCAGATTAGCATAATATAAAGAAAAAGCTAGCCTGGCGACATAAAGGAGATAAAATTGATTTTGTTACCTTTGTTCTCATCTTTCTGTTGCGTAAAGTTAGCTTTTTTGTTGTCGGGGCTTCTTAGTTACTGAACAGTGATGAAAATGGTGTCAATTTTTTCATCTAACTCTCAATAGCAAAATGTCAAACTTTTCCTTTTAGGAGTGATATGTCCTGTTCCCACATCATGTCTTTTTCAAAAAGGAAAGGAAAAAGACACCTTTAACATGCAGTACTGGTAACAGTAATGATAAGGAATAAGGTAGATACAATACAAAAAAAAAGCAGCAGACAGTTCATGTGATGAAAGATGAATGAAACATTTTCAGTAGAGCCTTTTTCATGTGGCCTGATGACAGAAGACATCAGTGTACTAAGCAGGATATGCATATACACCTGCTTCAGCTTCTGGCATAATTGGATGAAAGTCTTTTGTCTACTGTATCAGACAGTGTCTTGTGAGTTGCTGAATACACTGTTTCAAATCAGAAGATTTGGTTGTCCTTTGAGTCAATTGAGAGTACAATGTGTTTTCAAAGTGCTGAGTGGGCTGTTTCATGCAAGTGGGGTCAGCTGTCCCATTAGCCAGTTATATTACAGCATACTCATTAAGCTTTTTGTTATTTTGTTTCTTTTTCTCCTCTCTGGGGTTCGTGATAACATTATTTTCTGCCGCTACCATTTATGTCTGCTTTAAACAAGAGAGGCTGGAAAAGGTCAGAGTTGGTGGAGAGCTCTGATTGTTTTATTGCCGGGAAATCTGACTGTCAGAAAAAGTAAAACCAAAAAGCTTGACAAACTCCCATGAACGTGTTTGTGGTTTCACGGCGTACACAGGGTTGTGTTTTTATTTCATCATGATCTGTTGAAATAAGCTGAAATGTGAGGCTCGTGCTGAAAATGGTACATCAGGAGAATAACAGACACATGGACACAGACCTGTAAGGTTCAAAAGACACCCAAAGTGCCACTTTACTTAAATTTAAAGTTACAAATCAAATTTCACTTCATTGACATGGTAAAGATTTCATAGTTAAATCACTGAACTTATCCAATGTTGGGTGGCAGAGCAAAGACTCTTCTCTGCTTGACCGACTTCCTGTATCCTCCCAGCTCAGGAGCAGCTTCTTCCTCTTGTGTCCTTGCACAGTCAAACAGCCTCAGCAGCCCGACGGACCAATAAAAGAATTACTGGCTGAGATGTTGCAGATTTGATCTGTGGGCATTGCAGTTCGCTTTACTACACTGCTATCACTCCGCAATGCAACATCCTACCTCCTGAAATTGGGAGAAGAACCAAAAAGATACTAGACAGCATCAATATAGCAACAAAGTATGTTAGCAGCCAAACAGGCATCACTTTCTGTTTGAGATGCATAGAGCTGGACCTGGCCAGGTAAATCTCTCTTTTACAGAAACACGATGAGAAACATGCAACAACAACGACAATATATCATTAATCTCATTGTTTCCTGGTCTTTCTGGGACATTCAATATTAACAATTAAATAATTTACAATCCTGCATGAAGTAACAGAGAAGGAGGGAGAATCTCCAAGCATGTGATTGTGTTGTAGTGTAGTTGTTGTATCTTTGAACGTCTGAGCGAGCCCGACGGTGGAATACATAACATGAGAATGAACCGCTCATTGGGGGTACAGGACAGGTAATCCACAATCTGGCCTTCCTGGAGGAAACTTATTTACATCCAGTACATCAGATAATTTATCTGGGCTCACAGACTGACCAGAAGCTCTTACATGGACATACAGAAATAGGAGAGAGGGATAGAATAGGAGAAAGTAGGAAATAGAGGGAATAATAGAGAAAATAGAGAAGTGAGTCACAGGATTGAGGGGGAAGACAGTAACATAAGGTGGACAGCTTGAGCAGAATTTTGACAGGGTCTTGACAGTTGTTGTTGAACATTAATAGGCTCTCTTCTTTCTGTATCAGCAATGAGCTAAACAACTGAAAAGGACAAGGTTGGGTGAGGTTCACTGAAGAGAGAGATATGGGTGAGGGACATGGATTACAAAAGCAAGTTCAGGACTGTAAAGATGGACTGCTGCCAATGTAACTGGAGGTGGAGACACTGGAATGGCTTCAGATCTGTGCTGAGTTATCGGAGTTTCCTGGTCGGCTGATGGCAGAAAATGGAGCGGAGCTACCAAACATAGCCGATCTCATCATCCTTATCATCTTCCTCGTCCTCGTCATCCTCGATGGCTCCTCTGGTTTGAATATGGCCCCGTCTCTTTTTCTGCCGGCTCCGCCCACTCTGTGATGGCTCCTCCTCCTGGTCATTGAGGAGAATGACTGCACTGCCACTGCCAAAATCCCCCGATGTCTCCTGGTCCTCATCTGTTGAGAGATGCATACACAAACAAAAATTAGAAGCGCAGAGAAATAATCACCCTTTCCCTTTAGGTAAATGCTTTTTGTGACTATAACGTTTTCAGTTCATGAGAAATATGCTTGTGTTAGGTCAGCTGGCTAAGTACTGCATACAAATACAGGAAGTTCATTCAGTGTTCCAAAGTATATATATTCTGCTCCTATCCAATGCATAGCTGCACAAAAGAAGATAGTAGTAGAAGACACAAAGTAGATGGTAGACAAGACTCTCATCCATCATTCATCATTTAAATGAGCATAACGTAGAATCAAGGGATCTCTAAACTTGCCAGCTTCAGTGGTTTTTGGTCATATAAATGTTTTTCTTTGTCACTAATGTTGAATCCCGTGTAGCTACAGTGTGAACTGGAGTCATTATCTCATCTGCTGCCTCTAGCATTTTGAGGAAATTGGCAACTTAAAATGCTCCCGACTTCACTTCAAACTACCTATTAACACCTGGGTACAAGTGTGTTCTGGTTGAGTGATGCTCACAGTGTTGAAAACCATTTGGTGTTTAGGCTATCGAGCAGAGAGCTCCTGCATTGCTACCTGTTTCTTCTATGCAAGGCCAAATGGAAAATCTCCAGGCTGCTACAGCCTGAGGCCACTCAGCCACAGCTAGATGTGCTTGTTAGACCAGAGACAAAGGACCGCTACTGTCACTGTGTGTGCATGTGTGTGTGTGTGTGTGTGGTGATTAGAGAGACACCCCATCAATATTAGAAGTTGCAATTACTGGCTTTGGACTAGGCAGGCATTTGAGTGAGTGTGACTGTAAGTTGGCTGTTTGATTGGTAATCAGTATGTCTGCAGGATTCTTTCTTGCTAATTATTGTTCTTTTTTCCAATCAAATCCCATGGACATTGATTTGCAGCAAAGTGCTACTATCGGCTTTTTGACCATTTTTGTTGATTCTCCCCTGCGGGCTTGTTAATTATGACTTTGACATATCAAAGCACTTGGTTAATAATACAGCATGTTTTCTTCTTATAAATGCGTCTTCTTTTGATGCCAGCTTCAGCCAGAGGTTCAGGTGTTTATTCTCATTCAAAACATGCAGTCATGTTTATAGCAAAACTTTTGACAGCGCTCTCTGCTGACAAGTAAGATGGATTTTCCAGCTTGACTTACAAGGAACTGATGTTTTATCACAGGTACCTGAGCTGAATATCAGAGGCAAATAGAATCAAACATGAGACTGATATTAAAGCAGCCAGACTGGGTCCAGAGGCATGTCTAGTTATCTCTTTCCTGAATGATCACTGATGCTTAGATACCGCTTAGGATAAAGGGAGACAGAGAGAGATACTGAGCAAAGGAATGGCACAAAGTTGGAACTGTTGTGCTCTGCATGTATCAGCGGTAGGTTATATTTGTGAGACAAGCTCTGCACCATCTCTTGTAAGTAGAGACACCAGATTACAAACGGAGAGAGAAGAAAGACACAAACAGCAGTCCATCTAAAAGACCCTTACCACAGTTGGGGTTGCCTTGTTTTCTAGATCCAGCGATCTCGTTGCCATATTTGTCCACACACCAACATTGGCCGGTGCTGCTGTGACACTGGGTTGGTTTGAAGTAGCCTTCCTCAGTACAACGAGGAATGTAAGAGCCTAAAGACAGCGAGAGGAAGGGGTGAGGGAGTGACAGGAGTGATGAGAGAGAAGGGGAGAAATGATGGAAGCAAGGGAAAAGAAAGAGGAGGACGTTAGAGGAAGTAAGTAAACCGTGATATGAAAAGGAGGGAGAGGATTGAGAACATTAAATGGACAAAAAAAGGCGGGGACGATTCTGATCCCTCCTCAGCAGAGGTTGTGTGTTATAAAAGTTCTTGAGTATTCACCGCGGGAGATCAACAATCAATTACTGTGAAGGTTGCAGGACAACAACCATACATCCTGTTTAAAGGAAAGCAGTCACTTTCAATAACACACACACACACACACACACACACACACACACACACACACACACACACACACACACACACACACACACACACACACACACACACACACACACACACACACACACACACACTCTCAGACACAAACTCATGCAAACACAGAAACACACACCTGATTCGATCACCTTCATTTGACCCAACCCAAAACTCATTTTTCATGCTGTTTGGCAGTGAGCTGGAGCTCTGAACAATCTGCCCGATGGGGACAGGAGACACATGTTCAAAACTGTAGGACATGCCTGCTACTGATTTTTTTTTTGTCTGCTAATGAAAAGGGATACGCTTTGCTCATGCCTGTGTATGAATTTTTGTGTTGTGTTAGCATTTAAGGTGGCAAAGTGAGTTTCTCAGACATCATGCAGACTGACCTATGAGGCTCTTCCTTCGACTTTGATTCTGGATCCTGGTCTTCTCAGTTTGACAAGGCAGTCCTACAACCAGAGAACATACAAAGTAGTTAAATTAATAGACCTTGTTCAGTTTATCCACCGATATAACTGAAACAGCTTTATTTCCCTTACCCTCTACTCTACTATAGTTACCCCAAAGTTTTAGGCTACTCAAAATTCTAATTGATTTCTCACATTTCTTATATTTGTTATGTCCATTGGTACCAGTAATCTCATTATTATCGTCATCAGTTTGAATTCTTGTAAATTTGCGTCATATTGTTTTGCAGTTTACATCTGTGTTATCTTGTCAGCTTGTCAGTCATCTGTAAAACACTTTGAATAGGATTAACCTGTATGAAAGATCCTAGTACAAAAAAAAGAAGAAAAGTTCAAATAAAGTCTGATTGATTGACTAAACCAAGACACTACAGTCCAGATGGGAAGGGGACATGAAATTATTATCATTATTTTATAATATGTCTGTAAAACTGAAAATAACCACTAAAATGTGTAAAACTGTTACTTGGTATAAATAATTAGGATGCTAGGAAGTATACTACAGTAGTTAAGCACTGAATTAGCAAGTGAGTTTGAATGTACTGATTCTCCTTTACCTCTATATAAATAATAAATAAAAATATTTGTTTGTTTGTTTGTCTTATCTGTGTAATGCTTGTGTTGCCACCATATTGAGCTGTAGAGAAGTCACTAGGTGCTTACATCTCAGAAATTACATTAAGTAATAAAATGCAGTCATAAACGATAGAATTGATGTCCAGAAATATATATATATAAAAGATTAGAATTACTAACCCATGGTTCTATCCCTTTGCATACTAGTCAAGTTGCACTTTAAATACATATTGTCTATCCTCATATAAGCAGTGACTGACAGAGAGCTTGGTCAAATATCAGCAAATTCAATGAGCTTATGGTGGACTACAAAGCTTGAAGTATGGATGTTGCTGCAACAAACTACGAATTCTAAAATGTGGATGCTTCACACACATCTATTCACCACAGTTTCAATGTGGGCACCGAGATTAGTGTCACCAATTCAGTTTCCAACCAAGAATGAAATATGGTCACAATCTGACCACATTTCTGAATTAAAATCCTTCTGTTTGAGTTGTGGTGATGAACAATGAGCAGAAAAGTATTTTTGCAGAAGATTATGATCTCACAGTGAAGATGACCTTTGACTCTTTGGATATAAAATGTCATCATTTTATCATTTGATCCTATTCGACATTTGTGTGTCATGATAAGCATATGAGTTCCTGAGTTATGGTTAAAAACATGAGGTCACACTGATCTTTGGCCACCAATGTCAGATCAGTTCATCCATGAGACAAAGGTGCACGTCACATTTTAAGAATATATCAGGCGCTCCTGATATAACCAGACAGACACCCTAAAAACAGAATGTCTTCAGGCTATCCTCAGTGCAGAGGCAAGAAAATTCAATTAAAAATAAGACTGATTCTCTGCTTATGTATGTCCTCTTACTTCAATACTGACTGAACTGCTTGAGGTAAATTATGCGATAATAGTGACCACATTTAATTCCATTTGAACTCTTCATTTTCCTGGCTTTGTCCTTTAATTTAACGTCTGTTTCCCCGTCCCACTCCTCACCTTCAGACTTCTGAAAGCAGTAGCACCACTCATTGTTAGATAGCTTTCCATCCTTGAAGGAGTCACAGGAGTTGAAGAGGGGCTTCATGCATAGCTCATACTTGTCCAGGTAAATGGCACTCAGCTCTGATTGGTCCAGTAGGAGGTCGAAGTTCATGTCTAGTTTGTTGAACATCCAGCCCAGTGAATCCTTACAGATGGGCAAGATACTTGTGTCAAAGTCTAGTGAAGAAAAGAGACAGAGAGGAAAAAATGAACTGATCGAAATTATTGAAGTGACCGGTTTTGAAACTGCAGATCATGTCCAGGTCACTTCCATTTTTGTCTGTTTCAAATAGCACACAGAGATTTGAGTGTCGTGTGTGTGTGTGTGTGTGTGTGTGTGTGTGTGTAGTGGCAGATCTGAGATGTGTTCTGACATGTTGACATTACAGAGAACAGAACAGGGTCACTGTCAACATCACTGCCAGCCCTCATGAGGACTGAGAAGTGTGGCTGTAAAAGGGCTATACACACACACACACACACACACACACACACACACACACACACTGGGGAGATATATACTCACGTGCTGTGGTGGAGTCGATGTTGTCAGAGGATTTGAGGTCTCTGTTGGCATCGAGGTGGAGGACACCAAACCAGTCCTTCAGTCTGGCAGCCAGACTGTGGAGCTCTGAGTCAGTGCAGGCTACACACACACACACACACACACACACACACATGCATATAATATTGAGGAGAGGGGAAGCTGTCAATCTACTGCTGTAATCAGAGTAAAAAAAGCAGTTCTTGTCATTTCTGCTGCATACTTTCACTCTCTGTGTTCTTTATTTTCTTTTTCTCATGCAAAACTTGAAGCACAGCGGAGTGGCATTACCCGAGACAATGTAATGTGGAGCTTCCTCATCATCTGTAATGGTTCACCATTGTTCTTGTTCAAATGAATGATTTTGTGTGAGAGAAATTACACACACAGCCACACACGCACACAAACAATGGACAAAGGTCTGTTTGAAAGCCCAAATGTCATTTTGCCCGCAGAGGGAAAATAAACTGATCTCTTGCAGTGAGAGGCCACTTGATGTTGCATTTTATCCTTGGTGGAGATAAATCTGTGTGTGTGTGTGTGTGTGTGTGTGTGTTTGTGTTTTTATGCATGATCACACTCAACTAAAAACAACTAAAGCACAAACTGAAAGTATGTTTAATTTAATATACCCGATTAAAAGTATAAACCAGTCCCTGCCGCTGCCCATCAAACCTCTTGTTCCTTAAGCCCTCTGGGATTGACAGGGTCTGCTTACATTTCAAGCACACGTCTGCCTCTCCCTGTCTCCTTCTGCATCTCTGCCTGTCAATGTCTATCTCCCTTTCTATTTGTCTTATGTATAATTGACATATTTTTTCCCACTCTATTCCTTTTGAAGGCCTGATTAGTACTTGAAGGACAGAAAATCTACACAGGATAATATTGCAATACTGTATTTTGCATGGCAATATTGTATCGATACATGGAGGCCAAGTCTAGATCTTTTATTACATAAACTGCAAATCTGAATTGAACTTTATGGTAGCAGAATAACAAAATCAATTGCAAGAAGGGACGAAGGAGATAGGCTTCACTTGCAAAATCTTACGGCCATACAACGTGGTGGTGTGATGTAGGCTTTTCAAAACACAACAACGTTTTTCACGGACACAGCTCTACCAAAGGTCTACTGAGAAATGAAGCTTAAGTTCAGGAAAGTATGAGTGCATCGGAAAGGGCTTCGTTAATTTACGACACACGGATGTCACTTTAGCACCAATAAAGATGACTGAAGTGAGATAAAAAGGCTAAGATCTATTAGCCTTTTGGATGTTGACAAAGTTTTCCTATGGTACATACTGTACTGTAATCTGCAGTTGAAAAAGGTAATAAATCACAATATATGTTATTACAATACACAGCGTATTGCAAAATGTTTAAAATCGCGCTAATATCGTATTGTGGCTTAAGTATCTTGAAGAAATCACATCTGGCTGTACCATGAAGAACACATTAGTCTAAATGAATCCACTCTCCCAGCCATATTAATACGACCCAGTACAATAACTTATGTCTAGTAAGACTAATAAGTTATGTCTGAGGCTGTGTAAAAGGGCTACTGTTTTCCATTCTATTCCTACTCATGGTAATTTAAAGCACTTTCTGTTTTGTGTGGTTCTTTTGTTGCCTTCTTGCTTATTTCCCTCTATTGCCTCTTCATATCTCTCTCTCTCTCTCTCTCTCTCTACTCTATCAATTTTCTGAGATTCTATAAATGCAACATATCAGTCCAAAAGATTAAGTGTTTGTGTTTTTTTCCCCTTTAATGTCTACATCCTTTGTTCCTCTCCACCTTATTCCACTTTTTCTACATTTGACTCCACTGCTGTCTCCATCCTACATTCTCAAGTCTCTTGGAGTTTGCAGTATAGCTCACAATGAGTCTCGATGGAGCCTCTTATCTCTTTCTCACGGTGACCCAAATTGTTTCGGACAGGCTCTACACTGCTGCTCGTGTTGGGACTCTTTTGTCAATGGTGAGTCAGAAAACTGGAGCTGAAATCATTCACACACAACATGCAGAGATAAAATGGCAGTTAAAAAGATTACACTGTTACGACAGAAGTGGATTTGAAGTTGGACTAAAGAGGTTATGTTGCTGATGTCAGTAGAAAAGCTGTTTTATTTTACTTTACAGAACGATGCTCAAAGATGACTTAAAGAATGAAACAGGGTCATGGCTGTCCTTACGGAGGTTAAGGTTGCTTTTACTCTTCCTCCTACTTTTAACTTAAAACTAAATTCACATGTCATCATTAGGATTTTTAATGGATTTTGATTGACTTCCTACTTCAAGACATTTGATAAGCACAATTCCTTTTGTCGTGATGCCCATGTTGTTTAGTAAGCTGACAAAAGGCATGATACACCCACTTGTACAAGTGACCCATCCTAAATAAGTGAATTTATATTTCCTTAACTTTCATTCTTAATTGTTAAAATTAGGGTTTACATGCACAATAAAGACTAAAATAGATGATTCCCTCTCTAAAATGTATTTGGCTACTATCATATGTGATGTCTGGACCAATAATAGCCCATTTATGTTAACCCTGGTCCACACAGACATGACGTGTTGCTCAGCAGCTGCTATCATTCCAAGAAAGATCACTGAGTACTGTATTTAACGATACACACTCCCCTAAGATATTTCCCTAATTCTAAACTAGTAGCTTTTGTGACGCATCATTTTGAGGTTGCATCATGTAGCAGGTGTGTCTTTTAGCCACTGTGAGTCTGCAGATAGGCCGACTGGAGATGACTGTCAAAAAACTGATTTGAAAAATCTTTCCAATGTTGTTGAAGGTAATTATTTGATATGACACAAAAGACCTTGGTTTATAAATGCCTTAAAAGATTTAGAATATAGTCTCCAGAATTGGGTTTCCAGCTGTGAAGAATGCGATGCATTTATCAGAATGCAGATGAAGTCACTTAATTTCATAGCTGCTAATGCATTTCCTATTGAGACGGGATAGATAGAGCGATAAATCCAAGCTTAATTTCTTATTGCCGTGAAAAAGACTGTGTCTGTTAAACGAAGCTGATGCAGTGCACCACAATCTCTTTTATTAAAGATCAATCTAGCTCACCCAGCAGTCCATCTCTGTCTTTCTCTCCCTGAAACCAATTTAACAAATATAATCCAGCTAGATCAACAAGACAAGATGCCATTTTGTTAAGTAGAAATAGAATTTCAGTATTCTAGATGAATTGAACGGGTCGACACAATCTGGAAAAATTCCACAAAATGGAATACTGTACTTCATTTTCACTCGATCTGAGCAATATACCACGCAAAACGCAAGTCGCAAACTGACACAAGCATACGGAGATATCTGTGCATTGAAAATGTTTTAGAAAATGTCATAATCAACCATACTTATCGTCTTCCACAGAACATCAATTCTGTTTTAGAGAAACATGGAAACTGTCAAAGGAAGGCAAACAGTATCAAATTCAGTACTTGAAAGGCGAGGCCAAAATTACTTTCGCCCAAACCGAAATTGAAATTCTGGTACCACGCCTGCTGTACAGGCCACAAAAACAGTTTTATAATGTATGCCTGAAGTATACAAATATTTTATAGAGACTGTTTACCCCTATGGAAAGAGTAGCCACTGCATGTTAGACTGGTTCCAACATGGATTGTTTTTAAATTCCATCTTAAAACACATTTTCATTCTTTCCCCCTTTTGGGACCATGAACATCTGGACAAAACTCCATGGCATCCATCCCATAGTTGTTGAAAAATGTCATGAATTGAAATGACTGACTATACCAGTTTCAGTGGATATGTTAATGTCCAGAGAGTCAGAGATACAGTGCTTACATTACCAGGACTGATGTTACTGACTCCACCTACAACCTGTCACAGATTGTTTGACAGTGAACATTTAGCTGAGTTAAGTGGTAGTAGACAGACGATCAGTGTTACAATAAATATCACACTGAATCATGGCTTGATATAATTTTTTAGCCACCCTGAAAAGGCACCATGTGTCGATGGATTCTTTTGATACTCAAAAAACATGGAGACCTGATGATTCACAGGCAAATTGTGAGGTTAATATCATAAGGTTGTTTTTCTATGATTTCTAAACAGATTTATGGATGATAAGTAAGGAGTCACATTGAGAAACATGTAAAATGTCTCAGGTGAGTGCTATTTTTATAGCAAAATGCTTAAGGTTTTTCCAAGTACATTTATTTCCTCCATGGGCTCCAACTGCTGACTGTTTGGTAGCATTAGTGGGCCAAGCTAAAATCACTACATTTTACCTCATAGAGTAACCTTGCCTTGCGTCTCTCATTTGTCATTACACTCTCCTGTGCATCCTTGTGGAGGTACACCTTATAGACTGGAAACCTCTGGGATGAGGCGAAGGAAAGTTTTCAGATGAATAAAGGAAAACTAATACATCCTGTCTCATGCATCAATATGGGGCTGATTTGATTCATGATAGATGAAGGGGGGGGGGTAGCTTGTCTGTAATTATTAAGGTGATATGACAATGGTTATTAGATGTGCATATATATATATATATATATATATATATATATATATATATATATATATATATATATATATATATATATATATACACACACACACACAATATACATTTAAATTACATCTGGCAGTTTTCTTAAATTGAATGTTCCACAATCATGACACAAGATCTACAGCTTATTATGAAAAACATGGAACACAGCTGCATCTTATGAAAGTGCAACTTATGTGCTATTTTTAATATAACTGGATTCTACCCATATGCAAAATGTTAAAGAAAATATAAAAAACTGGCTTATACCCAGCCACTATATATCAATTATTCATTATTATGTCAGTTAATTTAACACATTATGTCCACCTTGTATATTACAGATGCATCTTCCTTGTTCCCTTGTAGTTTGGCACACATATGCATCACCAGATGTTGTGGTGATGAATGCCATTGAGAGGTGATTGAGTGAAGCTTTCTGACGTTACATATGGTAAAATTCCCTCCAGACCAGTTTAGGCTGTGAGATTAATGTGTCCTCCAGACAACCTAATATACAACTCCGAACATCAGGAGAAGTCAGGCGTAGAATCCCTCAATGGGTTCCCTTTATCATTTATTATTTAATTTGATTAACTAAGTTTGTCATATAAAAGAGAAGGAGTGGCTCTAAAACTAGACAGACGAAAGGAGGGCGGTGATAACCTTGAGAACTCTGGAGTGTGGTCTGAACAGATCAAGATGAAAAGCAGAAAGAAAGAAAGACGGGAGAAATGGAGGCGGTGGAGTGAGGTGACATGTCTTAACAAGGTAGCAGAAGGAGAAAGAAATAGGAGATATGAGGAAGATATAAGGTCAGATTCATTAAAAAGATACAGGAGAATGTTTGACTTTCTTTGCCCTAAGCTATTAGCTCTCCAGAACAATCTCACTGGCAGTGAGTTAAGGTTATTCTAGATAATGATCAGTAATACACTGCACAAACAGGGAGGCAGGTAGAGATAAAAGTGACACAGGAGCCAGAGCCAGAAACAGTTTTAGCCTTAACAGAGAGACTATCTTTACAAAAAAAGCATGAAAATTAGGCGTATAAAGTGTTGATAAGGGAACGCGTATGACTGACAACAAATGGTTCCCAAACTAAAACCCAAAAAATGATCACCTTCCTCAAAAAAAAATTCACAGCAGATATTTTGACTTGTTATAGTAGAAAAAAACAGGTGTGCCAAAAACATCAAAACGTCTCCTGTGACTTCAGTCAAGACAGACTGAAAAAATAATCTAAAATTTGGTTGAATTGGTGCTATATTGCATCTATTTGTGTATCTTACACTGGTTGTTTTGCAGCTATTTTACCACCAGTTTCATTGACACCTCTGTAATTATTTCCACCTACTGAACAAAAGACCAATGCTTACTGTCTCATAAGGACGATCTCGATAGGACACACTAAAAATACCCTCCAGGCATTCTTTGCTCTGGATAGCACTCTTGAAAAAAGAAATCATTGAGCAACTGGCATGTTAAAGGAGAGAATAGGCAGAGTGGAGGCAGAAAAGAAAATACAACAATCTGTCCTCCAGCATGCTTTCTGTGGAGCTGTGAGAAAGAATAGCCAGAAAAAAATGACATCTTATGATTTAGCCCATTCATCCTCTAAGAGTTGTCTTTGTTTTGTAGAAGTCTGTTCAAAATGAAAATGAACTATTATTGTTAAAAAAAAACTTCTCCTTAACCAGGCCTTTATTGCAGATGATCGGCAGCAAGATCACTTTGTGTCAGATGGAGTCATTGTTTTATATGAGAGTGATGATGTTCAATGCGATTAAGTAGCCTCAGGGATGGATGACATACCAAATTAAATCCCAGTGCCTCTGTGTAAATGTGTTAACCTTTGCTGGCAAGCAGACAAACAGCAGCAATGGATTTTCAGAGCAAATCCGGTTTATGAGATCACTACAAAAGATCTTGATTAGTCATTAAAATAAAGATTCCACAATTAGAGCCATTCAACAATATTGCATTGATTGCTTTTAAAGTTTTAATAGGAACTATTTGCTGACTCACAGTGGCTACGAGACACACCTACTACATGATGCAACCTTAAAAATAGTGAGGCACCAAAACTACTTAGGGCCTGGGCCAATGTAGAATGATGAGCTGTTGTGATTGGTTCAGACTTCAAACATGATTTTGTACTCTTTTTTTTTTTTTTAAAGAAGAGGAAACAATTGTCTTTATTGTGTATTCAAATGTTAATTTCAATCATTAAATCTAAAAGTTAGGACAATACATGTTCTGTCAGTCATGACCCAGCATAAGACAAAAAGAGGAGGTGGCATTTGGACACGACACTGCAAAGTGATGGTTTGGAGGTTCCAGACAGAAAATATATTAGCAAGAGATTAAGATGGGAGAGCGTGGGAGCAATGTGACTGAAACACAGTGACATGTTCCCCACACAGCTACACAGTATATTTGAAGCACTCTGTGTTGTCATGTGAATTACAAACCCCTGCACTCCAAATAAAACGAACATCACTCAAAATCAAGGGAGTGGCTGAGGGAGAGAAGATGAAAAGCTGAATGTTCCCTTTTCAACAATTCTCCCTCTCTGCTCCCTCCAAGTGAGCGAGTGAATGAGAGAGTGATTTCAAGCGTGCTCTTGGCCACGCCTTCATCATTCAAGTCAAACAGGTGTTTTCAATTAGATAACAACCTGATCTGACATCACTGGAACAAAACGTGAAGTTTTACTGGAGAGCAGTATTTTTATGCCATAAATCATTCTGTTTGATTTAACTGCAATTAAGTGGAAAAAGTACTTTATGCCTTGATCTTCTTATACCTTAATATAAGGGATAATGTATCCTTACAGTATATCTTAGTAAGTACACCTTTGTACCAATTCCATAAAGTTAATTGCACTTAAAATGACAACACAAAGAAACAACCAACCATTCACACCTACGGGCAATTTAGGGTCACCGTCTCATCTACATTGCGTGTTTTTGGACTGTGGGAGGAAGACGAAGATGATGAATATTCAAATCCACCGTGAACCAGTGGCTATCAATAGATGTGAAAGAGTGAGTGCACATACCAAATTTTTACTATCTTTGTAGCCATAGAAACACATTCTGACATAGTGGTTTTCTCACCTACAGCCACATCCATCTGTTTACCATTTTGTGATGCTGATCATGAGAGGTCAGGTTGGGAGACGACCGACACACACACACACACACACACACACACACACACACACACACACACACACACACACACACACACACACACACACACACACACACACACACACACACACACACACACACACACACACACACACACACTTACTTCACTCATCCCTGCTACATCTGAATGCACAATTATTTAGACCTTTATCTCACTGGTGGACTGAGAACAGGCAGAAAGTTTAAGTCAGATTCGTGAGAAGACGTTACAGCCAGAGAGAATAAATATGAACAGGAGAAAAGACGCCGTTAAAAGAGAAAACAAAAAGGAGAAAAATTCAAAGCAGAGAGCCTAGCAGTGTAAGTGAGAGCAATATTGCTTGATGACATTATCGGAGACCTAGATTTTGTTCCTCTTTACCCAAACTCATCTATCATTCTGTACAGTCCTAGAGCCAAGCTCTCAGCAAACCAAACAAATAATTGTAGTTTCTATGAAGTAAAGATGAAAGGGAATTAATTAGGCAGCAGTCAAGTTTGTTAAAGACTTCTCCATTACAGCATCACTCTGTTTCCTGCATTATTCAGCCATTAATGAAAGAGAGGGTAGGATAAAAAGGGAGCCATCATTGATTAGCAGATGCTTTTTGTGTATTAAATGTGCCTGATGAACCTCAGGATTCTTACAAATGCCTCCTACTCAGTGATTAGAAAAGACCTCAGAGGGCAGAAGATGTGTATATAAAGATAGATAGATAGATAGATAGATAGAGGATAGATAGATAGAGGATAGATAGACAGATAGATAGATAGAGGATAGATAAATAAAGGATAGATAGATAGAGGATAGATCAATAGAGGATAGATAAATAGAGGGTAGATAGACAGATAGATAGATAGATAGAGGATAGATAAATAAAGGATAGATAGATAGAGGATAGATCGATAGAGGATAGATAAATAGAGGGTAGATAGACAGATAGATAGATAGATAGAGGATAGATAAATAAAGGATATAGATAGATGATAGATAGATAGATAGACAGACAGACAGATAAATAGATAGATGATAGATAGATAGATAGACAGACAGATAGATAGATAGATAGATGATAGATAGATGATAGATAGATAGATAGACAGACAGATAGATAGATAGATAGATGATAGATAGATGATAGATAGATAGATAGACAGACAGACAGATAGATAGATAGATAGATAGGTAAACTCAGAACAAACAAACATAGACACACAGACTGTAAAACCTTTCCTCTATTTCCCTATTTGGGAGAGAGGAAGTGTGTAATGACCACAATCCATCCTTTTCTGTGCTGCTTTCCTTAAGATTGCATTTCTCCTCTAGAATCGCTCCATCCATCTACTGAAATCCCATTTTCGTGACAAACAATAAGACATACACACTCACTTCGTCACTGCTTCCCTGTAGCTGTCAGAAAACTGGTGGTGGTGGTGGGGGAGGTGGGGGTGAGTAAGGGGAGAGGTGACAGGAAAGGAATGGATAAACCGTGACTCTCTGGGGAATTCGAGGTATTATCTGTGAAAGGCATGTGTGTGTTTGAGTACTCATACCGATGTTTATGAAGCACCCACCAGAACCTGAAAATGGTTCAAATACTGTACAGACAACCTTCTCTATGCCTGCACGTTACTCCCTTTGATAGCTCGCTAGCTATCCAAACAAAAAGCTATTCATCAGTTCATTTAAAAGAAGAGACAGCTACAGTACTCACCAGCCGTCACCACCTTATGTGGTTTGCTGAGCTCCGGACCAGGCAAACAGGGACACAGTCCATCACATTTTATTGAGATCGTCTTCGCAGACAGACAGCTTTGAAACTCCAACTTACACTGTAAAAACACACACGCAAACAACACATGTGCAATGGATGGTTTATTAATCATTTGACTGACTTACGACATATACTCACGTTAACCGTCAAAACAGTCGTATAATGTCTTCTCGGCATTGGCTTGGAGAATACAGATTTACAGAGTAAATGGAGAGCATAGGGAACTTGTGAATGAAAAAAGACTATGTTTTAATACCATTATGTATTAAATGTATTATCTTGCACCTAACCCGACTAGAAAATGGCAAACAGAACATTGCCCTTCTGCAGGCTACAAATATGCATGAGGTGTAGAAGGAATGAACAAAAATGTCAAAGAATTGAAAGTCTAATAAAGAACTTATGGAAAGTGTTAGGATCCTGTGTTTTTTAAACTTGATCCTGCTGGAGGTTAGAAGTCAGGAAACTGGGTTGCTGTGTCCCTTTAACCTTCGGATGAAGAATTATGAATTCTGGACATGTAATTTAGAGGATGTACAGCACCAGTCAAAAGTCACACATTCCCATTCACTTGAATGGGAAACTGTGCCCAAATATTTGACTGGTTCTGTACACTGGTATTTACAGCTGTGCTTCAAATATGTCAAACTTTGAACATTGAACTTTCTTAGTTGAGCTGATTAAGGGAAAGATTTGCTGAGACAGGACTGACTATTTATCTTCAATGAACAGATGTGTCCATTAGGTAGCTTTGTAGACAGTCCATTAGACACAGAGACGCGCAGTGACATTCTATTATTCAACACAGTAAAAACATATTGCAATACAAAAAGCTAGATAAAGTAATTCAAAATGTAATTTAACACTATAAATCTAATTTCTAGTAAGTGCGGGGTAAAAATTGCACTAGTTAGAGTGAAAAAAAAATCCAATTACAAGATCCTTCCAGGGAGAATAATGAAAACTGAAAGAGTTATGTAAATTCTGTTTGTGAGATGATGACAGCATCGGGATGAGACCGTGACTGCACATGAAAAAAATCTATACACACACACCATACACAGGCTTATCCTTATCCTGTCAGCACTTTCATTTACCCTGCTGTAATTCCAATTTGTTATTTTCTCCCTGTCACCTCTTTGATGGAGCTGCTAATGTTGCTTAATGAAATTTGTTGATAGAGAAACAGTGATTTGTATAGTTACAGTTATAGTTCTTTGTCTCTGTCTCCCCAGAAAGAGACACACACAGAGAGAGAGAGAGAGAGAGAGAGAGACATTCCCACGACTAGTCCTGTTGTTGCACCTTTATTATTCACCATTCTAAAAGTTATGAAGGTGGAATCAGAATCGGAAATTGTTGTTCTGCCTCTGATCAGGCAGTTGAGGTTGCAAAGTCGATGTCTGCGTGAAAGGAGTGAGCCAGCCTGCTCTCACATCGGTGTCTGTCTCTCCTCTCTGCTGGGTTGTTGGTCATCATGCACCATGTCAAGCACATAATCGTAAAACTCTGGAGGCGTGTCCGGTACAACAGTCTCTTAAATGCAGGATCTCAGGTTCAAGTGTAAGTTGTAATTTCTGCAGAGCACAGAGCTGCTTCATCTACATGCAGCTTGTGCACTTAGCAACCGAGGGTAGCAAGCGGTAGTCCTAGGACCTACTGAGCAAAGCTGGCTGTGTTGCGTGTGTTCGAAATCCCTTTAATGACGAAAGTTAAAAATAGTCTTTCTTCCCATTATGTTGCATTCCGGATAGAAGCCTCTCATGGTCCGGATTTGGCCAGTGGGCCCCTATTTACTGTCTAAAAAAAAACACACACTGGAGTGGAGTTATGCTGTTATGAGAGGAGAGGAGGGGAGAGAAAGGATAATTTAAGAATAGGGAAGTAATGGATTTAACTCTGTGGGCTGAAGTCTATCAAGAGATTAGAGAAGTGTCCTCCTAATTGGATATTGAGTGTGTGTATGAGTGTGTGGGCAATTACGATGAGGGAGGCATGTAATGTAATATTAAAACACAAATAAGCTTGAGATCATCAGCTCACTTGTGAGTAGAGTTTAAGTTGGGCCACAGGGACCCATCACTCCACCGGCTAACTTCCAGCCCTCCCCTTCCTTTTGTTTTTCTCCTTGTTCCTCCTTCAACATTTCTCCTCCTCAACACAGCTTCAGGCAGGTCATTGGGAAAGCCAATGTCCTGACTTCATCATACACAATGGAGCTGAAGCTCCCAATCTCAGGTTGTTTCATACCTCTTGGGTTGAAGGTTTAACACTGCATTTAAACAGAAAACAACATGATCACCACATTTCTGGATGTCCATTTATTTCCTGTAGAGCAGAGAAATGACACGGCTGAAGTGTGAATGGAAGAAATCATGAATGCAGTTGAACTGCTTTTATTGATTCTGTCTCCTCAGGTTTAAGGAACGTACCTGACTGAAACACTGCAATTAATATAAAATACTAAGGAAGTGACAACAGTGTGCAGGTGTCTTGAAAGCTCAAACTTCTGTCTACTTTAAACTAAAACTTCTGTCTATTTACCAATATTTCTGTGACCCTGTTGGATTGTGTTTGGCAACCAAAACATGAAAGTGGACGTCAATAAGAATCCACAGACATGATACCAAGTAGTGCTTCACCTCATTTTGTCTCTCCAGCCACCTCATTTTCACTTTCAAACTCCACAGCATGTCCATTCTCCGCTCATTTCTTTATTGCCTGATCACAAAGGTGCCTTTCTATTCTCCTTTATATGACGTGACATTGTGAGTTTGTGGCAGAGGCTGGACATGGGACTACAGACATGGGAGAAGATAGAGGTTGGAGAGCAAAGATAATCCATGTCTAAAAAAATGCACATAATTACAAATATTTACACAAGACTTTACATAACTCAGTGGCTTCAAGCACTCCTGTCCTCACTTTTATGTTAAGGAAAGAAAGACAGAAAGAAGAATGTGAGACTAAAAGCAATAAACGCAAAAATTAAAGTCTCACCTTGGAGGAGTAGGTGTGTCCATCAGATCCACACACAGGATTTGACTGGAGTGTCGAGCAGAGCCTACATTTCCCATGAGCACCTCCTTCAAGCCTGTGCTTGCGGCCTGCACTACCTTTCCTGGGTTTCACACTAAAAGAGACAGTGACAGGGTGAAACAGACCTTGATTCCAGAGTCATAAATATGATTCTTTGATAAACGTCAGTCAAAAGTCATGTCAAAATTCTGGGAAAAGCACTGGAAAAACTCAACTTCTACTGATGTGGATAGACCATGATGAATGCAGTATGTTCAAATATGTCTAAAAATGTAAAGATTAGCATATTGAAGAAACTAATTATGAGATGCTGCACTATTAGGATCCCTGCAAAGCATGTGTGACTCCTGTCCAGTGGTGTTTTGGGAGATGAGGTGTGGATGGACTATTCAACATTAAGGTTGGACGGGCATAAGAATAAGCAGCCAAAACCCTTTTAATCTGTAATAGCATTTCATTTTCATGTATGAGAGAAAATTAAAGTGCTGTAATAACTTTCCAGGCAGTGCTATTATCCAAACCAGCAGAACGAGTATTCTACTGAGCATAAAGTGTTTCTGTTTGTCAGGGTCAGCTGAAGCAAAGTGAATCCTGATTGGACCATTGACGTTTTTTTTTGTGACAAATGTAATTACCTTTGATCCATATCTCGCAGCAATTTTCTATGTAAGTACTCTCACTAAACACCCTGATGCCTCCTGATCCATCGAGCAAAGATGGAATTAGAATCAGTCAGTCAAACTCTTAACAGAGAAACTAATGTGACAACAACAAATGATGCAAAGTGAACATCATATGTAAATATAGAAATTCTATAAATAGATGATATAATATAAATCCATACACTGTATGTATAATATATATGTATATGTGTGTGCTGTTTGAAACTAGTTTGGACTTCAACTAAAATTGCCCAGGGTGCAATACATTATGTGTTTGCAAAGAATGCATATTCATGAGTCAGTACTGAGTATAAACTCCAACACTAGTGTTTTTTCATAAAAAACACACTTTGCAAGAAATAAGAGAATTCAAATTACACATGAACCTGGTATCACTGGCATGGTAAATCATGCATGTCCAATTACATGTTTTCTGATACCCGACTGCAGAGTGGAGCCAATATTGAACTAAGAAGCATGAAATAATCAGGCTCACCAGCCACGGGTGCATTTCATTGAAGACAGACAGCTAGAAAGAAGTTTATTAATTTGTCCCTGTTAATTACAATTCTTACTAATTGCACATCTGAGAAAGAGATACAAATGTATTTATACAGTGGTTATGTGGTTTATTTTCATTATTTTGTAAACTATAATTTTTTCTTTTCTATTTACACTGATGGCTTAGAGTTCGGGAATGGTGGGCGGGAGGGAAGAGGCTTCAAAGAGGACTCAAAGACGCAATCAATCAATCTTAGAAAAAGGACGTATTAAGTTTAAAATCAATAAAGATATCTCATACAAAAAAAAAGGCACCTAACCAGTACATGGGAGATGTGTACAGTATGTCCCTGTATGCCTCTCCTCACTTTGTTCGTGGTGGGGGATAACTAGGGATAACAAATATATTAAGTCGCTGGGGCTGGACTTTAACTATGGCTTAGAACTGACAGCCAAACTTAAGACAGACGTCTAAATCAATCTGTAACACAAAGCTTTTTCGGTTGATTTCTTGACGATCTTAAGTAGGACTAATTTGCTATAAATTCTGCACAAGCCAACAATTGACCGAGCAAACATGTGAAAACACTCAGCTTCTCTCACTCCATCAGTCATGTGGAAATACTGAACAGTTACAAAGACTTAATAACGCAAAGATCAATACAAGAAATGTCCAGTAACATTAAATCTCAAGACAGTGTAAACCGGTCACAGAGCTGAGATGCTGGGGCCTCTTAATGCAGCAGGGTTTAGTAATTCTAAGTACTTCATGTATAACTTGTCAGTCAGGCTCAGGATAGCTTCATTGTACAAACAAAATGACTGTCTGCTCTCACTGATGTTTATTCCCAGTGGGTCACTGCCATCTCTAAAAATTCTCCCTCTTCTCTGCTGTGCTGTAGGAAACCGCAATTTAAGTTTACACACTATAAAACTACTTCAAATGCCAGGCAGCATGTCAGCCGCTTTCTTTGTTCTCAGTGTCACAGTCACCAACACACCACACTGCACCGATACATAGTGCTAACAGATAAGGTAAGGTATTATGAAACTTGTAGATGTCTGTGGGAGATGTTTCCCCTCATCTAATCCAATGCTTCTCCTCCTCTCCAATCAAGTACTCTTTGCATAAACGCAGTGAGGCACATGCTCAAGTTACTGCTGTGATTTTAAAAGCAGGATTTTACTTGGAAGACAGAGAGAAGAGTGAACAGATGATGTACAATCATATTAATCTCAAACAGAAACAAGAAAGTAATCTCTCTCTCTCCCTTATTCATATACTCTTGCACTTCAATGCCTAGCTGAGAGTTTCCATTTTGCTCTTATATGAAAAGGCTCAGATTCTGCAGAACCACAGTCCACTCAGAGCAGGACAGGTGTACACAAACTAATGGTTACACCTACTAATGTAGTTTCCAAGGCCTGAAACCAAACATAATAGCACAGAATGCCAAGTCAAGAAGTATAACTAATCACCTCTATCAATTTCAACAGGAAGAGGAAAAAGTAATGCCTGGCAATCTTGTGTTAAAAACCTCTTTGAGGTGAAAAAAATCTGCTTGGTCTTTTTAGTCTAAACAGCACCATAAAGGCAAAGCATGAAGGCAACTTTGCTATACCGCTGAGAAACAATCATGAATCATCGACATATACATGATACAACATAGTGTGTATTAACTGTATTTCTCAGCACCTGTGTGCAAATATTTTGAGTGCATCTAAGTTTGGATTTGCCTTCTGGAAAGCATAACAGAATCCCTGTTATGCTAATTACTACAATTCATTTAATTAATTGATGAAATGATATCATGGTCCACAGCTTCAGTGAGCGATGCTGTGAAAACAGGTTTTGAGTGAATAGATTTTACATATGAAGGAGCAAATAGTAATGTAATGTAATGTAATTAACACGTGTAATTAATTACATTAATTACATGTAATTAAAAAAAAACATGTAAAATATGTAATTCATGTAAAAAGAAGGGTGTTATATCCAAGAAGCTGTGGAAATAATGACTTGAGGATTCATTAAATTAAACTGAACACAGAGTGATGTGTTTGTGGGGAAATGCTTCTTGAACTGATAAACTGAAATAACTTAAAATTGGCAACATAAAAAGGTTGAAAGCACAAACAAAATGCGCCCAAAGAGCAAACAGATTTTTCCGTGTTGAGAATATGTGTCCTTATTTCTCTTACTGAAGCTGATTGGATCCTTACACATTGTTAACACACAAAACACAAAAAGCTGCTTTGTTGCATGCTTCTTCTTGGTGCAGTTTTTCTAGGCCTGGGGGTCTTTACCATGTTGAGGGCCCAATTTGCATAGCAATTTTGAGTTAAAGGTGTTTACTTCGGGCGGCATGGTGGCACAGTGGTTAGCGCCGTTGCCTCACTGCAAGAAGGTTCTGGGTTCAATGCCCTGGAGCCGCATATTCAAGTTGTGTATACAAGTTAATCATTCTCACAATAGATTGGAAGAACAGTAACACTATATAAAAGAAACCATCTTGTATTGTGTAGTTCGACCTTTGTATTGTTAAAGGTCGAACTACACGCAACTTCTTTTTAATAGAAAAAAAAACAACAACAAAAAAACAGCGATCATCTATGCCACATGCCGGAGCATATAGGAGCAGAACTCCACGCCCAGTGCTGTAGTACTGTGTACTGTTTAGTGGTACTGTTCTTCCAATTTGTTATGAGGATGATTAAGCTATATACACAACTTGGATATCTGATTCCAGGTCACACTGATAAAGTTGATATAACGCCCAAAAAAGACGTATAAAAAACTTTCATTCTGACTCAAACGGGGACATCCATGGGATGTTCCAGATGTCTGGAAATCACGTATGTTTGACGTGGTCTGGACAAGGGTTTGCTCGCTGGGAAAGTCTGGAAGTAGGTCAAGAATGAAATATCATATTACTGCTTCTTACCTGTGAGCTGACTGCTTGCGATTGGTGCAGATGGCTGTTTGGTAGTCATGACTGACACACACCTTATGAGGAGGGCAGCGCACCTTCAGACAGGGGTCCTTGGTGGAGTCTGGACCTATGGGAGAAGAACAGGGATAAAATTAATCTCCAATCAGCAAAAAAAAGATAGAGGAAATGATTGAAGCAACATCAAGCTGTTCTTTTGGTTTTCCAGCTGGCAGATTCTTACGCTCTACAAACTGAAGCAGGCAGAAAAATAATGAGCCTGGAGAAAAAGACAGCAAAGAAAAAAATGGTAAAAGGTAGTGTATGAAGGAAACCTTTTTCTGCAGTGTGAGCTGCTTAATGAGGACTATTCTCTCCGAGCATCGACCGTATTTTCTCCAAAATCAGTCTCTACAGTGACATTATAACCGTGGTAGACAGGCACAGCTGGCTGATGTCCATGGTGACAAAAGATCAAAACAGCTCATTGACTCTGAGCATTGTGTCATTTCACACTAGGATAACAGCACAAACCCACTTTCATTTGACAGACAAAAGTAAAGAGGAAATACGAGGTGGAGGGGGTGAAGAAGACGGAGGAGGTAAAAGAGAGAGACAAGCTTTTACAGTAGCAAGGTCCACAACACAATAATGTGAGTTAAACAGTCCGTGAAATCAGAAGCACTGGATGTTAAGGATTTGTTAATGGAGATGGGGAATTGGATAAACATGGAGGAAGCTGTCTATTTCGGTCTGGTATAGATAGATTGAAGGCTGAACCAGAAAAAGTTTAGGGAATTCATCTACTGTAAGAGTTCAGTGGCCAGGGTGATTATCCGCCCCCAAAATATTCAACAGATACATGGAGTTTTAGCATGGTGGGGATTGTTTCAAATGATCAATATGCCTGAGGTTGTATAGGCTGAGACAGAGAGTGGAACGCATTGGAGATAGAGCACGGTTCAGCCTCTATTGTCGGGTTCAGATTGTGGATATGAAAATGGCTAATGGGAAGAGGAGGAAGGCCCAGTGTACATCGCCTGGAACTGCTCATGAGGGAGATGGCAAATGAGGAGAAGGTTGAAGCCAGCTTTTACAGAGATGTCTACAGTGACCCTGAATGTTGGCCCCGGTGGATGGAGGTGGATGGAGGTGGATGGATGAAGCCTGAGATTGATCAGTTGGAGAGATCCCATGAGGGGAGCTTGAGCGGAGGTGTAAATACAAGTCAAGTTACTCTGCCAGAGTCTGGTGGTGGGAATATGAAAATTGCTTCAAACTGATCACTGCTTAAATTGCTTGGATTCATCTGCAGTTAAGGGTCCATGCAGTTAATTATTTGGTGCAATCAAAGGTCACCAAAAAATGGAAAACTTTCGTTTCGTTTTGGCCGTCTGTTTACATGAGAACGTTTTTTTCGGGGACTGAAAACAAAAACTTAAAAACAGGCTCCACAGTGGAAACCTTCGAAAATGCCAGCCTATCGTTGTGTAAACGAGCAAACCGCAAAGCCGTTGAAAACAATGACAACACAGCCCCCGCTTGGCGCATGCTTATTGTGGTTCTTGTCAGCCTTATTCACATACACAGACAGCAAACAGCCCACTATGGCCAACAACAACAACAAAAAAACAATTTGTTTGTGCTGCAGACTCTATTAAGTTTATTAACACTCCTATAATGTGGATTTGCTGAACCACCACTGTGATCTTGTTCTGTGCTGCTGATTGTGAAAAGTTACACCACCAACTACTGCCTTGGCATACATACTACAACATTTTCAATCATTTTTGCTGATCTGTGTATAGAGGGATCATTTCCAAAAACGATGCAGTGTGATCGCAGAACTTTGTGAAAACGCAAAGAAAAAAGGTCTCCATTTTCAGCAAAAATGCTGCTGTCTAAATGGGGCCTGAGACTCACCTCTACCGGTGTGTCCACTTGAAAAAGCCTTGGAAAAGCACATGGCAAAACCTCATGGTACAGCTGGGGTAAGGGGATGCATGTGCAACTCAACGACCAAATGTAATGAATGGAAAAATCAGTTTGACTTCTGTGCCCTGTGGTAAAAAGAATATTTTAAGTAGAAAAAAAAAAAAAGCATACATGGCACAAGTGGGGATTATGCGGCAGGGAATGCCGAACAATGGTGTTGTTGGTGATGCATTTCTAGTGACGCATCTGTGTGATTGGCTGCTTAGTCCAGACCTTTTAAGGTTTATACAGGAGTGCAATTAAGCATAAAGCACAACCTGACGTCAAGAAAACTGAGACAAACAGGACAGGATGGATTAACATGCTATTACTAGGATTGGTGAGAGATCTATGGCCCTAAATTAGCCTCATTAATACAGTTGAACAAATAACATCAGACACGCAGTGCCAGCATCAGGCAGTTGACCATGTTTATGATTATGGTGACCATGTCAATCACAAAGGCTGTACTAAATATACAACACAACCGGCTCCACCGTCACCCACAAATCTCCCACAAGCCAAGATGCCATCAGGATAGTGTAACTACCAAGGGATTGAAATCATGTAGTTCTAGGAATAACTGACAAGAAAATAAAAAAAAATCCCATGCAAAAAACAAAACAAAAAAAAGACATAAAAATTAGATCGAAGACAAAGTAGGTTTTAAACCACATGCACTCACCCTTGTGAACAACCTAGAAATTATTTCCAATCCAAATAAAGAGTGTACACTGATTGTATAGATAAAAGTGTTACTGTATGTACAGTACAGCTCATTAACATGTGGCTGCTAGCATCAGGAAATGAGAGTCGTCTTGTCTCCATTACAGGCCTAATGGGTTGTGTTAGAGCCACAGCTGGTGTCTGTTGTGAACATCAACAAGTGTGTGACCTGATCATACACTGCGCTGCTGTTTACATGCTGCTTTATCAGCATTAAGTCAGCCAGAGAGTTTGACACAATGGTGCAATTCTTCTCTCCACTTACAATAATGCTGTAATCTCTACTACTTTATGAATGAATAACAATCCACACACATCAACTTGTAGCGTACGTAACTGTGCATATCTGGAGCTGTCACAGTATGTGGGAGAGCTTTCTTTATCATTCACGTATAAGAGGGAACACAGAATAAAGACAGAGTCAAGGGAAAAGATTCATTTTGCATGACATGCATCTGTCATATCTGAGCAATAGACTTGTTTCCTTACGATCTGTAATACACACACACAGATAAATAAATATCAACCAACCCATGTGTACTCTTATATTCCTCAAAATGCAGGCAAATGATATGTCAACCTTCCTCCTAATAGCTGTCTGCTCTATGTGTTTCTGAGTTCTCTATCGCCTGCTTATTTAGGCCTGTCCTCACCTCCATCTATCAGTGCTGGAGGAAACTCATCTTAGGTCTCTTCACTGCAAAATGACTTTTTCACCGCAAGGAAATGAGAGATGAATTGAGAGAGGGGAGAGGGCGAGAGGAAGGATCAGGGAAAAAGGAAGCTCGTATCTGGTTAACAGCAGATTGGAGGACAATTTAGGATTAGTTTGTGACCCCCCACTCTCAGATAAATTGGAAATCAGACACACACACACACACATATATGAATGAGCAACTCACTTTATTCACATACACACAGCAATACACGCAAGCACCAGATGAAGATGATTACATAGATAAAACTTTCTCACAAAGAGTAAACATTTTTATTTGGGGAGATGCTCTGAATGTGAAGAGAGGGGAGAGGAGAAGTGGAGGAGAGAAGTGAGGAGAGGAAAATAAAGGGGAGGGGAATAGTGGTAAGGAAAGCAGAAAGCATTAAAGGAAAAAGAGGAGAAAATGACAGGAAAAGAGGGGGTGGGGGAGGCAGTAATAGACGAGTGTAGGGTAAAATAGAGTTTTATCCGTCTATTTAAAGCTTGAGTGAGCAGCATTGGCGGTTAAACCAGCCAATCAATTGTAGTGCAGGAGCACTGCAGCACACTCTTTCCACCTCTCTCTCACTTTTCTCAATATGAGGCCCTCATCTGCTTTTATTCTCCTCTCTTCTTTCTCATCTGGAGTATGACTTCATTCTAATCTGTGTGTGAATATGTCAATATGCTTAAGCAATGAAACTTGACATGTCTTATTACAAATCCATTCATTCCAAAGTGCCAAGTAAAACTCCTTTCACAGTCTAAACCACATTTTTTTTTTTTACCTTGAAGATGTTATTGAATATGTAAATGAACAAGGTTGTCTGCTACTGATAAGACATTGCCAAATGAAGTGTAAGGATTCGTGCCTAGTATTATGATTCTTCATCAGACACTGCTGGAGAAACTGTGAAGATGCAATGCTTTGAAACTGGTATATGATAAGGGAGAAAACAACACAGAGAAGCAAGCTATGCACGTATTATCTATAATGTCACGGTTTCTAGACAAGAGCAATGGTTCAGCAGACAGATGCTGCTACCTTTCTGTTGCCATTCTCCTTGGCTATATGTACGGTTGACTGATGACCCTTGGATTACTAGTCTGTAGGGGTGAGAACAATGAAGACTTGGCAGAGCTGCTGGTGAGAGTAAGGCAAAAGATAACAACAGATTATTAACAGGTGAGCACAAATGTCCTCAATTTGAAATTACATTGCTGCAGTTACACTTCTCCAAGTTTAAAACAAAGTTTGGCGCTGAGTGTCATTTTCAAACATTTGTTTTGGACACGGGCAGCAATGCAGCTTTGGCTTGCTTATCTAGGAGAACTGACAACATGAAAACTTAACACAAAGTTGCCGGTAGGCTCTGTAATAGCAAACATCTCAAAAGATAATTGAACATTCATGTGTGAGTGAAAATTACATCAGAGCTTCATTACCTGCAGTTTGGCTGAGGTCATGTGATTGGACATGTTTGTTTGTTTTTGTCTCTTTGTTTACGTTTATATTGTTTACATATTCTCTTCGCAAGAAAGTTATCAACAGATTTTGATTAAGTTTTGTGTAGAGGGATCCCGGGACAAGGAAGAATTGATTCATTTTTAGTCGGATCCGAGTACAAATGCAGATTCTGGATCACTTTTTCCACTTTATTTAACAGTTGAGATAAGGCCTTTTTAAAAACATTTTACCAATAAATAATAATTGGTCAATCAAACTAAAAAGGTACGGACAACTTATGATGTTCCACCAGTTTTTGTGCAGTTGGATCCAGATTCAGATCATAATCCAGATCTGGGAGATTTAAATATACATTTGAAGGGGGGCAATATGTGTTAGGTCTCACATGGATTTCATGTATCTGCGAAAGATAATAAGTTCTATCTCAACGACAAAAAGATTAGATTTTCAGGATCAAGGAATTGGGTGGAATTATTTAATTTGGCACAAAGCAGTTCCGACTAGAGTGACGTCATTAAGGTGACATCACCATAGTGTATGGATATCGGTACCCCTTAGTTGGAAAATCATACACTGCATACACAGCAAATAATAATAATACAATAAACAATACAAATAATAAAAGAAAAATACATCCCTTGCTAAGATCAAAAGATCTTACAAAATTCTCAAAAAAAGCTTCGTCTAAATAAACATCGAAGACATCTTCATCAAGGTCTTGTGAAAATGATTATCTTTAAGGGATCCATACATTCTCTGTATACAAGTTAAGGGATATGTGAATTCTATAGAGGATTTTTTAAAATTAGTTTCAGATACATTTGCCTTATTATCTATTCTGTGATTTTAATACTGTGAATGTCTTACAAACACCAGCTCTCCAGCACATTGTACTATGTTGTAGTCTCAACTTTGTTTCTATGTGCTTGTAGGTTTGGCCGTGTTACAATAAACCTACCACCATTCTGCGCTCGTTACCACGGTTACAGTGCTCTCTTGTGCACTTTCTGTGTCCATTTCCCAAACTGTCAATGAATTAGGTTCATATATCGACTAAAAAAAAAGGTAGAAGAGCATATTTATTAGTTGAAATTATAAAAACATATTACAATTAAAGTTAACAGTGAATTGCCCGATTCATCCACTTTTTGTCAAGAATTTTCCTCCTCCTTTTTGAACGCCTACATTTCTTTAAGGGAAAATGGCTATAGAAGAGAAGGGTAAGATAAAACACTGTTCCTGTGTCCTCTAATAGTGGAAGGTGGCCAGAATGGAGAGCGGCGATTAGACAATAAAGATCAGAATCCAGTCAGAATCCAATAGAAGAAGCAACAGCACCAATAAGCCCTGTCAAAGAGTAGAAGGTGACCTCAAATTAATTGCTCCTGAGCTGGCCGTAGTTCAGCAGTGTTTTTGTAAAATGTATGTGTGTGTGGGTGTGTGTGTGTGCTTCTTAATCAAAACCGTGGTCCATTTTCACTCCATTGCTTGCTCTCCCCAGCTACTGTTTCTAATAGCAAATAAACACGTTTGAAATTAAATTAACAAACACTTCAACAACCATTCCCAAAGGAGAAATTCTCATTTGTTATTAGAAAAAATGAGGATCACTTTCAGGCTTTGATAAACAAATTAAACAGGTGTTTTGTCTCTTTTACCTGGGAGGCTACTGAGAAAAACCGGGATAGGGAGAACTGAAAGACAAACAGATCAGGAGGAGATAAAGTCTGATTCTCACTCTGCTTTGTGAAGCTCCTCAGGGTTTTTAATGTTTGGCCTATGAGAGGCACTGGAGTGAGGGATGACAGAAAGGAATGATGGAGAGGGCCTCTAGGAGGATGCAGTAATGGAACAGACTCACCATGCATAAAATTAATTATTGAAAACATGGGCAAATCATATTATTGTGGATGTAGCTGAGGAATGGGGAAGATAAATAGGCTGTTTCAGTTTGAATGTCAGAGAAGAAACCACAGAGGCTTGTGGAAGAAAAATGTCTGGAGACAGAGGCCAATGACTTAAAAACTGAATATTCATCCCTGCAAACAACCATTATACACACAACACATGCACACCCACACTTTATTATGGAAACCCCTAAAAGTGGATGTTTTGTGAAGCTGCTGCTGGCAGCAAAGCACCTTTAAAGAAAAACTATGAAATCAAATAATCAAATGGTCTTTGAAAACAACTTCAAAGCAAGGAAGCAACAATGCATTTAAGGACAACATGCACTAACAGAAGGACATTCATTTCAAGAAGAAGCTGCTAATTGTCAGTCTAAACAATGCTTTACATAACCTGTTCCATTTGAAATGTGTTTACACTTCTAACCACCATCATAGAGAACTGAAAGATTGGGAAGAAAATTGAATATGTATGAAATCGGCTTGGTTGAAAGAAATATGCACACACTTAAAGAAACACACACACAATGGTTGATAATAGATAACAGAGTCTCTAGCTGTGTCCACCCTCACAAAAACAGTGAGTTAGCCCCTACCATCTTCCAACTGGTGCCATTTTATGTTTTTGCCACTGTGCGCCCAATTTAAGTGAACACCAAAAATGTGATGATTTCAGTAAATTGCGATTACTTTAGTAATCAAAACATCTGCTACTGTCATCTGTTGGATGTAGACACGAATCAAAACAAAACGCAATACTGATCTGTTACACCTTACCAATCTTTGAATTTATTCAGGCACAACCATTGTCCAGTGAAAAGGCCCCATTGTGATTCATGGAGTTATTTTTATTTCTCCAAATAAATGACATTTTTGGGGCCTGAACAGCACTCAAAAACTCATGAAAGGCACATATGTCAGTCATGGTGGAAGTTTAAGTGTGTATGGCTTGTGGAAATGGCTAACATACAAAATGGCTTGCTAGCATCCACTTACTTCCACGTGCATATACAAACTTTGTAGACGAAACGTAGACGTTTTGAATTTCATGTCAATTTTTATGCCCATGTTTTTGCCATTTACAGGCATCGCACGTTAATGAATGCAGGAAAGTTCAGAGTTATGCCAACCTGTAGGTGTCCTGTAGAGATGCCATGACTGTCACACACAGACACAGATTGCGAGGGCTTGTTCAATGATGGTGTTTTGCTTTATTTATTTTTAAATCTTTTTCGCTCAACCTTTTCTCTGAGTGCCTGAACATCTGAGCTCCCACATTTTTGATGCAAATGTTTCCAAGATAAACCTGATTCTAAGATCTTCATTGTAGCCAATAGGTCAGTGTATGTGGCATATAAATGTTAACAGTTGGGCTGCCTGAAATTTAACATCAGTACTTAGTAAGTCAGGGGTTCAATTCCCAGCCCCTGCAGTCTACATGTTGCAGTATCCTTCAGCAAACTGTATCCCAATTTGCCTATGCCAGCCACCAGGGGTGCACAAGCCAGTATACTCTCTGTGCATCCCTTGCTTTTCAACAAGAACTCTTTGTTCCATGGCAAAACATGGCATTTGCTAAGCCGCCACAAATGGAGCGAAGCCTGTTAGTTCGGGCATACAACTCGAGCTGCACTGCTGCAACTCAGATATGCATATGATGCCTCATGCCTCCTTCTCCTCAAACGTCACACCCTCCCAATTTGGCTGTCTATTTAAGCTGCAACAATTTCCAATCTCTCTCTGTCTGTCTATGCTGCTGCTGCTCCACATGCATTTGCTGCTGCGCTTTCAGCCCCACCCCAGCCTCCACCTGTACTGTAGGCTCTGATTAGGGGGTTCAAGAAGTTTTCCTCATCACTCCCCAATATATTCATATAAACATATCTGCGTAGAGTGACGAGCTCGGAGCCTACAGTAGACGCCAAACTCAAAGTCTATATGTCCTGGTGCAATAATAATAAATGTAATAATAAACTCGTGAGCGGTTTGACTGAACTATGCCTTTTGACAAAAAACTCACAAGCGTCATTCATGGTTTGTCTGTGGCTACGGGAGGGCAAAGCTCCAGAAAACGCCAGAGTGTTACATCTACCCTTTTCAGTCAAATTGACTTTTATTTTTTTTACATTTTTATGACATCACTATTGCAGTTTTACCTTCAGTGAGGTGAGTTTAAGGCTTTGCTGCTATTTCTGTCACAGTTGGGAGAGTGGAGCCTCATTACTCAAAAATGTTTAAAAACATTGAGGAGTTAGTGGGACAGAGAGGCCGAGTGATTCTTTTTATGGATTGTTGGCCATTTATAATTAATTTTCTGGGCTTTGTCCTATTTTATGGTTAATTTTAGTGAGTCTATGCAGAGGAAGACCAATATATGTTATTGATAAAGTGATATGCAAAGCATGCAAAATCCCTCTTAAATGTGAAACCCGATTGTTGGTTTGGATGTGAGGGCTCGTAGGAGAACATCATCAAGAAGTACTATGTGGATTTGAAGATTTGCTTGAGAGTAAAGCCTGCCAAGTCTTGCAGCCTCTCAATCCACAAGGGTAACCAAGTCCTAACAGTCTCTTCTAAGGTGGAAGTGGAGAGAATCCCAGTACTTGCAGAACAACCAATCAGAAGCCTGGGTAGAAAATATACAACTGATGGCACAGACGAGCACGTGACCCCTGCAGTCACAGACCAATTGAACCAGGACAACCTATGGTAGTGTGGGGCACAGACGAAGGGACTATGGGAAATTAAATAGAAAGAAGTTCGATTCTCCATGTTCCTATTAAGAAGCTGAAAAATTATCAGGTGAAAAGTCCTCTGCATCTACAGGAGTGAATGACCTCCATGAATGACCTCCAAGGGCTCCCAACAAAACATTGATTCCCAAATTGAACCATCATGGGAGGCTATCAGACTTGAATCAATGCTATCTGATCACAATTGGTTCAATCATTCTAAGGGCCTCCTCTGGTGTTTTGAACCCAATGACACTTTTTGGAACTGCATGAGGGGAAATGAATCGATGAGCTAATATGGACACTCACCAAGAACTCCAACAAGGGCTTTTACACGTGTAAAAACCTAGGCAGACAAACTGGAGGGATCAGGTCACAACATGTGTGTGTGTGTGTGTGTGTGTGTGTGTGTGTGTGTGTGTGTGTGTGTTTGTGTGCATGCAAGGCTGCCACGGTCCCAGCACTCCCCAAAAACTGCTCAGTTCCAATCCATTTCATAACAACAAACACCAACGACAAAAATAACTCAAAACTCTGCTCCAGGTTTTTCTGTGAACCCCCACAAAGCTCTGCCAAGACTGACAACTCCTGGAGAAACCGTGACTGGAAAATACACACCTCTTGGGAATCGCTGCATTAGATCATGCCTAAAGCATGTGAAGGGACAAACAAGAGAACCAACATGAGACAAATCTGATTCTATTCACTTTATCTAGCTTAAAAGCCCTTTTTAGTTTCTTCACTTTCTTTTAAGACACCCATCTGCTGAACCAAACACATTATGCCACCAACAGGACTACACCACACAGTGACTCACAACACACAGCAGATAGAATGGAGAGTTCATCTCTAGTTCAAAATGCCACATTTTGCTCCATTTCAAAGGAAATGGAGTAAGGTTTGTTTGCACATAAAGTACATGAGGGTCTCTCACCTACATCTCTACATGAGCTATAGAGATTTCTGGCTTTCACAATTGACTGACATGACATTTGTACATTCTTCTTCTTCTTAAAAAAAAAGAGTCAAAAGTCAAAACAAGTGCACTCCCGATCAAAAGCTGTGCTTCACATGTCTGAATTGCATCTCAAATTGTAGCTCTACACGGAGTCACATTAAATTGAAGAATGCTTGCTGTAATTCGCTGCAAGCAATACCATATAAATATTCTAGACAGAAATGTAGTTTCGGGTATAAATACAATCAGAAATACAATTGGAGAAGTTTCACTACAATTTTACTGGCTTATTTTGGTCAGTACCTTAAATCCTGAGGACCAACGCTCAGTCCTATCCAGGAGAGAGCAATGGAATGACTGTAAATATATAATAATAATATGAAAACTGTACATATCTAAAATAAGAGTCATCTTAAGATGATATATTCCCCTGAAATCCTCCTAAAAATTGTACAACAAATGCATGCATCATTACATGACAATATCCTCCATTCCTTTGGTGATCCTATAGTGAATAGTGTTGAAATCATCTTTGCATGAAAAACAACATCTGTTTTTGAACTGACACAAGTTCATGGGGAAACGAAAGAAACTATTTATTCATGCAGGCTGAATCTCACAGCAGCAATATGGCTGTGGCTATTTTGTCTATTTATCTACGGATTGCTTTATTCTACCATGCAGCTTATCTCAAACTAAATTAGATCAAATCATATGTAATTGGTTTTGTAATTAACTAATGAACAGAACACATTGTGTGCATCAGTCACATTTCAAATTACATATAATTTACTCATTTGTTCCCCATTTAGTTTGCATTTCCTGTTGTCATTTATACACCACTCTGGATTCTTGTTGCAGTAAAACCTGCCTTGTAGTGTTACGAGAATCACTCATTGGCTGTCACTTTAACTTGTTTAAAGAGACAATAAATTACTCTCTTTCGTCCTCTTTAATGTTTTGTAGGTTTGGCATGTCAACAAGTTCAGGATAGTAGACATGAGAGTCTTGTTAAGTTGCAGGGTATTAACATTGTACGTTCAACCATGACAATCTCCCACAAAGTACACGGTGAAGGCAATGATTTAAAAAAAAAATCCATTTAGTTACTTGTTGTTTATTTATAGTTATTTCTGAAGCCCATCTCCACATAACGTCAAACAAGGCGTAGAACTAACTGTGCTAAATACTGTATGTCCACCATTTTTTGAATCTGCAGCTGATACGGCAGAGAAGAACAATTAAGGCTCATTACACATGGTTACCAAGAAAGATCTGACTGTGGATCTCAAATACATCAGCACTGAGATCATTAGCCCATCAACACCAGTATACAAGAATTGAATCAGATTAGCCAAACCAGCTGGAACAACACCAACAGAATGGTTACAGTATCAACAAGAAATTAGTTGCATGCTACCCCCCAAAGCCCCACACTGATGAAAATGAGGTTGCCCACACTCACCATCCTGTACTGACTTCTTGGCTGAGCTCGAGTGAACAGTCGTTGCTGGGTGTTCATATCTGCCAGGTTCAGCCTGTCGTTCTATGAAAGCCAGAAGAAACAACAATGAATAATTATAATGGCTAATAAAAAAGTATGAATAAAGATAAAGTATATATATATATATATATATATATATATATATATATATATATATATATATATATATATATATCTTCTATCACATTTAAAGTTCCCAAATCATTCTGTATACAAACACTAATTTAAAAAGTACAATGTAATATATCTGCTGGTGGCCTGGCATCACTGCACTTGGCTGATGTTCACCAAGAAGTTTAACAACATTCCACAAACTGTCCTAAAACTAAAAGGATTTCTATGCATTTAATAAATGACTCCCAGCCTGTTCATTACTAAGCTTTGAGTGTGAGAGTTTCATTTGAAGTAAGGAGAAAGGTAAGATAAGATAAGATATCCCTTTATTAGTCCCACAGTGGGGACTAATAGTAGGATAGACATTCAACTTTACTTGTCTTATGCTAAGATAAACTGGCTCCAGCTCTGTACTTTATGCTTAGACATGTGAACGGCATAAACTGTCTCATCTTATTACTGAGATATAATCAAATAAGAGTTCATTCTTAGTATTTCATTGTCGGGACCCCAACAAAACAAGTTGATATAATAATTCTAATCTCCTGAAATATAATCTCTGGTGCAAAGTGACACAAATATTATTCTTGTCAGAAGGGAATAATCACTGCTGCATCATTACCAAACACAACAACAAGTAGACCCAGCCAAGGGAAAGCAATGCACCTATCCATCTAGGTACAAAAACACTAATCCATCCTCTCTTACACACACTCACACACACTGCGATACAACATCCAACATGGAAGCAGGCCAGTGGTGGTAAAGCCTCAGGGAGGGAGCAGAGCAGCTAAACACAGAGGTGGAGGAAGTTTGTCATGCCTGTCTGTAGGCTGTGGCATTAACACCCCGAGATGATTAACTCCCAAACTCATCCATCTCCTGTATTTATTTATTTATTTATTTAGTATCCCGCATGACCAGGAAAAAAATCTGTGTATATTTGTGGAGGCAAAAATGTAGTCCAAAAATAAGCCCTTTAGACATTATTCTTTCATTCATCCAGACGTCTCTCATTATTAAGACTCTTAATTATCAGATAACTGTCTAATCCCTGAGTTATCCTTCTGCAAGCAATCTTTAGCCCCATTTCTTAAAGGTGGGAAAGGTGCACCATTACTCCTTCTGTAAAAATGTAATGAAAGCGTAACGGGGGGTGGGTGGTCCTGTGTGTTCCGCCGTGGAAGTTACAGCGCAGAATCGGACATCTGTAAAAACGCAAGGCAGAAAGGCAGCATGGGAGTGTGACTGTTTGAAGATGTAACACGTGTGTGCCCCACAACCACACGACTTAAAAAGCACAAGTAGAAGCTAGTAGCTAATTCGAAAAAAGAGTAAAATCAACTGAAAATGTCTTAAAAATCTGTAGGTCTGGGAGCTCCTTACCCACTAAGCAAAGATCAACAGCCAAACAGGGAAGGTAAATTATTGCTTTTTGCCATGTTATTACATTGTTTAAGAGCCGACGACACGTATGTAAGATGTCACACTAGACGCTGTTGTTTTGTACGTAATGCTTCTTTTGCTTGACAAGGGTCTTTATTGTGGTGCTGTTGCGCAATTTTTTCAAGTGCACTTTGTAGGCCTCGTGTCTGCACATCTTTATATCTCCCACTACCAACCTCATTCTTTCAAGACATTCTGATGACAATGTCACAGGCTGGCATTTAGTCTGAAGGCTTCTGCTATGATAATTAGAAATGGCTGTCTCCTCCCGCCCTCTTCATTTTATTTATCCCATTTCATGATTGTATTTTATATTGTGGGCTCTATTCGCTATGGGGCAGAATGGGTGATATCAGAGCACACACACATGCAAACACACAGTCTTCCATCTATGTGATCAATTGTTGTGTATCTCGCCTTGAAAACAGCCTGTTCAGCAACATTCACACACTGCAGTCCATTGATTCACAGCTTCATTTTGCTTTGAGTGTGTTTTTGGTTTTGTAAGTGTAGGACAGTAACAACTCACACTACTCCATCTGCCAACATTGACCCTTTCTTAATCACTGTTTCTCTTGGGTACTAGTTCCTCTGTACGTTTTCTTTCCTTCTTTCATTGCAAACAAAAATGTTGTTTTGCTCCTGTTTGCTGACACCTTTTCACTAAATTACCAATACCAGTATGTCCTCTCTGTCTCCTCATTCACCAGGTATCACTGATTAATGCTCGTGTGTGAAGTAAATATATCATGTACATGTGTGTTTCATCTGATAATCCCATTTCAAGTGTTAAGACTCAACACAGTGAGCTCTGAAAGAGCGAGATAAGAGCTGAGCCGAGGGTCGTGGAAACAGAGTCACTTCTTATGATGTGGCCAGCAAGCCATTAAAATCAAAGCAGTAAACAATGTTTAAAGAACGCCTGAAGAGTGAGCTACAAGCCCTTAGCACATTACGCTGAAATGAGATATTTGTTCTTGCTCCAGCACACTCCATTTCTCACGCTGCTTGTTGTTCTCCCTGTCTCTTTTGTTATCAGTTTCTCTCTTTCACATTCTTTTAGTTCCTCCAGGCGCAGATCAAAGATGGTTATCTGAGAATATATTAAGGAGCAGTGACAGAGTTAGGGGAGATTAAAGATGGACCAATGAGAAATGGGAGCTGACAGGCAGCATATCTAAAGAGAGACATTGACTTAGTGAGTTTCAGAAATGATATGAGATATATAACAGCGACAAACGCTCTGCTGGGAAAACACAAGGTCACGTGTAATCAGGCTGATTTGCTTGTGGCTTCTACAGCAAAACCAGAGCTCATCACAAATGACTTCTGTTTCTCCAAAGCTGTTCCTATAGTAACCACATGACTGCTATATAATCTAATTAAGGAAACGGATAGGAGTAGTAAACACCTAAAATTTTAATTGTGAACTTAACATGCACTGCCTTCCTTCCGACTTTGCCAGTTTTACTCTCCTGTGCTCCTCTGGACTGACTGTGATAATGAGGCACTCGCGTCCGTTTCTAATCCTCCCTTTGACTCCACTCTCTGGTTACGGCAACGCAGTTGCAGACTCACGAATCTTTAGGGCATGTTCTAATACAAGAACCCAAGATGAAATAGCCAGAACTCTGTTTCTAACATTGGTCTTGCTGACAGTGTAACTGTAATGTGCGATTTCTCCCTTCTCATCTCTGTCATTCTTTACATTTCTGATCTGTTGCTCTGTTATGAACCATCCCTACCCATCAGGTCATCTGGGACAGGTCTGCTTTCTGTCCCCAGGTTCAAAACTAAACATGGTGAAGCAGTGTTCAGTTTTTATGCCCCACATGTCTGGAACAAACTTTTAAGAGAACTGCAGGTCTGCTACAACTCCAAGTTCTTTTCACCACTGCATTCTATTTAACCAATAAATTACTCAGTTCTTACACTGCACTGAAACTTTTACTCTTGTATTTCTTATATCTTTTATTTTCTACTTAAAAGTTCCCTTAATCACCAAATGCTTGTTATGTTGTGTTATGATGTTTTAATGCGTTTTGTAAAGCACTTTGAATTGCCTTGTTGAATTGTGCTGTACAAATAAACGTACCTTGCCTTGTGCTTAAAGGTCTTTTCAGGGCAACTCTCCAAACATTACAGATGGGACCAAGCAGAAAATAATGCAGATGCAGAAAACCACTAACAAATAAGACCGAGAGTTTGACTCTGGAAGAAGGCCGATCTGACCTGGAGGACACATGCTGACACACAATGCTAGGAGTGTTTACACAGCTAGAATAGACCTTGGTCTTATTCTGTCAAAACTGGTGAAAACTGTTTTTAATTTCATGCAAATGAAAAAAAAAACACTGTACCAATAGGTCTCAGATTGTGTGAGCGAGTGAATGAGACTGACAGCAGGAATTTCTGCCTCCTTGTACATGGGGAAAAGTAAATGTCAGGACATGGCTGACATTTTGATGACTACAAGGCAGCTGCTCTCACTCCAGATTGCTGCAGTTGGTCATAAGTGGGCAGAGAGTGAAAGTTATAACCAAAGTGTGTGTGTGTGTGTGTGTGTGTGTTCCTGTGTGTTTATGCGCATTAGACTGATGTAGGTGTGTGAGGACTAATGCAGATGATACTGTTAAAATAAAAAAATAAAAATATACTGAGCAACAGTAAAAACACATAATTTTGTAGGATTTCATGTAGTCCTGTTCATATTAAATATCAAAGGTTTTGATCACACTTAAACGGTACAGAAAAATCAGTTTTGTACAAATTAGTGGTTGTTGCCTTCGTGTTTACAAGTCAAAAAGTGTGGATGGTGAGACAGAGAACAACAACAACAACAGTCAGTACCGCGTGTGATCACCTCCAGCATTTATCACTACTTCACATCTCCTTCGCATGGAATGGATAAGATGGTTAATCTGGACTTGTGGGATGGCATGCCATTCTTCCTGCAGTGTTGTGACAAGTTGTTCGTGTGTTGCTGGAGCAGTATCTCTCCCTCTCACCCGGTGATCCAGAACTTCCCACAGATGCTCTATTGGGTTGAGATCTGTGAATATGCTGGCTAAGGAAGGACAGCGACATTGTTCTGGTCCAGGTAGGCTACTCCTGACAGACATGAGCCATATGTGGTCTGACATTGTCCTGTATGAAGGCGATGCCTGATTGCTGTGTCCTGGGAATGACATGTGGACCTAGGACCGCATTTCGGTAACCAATAGCTGTCAGTGTATTGTGGATGTGGACAAGGTCTGACTGTCATCCATCTTTTGTTCCTCCTGTTCAAACTTGTTTGAAACATGTTATAGACGTGAAATTCAGGATAAGCATATATCAAGAAACATCACTGAATGAGATAATGAGATAAAACAAGATTGTCTCTCTACTGTTTCAAATTAAGGATATTCACACTTTATTGTATTTATATTAGCATTTTTTGCTTTATTGCATTGCATATTGCATTTATGTTCTAAACTTTTACACAAAGGCTTGAACTAATTAATAATAAGATCTGTAGCGTATGCCGATTTGTCAAAAAATATGGATATTAAACTCCTGGAAGATGCTTAATTTTTCTCACAAAGACAGATTTAAGACACACTGAATAAAGGGACTGAATAGAATTACACATAGTGGAACAGAGTCTGACGTTAAAATGCAGATCTCTAGGGAAAAACTTTAACCGTTTTCCAGGACTTGATTCTGGGTCACTTTTGTGTCAGTGTCTGTGCACCACAAATTATCAAGCCCTTATGTAAAAACTGTTCAGTAACACTGATGGGGGAACTGGGTTTTCTGGGACACAGACAAGTGTTACGTGTGATGTGTAATACAGTATATAAACTCTTATTATTCTAATCACTGTTTTCTAATCCTTTAATGTCATACTCTGTGCATTTTGAACAGAGGAGCAACATTTAAATTACAAATTAATATTTGCAATGTCTTATGTCTCTGGAGAGTAATGCTTCAAGAAGTCTAATGAGAAGCCAAAATGAAGGACTGGCAATGTAAACTTCACAGTGCAGGAATATTATTACTTAAATATAGACATGGTTGAATTGTACATAATGACCAGTCCAACATTCAACACAGATATACAGCTAAAGGCAAACCTATTTGTTAAAATAAAGAAAATGTAGGTGGAGCCGGAGGGGACAGTATGTTGGTGAGTCTTTCGACTGAAGATTTCCTGTGGGGCAAAAGCAGTTGATGAAAGAAAAAAGATAAAGAGACTACAGTTACACAGAGAGAATGTGAAAGTAATAACCAAACCTCTTTAAATATGAATTAAATCTGTAAGAAAAAAACTAACAACTAATCCTCACAGGCTTTCAGTCTCTGTGTGTGTTTATGTCTTTGTGGTTTGTTGATTCACACTAGTGTTCATCATTATGTAATTTCCATCTGATGAACTCAATATGTCAGAAACAGACAAAAACTCTGGAGGAAAAATGAACAGAAATATAGACATATGAAGTGACGGGGTGGTAGAAAACACATGCCCTGAAAACACAGGCTGAAGAATAATGAAAATACTGAGAGGATTTATAAAAAGTGGGGAAAATGTTTAAAGTAAAGGCAGAAGGGAGAAAGAGAAAACAATGACTGCAGTGAGAGGAGCACACATACAGTAACGCAAGGTTGCAGGGTATGATGTATTCTGCATGAATATATTTTTGTGGTAAGCAGCATATTTAAGATTCTGCTGGTTTAGTAAATTGCCTGCCAGGGCAAACTGACAGAAAATTTCACCTCCACGGGATGTTAAGTTTGTGACTTATTCAGTATTCCAAAAAATGTTCATGAGAGGTTTTTATATACACAAAGTGTGCACCGTGCATGGTGCTACCATCTATGGCCATTACAGCCTGCAGACTCAGATAAGAGGGGCAGTGACCTGGCCACCGCTGCCGGCCTGCCAACCAGAGAGCGTTGAGGATAAAGGCCAAAACACTGAGTGAAGGTTGGGCACCTCCTGAAGACCTCAACACATCCAGAGGAAGTAACAAACTACCTCCATGGCCTCATCCACCGACCACCCCCCCAGCCCACACAACTGGCTCCAACGTCACCCACAAGTCTCCCATTAAGTCTCCCACAAGCCAAGATGCCATCAGGATAGTGTAACTACCAAGGGATTTAATCATCTAGTCCTAGGAATAACTTACTACCTTGTATCAACAATTTAATATTAACAGCTTCTTAGTGAAGCTTCTGAGAGAGTTTTCATTTTAAAAATAAAACATTCAAAATCATCCCAAGGTCATTATCAAAAATGCTAATCACAGAATTTACACTGGATTAAAACACATAAAAAAATTATATTATTCCACAATATCAACGCCTAAAATGCAAATACCCAGTGTAAAATAAAGACTATACTAGAGAAAAACACAGGTTATGAAAAACCGTACTACCTACAATTAAAAACAGAAAGCAATAATTTAAAATCAAGCTTCTGATGTCAGAAAAAGTCCTTTCACTGTTTTGAAATGTTGTTAATCCTGCTGCCGTCGAACAGATAAAACAGAGGCACACAGAAACCAGGACGACATGCAAAACTAAATCAACTGCACAATCCTGACATGAGGATAATATAAGAATACTAACAAGCTGAACATATTCAGTGAAGCACAGCAGCCAACTGGCCTTGCAGACTGCAGCCAATTCTGATGTTTTATACATGTTGACTGCAGCTCCGCAAGAAACTACGAAACCCCAGATCAACTCTTGGACCTCCATAAGACACAAGAAATCTGGAAAACAGATTTACCACCGGTGGGTTTGATTTCTTGCTGTGCAGTATCACCAACAAGTCATTTGCGACTCCACTAATTTAATTCATTAGATGGTATGGATGGAAGCATTAGTTGGCAAGTGATTCATCAGGGGACTGGATTTCCCCTATCAACCTTCTTGTTGCTGATTAGTCTCCAAGGTCGACCAGTGATTTATTGTCAAAATAAGATCAGCAGGTAGAGACTGAGGCAGTATTATAGTCTTGTTTAGGAAAGGGATTCAAGCATTTTTTCATATAATTTCCCACAGTGGATATTCATATTTAAAAATGATGCCATGCCAGCACTGGCTGGAGTCAGAGAGCAAGGTTTACACTTATAAGTATAACACTGGCTGTACCAGTGAGGTGAAAATGGGACCCAGTAGAAGGGAATCATGACGACACCAAATGTTCCCAAGGCAGACCAGATGTCTGATTAATTCCCATTATTTATTCACTGTCTAATTGTTTTGCAGTCCATTACTCCCAAATGTGGTGTTTGTGTAGGAGTAACTGCATCGTGCATAGCGATCTTGACAGTTCTGCATTTGGGGAGCAGTCGTAAAAAAAGTTGAAGTGCATTGCTGCAGTGGAGGAGCCAAGAAAAAAGATTGAGAAAAATGTTTTTTATGCAATCCATAAAAAGCCTAATTGGGACAAAACTGCAAGCTGCTCTATGCTTCAGCTACTTTTAATGTCTCTCTATAGAAGCACACAGATGTCATATTTTCAAGGGGACAAAGTCACCGCATTTCATTAGAATGTTGCAGTGACTCACATTAACTTACTGTACTGTGTGATGTAGGCAGTGTAAGTCTATAGAAATGTTAGAGAAGGAAAGGATCTTCCAATTTAAAACATTTTTCTATATGTTGTAACTTTTGAAAGAAAATGTATGAAATCATTTGTACTGTGTCTACTGTTCGTAAGAATGGGCTTTACTGTCTCCTGCCACATAACTGCATCGTTTATTTTATTTTTGTTGCTCCTGTCAATTTTTTTTTTGTTTTGTTACAGTGACATTGTGCTCATTACAGCATTTCCTGAAAATCTCTTGGCAAAAGAAGGTCTAATGGAGGTTGGAAACAAACCTGAGGTTAGTAACACTTGAACAGTTGCTCAACAACAAAATACATTGTTTATCCATGCACTCAAAATGACACATAGGTGTTTTCTGATTGGACACTTGTATCAGAAGGATAACAAGAGCTTTGAAACTAGAAGCTAGAGTTCAAGTATTGTTAGGTTCATGTACAAAAATGACCTTGTAAGGTTTAGAGACACATCATAGTTAGCTTTTTTGGTTGAGGGTTAAAATGATGGTTACAATAATAAATCAATAGTCAGGGTTAAGGTTAGGCAGTAATCATGGTCAGCCCTTAAAAAGAAAAACACTGACTGTCAGTTTGACTTTGAAAATAAACAGTTGTCTCCCAGATTAAAGTTGTCCCTACACAAACTTTGATGCACTATGATCATATTTAACTTTATTCTAGCCGAAATGCTCCAGTAGGAATAACTTAAAATAACTTATCTAATATCACTAGAAGGTTAACAGACTAGAATACTTGCTGAAATAACACACGTCATCATTCTTGAAGGTAAATGGTCAATGACAAACTTACTTAGAAAATAAAGGAAAATGAACATAGCCTACTGTACTTGCCGTAGTTTTTCATGCTCACTGTTCGAGTGTAATTTAGTGACATCCCGGATATACTCAATTTTTGTTTTGCTTCTTTTGGTTTAGACAGTCGGTTTAGCTTTTCTGTCTGACTGCTCATCTATTCCATATATTTCTGTAACTTACTGGAGCCGACTCTGCAACATTCACACCCACTTCACACACGGTTTGGCCAGTTAGCTGTGTCTGAAAGTGTGTAGGGTTTGGATTTCTATCTCAAGCTCACTTTTACTCAGCTATTTCTGTTACTTTTCTTGCTTTCACCTTCGAGTGTGACCGTTTGGAACAGCTAACAATTTTGCAGTGACCTTAACTTTGATAGTACAACGTCATCCTAACAGAAAGAATGTATGGTCAGAGTGAAAAAAAAAAATCCCAAGTTATAATAAAATGAAGTCTTGTCAAATGACATCAACAATGACACACAATTGGATGAAAAATTTGTATTGTAAGGATGAATGTTGATAAATATAGGTAAAAACAAGGTTTGGCCTTAGTGGGGAACAAACACTGTCTTATCCATAGTATATCATTGTTTTAGGACCTAAATCAGGCTTCCACACGGGCCACTAGTGTATTTTTCTGAGTATTCATAACATCTGATGTATTTAGTCCCTAGTTAGAAGAATGAAGCTCTGTTTATTTTTTGTCTTTAGTCCTCGCTGAGAAACTAGAGAGTAAGTCAGGAATTTGATGCAGTGAGGCGAGGCTGTTCTCATTAGGCTCAGTATCCATGAGGAGCTGGCCCAGATAAACCTGCTCAGCTAGTTTTTTCCCCACAGAGTTACAGTAACTGTGCTAGATATGCAAAACTAAGCCAACACACAACAGAACATACTCAGTGGTAGAAAGATTTAAATTCTGTCACGTTGTTCAGAGAGCTGTTGTCCAATCAAACCCCAAATGCGTGTTTCAGTGTGTATGTCTGTATGTGCGTACGTGTGGAACGATGAGACTAAGAATGTGCATGAGAGAAAATAACTTTATAATAACTGAGTTTAGTCAAGAGTTACTGGGGGTCTAAGTACATTACACACTTCAGTGTGATTGATGAAGTGGGCTTGGCAGAGTCATTACCACGCACGCGCACACGCACACGCACACGCACACGCACACACACACACAAATTTATGTAAGCTACATTTAAATTATAGTAGACAATTGGCGTTAACCACTGCAAACCTGTGCAGCCCTTTGAATCAACTCAAACGCTGCTACAATGAACTTGATAGGAGTAAAAAAAATATGTAAAAAAGCTGTCCTCCGAAGTCTTAGTCTATAGGTAGGTCTAAGTAGGTAGGTAGGAGACTCTTAGCTGTTCCTAGGACTGCACTCTTCTGGACAGAGACCTAAGATGTACCTGAATCTGCTGGAGCAGTGCCTCCCATCAGGCCGTGTGGACTTGTGCCACCACAGTCTTGGTTATGCCTCTCATTTCATGTTGTCCCATCTTGCATTTTAAAACCTCCTACTATGTGCTGGACCGATTAGGGGTTTCTTTGCACAGCCTATACCTTGGGTCCTGGCTGCTGTGGTAGACCTCTGCCGCTATGAATCTGCTGTTCAGGGCCTTTTCTTGCGCTGCTGATTGGAACCTCTGTTCTTTCTCTAACCACCGGTAGGGTTTCTTGATGTCTAGACTAGGTCTTCGATGTGTCGTCCATTGCTGTGGCTGACCTTTCATTTTGATCATGGCTCACATTGGACTGCGTGAAACCCAGGTACTTGCAGCTTTCCTATATGCGGCTGTCCCCTCACTACCGCGCCTTGCGGTAACTCCACCTCTTCAGTCGTGATCACCCTCTCTCAATGTAGAGAGACTCTTTTGTATGTTGTTGTACACACACACACACACACACACACACACACACACACACACACACACACACACACACACACACACACACACACACACACACACACACACACACACACACAGCAGGACTCACCTTGGTCTAGAGACTTGGCAGGAGCCCAGCTTTTGAAGTAGTCATCCTGAGTGGAAACAAAACACAAGAATCTGGGTTATGAAAAAATAACTCCATGCCGAGAATAATATTGAATTATTCTGTAGACCACAGAGAGAACAGCTCAAATAATAAACCACACTGCTGAGAAATCCTGCCCTCATTTTAATATCCTTTTGTGATTTACTACTTGTGTTTTGTAAAAATGAATGATGGAGCCACATTCTGAGGTAGAAGCTTGCTTGGCACACTGTGGAGGAAAGATAATTACAGGCTCGAGTAAAAAAGCAAAAAAGAGTCTAAATGAGTTCTGCTCTGAATAACAGAAGGAAGTATTGTTGGAGGTGAGAGATAGTCTAGTGTTACATTTGAACTGTTAGGAGTGTACCCCAATATCAGATGGGATAGGCTCCAGCCCCCCCGTGACCCTGCACAGGATAAGTGGCTACAGAAAATGGATGGATGGATGTTCTAAACACAATTTAAGGATAATTAATAATTCTTCAGATACAGTGCAGTAGCATCCATTGAATAAGAATAGCAGCAGCAAAAGCAGTTGTGGATTTCAACTGACCTCTTTGTTATGTGAACAAGTTCATCATCAGGAAACCCAGCTGATGATCAACTGGTTTGAAAAAGCTTTGCTTGTGAGCGATTTCCTTTTTTTCCAGTCTAAATATGGAGTTTCAATGTTTTGCAAATCATCACATTCTGTTCCTATTTACATTTTACACAGTGTCCCAACTTTTGTGGAAATGGGGTTGTGCTATGATGCTGTCTTAAAAAGTAACATTGACATTTTAAAGTATTTATTAATGTGCAATATTTGTCAACAACTTATATGAAGCAATATTTTAGATTATTACAACACTGCAATTGTCATTCAGTATCTCTTTATACACAAGCCTCCACACATGAGTAGGATTTGTTGAACAATATATTTATACAAACGTAAATCTGATTACAACCAGCATATTTTAAACTATTTATGAAATTCTTATATTGTGTTTTAAGACACTAAAAATATGGTGTTAAAGTCAAGAGTTACTGTTTGCACCCAATACAGTTGTGTGTTTACATCATGAACTATAACCAGCCATACACACACACATGCATACACACACACACACACATATGTCTTCATCTAAAGTGGTGCCCAAGGCGGGCCATAAGTGTGTCAGCAGGGAGAGAGCCTGTGTCAGTGACATTAGGTGAACGAGGCAGAGAAAGCATGCAGAGTATGAAATCGGGATCTCTACCTCCTTTATTATTGAATAAGAGAGAGAGAGAGAGAGAGAGAGAGAGAGAGAGAGAGAGAGAGAGAGAGAGAGAGACAGAGAGAGAGAGAGAGGCAAAATCAGGTAGTCATTGAAAACAAAAAATGTTCGGCTGACCCACCCTAGAGTCCTTGTTCTATAAATGGCAACTGCCGACACTTGAGAAAACACAGAAGTTTGAAATGAGGGGATGAAACCTAATTAGCTTTTCCCTTAGGTCCTCATCTCACTCGTCCCCGCTTCTTTTTTCTCTTATTTTATGGCAGTCTCTTCTGCTTCAATTGTTTTTTATGGCTGTGAAAATGTAAGATGTTATTGTGGCAAAAGGAATTTCCACACAATATCTGAGACTTACAATATCCAACCAAAATGGAGGGAATCTATGTTTGTCTGTCCTTTGATTTTTAAAAAAAATTTTCTCGACAACTGTTCATCCAACTGACTTCACACTTGGAGCATGTGTTAATGCAAGGAATCTAGTGTTGAGTGTGACGTTGTTTGGATATGAATTTCTTGAGAGGACGGAGAAAATTTGCCTCATAGAGCCAGGGTTAAAATACTATATAATTTTCTAACTACATTACACCCTGAACCATGTAGAGAAACAGTCTATCAGAGTCTATTATTTGTTTAATTATGTAAACATTTTAACAATTTTTCTTGCACAGCATCAATAAATACGGTATATGGTTAAAAGTTAACAATTACACCTGTATGCACTATGCAGAAACTCAGTCTACTGTGTCTACAGTCTACTTGCATTTTATCTGACATCGAGATACATACACTATTTCAAATGGATATATGAAGATATTTTATAGTATGCATATGAATACTATAATAATAGTATACTATACTAATAAATTTACTATTTATTGTGATCCAATTCCACTGTATTTGTTGTTATTTATATTAGTTGTCACATTGAGTCTCCATCTGCCAAGACATTCTCTCCACAGTCCTTGTTTGAAATATTTCACGTCTTAATAAACAGTTTATTTATCAATTTTAAAACACCCAGCTACATTTTGTGAATTTTTTACAGAATTCTTTCATGACCTCAGCTATGAGTACCTGCAAAAAATAACTGTGACTTTTTACAATCCTTTATTTAGGTGTACTTTGAACTATAGTCAAGTATACAAGATCATATATATTGGCTCTGTACTCCAGCAAAAAGAAAATAACTGAGCATCAAGTGCTGACCTATAGGTTTAAGAGCATTTGAGGATGTTCACGTACTTGAGTGGAAAAGAAATACAGGAATTGAAGCCCTTTTGTTATGTTGAAGCTTCTTCACTGTTTAACTAATTTAGAAGCTCAAATCAATGGTGAAAGTCAGCACCTGGACCTCTTAATAAATGATTCATTTTAAATTTGATGTGTGGGAGTACAGACACAACAAGACTAAAACTTACAGAATGTAAGAAAGTCATAAAGCAACATTTTTGTATTGCTTATAGACTTAAAGTCTAAATGACAGTGTTAAACTGTAGTCCAATACACAATATAGAACACAATAACAAAGGTTATTCAACTGTATAGTAAAAACAGGTCTGATTACATGCAAAGTACAGTTTTTGAAAGTTGGATGGGAAGTCAAATGAGTGCCATCTATTGAAAGTCTTTAATTTAAATTTAGCCTACCAGGCTGTTAGTTTACATACATTTTGTGTATATAAGGTTGACTGACATGCTTTGTTGAATACAAGATTTATTTCATTAAGTCTTGAATTCAACCTTTTCACAGAATGGTATTGGTAATTTAACTTAAATGTATAACCCATATATTTCTTTCACGACATATATGTAATCTCACAATTGGCTTTCTAATGGACTAATGTTAGTTGGGTACTAGATTTAGAACAAGCAAAACCATTCAAGCTATATTTAACATTACATTACCAGTAAAACATTTCTTTATATGTTGCTAAGTATCTAAGTAGCCACTAACCCTTAGCTGTGGTTTCCATTAGCTAACTGCAGTTCCTGGTGCCGCTGGGGATCAGCTCTAAAAGCCCGACTGCTGAATTCATTGTCCCTGTTTTACCAGCCTATGCTGATCTATGACCGAGGATAGAGTGCAGTGTATCAAACCACTTGCTTGTTTTTCTGTCATATTCGCTTTGAATGATGTGGTGTTAATTTTTTTTAATATTCCTGTATCAGGTCCTTTATTTTCTATTGACAGCGCTTTACTGTACAGCAGAGGCCTAAAACAGCAAGTTGAGATGAAATACTGTCGAAGATTTTCAGATTTCACTTTGACAAATCACAATGGTGCTGGATTTCTCTCATTGCGTATGTGCTAAGTAAAGCCTGGACTTCCCTGTTGGCCCAATTTTTTAAATTTTTTTTATTGCAAGCAATATTTTGTGTTTTGTGCTTTTAAAAATGGTAGCTGTAGGTGACTACATTGACTCATTAGTTCAATCAGTCACCATAAACTTACTGTACACCACTCAAGGTTCCTCTCGCGCTGTGACGGTACGTACTCTAGGAGCTAGAAAAGTTCCTCAAAACTGAGTTCTAAGAACTATAATTGTTCCTAGTCCTTGCAGCGCCAATACAATAAAAAGGGGGCTCTGAGTTTTTAGAACAATGACAATGTATATATAAGAACCTGATAACCTTAGTCCAATTAAAAAAATATGAAGCCTTATCGCTTGACCTCACTTGAGCTTTTGTGGCAAATGGTTGCAAAATCCCAGAGGAATGGAGACTGTTCAACAGGACATCAATGCCCAAGGTTATGAAATGGGATGATTATCATTTAATATGGGTGAGATGTTTAGGTGTCCACATAATTTTGGTAATGTACTGCAAGCTTCTCTCAGTTCAGTACCATTAGTAAGACAGATATAAACACCAGCACACCAGTTAACCCACTGAAAGATTAATGAATATACTACAGCATTTTCTTTAAAGTGTGAAGCCAATACAGCAACATTTTAATATGCAACACAACCACATTGTGGCTGAGCAACCACCCAAACTGCATTTAAATGAGGAACACCTCTCCAATGCCTTCGAGCGAGTGTCAGACAAACACTACAATGTATAGGTTTTCCTGAATGGTAATGCAATATGTTTCAGAAGACTATTATCAAACACAGACACAATAAATTTACTTACCTCCGCTTCCTTTAAATGATTGCAGAGGAGAGAGGCAAAGGAGTAGAGAGAATAAAAGAGAAAAAAGAAAGGTCACTGATAGCAGCTGGCAATGTCTATAAGATCTTCTGCAACTGTATTACTCATTCTGAATACTGAGCTCAACACTAGAGATTAATTTAATAGGAATCTGATTCTGAAGGTGGTATTACCAAAGGTCTCCCACATACACATATTTCACTTCCAGCGTTTGAGATAGCTTTATTTGAACTAGCACCTAAAATGAAACATATCGAGGGGAAATAGTAAAGACTTAAAGTTAAGGCACAGTATACGAGTAAAATGGGACGGGGGAAATAAAGAAGGGGCAAGAAAGGAAAGTCGTGCAAAAGTAGAGGCAAGAGGAAAAAAGGTAAATGAATTTAGAGCCTTTTTTATTGTGTTACAATGTGACTGGGAGGAGGGAATAAAGGGTTGAGGGGATTTTTTTGTAGAGATTTTGAATCTGAGTGAGGGTCTAGGTTGGGGGCATATTTTCATTCTGCTCCATAAAAGGAAAAACACAGTAACTATAGGCCTACATATTTCATAGCTGAGTGGCTGAGTGGATTTGATCCCAGCTGACACCCTGGATAGGTCACCATCTCATCACAGGGCTCGATTTTTACCATACAAACACTTAGTATACCACACCAGTGTTTGAAAACCCTCAGATACAGCCTAAAATTGTAGTCTATGCACCGATTCTGACATAACATATTTCATTAGTTGTGAAACAGGACTACAACCTCCCAGCAGCAACCTTTACACCTGTATGCAATTTAACAGATTATTTACATAAGAAGTAGCCAATATCCTAAATGGCTTTGCTCAAGTGACTTGTGTAACTTCAAGGTCATATAAGCAAAGTTATGTTGTTTGATATTTGTTTTCCATTGAATTCTTACTTAGTGTCGGACTAGATAATAACAGCAGTGTAGCAGGAACACCTACCTACCTAACCTGTAAGTCACATGATGTTAAATTGTTAACAAAAATACAAAATTTTATAATACTGATGTAGAATCAGTATTACTAATGGACAGTCAATTATGGGGGGTATCCTATACTTTTTCAGTAAAACCTTCCAAATATATGCTGTGGACAGAAGAGTGCAGCAATACATTGGTAGCATAATAAACATTAGCACTGCAGGTTTGGGACTGTGAACAATTGTAAGCTAAGGGAGAACAGACACTCTCTGACTGGCAGGGTGAGAGAGCGAATTAATAATGAAAGCATGGCTACCATTCCCATGCTTGCAATGGAAAAAAAATCAGATGTGAAAAGAGTACTGTGAAATTTAGGAGCACTTTTTTGCAGCCAGTGAGATTAATTGCAGAGAAAGACAAAGGGATATACTCGTGTGTCTTCAGTGTATCAACATACAAATTAATGTGAAACCTCAGCCCTAAGACAAAAGACAAAACCTCCTAGAAACTTGCACTCTGACAAAAATGACAATGGTTCCAAACTGAGTGAAACTGCGCAAAGTTTGATTCTCCATAGTAGAAGTGTAGAGCTGCATTGAATAGCACAGGATTTTAACTACTGGGATGCCTTACAGCAGATGATAGATCATTTTGTGTTTGGGAACAGCAATGACCAGAGTCAAAGACACCATCTGGTCAAAGCAAATGTGTGTGTAGAGTTGTGCAACTGTATCTCTATTAAAAACAAACAAAAAACAAAATATTCCACAAACGGGGTCCTCAAGAGTTTGAAAGATTGCTGGCATGTCAGTAAAAAACAGCTAGCAAACAGTTGAGGATGTGATATTCATGAATATCACATCCTCAGAAGAAGATGCATGCCTGTGTCTATCTATGTATGTATGCATCATTTGAGGAGAATGACTTGAGTGTGAGGGATCTGTGTTCCGAGGAGCCAGGTTAATTATACCCACAAGATGCAGAGAATACTAATGTTACTACAATAAAAATCTACACTGGCATTTAAAATATTAAAGGTTTTGCTAGATATTAGGTGTAGTGGCGTGGAAACGATCAGGATGTGAAAAGGGAAGTGTGGAATGTCAAAAATACCAGAAGTCACCAGCCAGTGCACCATTACATCCAAAAGACTAGCAGGAATCGCCATGGTTGACAATTCCTGTGATGCCAGACCTTTCTTTGGTAAGATGATCCTGCTGATTCCTGCTCACTCTGAGAGGTTGAACATTTCATTTGATGCTGTGAAAACCACATCACGGTTTGATGGCTTATGAAAAACACATCAAGTATCAAATTCACACCACTGACTATACAGAGTAGCAGAGTTTCTTTTTTTTTTTGCTCTACTGCTAGTCAGACAATGCAGCCCGTTACATCAAGTGCTGAACTTGAAGTGTACGTAAAGCAAAAAGACATGCGAGGTCAGCACCAAACTTTTGGTCAAAGACGTCAAGGAGGGGATTGAAAAGATGAAAGATGATTAGGTACAAACCAGTTTGTCAAAATGCCTGTAAAGTTATTGCAACACACTCCATGTGACGACCGACCTGTACCCTGCAGAGATGACGATGTCAAGGAGACTCAAGCTTGCTTTTGAGCTGCTTGTGCAAAAAGTGGAATCGAAAGTCAAGTGATTGTAACTCAAGTAGAAACAAACTCATGACACAAACAGCAAAGTGACAAGTTTCTTTCCACAGGATAATGTGTTCATCAGAGACTACTTATACAGTCCTAAATGGATCCCTGCTGTTATTGAGAGCATCTCTCATATACTGTGAGTGTTGGACACTGTAGCCCAGTTTAGTCTAAAAGAATTGATGCCATCGTTGGACACTGATGAAGGGTCCCTGGCCTACAGTGTTGGACAAGGGAGAAGAATCTCCTTTAAGTGAGCCACTGGATCGAAAGCATGCTACGGAGATCCAGATCCAAGCAAACGTCCCAGTTGTAATAAGATATTTATAAATATATCAAATAATATATAAATGAATACCTTAATTGAACACCATTAGTAACTTATGACTTAGTTAAGTGTTCTGTGTTATAAAATGCTTAGTACTTCATTCAATTATCACCCACAGGGGGATAGAGAACTAGACAGCAGAGATATGAATATAAAGCTAGCCTTGGCTAATGCTGAAACTAAAGTTATTAATTAGTTATATTTGAAAGTTACCAATTTTTTGAACTAACATCAGGGTTTACGACGTTATCATTCCACATAAATAAAGAAGCAATATCAGTATCGATCATGATTGGGAAAAACAAACAAACTAGTTGTAGCGTAGTTAGTTGGATAGCAGTAATCTTAACTTTTGACCGCAATGGAATTGATACAGTTTGATGTATTTTCTAAACCCCACATTGTCACTGCATCAAATACTTGTTGTTGATTTCAATATACATTGTAAACCATGGAAATCTAAATTATCCATTTCAACCACTGGCAGTAAATGATCAAAATAAAGTATAGTTTTATTAGAATTTTAATGGCTAACTCGTGATAGATTACAGCCCTGTTAAGTGCATGTGTGGCTATATCTTGACTAGAACCTGTAGAACAAATACCCTTGATGTCTTGATTTCTGCAACATCTGGATCATTTGCAAGGTGTTTATGTCTGAATTCACTTTGACTTGCAGCTACAAACATGTTTAGTGCACCATAAAGTATTTTGCTTGTTGTCATAGATAACAGCATGTACCTTGTCCAGCAGAGGACTGCAGCTGAGCTGCTGTTGCCTGAGACTTGTACTGTTTTTTACTTACTGGAATTCCTTCAGCTTGTCTGCAATTGCTACTAGCCCTCTTGTTATTAAAGTCTCAGGGATGACCTTTCCTACCCAGGACTCCCATTAATATTTTAGCATGCTCATCTCAAAAGCATTACCTGTCTGCTTAGCTTGCTACAACATAATGCCATTCAAACCCTTTTAAGTTTTTACGAGTAGAAAAAAACTGTGCTGTTCTATTCATATTGCCTTTGTCGGAGGTGCTGCTGCAATATTCAGTAGTGAGTTACACAGTGGAAGAAATCTTAAACAGGATTTACTTGAAGTCGCAAAAACTTTCCAGTGGGCAAGAAATGTCAACAGTTTAATAATTATTTGGGATTGAATTAAAATCAGTTTAAAGGAAAATGTGATTCCTTTATTATAAATCCCTACATTATGCAGTTTATTTAGCAGTGCTTCCATTTTAATTTTGCTTAATGGATATGTTCAAACATCTCTACGTCGCAGTGTTTAGTTTCATGAGGCATTGTTATTTGGTAGTTGGATAATCTGGCTAACCCTAACCAGGCCTGTTTTTGGGTTCAGTGTGTTAAAACAGTATGTCAAAGTGAAGAAATAATTATTGACGCCATAGAGGTGATGTTGTGTTGAATAAAGATACCAAACATTGGCATGTTAAAGATTATTGAATGTCTAAAGGCCGGGTTAGGGTTCATGCCGGCATGACCTCAGACCCCAGGGGGGAAAAGGAGCATACATGTCACTGAGGACATATATTATGAAAAGAGTGAAAACAATAATGAAACAACATATATAAAAGACTTGGTAATATTGTAATTGGGTGGTGCGCTCATTGTGAACTCTAGGTTCTATTGTCAAAGTATGACTTTCACTAAGAAATCAGATTTTTGTAGCGGTCAACAATGAAATGTAGTACTTTCTGTTTTCCAACATAAGCATGGGTTGTTGGTTTTCGATAGAGAACAATCATTGGATCATGTGTTAGCATATCCCAATTCCAAATGAAGCTCTACAGTTTATTAAGGTCAGTCAGGAAGACTAACCTCTCACAAAGCAGCTCTCTCTCTGTGCTGTCACCGTTCAGGGTTGTCGATTGAGCTATCGGCTGCTCACCTCCATCCAATAGTAACTCCACACACTCCCCTCTGCTGACCTCACCCCTCACCTCACTGCCTCTCATTTGAAAATTCTTCATTATACAAATGTCCCACTTGAGTCTGAGCACAAAATACTTGACCATTCCTTAATTCTATGCTCATTTGTCCTAAATAAATACTCTGTCATATTCAGTAGTCTCTCCTGATTGTAATACCTGGGTATGGTAGATACTGTGATAGAAAGGAGCATACAGTAGAAAGATTTTATCATTGCGTTCATTTTCTATTACTGATGATTGACCATTGAGACACTAAATCCAGCAATGTAGCAAATCCAGGTAAAACCAAACATATGACAGAGTAAAAGCCAAACCTGCACTGACATGAACAATAAGAGAGCATCCACATAAAGATAAAAAAAATCATGTTCCTCTCTGTTAAAAAAACACCTATCCACAGTATGATGAAGACAATGACAACACTGTTGTCATTCTATTTGTGAAGACAGTCTGAAAATGCCTCTCATTTCTTTGATGACCTCTTCATAAGCAGTCTGCCTCTTGTGTCTTCAGCGGTCAGTTATTTTTTTTCCTCCAGATTAAATTGATGAGCCTGATAGCAGATCCCTAAAGACGTCCATGACAGGAAAGGGTAGAAAAGGAACGGAGCTGATTTAGAGAGAGACTAGTGGGAATGGCTTCAGGCCGCTTAGCATCTTTCAGCAGAAGTAACCTCCACTGAATGTGTGTGTGTGTGTGTGTGTGTGTGTGTGTGTGTGTGTGTGTGCGTGTGTGTGCACATGCACGCTCACAAGTTGGTGTTGGTATTGGTTTTTACAAATACTCATATTAGCATTAAAATAGGCAAAGTCATGCCCGGAGTGCTGACTGAAGATGTCATTCTCAGGGGATAAGGATGCAAATCTGCTCTCTGAGTGGAAACTAAACTGCATTAAAAATGTATCTCATCTTCTCACCCATATTCTCTAAAGCTGCACTTCCACCGCACGGTACCGGCTCTACTCTGCTTGACTCTACTCACCTTTTTTGGTTTTCCATTAGTTAATTAGTTACCCTGCACAGGATATAAATTAATGATTCAATATGAATCTGTTTTTGCAAGAAAAAGTCTAAAAAACCATTGCTTTGATTTTCAGGGCCTGTCCATAAAAAACCAAATCCCCGGCAAATTACTTTCCTCTGACAGTGTATCCTCTGATACTGGGCCTGATGCCATAGATGATTCGTGAAGTTGCCAAGTATGAGCATAGAATGAGGAAGAGGGAAGAGCATATGGAGATAAAGGAATGTTTTCCAGGAAAAAAAAAAGTGACAAAGAAACAGACAGAGAGTTGGAGGATAGGGGACAAAGGGAACAGGAACAGGCAGCACAGAGAAAGAGAGGGTGAGAGAGGAGGAGAGAGGAAGTAGACAGTAGCTTGCGTTCCTGTGGGACAGTTCCAGTGGAGCGTATCCACTATTTGTGTCTACAGCTTCAAGATTGACAGGCAGCATCTCATTCATATGAGCAGACAGCTAACACTGAATATTACATATGGCGCTGAGATGAAAGAGCGCACCACCACACACATACATAATGTTCACACATACAAGTTTGCACCTGTATTTGAGGACAGCTGCACAAGCTCAAATTAATAGTTTATTAGATTGTATGTAATATTTCTCACCAGATGTGTTTCTTTTGCTCTCTCTCTCTCACACACAAACACAATTAGGCAAAAAAAAAGTGGCTCATATTAACAGTGACTTCTGTCCAGACTGTAATGGTTCGTAGGATCCAAATATCTAATTACAACGTTACTGCCAATCCAGCTTCTCTACACTGAGACAAATGACTTATTTTCTTTCTGCTCACTTTCTCTCTTCTCCCCATGGCTTTCTATTTTTATAGCCTACCTCATCTATCACCTATCTTCCTCTCTCCTCTACTCCTAGTTTTTCTACTGCTGCACATCCCTCAACTGAAAAATGGCTCAAAGCCAAACATTAAAAATATGCTTTCTCTCCATTCTGTCTTTTCTCTAAACGTTAATGAAGGAAAAACCTTTATTGAGCCGCCTGTTAGTCCAAATACCTCTCCATGTTCAAACTCTTTGGTTTTTCTTCTTCTTTCCAATAGTCTCTCCAAACTGACTTCCGCTCCTTCTTCTCTTATTTCCTCTCAGTTTCAGAATATTGACAGTCAATCAATACCAAGAGAACCGTAAAGGAGTGGGAGAAAGGCGAGATGCAGGAAGAATTAAGAAGAAACCAAGGGAAAGACAAGAAATGATGATGGAGCCCTTAGAAAACAACAGTCTTTGCACATTCCAGATGAGAAAAGAGAAGTTTCAAGCATTTAATACAGAAGAAAGAGAATTTCAAAGAGAGAGTATAAATGAAAGAAATAAATGGAGCAGAGAGAAAGAGAGTTGCCGCAGATGAATGGTACTTTGGACTTATCAAAATGACTACTTGTCAGAGCATGAGTAGTTATATTCCAGCCCAGACGTTTAATTCCCTTGAAGCACAGTCTGACACAAGAGACTCTCTTCCTGCTGGTAAATCTGAAGACTTCTCACCAAATCCACAATAGAAAACCGACACACAATATTGATGAGACAATATTGACAACGTTGCTGTATCAAAGTATAATACAGAGAAAAATAACTTGTTGGCTGAAGAAGGTAATGTTCTTTTACGTTTCCTTATAACCATTGAACTGCTGTGCAGCAAAATGAGACTTCAGCTGAGATTTCAAAGCACAGATACTTGTACTAAATGAAATAATAAAAAAAAAAAGAAAATTTTGGTGGGTCGTTGTGCTGTTTGGTATGTTCAGTCTTTGGTTTTGGAACAGTACAGGCATTTAGGAGTGTCTGTGCAGTCTGTGTGACAGGATCATTTTCTTCACCTCCAGAAAGAGGTGGAGGAAATGATGAATTGGTGAATCTGATTCAAGGACTCTTAGGATGTCTGCTGGAGTAATTACCTTGGGTCGATTAACATAGTGTGCTTTGGTGAGGACCTGACTTTTCTATGTGGGGTTTACATGTTCTCTCTTTGTCTGCATCGGTTCCCTTCGGGTACCCATCCCTTTGGCTTCAACCCACAGTCAAAAAACAATATACTGTAGGTGAATTGATGACTCCAAATTGTAGGTGTGAATGTGAGTGTGATTGGTTGTTTGTCTTTCTATGTGTGGACCTGTGATGAACTGACAGTTCGGGTACCCATCCCTTTGGCTTCAACCCACAGTCAAAAAACAATATACTGTAGGTGAATTGATGACTCCAAATTGTAGGTGTGAATGTGAGTGTGATTGGTTGTTTGTCTTTCTATGTGTGGACCTGTGATGAACTGGCAAACTGTCTCGCCCAATGTCAGCTGGGATAGTCTGAGTGAGAGATGTTCTCTTATTTTTGTTTTATGCTTGTAATACACTGATCCGACTGATCTATCACGAGGCTCTCGCCCTCTGTTTGAAAAGTAAGTCAAGCAGAGTGACTGTGGCATCCTCTTTTACTCCACGTGGCCAAGAAGCAGGGATCGCAAGTGCAAGATCAGTTTCTTCTTAAGATTTCTTCTTCTTTCTCTCCTTTTCTACCAGTTTTTTTTTCTTTTTTTTTTACATGAGATTCAATTGCCAAAGAGAGGCATATGACATCAATGTGATGTAGAACATTCTAAAAAATTAGAATGATATAATCCTTTTAACACTAAAATATGCATTCTAATATTTTTGAGTTCTTTTTCTTTTTTTTTTAAAAACAAAATAAATAGTATAAAAATTAAGTGCTGCAGTGTACAGAACACATGTGACTTAAAATTGTGTTTTTAAAATGGTGATGAGTGTTCTAAAAGATTTTGTTAACAAATAAAACAATAAATAGTAGATGTACGATTAATCATGCTTGGCTGATTAATTAGTGTGACAGGATGTTTTTCAAACTACTATACTACTATAAGTGGATCTGGTCCACGATGGTGGCTGATGTTAGAGCAGCCTCCACCAATCAGCCTCACACCTGGAATTACTGACTTTAAGGGAAAACAACAGCTCAAAAGATGAAAACCGCTTGGACTTAAGTCAGTTTGATCACTTCCAGATGCATTTGTTAATTATCAGCAGGCTAATCAGCTCTCAACCTTTTCCTGCTATAAAACATCTTTATTTGCAGCTATTAAAAATCCATTATCACTCAACCATTAATAAATAAACAACACTACTTTTACTTTTGGTCAACAGCATGTCAAATCCTCTGTCTATTAACATACTCTATTCCTGGAACTCACAGTCAGGAGCAACCACCAGAAGACATGAACATCCCAGAGGAAAGGTTACATATCTGGATACTAATCTAGAGAATCTTGAGTAAAAGGTTCACCGAGAATGAACTGGAGAATGAGATCAAGGCCAAGGCAGAAAACTGAGAATGAAAGAAATTCACACCTCTGAAACACATGTGAATCTTTTCTACTGTATGTCCTTGTTTTCCCAAATCATTTTAGATTGTAAAGTTCATCACTGTGTAAGCCTCACATGGCTTTCAGGCATGTCGAGATCAACCTGTAGATATATAAAGCTATGTGAGACATAGGCTGGTGGACACAGTGTAATAAATAATACATAACACAGCATGTCACTAGATTACCTTGACATGGCTAAAGGTCTCTTGCCTTCTGCCCCTGGCTATGTGATAAGGTGAGGAAACAAGTAGGAAAGGAGCGCATTAGGAAGTGCTGCTTCTTGTCTTTTTGTCTACTGGGCTACAGGTCGGTCTGAACGGTTTACTTTGGTCCTTGATTTTCTTGTCTGTCAGTTGAACCTCAGCGATGAACATGCAGTTATAAGACAGATGATGATGAAAAGACTCTGCTTGCTCTGATTGTTAACAGTCCCTCCTTCCTCTGCTCCTGAAAAAGAAATACTCAACAGCTTGGTCTGATCATTTAAGTTTTTTTTTCACCTCTCGCACATGTTGTCACTGTTGAGCGGGACATAAATCTTTAGATTAAAAATGATAACCTCTTGATAACACACTGTGGTACAAACAGCAATATTTAAATGGAAAAAGCCAAACCCACAGAGAGAAAATGTTGTTGAGCATCTCTCTTTTTCTGGCATATAAGATATAACCACACTATAGAGAGTTATATATTGGCTGTAATAGATTCCATGTATGCATTGATGAGCGGGAAAAGGGTTAAAAAAAGCAGAACCTGTGTACAATGAGTCTCACTGTAAAAATGTATGCAAAGTGGAGGAAATGCAGATAGGATATGCAGAAAGAGTGTGATACAGTAGGAACCATGATCGACATTTTACAGCAGTGGGCATTTCCTTGTTCTAGTCACATGCAAGAATTCAAATACACTCATTTAAATTCAGTCACTTAGCCTCTTATACAAAACTATGCTATCTTGCCATCCTACCTGATAGAATCCCTGAGCTCCTGTCAGTATCCCACAGCGATAGTGCCGCTGTGGCAACGGGCCAAGTGTTAAGCCAATCAAACAGGCTTTCTTGTCTGTCTGCTCCACTGGGGAAACAAGGGAAGGGCTCAGGAGGATGGAGAGATAAATGTTCTTTCCTTGCTCACAATGCATTACTCTTCTCTGTTTAATCATTTTCCTCCACCTCAGTTCCCTCCGGTAAGTTTACAGAATTTCCTCCTCCCTCGGCTTGTTGGAGCTGTCCTAAACCAGTCATGGCAGTATTGCACTCAGGGTTTCCTCACTTCCCATCTCACAATTCTTTCTCAGTTGTCTTCATTCTGCTCTGACACTCTGTCTTTTTTTTCTTCCTTTTTTTTTTCTAGATCTCTGTGTTGTTCTCTGCGTGGAGTAAATGCAAGCAGAACATCCAAATGAAGCCTGTGGGAAGAAGCTCTCATGTCTTACTGGGAGTGTGTGTATCTGTATGTTGTGTGTGTGTGTGTGTGTCTTTGAGCTGATATGTACCTGTCTCAAAGGATGTACCTGTCTCAAAGGATTTGTCAAACTAAACGCAAGTCAAATGAATGCAGACAAAACATCCGCACTGGGGCTCAGACAAGCTCTCTCACAATAAACTTTTCACACCGTGTTTTTATGTTTGCCGTATGGGAACAGGAATAAATACTTTGTCGTTTTTTCCACTTTGTTGTTGTAGAATTATATTATTTTTCAGTTTTTCTGGAGGTCACCCAAACTATGTTTACAGTAAAAACTGTAACTCTTAACCAATAATGTACTCCCCACTTGTCCCTAAACAAAGGCAGTGGTACATTACCAGAGCTGATGGTGTGCTACAGAAAGTCTGACAGCATTGCAGTTCAGTGCCTGAACAAAACTGCTGATGCTTGTTTTGAATTAAAAAAAACAACAATTCTGAGTATCCATAGCTGAAGTATCCATAACTGAATGGCTTCTTTCTTCTACCACATTTCATCAAAATCTGTTAATGTAGTTTTTGTGCAATCCTGCTAAAAGACAAACAGACGTGTTTTTTTGTGAGTTTATGAAAGGAAAGGGCTATCGAAATTGTACAATAATAATAATAATAATAAACACTGCAATTGCACTGATTTCCATATTTATCACCTAAGGGTGCATCTTGAAGAAGGAAACCACACTGCACAAGGTCAAGATTTAACCCACAATAAGGCAACTTGGCTATATCAGATTAGCACAGAGCAACAAATGCACACAATACAGAAAACCGCCCACCCACAACACACACACACATGCACACAAACACGCGCACACACACAGACACAATGAGGATATTGTTAGGCCAACACAGCACCACTGGTACTTGAGGGAAGGAAAGAGGATTTTAAGCAGGACAGTAATATGGACAAATACTGTTCTCCACCGTTACAGCCACTGTCTAAATACAACAGGGAAACAGCAGCCTGCATTATGTCTGATCAAAATTAGTTGTAAAGAGGACCAAAACTGGCACACACAGACACACAGACACAGACACACACACACACACACACACACACACACACACACACACACACACACACACACACACACACACACACACACACACACACACACACACACACACACACACACACACACCCGCAGCAGCAGCCAGGACCTAATTTCACACAGTCTCACAGGGGTTTAAAGAGCTTACTCAGGAACACAGTCAGTGAGGGAAACAAAAGAAAAAAAACGGGAAAGGTGCTGATGAGGGAAAATGAGACGAGTGAATTGGAACGGTGAATGCAGGGGAAGATCATAAAGGAAAGAGATGAAATAAGCATGTCGGCTGATTTAAGACACTTTAGCAGAGAACTGCAAGTAAGGTTGAGAGATGTCTTTATCTACATAAGCTCACTTTGTAAAAACAAAAGTCTACACAAACAATGCACCTGATACTCTCATACTTAATAGAGATTAATAGGGATATTGTTCTGTCAACACTCTTCAAGGCTCAGTTCTTATGTGATTTGTTACATTACAACAAGTCTGTGAACAAAGAGTTTAGTTTGGGTTTCTTTTAATACTTTACTTTTTGCATATAGCAAATAGCAAAGTCAACTAATTCATTAAAGCTGCAAGAAGTATTCAAACAGCTTAATAATAATAATAATAATAATAATAATCCCTTCAAAAGTATTTGGTTCTTTTCACCTCTGGTGCCAGGAGCCTGTCAGCCTGTGTTTGAATTTAACATGTGTAATCCCTTATATAGGATGATTTGATTAACAAGGAGATGCAAGCACTTCTGTATTGTAAGCATAAATGAAATAACCTAACCATTATCAGGGTAATGGTAGGACTGGGTATGAAACCTCAGTACTTTTTAGGGTACAGACCAAGAAGTCTTCATAATATATAAATTTATTAATATTAATATTAATAGTATTGAACTTGTCAAATGGCAAAATCTACCATTGAATATTTGGTCTAGACCTTGTTTATTAGTTATTTGATAATTTACTAATTTAAAGCTATGTTATAGCCATTTTTATGTTTCTTTAAGTAAAGTTCAGTTGGTAAAGTTTGGTACCAAACCTAAGAAACTGTACTGGCACCAGTATTACAAAATTTCAGACAATATGGAAGTCTGTCCTGACCAATTTCCTTTCTGTCTCTTCACCTACTGTTGCTGCAACATCTCACATTGGGCCAGAGCAACAAAGATCCAACACATTGCCCTCCACAAAAATAACAGACAAAACCAAACACACACACACACGCACACGTACGCACACACAAAATTGATGTATTTTCCAAATTGCATCTAGCAGTCTAACCTGCCATTCTCTCTCTGTCTCTCTGGCTCTCTCGCTCTCTTCATTCAAACAACACCTAGTCCCTAACAAGCCCACATGGGGATTGGGCCTTCCAACCAGGTGATCTCAACACTGATAGGCTGAATGATGTGTTTTCTCTCTGCAGGAACGATAGAATGATCTAGTAAAATTATTGTTTTCTACAAGAACATTGCAACCACTCGAATAAATGTATGGAGGGGTGGTAATAATATTAGTTCAATCTGGGTCATGTCTGAAATGACAGCGAAAGCTCTTTCTTATTTATTCTGATTTAAGAAAAACAAAATTCAATTTAATGAGCTCCCCTGGGAGAAGCGCCCTACCACTGCTTCGTCGGTCAATAGAAGCCTTATTTTACCCTTTAGAGGTGAGACGAGGATTGCAATAGTTTCTGATCACATACAAATCCAATTATTTTCCTCACCCCTTTATGATGATGCATAGCACAGTCAGAAAGCATTACGCAAGTCATGTGTTTTGTGGTTGCCCACTTTCCCCACTTCTTAGTCATATGTACAAGAACATATTCTATTCTATTCTGTTCTATTCTATTCTGTTCTATTCTATTCTTGTTATGAATTTTCCCATCAAAATTGCAATAGTGCTGAAACAGTTAGTCAATGTGGTCCAAACCATTTTCTAGCCAAAACCGCAAAAGATGAAAAGGGAAATACATTATGGTCAAAGTTGAATCCAAATTAACTTTGCTTATGTACCTAGACACTGATTCTGATGGTGTATGATTCCTATCTCAGCTGGTCAAACTCACAGCCAGAGGCCCAGAAGATATTTACGCAATCCAGTCACCAGTATGGTCAATCAAATGGTTGGATGGGTTCTGGGTGAAGTCTTTGTAGTCTGAAATGAGGGACAGCTACAAAGTAGGCCTTCAAAAATGTAAGGAACAAGAGCAGATATAGAATCTTACAGTCTCATGTGTTAGATTGGCTTAAACTGTGTAAGATAGTGCCAAGTGCGCGTATGTGTGTGTGCATACATGTCTGTACGTGTGTTGACTATGTGTCTGCAGTATTTCACATTATATTCTAGTTTTAATCATCAACGCCAGGGAGGTGAAGTGTGAGTGTGTATTTTTAGCAGACCTCTGGTAGATACTGTTGCATGACTGACATTACTGAGCAAGTCCATTGACTCTTATTGAATTATGCTGCCTTTACCATTAAGAGTATCCCATAATTATATGTTGTGTAACAAAAGTTAGACTCTATAGAAATTTAAGAGAATTCACACAGTTTTGATCCAATAAAATCCTGTTCCCATCTTAACAGAGATGCACATGGTTGTTGTGGGACTTTAAACTTGCAGATATGAATTACAGGAGTGCATGCTAAATTTAATGCAAATGTAATTAATGTAATAAACTTCCTGTGTCATATCTTGTGTAAAGTGACGAAACAGGCACCAGTGATTCTTGTACTAGAAATTAAAGAGAAGATACAAAACATGCATTGCCAGGGCAATTCTGCTGCTCTTGGAATTCTGTTCTCCTTAAGCAATATAATAATTCCTCATTAATTTTTCTATATATCTATATTTTATTGTTTAATATTTACTGTATTTGAAATGTATATTCTATGCCAAATTTCAACTCATCCACATCTATTTATCCACTGCATTGAAATCCTTTTCGAAAGCCCTGCACTTTGGTTGTACGTCTCCCTCCCTCCAACTGAAACAGGTCTGCACCACAATAAAGCTCCTTGATCACAGAATGAGTTGAGCTGTTGAGAGATTGTGTCTGTGACAGTCAATAAGCAGAGTAATCACAAACACAATCAAATCACAACAGTTATGGTCACCATAATTGGCATCATAATCATAAAGCTGACAGGGGTACTGATCAAAATACTGATTCTAGACTGGAAAAGTAATCAAAGTGGATGTGAATGTATCTATCTCCATTTGAAAGTTGGAAGGTTTTCTTTTAAAGCTGGAGGGTTTTTTTCTCAACTTCAAGCTTACAACTGTGACTAAGCCTCTTTCGTATGCCTCTGAGACGGCACGTTCACTGATGTAACTGTGAATCTAGTTTTATGAACATGAAGGGCAGAGAATATATGTGTCAATGCAGCAGGGAGAGAGATGTAGTCAATATTGAAAGAGGATGTTGGAAACTGTTATGACTTAGAACAAGGAGAGATGCAAAATCCCCAAACCCCAAAGACAATCAGTTCACTGTCACAGAAGACATAAAGAAAACCAGACAATGCTCAAATTTCAGTAGCAGACATTTGATGATTTTTTTTTTGCATTATTACTTGAAGAAATAATAGATAATCTCCAAGCTTTTGAAAATCTGTGGGCAAAAATGATAGCGAACATTCCACATAATTGCAATAACTCTGGTTAAAGTCCAGTCGAGGACCTTTGTTTTATGTTAAACTCAGTATTTCTTATCTGCCTCTTAGATGTCAAACTGTCCAATTAAGATTGTCCGATTAGAATTTCTGCTTACCGAGGTGACATTTTGAGTCAAGCTTGAGTCTTCCCACCACCTGAAGCTGAATATTCATTTAAAACTTCAGAGAATACTGCCTCATCAGGTGGTGTGGTTGAGGTTGGAAGCTCTGAATGAAACAATATCATAAAGTCCATGGTATGTAGAGTATTGTCATGCTGACTGCTTTCATAACTACTCATATATGGTCCAGGATGAACAGACAACATGGTGAAAACAAAATGCAAATCTACTTTCCTCTGCTGCAAGTAGTTACAAGAGCAGTGCCCAAAACCACAGAGGTGTTCTTTCCCTACAGTATGTAAAACCTCCTCAACAGCTGTCCATCATGGCTGATAGTGAGGCCTGGCCCAGACTGCCAAGTCCCTTTCTGTGTTGTTACACAGCATATCCAAGGTTTTATCATCACAAATCTTGAACACTGAAACTCCCCTCTAGACGGGCTGCCTAAACTTCAGCCACAGCATTAAGCAAACGTTGCAGATATTGATAAGATAACATACATTTTTGCATTTTAAAAAGACGTTCATCACCTGCAGTTTATGAACACCTGAAGGTAAGAAAGGCTAAGATGTAGTGAGCACAAATGGATGGTTTAATATTTCATAGCTTTGATAAAATGTGTTGTGTAAAAACTCGACTTTTCCCTCCTCTCAGAATCCTCGCCGAACATGTACTACAAATAGCAATAGGGTTGTCTTCCTCTTAAATTGTAATAAATGTCCACACCATTTGCACTGCATGGCTTTACCCAGGTGCAGCACTTTGACATCATGAGCATGACAACATTGGGCTGTGCTTGTTCTTTTACTCTTTTAAAGTCTAACTTTTAAAGTCTAACTTTAAATGTGCATACTGAAGTCAATGAAAGCAATTTTGTTTTGTTGGCTCTATCAGCACTAATATCACTCTTGTCTGATAGCCATTATATTGGGCCATAAATTATCTGAAATAAATCATAAACCCCTATTGTCAACTTGAAGAACACTATAGAGTTGGAGAAATGCAGGATCAGACCCTGCAAGAGAACTTGAAACCGCAAGACTTGACAGCACAGGTTAAAGAGCACACAGTGGAAGATAATTAGTGTCGCGGGGCTCTCTTTCAAAACTCCTCCAAAGAGGCAAAAACGATGGTGTAGTCAAAAGAATACCTTTGGTGCAGTTTATTTACCAGGTGGTTGTGAACAAAAATTATTTACAAGTGCAAAAATGTGCAGACAATTTGACATAGCAATCACAAAAAGGATTTACAAAAACAAAAGACTGAGTTCCTCAGTAACTCAATATGTTCACAAAATAATCCAACAATTTCCAATTCTCAATTTGCTGTTACCTGCTCTGTATCCAACCACACACTCCCCTCTGGGCCTGAGGCAGCCTCCTTTATAGGTGGCTAGCCCCGCCCAGAAGTCTAAAGCATGATACAAATTACACTTGTACCTTATTGTCCCCCCCCCCACAAAAAAACATTCATTCCAAGTAAATTTACATCTTGTAAATAAAAAAAAGTCCCCACTTCTATCGTTTATGAACATCACCAACACATGTGATTAATAAGTAACAGAAATAATTATAACAAAGAAAAAGATTCATTTGTGGCGTCACGTGACGTGACGTCATGCCAGGATATCCGGTTTTAAGGGCGCCAAACATTTTGGCCCGGTTTGGCGAGTATGCAATATGTAAGGTGTGTAAATGTATATGCGTGTATGTATGTATGCTTCTCTTAAACTGGACAACCGAGTGTGCACCCTTGCGCAGCTGAGGGTGCACACGGAGGGAAACGGGGAAATGTTTGCTGTGTGTGTGTGGCTGTGTGGGCGTTGTGAGCATGTGTGTGTCTCTGCACTGCCCGCAATTAGTGTCACAATTTGAAGATCGTAAGTATATCTTATATCTTATCTTATGCAATAACACAGAAAAAATACTATGTGTGCTCATGCATGTAAGTGTAGATCAATTAATTATCTCTCTGGATGACAACAAACAAAGCACCGTTACTGCTGTCAGCTGATGACAACATGCACTCATTGGTGGGTTTTCCTGTTTGGAGGTCTGGTTCAAATACAGATTTAAGGCCCCCTACAACCGAAACAACTAACCAGACAAGGGTCTTATTTATAATGCAACAAAAATCCACTTGCAACTTAAACTACTCACTTTAATTATATCATGTCTTAAGACAGGCGAGCCTGTTAACACAGCCTATGCCTTCCCTCTATGCCTGAATGAGCACTTCAGATCATCATAATATACAGTATAATGTTAAGATTTCAAGAAACAAAGAGAGCTAAGATGTGAAAATATGATAAGTGACAAAGTGAGAAATTAGAAATACACTGGAAATGGTGAATTGAAGGACTGGGATAATTTTCTTTCTGATATTTAGACAGACTTTACATTCCTATATTGGAGCAACAAAAGCTCTCAATTTTTTTTAATGTCCTTAATAAGTGAGTCTGGAATTATTCAAGACACCAGACACATTTATCTTTTCGCTCATGCCACACAGTCAGCATCTGATGAAAAAGCTGAAATTGAAATTGGATTTTTATTTTAGAATCAAGTCATGTCTTTCCTTCGAGGCCAGAAAAAAGACTTGCCTGCTACCAGCTTTATGTCTGTGCTGGACTAAATATGCATGCTTCTTCGCCATGCTTACACACACTGGACACTGTGTACCACGGAGCGTTGAGGTTCATCACAAATTTTAAAGCCCTTACCCATCATTGCTTGCTGTATGCTAGAGTTGGATGGTCTGACTCCACCCGTAAGACTAAGCCACTGGCCGCAAGACTAAGCCACTGGCATATTCTTGGTCTGCCTCCTTCTTATGTCCAGATTTACATCATTCAAAAAAAGCATGGGAAGTTATGGTCTTCGCTCCCGGGACTTATTCTTACTCCCTGTCCCTAAAGTTTGTACTGAATTTGGAAAAACAGCATTTAGACCTGCTGTTTGGAATCAGTTACAAAATGACCTGAATCTCAGAGACTTAAATGCAGGCACATCAGGCTGTAAATGCTTTGTATGACTCACGCAGCCCCTGATCGATCCTTGTTGTTGTTGACTGGTGATATATGCTGATTAATATTTTGAGACTTTTATTAATTTTGTAGGGCAATATAAATTGTGTTTGTATGGCTGTTCGTTGTAACCCTGCTTGTTTGTGCTGCTGCCTGTCTTGGCAAGGACACTCCTGTAAAAAATGATTCTAAATCTCAATGAGACTTTTTCCTGGTTAAATAAAGCTTAAATGAACATAATACTTGTCACTGTGTCCACGAATGGTTTCCAGGTACCTTTTTATTGTCACTGACAAACAAAAGAGGACCACCTGCAGATGTGACATGATGACACAATGAATCCTAAAAATGCAGTAATGACCCTCATCTAAATCTACCTCTTGCAACCAAAGTGCTTTTTATTATTTTGTGGTAGTTTTTTAACCATTAAAATTATAACAACTCAATTTAGACTCACCAATTCACCTATACTGCATGCTTGAGGACTGTGGGATGAAGCTGGAGGAAACCCATGCAGACAGGAGAAGATCATGCAAATTCCGCACAAAAAAGCCACGGGTCAGGATACAAATCCAGAATCTTCTTGCTGTCAGGCAACAATGCTAACCACCACTCTGCCGAGCTTTTAAGCAAAAGAGTACAAAAAAATCCCTTCCTCCAAAATAACGTGGCAGCATGTATCTGCACATGCACAGACAGGACAGACATTCAATTTCACATGACATTTTCAAATTAGATACCCTCTTAATCCCACAGGGGGAAATTCTTTCTCTGCATTTGACCCATCCCTGAGGAGCAGTGGGCTGCCATTACATTACGGTGCCCGGGGAGCAAATTGGGGTTCAGTATCTTGCTCAAGGATACTTCGACTTGTAGACTTGCAGGGGCTGAGGATCGAACCACCGACCTTTCGTTCCGTGAGCGATCGCTCTACCTCCTGAGGCACAGCCGCCCCTGTTACTTGAGTAAAATTTACTTGTTTTAATCAATGGCACATTTCAAAATCAATGAAAAAAGATCAGTAGGATTTAGCAATGCATTAAAATCTATTAAAATAAACCAGATTAAAACACGTAACATTCACAAGGAGCCACAATCATTTCTTTCATTGTTAAAAAGCTGAAACAATTGCAACATAAGGCTGGTCAGTCATAAAAGTTTGCACAGGATAAAAAAAAATGCTTTATTTTAATCAATACAGCTTCCTTCAAAAGCAAATGTTGGTGATGGTGTTTTATTTGCTCTATAGAAGCGAAGTTGTGACCTACAATCAAAACTGAGACAACTGTGGAAAGTTAGTGTAATAGGGTTCATATAAGGACTGCATCCTTTTCTTGTTATGAGTAACCAGGGGCATTGAGTGTATGTTGTGGCTTAGTGAGAACTCATGCAGCCATAAGGCTTGATGATAATTAAATCCCCCAGACAACAACTAAAAGTAAAATTGCTAAAATCACAAACAAAAAACAATCAATTTCAAGACGGGGGGGGGGCTATGAGAACTCCTCATTTTCTCTTTAATTGGCTATCTGCATTTTCTGTTGGTGCTAGTCAGATTATTCTTTCCTCTGCATCCAATACAGCTACTGGGATGCAATAACTGAATGTTTTCTGACCTCTAAAATCTGCTGGGATGGATGTTTTTCACTGCTGTAGCATGCCATGTCAAAGAATATGACAGATGAGCTATAAAAAAAAAATCAAAGTGAGCCTCAGTAGAAGTGTCGCACAAGGTCTGAGAGGAAGGCAAACTTAAGAAATAGTGCCACTGATGAAATAGCTCAGGAACAAAATGCCTGCAGGGGATTGAGTGGAGATTTTACTAGTAGCCTACTATAATAATAACAGTAGTTTTGTTCCCCTCATTTTCCATCCATCCATTTTCATTTTCTTCAATTTAGGATTGAAGCAATACCCATTTTATTTGAAAATGAAGTACAGCAAAGGGCAAATAACAACACAGACGCACACACACACACACACACACACACATACATACACACATACAAACACATTACAGTGAAAAACTACAATTAAATAATTTTTATCAGGACCTCTGGCCCTCCAATGACACACAATCCAATTTCCTGGTAACATCATAGCCAGAAGGCAAACATACAGATGACAGAGAAGGTGCTAAATGTAAAATAGTCAAAACACCGATCAAATAAATATTCTGTAGAGTAAAAAAATGCAGCAAAGAAAGAGGAACAATTTCAAAGATGACAGTGGCACAAACCCAGTTGCAATGTTGTTGTCATTGGCCTGGTCTTTTATGCTTGTGCTCTAAATAACGGCTTCGAATAGACGATTTTGCACTCAGGTGGATGGAGGTTGTGTTTATGCAAATCAGACTGCAAAGTGCAATTTCAGTTCTCCTTTTGGCATGAAATTGTAGTTCTGTTTGGGCTTATTTAGACCACCTCTAGATGCAAATGCAAGTACAAAGAGCCATTTTTGCAGCTTAATTTGTGTCGCAACATACACAGCCCCTTAGAAAATAAATGTACTGTGTGTGAGAAGAGCTTTGCAGCATTCATTTGAACACTTCTATGCAGTTCAGTGTATGGAGATACACACATTAAAACCATCCAGTGAATGCATATCAAATGCTATTTTTTAATGCAATTGAAGCCTTCACTCGGTTGGATTAATGGTTGATTACAAATAATGTCATCCACGACTCAATGTTCTGAGGTCTTTCCTTTCAGCTGATTAAATACCGTCACAATCACACAGCAGCAAGGTGCTTTTCCCTTTAATGCAGATCAAAATGCATGCACATCCTGTCATTGCAGAGCACCAGGACCTAACAAAATGGGTATAAGAGACGGTGTGAATTTCTGCACAATAGATTGCGGATCCAGTTTCTGTCAGACATAGTAAAATGTTATAGGGGGATACAATGGAGGACTAATGCTAAACTCACAGGAGTAAAATTACTGGGTGCATGTGAAAACACCCAAAAGCAAGTCCTACGTGTTAATCATTTAATTAAACATGAAATGCAGGCTTTAATAATGGAACAAAAGTTATGTAATTGTGGTCTCCCTGCTCTCAGAGAAGTTTTGTCTGAGGTGAGCCCAGCCCAACTCATCGTTAAACTGCAATTAATGAGAGGACATGATGGGACTGGTCATAACGCTGAAGCTTGCCCTTACGCCACCTTCTGATAGTGTATTCCTCCTTTAAATACCGTGCACATCCTGCTTAGTATGTGTGTGTGTGTGTGTCTGTGTGATTACAATGCAGTAATGAGGCTGCAAGCTGACTCCCAACACAAATCCAATTCAAACTGTACACCGCAAAGCACGGTCGAGCAGATGAAAAGAGCCGTTCTTCGCATGTAGATGTCGGTGTGTGTGTACAAGAAGCTACATCACAGCACCAATTTCTTTTCCCAGTTTGCTGCTTTGACACATAGTAATAATAGAGTACACGCACATAATCACAAAAAATATGTGTTCGGAAGAGACTACATGTGTGTCTCTATTTTTGTTTATTAGCATAGTCAGTAAACGGTTGATAAAGTCAGAGATGAAGTCAAACACCATTTTATTCCGGTGGGTTCCTGAACTCTGAACATTACCTGACACGCGAGATCTGCCAATCAGAAAGTCTAATTACACTGCAGCAATGAGCGAAGCAAATTCATCTGGGGTCTTTTTTAAAGTATCAACACAGTAACTGTGGTGCTCCTGTGTTTGCATCATGGCAGAAAATTAAATGCTTTTTGTACACACACCAAAGAATTGCAGGCTTACGAATTGTTATGTTGTGGGGTGAACACAACAAGCAGTGGGAGCAAATAAAAAGATGCTGCATGCGTTGAAATGATTGGTTTTACTTGCTTTGATGTTTACATCACTCACATTCCATTTTAATTATACTGAGGTAATTACTGCTTTATATTTCACCCCTGTGGTTAAATTCCATCTTACAGTATACTAGTATAGATATGGCAAACACCCAGATTCCCTTTGAAGACACACACACACATTAACATTAACACACACACACACACACACACACTAACATGAGCATGGTGCTGCAAGTGCAGCAATAAGTCATGGACACTGTCCTCATGATGTGTTAAGTGTGTACTTTGCACAACTGAGTAGTTTTAACAGTCATGTGAGTGTATTTTACTTGTATAATCTGATTTAATATTTCAAACTTTTGCTTTCCCATGATGCTCTGCTGTTTACAGGTAAGTTTACCATACAGCCCTGTAACGACGGATTTCTGGCATTCATGCTGTAATCATGTATTATTTCTCCTAGATTGCACTGCAGCTTACAGCATATCACCGTATGACATTAATAAATTAGAATATGGCCCAGATTCCGTTGTAAATTTACAGTGTAGGTTCTGTTCTTGCCCATCAGCGGGAAATCTGTGATTGTATTTCAAAACCATCGAGTCCCGTCGTAAATGTGTCCTTTTCAGAGACACAGAGAAAAACTATACGTGAGAAGTGTTTAAGGTATGACTAGGGTTGACCATAAAGCAATTATATAAAAAAGACAATAACACAATAGAAAATGCAGTGACAGGCAGACGGGGTTTTTGACTCATGTGTGGTAATTATGCAGCAAGGAGACACACAGAACAGAACACCGACCACTTCTTTCTCTTTCAGCCCCTCTCTCAGTTTAATTACAATTCCTAACAAACACGTTGTAGTTGATTGGCATTCTGTTTGAGGTGAATGCTTTGTTTGTCCGTCTCTGCGCAGCAGGACTCATTTCTGCCTCTAATGACTTCGCTGGCTCGTCATTGATGTTGGAAATACTGGAGCTGTCATTGTCCAAAGTTTAGGAAAGTTGTTTTCTTTGTCTTCCCTTTCGCTCTCATTACTCTGTTATGATATCTTCTAGATCAATTTCCATTATTGTCAGCATTTCATTTGTCTATCGGGATCCCTCTGCCTTCATCATCTCCTACAACTTCTGTCTCTCCATCCTTACCTCTCCACTCTATTCCCCTCATTTGTGTCATACTGATGGGCCTTTTATTAAGAACACAGATTTGCGTTGTGTTTGTTTGTCTCTGTAAGCCTCTGGATTCATTTCTCACTCTAATACCCGGGCTGGTTATTAATGGATGATAGTAATGGAGCTGTCACTTTCAAGACTCATACTCATCCGTTGGGTTCTTGACAGTATATGGTCACATATTGTGAATATTTCACTATTTCACTTCATTCAATTTTGAGATACTCATTCTTTGCTTTACATTGTCAGGGATACATGCAGCCTCTACAGGCCTCCATCTGTTGTGGTGTTTTTGACACAATACGGGCACCTTAAAGATAATTTTCTTCTTTACCACTCTTATTGTCTATATTTGTGTCAGGATTTAAAAGCACCATCAAACCTCAGTGAATGTACACTAAGTGTTAAAGCGTACCAAATGTCATTGGCCTTGTTTAGCCTAGTTTGGCGGCAACAGCAGGATATAAGCAAGGCAACCAACAGCTGACAAAAAGGTATTGGCAGAGGCATTTCCAAATTTCTTTCCTTTTCCAAATTGTTCTTCATGGTGATCAATAGAAAACTATCTTCTCATTTTACGTTATTTACTTTTGTTGCACCTTTGTCCATAGTATCTTATGTATGTGTACTTATGTTCAGTGTCAATAATGCTCTACTACCTGAGCCACAGCCCTCCACACCTCCTATTAGTCTATTTCTGTGTCATGAATACAGCATGAGCATGGAGTTGTGTACGATTGTGCAGGAGGACTGTATGAAAAGCATAATTTTCTGCTCCACCAGTACCCTGTAAATTTGAGAGCGACTTTCTATTACTTGGATACATACATAAACAATATAAAGACAAAAAAAAAAGAGGATCCTCTTGATAAACAAACTTTACAGCCTGCTGGTCCACATTGTGTTTCAGAAGTAAAGACTAAATCAATGTACTGAAATATTTAACTACAAATGTATTACATTCAAAAGAGCTATATTTTATCATTTCATGCCTTGTTAAAAAAAAACACATAAGGACAAAGAAGTGGAAGTTTTTAGTAACGTTATAATTTCAGTGGATTATGTCATTTCTAACACATTATAATTTATTATTGTAATGCAGTGGTGTATTAATTTCCCTGTCTGCACCTATAAAAAATGTAATTATTATTTACCGTATAATACTGTAATACTCTATATAACAGGGTTATTGACTGATTGCTACGGTTCACAACTGTCAAACTGCATTTTTACTGTCTGTAGTGAGATCAAACTGTATGGTGAGAGTGGAAATTCAGGGGCAAGGCGAGCACAGCTACAAATCTCAGCTGCCACACTCAAGCCTGGAGGCTAATACTGTGATACCCAAGGCTGAACCTGCTGAGACACATATAAACATAAGTACAGGCTCAAAGCTGACAAACCGTCCTGTCAATGTCACAGATCTCTCTGAGTGACTCTCAGTGTGTGGATGTATTTGTGTGTGTAACCCAGGTTAAAAGAAACGGTGCAAGTCCAACAAAACATGCACACATACACACATTATTTCCATGAATATGTGTCAAAGCAGTAAACTGAAAAAAAAACCCAACAACTGCTGTAACAGACATTGAAATGCAAGAACTACATTTTGCGCTACAATTTCCAATTTGACAGCATCAGAGATGTTTCTAAAGGTGAGTCAATTAGAGCTTTTTCTTCTCTTTGTTACTAACTCAAACACAATAAACAATAGACAAATAGAAAATACAGACTTACCTGTTGCACCATCAGATCAGACATGAAAGGAAAACAACAAATTCATATGTTAAGTTAAAATCCTGATGATATTTATCCAGCATACACACTACACTAAAACACACACACACACACAAAGGCAATTAGACGATATTAGTGTGAGTTAGGGAATGTGGAAAAACCTCCTCTTGATAAATGAATGTAATATTATAGAATTTCCATTCACTGATTTACATGCCTCTTCTCTAACTGTTTGGAGCACCCCAGGGGAGGCCTCTGCTGCTCAGATAACTTTACTGTATGATGGTGGAGAATTGAGAATTGACAATATCCTAAGTCACACTGTCAACTTATTGTACTGTATGAAACCAAAGAGACAAAGAACATCTGCAAAGAAAAGCTTAAAACTGTATGTAATTTTTTTTTAAGATGAAAGAAGTGTATCTTACACAACGATCATTAAAAAATATGAATATGCAGCCAGTAGAGTATCTGTAGCAATAAAACACCTTTAGCACATTCTTCAACATAGAAGTTATAGGAGGGTTTACATTGCCCAATCCTGTGCATAAATGGGCACCAAACAATTATAAATTAATCTTCATATATAGGTATACAAAGTACATTGATGTTACACACACGTTTTGATTTAAAAAGCCTCCACGTGGAAGTTCAGATAACGCCAAAGTTGTGTGCACATATTGCTGTGATTAGCTGTCTTTCCACAGAATCGCAGCAAGTCTGAAGCATCATCTCTGATAGCGCTCGGAATAAGATCGTGGCAGCAAGGACTGCTATGTTAGCAGAGGCCCTGTGGAGCGCACATCATACACAGGGTAATCACAGCGACAGCGGCTTTGTGGGTGCTTTAGCAAGTGCAACATAAGAGTAAAACATTTCAAATACTGTCCTGCAAACACAGAAGAACTGAAAGTTCAGCAAGCCTCTCATGGTCAATAAGAGGATTCTCTCTCTCTCTCTCTCTCTCTCTCTGTGAGAGTGTGTGTGTGTGTGTGTGTGTGTGTGTGTGTGTGTGTGTGTGTGTGTGTGTGTGTGTGTGTGTGTGTGTGTGTGTGTGTGTGTGTGTGTGTGTGTGTGTATGTCTTGACTGCAGCTGCATAAAAGGTTCCAAATCTTATGGATTTTTATTATCACTATTCATTTGAACAGAAACAGATAAAAACACAAATTCTCTTTGATTTCTCAGAAATCTCTTACATGAAAAAATTAAACGTGTTCCAACTTTACTAACTCACTCTAAAAGATTCAAGAAAAATTGAACTCCTTTAACGTAGTCATCATATATGACAACAGACCTGACAACCAGCAACCCAGCTTCAAACACCTGCTGGTCACATTATAGCAGTGATAAACAAATATCAGCTCATAACATCTGCTTGTGAACATAGAGTACATCAGTCGGGTCTTCTGTAGCTACATTGATCCCATAATAGCACCAGCTAAAATGAGCCATTCAAAGTAAAGCTGTGTCTGCTAGTATTGGCAGGGTGGGACCAGTTTTATCTGTCAGGTCCAGATCAAGGAAGCTCCCAGTATTGATCAGCAACATCCGAGTTCACCTTATTACCCAACTTAAAAATCCAGACACACACACACACACACACACACACACACACACACACACACACACACACACACACACACACACACACACACACACACACACACACACACACACACACACACACACACACAAAGCAAAGCCAAGACGGGAGGCTAAAGCAAATGGGTCTTCATCCATTTGTGTGTGTGGTTGAAAGACACTGACTCAGCTGAGTTTAATTAAAACGGTCACACAATTCAACCTCCATTATGCATATGGATAAATGTATTCATTTTTCACACCCACATCCATCTCTCTCTCTCTCTCTTTCTCTCTCTCCCATCAATTGAAGTCTGACATTGTCATTATCAATCTCCCTTTATCCGCCCAGAAGACTTGACTAGCCATTTGGCTTCAATATTCTTCCCGCGTCTTCATCCTCCCACTGCTCAATCACCACAACCCTTATAGGATAGAGTGAAGAAAATAAGGGGGCTGAGTCCATCACTCTGATTGTTATTAAATGGGGAGCTTCAGGTGGCACGACTTGTGGGGTTGTGTTTATGACTGATGACACAGAGCTCATTTTTCCCATGAAAAATGAAATTGAGTTACTTCAAAACTGGAACAAAGAGCTCTTTTTCTACTTGGTTGCCCATCAGCATCTACATACCACTCTACTACACACACATTGAGGCCGGTGAACTGCTGGGATATGAGGGATCAGGCAAATTGTGTCTGTATGAAATTTGATAAAAGTTCAGAACAGTGATTAGCCTGCTGTACATAATTAATACTTGTTGCTATGCATGTCTGATTTAGGGAATTATGGTAGGAATGTGATTTCAGCACATATCCTCTGTACTGAATGAAAGACAAGCCTTCATGTAGTCATCTATGCACTGCACAACAAGGATTAGTGTAGATTTGTGTAGTTGTGAAGATTTGAGAAATCATTGTGCATGTTATTCTCATTTGGTTCTAATTACTCTAACATAATCTACGACCAATCGACAGTCCAGTGCTTAATTTCTCATCCGCAAGTCTTTATGACTTATATATAACTTTATAATCATGTAATGTTTGGTGTATTAACTTGTTTTGCATTCAACATATACTTGGTAATTCAGTTTAGAGGAATTAAAATGCTATATCAAGTTTTGTTTAATGGTGTTTTATGTAATGTCTGTTACAAAAAAAACATACGTTAGGGTTGGGTGATCCTTTCTATTGTCATAATGTCCTGACCTGATAGCTGGGACCAGTGGCAAAGGTGTGTGAAACGATATGAGATGAGCGTGGCTCAGTCTGAACATTTCATTTAAAATATTTAAACATGAAAAATCTATTTAATAACAACATCTCAACTATTCCATAAGCAGCTCCTTATTATAAGTCTGTGTGTCTGTCTTAGTCTGTAAGATAACAGCATCATGTGCTATGATAACCTTAATATAACAATCAAAATCATATCCATGATGTTAAAAGAGATGTTAAAATCATTCTGAAAATTCACTGGTCACTCATTGATTAACAGAGCTTAATGTCGGACATGCTGCTCTACCAGAAACATCTCTAAATGCACAATAGGCCGATTCTAGAGGTAATTTTTATAACATTTGTAGGAAAAAAACAATTGTAGATCATCCCTAAAATCGTCAATATACTCAGTGGTCAATCATCAATACGATTTAAGCAGGAAGTCTCTTATACAATAATATATTTTCAAAAAATGTGAGTAATCTTTCATTCTGCGACAACAATTCATTATTATTGTACAGTTTTTCCAACACAAATGACATCAATCTCAATTTTGTTCCAGTTTCTTCAGTCAGTCCTCTAGAACTAGAGGAGCTGTCGTCCACTTATCTGAAGGTTGGCTGATCGATCCCCCTGCTCCTCCAGTCCACATGTCACATTGTCGTTGAGCAAGATACTGAACCCCAAACTGCTCCCAATGGCTACTCCACTGGTGTGTAAATAATCACAGCTCCTGCTGTGCTGCTCCTGTGTGAACTGGTGAATACTAAATTTTAAACATGAAAAGGGGAAGGTAAAAGTTGAATAAAAAAATAAAAACGACATGACAACTGTTTGGCTCTACCTTCAGGCTACAGGACAGAAGTGAGGTCGTCTATCCAAAAAACAATAGATTTCCCCTGTAGCCATTCTCATCAAAATATTAAACTGTCTTTGTGACTTTGAGACAAAGAGGATAATGTAAACATCACATTAACAGTATGAACATAAACAGCATACAGTGCAATACTTAAGCATCACTTGTAATTCAACCATTACTGCATTAACTTAAACTCTGCTTATGTTCTATCCACTACAAAGGCTTGTGTAAAGGCAAAGGCACCATATGCAGTCGGTACAACCCACTTTACCTCTAGCCATGTCTGCAAAATAAAAAAAGTTTATACGGGATACAAGGGATAAAAAACACCATCTGGCTTAAATGTGGTTACTCGTGTTTCTCTGTATTTCAAAGTCAACCTGGAAGAGGACATCCAGCCAGCTGTTCCTCAGACAACATTACAGCCTCTGACTGGAGAGTAGCTCTTTAGTGCCACCAAAGTTGACGGCGACGTGCTGAAACATATTCCAACGCCACCACCGTCCCTAAGAGAAGCAGCAGTCTACCTGAGGGGTTAAAGTCGAACCGTGTGACCAACGCTGTTTTAGCCAAATTTCTGGCCCTTAACACAGGATGACATGCAATAACAACAACAGTAGGGCAGTAGACCATGAGAAACCCAAACATACTGTATCCCCTGGTGCAGCAGCTTCAGTTTCAGTTTCAGTCCACTAAGTCTTAGGAGAAATTAACTCTTTCTAAGTACCTTACCCAGGGGGCTATTGGAGAGTCCATCCAATTTACATGCAGTATTCACTAAACCCCTTGGGGCTGAACTTGCCTTTGCTTATTATTCCACGGAGTTTGTCATAAACAAGAGTGCAGCAGGGAGTTGCTTAGCTGCAGAGAACTACAAAACGATGTAGTAAGGAGTACGGAAGACACTAAAAGCTACAAGGGACAGGTCTGCCACATCTTGGTGTCAATTTCTACCTCCCCTCCTTCTTCATCCTCACGCCCTCTCTCTCCCGGGAGCATCACATGAGCTGCAGTAGCAGAAGCATGCTGAATTATTGAAGCAGACAAGTCTCCTCTCAAACCAACACACACACACACACACACACACACGCACGCACACACACACACACACACACACACACACACACACACACACACACACACACACACACACACACACACACACACACAGTCATACACACAAACAGTAACTGTATCCCTGGCCTCGACGGAAAAAATGAGATAATGACCAATTCAATCTGACATTGTTTTAGAGAAAATAAACATCAGAGTGAGAGACGGAGAGGGAGGGAGAGGAGAGATGCTGACACTGATCGAAAGAAGGACAGGGAAGGTGCGAAAAAGAGAGTCAGACTGCCACTGATTTATTTCACACTGTGACACTCAGGGTTACTCTCAAATGTGATCCGAGCAAGACTGGCTGCTTGTGCATAAAATCTGCTGCATTACATAATTGATTAAGCTTCTCATGAAAACACAAAACGTAGCCAAGCATCGCTGTTTGTATGATCATCTGCATCAGCTATCACGATGGGCAAAGCAATGATTGCATCCATCATCTCAGCAAGACCGTCTGGGAACAAGCAGAGGCCCGACACATACTATCGATCAAAGCATGAGGCTGCTTTATAAATCACAAGATATAACCTCATTACACGATGGTAAAAAGAGGAAAATGCTGCTCCCCAGAGTGTGGCAGCAACATGTTTCACAATACAAAAGGCAATTATTGTGACTGCAAAACAAATGGAACGCAACAAATAAATATCTATACCTGCCTCATGTTCACGTTCCCACTGATTAAATTTAATAAATCTCTTTTGATGTACAGTGTGTGAGCAGTTTGTGTGGTCATAGATACAACTATTCATAGTGTTTCAACCACTGACTGGATAAAAAGATAACATCACAGCGTTTGCCCCCGGTAGCCTGCGGCAGGATAGTTCATAAACCTCATGGAAGTGGATGGGACAATACATTTTTTCCCAATAATGGTGTCTGTCAATTTAGATTAATTAGTTATTTAGTTCTTATGATGCTGATACATGCATACTGTAGGTGATCCAACGCAAAACCTCTTAAAGAGACAGTAATTAGTCATTTGTGTATAAAAAGTATCTGCTTTCTTAAAAAAATAATGCTTAAAGTAAGACATCTATAGACGTAGTGGCAGACTATATCAGTTTATTTTTAAATGCTCTGAATAGGGGTTCTCTGTCCTGGTAAATCTTTAAAAAAAAAATCAGCCAAATTAACAATGTCTCTTCAAAAGAATCAGGAGAGCTTCGTATCAGGTCCAGATAGACGGACAGAAAGACAATCCCCACAGAGAGAGGAGAGACACATATGCACACATATACACACAAAGACACACACATGTATTAATGATAGATTTCATATTTCTACCATCCTTTCATCCTCCGTCTGTCCATCTGTTCTGCCCACAGTGTTGATGGGCCTCACATTAAATCTCCTCCTATTCGTTTCTTCTTCCATCATCTCTCTTGTGATGTGAACCAAAAATTACACTGGCAACCCATTGGCTCTCCTACTTTGTCTCCAACGCTCTACCAGCTCTCCCTCCCACACACACACACACACACACACACACACACACACACACACACACACACACACACACACATACAACCACACACACACACACACACACACACACACTCTCAAACCCTATTCATCCTGGTCCCATAAGCCTGACCTTTGTCTAGCCTGTGACTGAATTGTCGTCCACGCTGTTTGTGTGTGTGTGTGTGTGTGTGTGCCTGCAGTCCTCTCTTTTCATACTCTTATTGATTATACCAAGGTTCCAATCAGTGTTACCAGGACCTGTAAATTTACTGATCGATCTCTCCAAGAGCCTCAGGGTGTGTGTGTGTCTGTGTCTGTGTGTGTGTGTACATTTCTGTTAACTTTTGGGGACCTTTTATAGTTGCAACACTGACCTTGAAAAGACTAGTGGTCCTCACGAGGACTAAAGACCAGCCTTAATGCAGCACAATGTCATTTCTGAGCTCCTCATATGGGATAGGGTTAGGGTTAATACTTGTCCCACTTCATGCATACAACCACAATTCTTCATTGCAGAGATCAGAATCAGCATTTTCTCATTTGAAATCAACAGTTCAGAGTGACAAATATACACACAGGAGGAGAGCATGAAGAACGAAAAATAATGAAAGGAGCAGAAAGCATGAAAGAGAGAAGGTTTATTTTGAAGGGCACAGTTCCATGAGCGATAAGTCGAGTATAAAACGAGAGAGGGAAGAGCCGGGAGGGAGTGGAGGTGATAAAGAGTATGAAGAGAAAGTACAGAGGCAGCTTAAGCTGAGAAAAAAATGGATAGAGTAGGGAAGAGATAAGAATGAATGACGGGTTTTCATCCAAATCTTCACTTAATTGATGGAGATACTGTATGTCTGCTGGAGTGTTCACTCAGAGAGTTTGTGTACATGTAAGAGAAAGTGAAGGTGACTTCAGGGTTCCTCTTGACTAAGCTCTTTCTCTAAACCGCACCCTTCCCCTCCCCCTCGGCTGCACAACCAGCCAATCAGGACACACACACACACACACACACACACACACACACACACACACACACACACACACACACACACACACACACACACACACACACACACACACACACCGGGGGCAAGCAAAGATTTAGCAGAAGACAACCAGCTCATTTGGATGAAGTGGGAAGCTTCCAGGTGTGAATGTGTTCCCCGTGAGGCAGAGCGGGGCTGAAAAAGAATGTGAAAGCTCAGCAGAACCCTTTACTCCAAATGCAAAGGAGGAAAACATGCAACACAAACCCCCCACATTGGCTAGCTTTGAAAATAATAACAGCACTGCAGATGCTTCTACTGCAGAATTTGAACATTGTAACTAAAAGGAAAAAATGCTGTACACACATATACAAACACACACTCTTGTTTTGATAAAGGGCGACAGCGGGGGTCTCTGACTGGCAGCCTTGGAGAGGCTGTTGTCTTGGAAGAGAGAATAAATGACAAACGATGACAAGATATTAATTCATCGACATGAGAATGAGCTGAGATAAACCACACACGCTGCCTAACACACACACACACACACACAGTCACATATGCAGTGGTTTCTAAATTGGCAAGGTTTTCAACCTGCCACCAGGTTTAACATCTAATAAATAGACAGTCTGGATACGGCATACACTTACACACATACATGAGGAAATAGGCAGCACGCATCCAACGTCTGTCACAAAAAGGATTTAGTGCATCTGGTAAATCTGGCAGCATGCAAACAGGGTGGAAGACAGGATTTCAGAAGGAAAAGAGAGAAAAGCAAGGGGAGGAAGACAGGGACAAGGAAAGCCTCCTTTAGAAGAAACAAACAACAGGCTCAGGAGAGTGAAAACAACTTTCCTTCCCCTCGAGGATAAAATTTGAGGCTCTCTGCATGTCAATGAAAGCTTTTCAGTTAGTGTTTGCAGACAGACTGACAGGAGAGGAGAGGAAAGGAAAGGAGAGGAGAGGAGAGGAGAGACAATGAGATGTCAGGAGACTAAATGAGACAAGATTATACAGCACAATGCAAGCTGCAAGGGCTGTATATTGTTTATATACTATTACCGGAATGATACGTTTCTAACTGCTACCAAAATCATCTACATTTTACAAGTGAAAGTAAATAGTCTGAATCTGAGAGCAGGCATCCAAAACTAACTTTCAGTGGTTTTAAAGAAGTGCTGAGGTTTAATTCCCAGCCAAGTAAGTGTGTGTGAATCAATGCATACTTATTGAGACTCAAGAAATCTCCAGTCGACCTGATGACCAGTTCGCTACACACATTAACATGGATCAAAATTATGGCCATGTTATACACTGACTCCCCAACACTAAAGCTTAGCTAACACAACATTACACCTCAATAGAAACCACCTCATTATTTCCTTGCACAACATAAATCCACCAATAATAGACTTGCTGAGGCCAGAATAGCAGAAGTGGCTTGAACTGGCTAGCTCAGCAATCCACAGATAATACAGTATTAGCAGAATTCACCACTGCATAAAAAGCAATTACATCTGGAGCTTTTCTATCATTGCACGAAGTAATATATCTCATCTACGACTTTTCAAACCAATAAACTCAATGTTTAAAATGGTTTTGTTCTAAATCATTATAAAGTATTTCCTCTTTTCACTGCTAGAGACCGTATAAGTTTGACACGTAAGGTGAACAAGGTAAAGAAACCCAGCATAAAATCCGAAGGATAGACGAACTGTTATCAGATAAAATTGTGACTGTTACTGTAAGAACACTTCTCCTCGGATTCACTCAATCCACAAATATATTGACTGTAATTCTATATGAGAAGAGCTGGACAGAATGAATGTCTACCACTTCAGGAATGGTTTCATTAGCAGCACCACAGACAGTGTGAAATTCACTATAGTTACACACCCATGCACCATGGCTTCAACTGTGCCATGCTGATGTTACCAGATTTGAAATGGGTGGTAATCTGCTCTTTTTTTTTTTTACTGCTGCAGTGTCTACTTCTGTTCCAGCTGCATCCCTCATATTCACTTTTGTCCTCAGCAGAATACTTTGATGTAGCCAAGAACACAAGGTGGTTGCAGCCTTACAACACAGTTGACCCTGCGTGAAACACAAACACAGTAGATCTCAGTGCTGCATCCAACTCTGTGTATATTCACCGCAGCTATATTTTATTTGCATAAAAGCTTTTGAAAAGTAAACTGGTGATTGTAACCCAAGGAAAATGGAAATGTTTTTGGCTGAAAGTACAACAAGGGATTTTGGCAAAAGAGCAGCAAATATAATTAGGGAAATTTATGAATCGAGACACTATTTAATTTGACAAAAGCATTTAGATATCCTCTAACAAGCTGAGCAAGCTCCAAACCCTCCATACTGCATACTGGAAGCAGGCACTGCACTAGGAAAAATAAAATAAGACACTTTTCCACTAGACAGCTAATCATGCTTTAGATTAGATCCACACAATTCCACCAGTGGCAAGTGTGCAAAAATTAATTTAGCTTCAGCCGCAAGCATTCACAAAGTTCAGTCTGGAGACAATGCAGTTGGTCAATTGTTCTACAAATGTGTCCTTTTTTTCTATTACCATCTGAAATGTATGCATTAAGAATACAAGCTGGCAGAAAAGATGCCTGCTTTGTTTTGATAGAGGGAAAAAATGCTTTTGAACTGACAATGTGATGGAAATGAGGGACATTTTGTCCTGCATGTCCTCCCTCAGTACAAGCAGACTAGAATAAAACCGTCTCTATCTGCATTAAATGTATCTCACAACACATTACAGTCCCGTTATTAGGAATGCAACTTGGCAAATAATAAATCAAATCCATTTTCCATATGCTTTCAAGATAAGGTACCTGAACTTCGTTAAACTATTGCACCAGCTCCCCTGCCAACAAATGGATGCTCATACATTATGCAGGAGGGAGCAAGTGGCTCATTGGGGATGCAGAGTGAAACATGGCAGGCAGAGGAGAGAACAGCAGAGAGGAGGAGCCATGGGTGAGGACAGAGGGAGAGGGGGGGGAGACAGAGAGGTCTATGGCTGAGGAAGCACAGGGTCATTCACTGCTCCAGAGATACATGATGAGAGAAAGACAGAAGCGGTGGAGGAAAAATGTAGAGTTCATGAGAAAAGAGAGGAGGGGGGTGAGATTGACAGAGTGACTGATAATGATCGTTGATGTCTCCGTGTACCTGTCCTTTTTTTAATTTATTGAGTATCAATGGAGCCCCATCATAAAGACTGTTTATCAGGTGAAATTTAATCTCCTTTTATTAAAAAAAACTATTTTTTTCCTATGCATTACATCCTGAACTTGTGAACCACAGTAGCTGTTGTTGTGTTGGCACTTTTGGAACCTAAAAGGATGAAAAGGAGGAGATTAGGAAACCAGTTGTGACCAGAGGGGGGAAAAAAAGGGCAACATATGCAGATTGTGCAAAGTGCGCTTGTGGTAAATACTATGCTATATCATTGTATTCGGTGTCATTTCAAGTCGTATTCACATTCCCTTGCTGTTCCAAGAAGACTGAGCAGGTACTAAAAGGTCACGTGAAACATTGCAGACCACTGATTGGTCATTGCCCGCAGCACAGCACAAATCAATGGCCGCCATATTCAAACAGCCAAAGCTACTTTGGCAGCTGTAACTTTTTTTTAAAAATTATTGTGGCTGCTATATCGAGGAGGTGCAGATGTTCTTGTCTTTCATAGCTAATGAGAGGAATCATGAGCAGCGTAACGAGAGGTGTGTGTCGCGTTGAAGACTACGCCATGACAGTTTCCAGTGGTGTCTCTATGACAACCAGCTACACTGAGGCAGTGCTATGGTCTAATGGAAAACGACCTCTAGAAAAGTACCTTATACCAAAGCTGAGGTGAGCTGAGTGGAGTAGAGCTGGTACCACGTGGTGGAAATGGGGCTAATAGCTCTGAATATGCCATCATGGACATGTTCCACTGTGTGATTCAAGACCACTGTTTAGAATTGACCACTGATTTCACCACAAATTTTAGAAATCACACAGAGTGCAATGGGCCACTGAGCTCATCAGGATCACAACTACAGCACCCTAAGATCATGATCTCCTCAAATGATCCAAATTATATGACTGCAAGAATTGTTGTTTTCCTGTTTGAGATTGATTCACACAGATGCTCCTAACGTAAGGTCTGACTTTGACATTAAAAGGGGTTAGCACAAGAGAGGGGGAGGAGAGAAATGACTAAGAAAGACTGGAGGACGGAGGAAGACACAAAACAAAAGACAGCCAATGTTGCAGGAAACAAATTGTGACCGGCAAGATTCCCTTTGTGACTGGGCAGAAAATCCACACAAACAAAACAGCAGCGCCTGAAAATGGTTGTAAGCATTTCATGAAAAATTAAACGAAAATGTCAGCACCTCTTCCCCTATCAATTGCTTCTCACCTCCCTCCTTTCTCTCCCTCCTCTCCCCTCCTGTCCTACACCCCCCCTACACTGACAGTTCCCTGCTAATGACTTTCATTCACAAAGGACACCACTGCAAGGAAATACACAGTCGGCAGGAGACTCACACAAACACGCACACTGCATGTAGTAGAGCTGTGGCTGAGTGTACACAGACATAACTACGACATGCTTACATCTCACCTCCTACAGTGCTGTAGGATCCATCTCTAATAAAACCAAAATTAGCCCATTGTCTGCTGAAATGTTTGGAGAACAGGTGAGCAGTCAGCAAGAGACAAAATGTTGAGAGCATGGTATCATGGTTAAGGCTGTGATTAAACTATCATGAGGAAGTTCTATTATGGCTACTGGTTGCAATGGAGAGTTTGTTTGACATTGCAGTTATTTCCCAGCTAAGGCTTAGAGAAAAAAGCCCAAATATTCTAAGAACCCAGCGTAAAGCGAGTTCGAGAGGAATTATAACCCATTTAGGAGTTTAGATGGAGATTGGAAATGTAAAATCACATTGAAAAGATAACCAATGCCAACACAGCACAGGCAGAAGTCACTGCGTTAATTACATGTTGGAAGCAGTGCAAAAACCACCTTCAGTTTACCCTCAGGGAGCTGTGAGGTACACTTTGGATATATTCTCTCTAGCTCTTCATAGAAGACAATTTATGACACTGAATGAAATATTCAAACCCACGCCTGCATGTTTTAATGGCTCCACCATTCCACCCAATTGAAAATGCTTTAAATGACTTTTGCATCACTTTCTACACATTTCCTCCAGATTCATCCTGATACTATATATCTGACACCATTGAAAACTTGCGGACCACCAAAATAAAATGCGGTTCGGTGGGTTTGAATGATGTGGCTGCAAAGCAAATTGCTGATTTCTCAATAATCAGACCCCCATGTTGGTGTCACCTCAGTTAACACTTGATAATCATGTTAAAAACCTTTAAGTATTCACTAGGCCCCTCTGAAGTCAAACCTGGAAGGTTCTTAAAAGTAAGTTCAACTAAAACCATGACTCAAACCCAGACAAATATGGTGGCTTATAGACACTGAGCATACTGAGTGAGGTTCAATTAATTTGATCACTTCATTATAGTGTAAGTCTAATCAAAGTTTAATAATACAAATACAACTTAAGAAGAAGAAGAAGAAGTGACACTGTCACGTTTATATTTAGACTCTCATCTGAAAGATTCAGTTAGACCTGATTGCCTGTATGGACCTGTGGCTGCAGCCATCTGTCTAGGTGAGTTGGGTGGATTAGTGGGTCTGTAGATGTTTTTTTTCAAATTTGTTTTGACAGCTACGGTTTTGCTGCAAACATCTCATCCAAGCTATTGGGCTCTCCTTTTTGACTTGGCGCACTGCCACAATGTGCCTACAGCAGTGCTGTGGTGTTTGGATTTGCTGCTAAATGATGTTCACATCAAAAGATACTCATCTGTCAGTGGTGCTAAAGGCTAATCTAATTCTCCACTCCTAGCAGAATAAGCGGACGCAGATGATGTCATTAATGAGCGTCAGTCAAACATCAAACAGTGGAAAACCATACGGAAATAGCGATGGGAACGTGACATTTGTCTTTTAATCCAGCTTTTTTTTAAACAGATGAGTGGTAACGATTCTAACGATTCTGCATGATAATCTTGATCAGGCCATTATGTAATAAATATGTCAGTCATAACTGTCAGATAAACAAGAAACAGAATTAATCAGTACTGCAGAGGTTGGTCTGTTTTTTATAAAACACTACTGAACTAATAGCTGCACATAAGTCACAGACGTCTACTAAATATAGATGATCAGTCATCAGTTATAAAAGCCCATTGCTGTGATATGGATACTAGAAATTCAATGAAATTGTGAAATGTTAACATGGCAAGTAAAGCAGTCAATTCAGTTGGGAAATCATCAGTCTGTCAGTCAGATCTTTTTTTTTCTTGTGCAAAAGTCTAATATTCCCTGCCTGTCAGTCTGCTTCTTTGTCAACCAAGGTTTGAACCTGCTGAGGCTCTACAAGGGGGATTATGCCTCAAGTACTCACAGGGTGTATCAAGGGCGCAGTGTGCTCACCCTCAGACACACGCGCACCCAGACAGACAGACGCTCACAACGAAGCTGATTATGATGCCTCATTTGGATAGATGTTGTGTCTCTGTGCAACTCACATCTCTGAATCTGTTCCAGGACCTGTCCTTGTTGTGCTGAGCCACGGTGCTCATCCATTTGTCGTTACTGTTACCGGAGACCGCCGTTTCTCCGCTCAGCAAGAGAGCCACGGCAGGTAGCAGAAAGACGAACATCTTCTGAAGCAAAGACAGAGAGAAACAAAAAAAACAACAGAGCGATGTGAGAGACGGCGAGAGAAAGCAACGATGGCAGCAAAGTGTTGGAGGGACAGAAGGATTGCACTTTACAGAACATTCAACTCACATTGTGACGCAGAATGGGTCAAAAATGTCACCAAGGGGACATTAAAAGCTTCCAAACAAACCAGTTTTGTGGTTGCACGGTGTGCAAAAGGGCGCATTGTTTAATCAAACTGACGATCCCTTCAAATCGGATTATAAACATTGGAGAGTTGTCACGGCGGCAGATGGGGCACCGCGAAACGATCAGCTGCGAGCCTCCCCTCCGCCAATTTAAAAAGCAATTTGCGGCGTCAACACAATTGCCGCCCACAGCTTTGTCTTGGCTTGCATCTCCCAAATCCTCCATCCTCAGCACCATGAAAGTCGTCAGATGGGAAACTACAGACTTTCATTTTCCAGTTTATATTTCTTTACTTAAAAAACCCCACAAGCATCGCTGCTCCACCTACCTGGGATAGTTGGTTGGTTGGTTTCCAATTTCGATTCCCGGTGGAAAGTAAGTCCACCACGGCCCCGGATACTCCGGTGGCTCCCGACTGCTAGTATAGGATTGAAGGTAAAAGGGAGCTGCGAGGACAAGTGGACCAGGAGCTTTCTCCTCCTCCTCCTCCCCGGTAACCAGACACCGCCTCCTCTCGCTCTCTCTCTCTCTCTCTCTCTCTCTCTCTCGCTCCAACACGCACTAAACGTGTCATTGATTTTTTTATTTTTTTATTTTCATGTTCACACCAGAGCGTGAGCAGGATTTGGAAGTCGGGCCAACTCGGGATTAACGCACTGCATGAAACGCACATTTCCTTCAATTCACGCGCCTCTGATGTGTGATTCAAGCTCGTGTCCACCATAATAAATACGATTAACACACCTAAGCCATGAAATCGGCACTGTGGTGGTCCCTGAATCTTGTCTGTGGTGGGTAACAAAGCTCTTGACTCCATGGTCAGAGGCAGAATACATTAAACGTCCCCCCCCCCCAAAAAAAAAAATCACTTCATAAATGTGCTGAATAAATAGAATGTTAATTTTGTGGGAATATGTTTAAATATTTAATCTGTGGGTTTACTCTGCTGTGGCTCTCCCTTGGTTTTGTTTGCTCTGTCAACACTCTTGTGTCTCTTTTTTTTTTACCACCGCCAACAGTCTTAGTAGGTAATATTTGTTTGTTTGTTTACTCATTGTCTGTGACATCAAGTTGTCGATGCATTTTGTCAACATTTTATGTAGGGGTAGATCTTGGGACAAGGAAGAGTTGATAACATTTTTGTCTGGGACTGGATGCAGTTTCTGTATCACTTTATTTATTTCTTCAACAATACCTTTTTTTAAAAAAACAACTTTTTTTCTAACATTTACATAATATCATGAAATTTTGGGTACATTAGGGAGACGGGTAGAGACATGGCACTGCTATTAATATTTAGCTGAGATAATGCAGATTCAGATTCATTCAAATATCCAGAGCCGCCATCATGGAGAATCCTATTTTTGTTGATAACTCATAAACTACTGATGATAAATGCGTGATTCCAAATGTTAGGAGAAGATCTGCAAAGTCAAGGAATTAGGTGGGATTGCTTAACTGGTTGTGCGTCATATCCAAGTTACATCATCACCATAGTGTGTGCTACTGTATGCCTCTGGTGCAATGGTACCACAATTGATTAGTGACAATAGTGTTGGCTGAGGTATGCATTCTCTGAGTGCTTTCTGGTTTTCCCTGCATAATGTGTGTGTGGATATGTGTGAAATTCAATAAGGTGATTGATAAGGTCTGTCCATCACTAAATGTTTGGTGGCCACTGTATTGCATGTGTATGTATATTTTACTGCATTATATTAGTGAAACTGTATTGTTTTATTACGTTTAGCATTGTTTCCTCCAGGAATACTAAAGCATATTGGTTATAGGCCTATGGAGATGCTACTCTTATCCTGTTCTTGGTCCAGTCAGAGCTCATTAAAAATGAACAAGGTTTAAACACATAGAAAAGTTACACTCACTCATTTGCAGCTGTGTTTGTTACACTGAGGATTCAAGTATCATCCAAAACCTTCATTCATCAAATACTCTGCTGCAACATTTGTCCACATTATGCTATTAAGGTAAAAGTTGACACATTAGATACATAGAGGTGATAGAGTATAGAATATTTTTATATTATTATATTATGTTTTCACCATAGGATTACAATTTAATGATAGAAAAAAAAACTTTGTTGCGGTTCTAGCCTAATGCTTGAATCCACCTTGGGTCACATTGTCTGTGGATGCTGTGTCGTGTACTAAACACATGAATGACTAGTTTAATATGAATGACCCTGAAGCTAGCCATTTGCCAGTTGGACAAGAAAACTCTCCACCTTGCTTGAAGGAACACAAAAATTGTAATTAATATTAAGTTAATCATGATTCATTCAAAATCCTTTTGGTAGTTTATGCATAATCCATAGAAATGGTGACAAAAGCCCGCGTCATAATGTTAAAGAACATTACAAAAATCCCTTGATTTCCGCATTTATCTGGACCAACTCTAAAATGTAATGCTTCTTCCCTGTCATTTGCCCAACCCTAATTCAAATCCACATAGTTATTGTGTAATCCTGCTAAAAGACAAATAAACAGACCAACACAGGAGAAAAAAAATTACCTTCTTTGTGGAGGTAATAAAAATCAACTTTGCACTAACTGTATTCAAAGGTATTATTATTAAAGCATCTGTTTTTTCCCTCAGCCAAGATCATTAACTATGCAAGACTTTAAGAGGATGCGCTGATTTTTCACATAAAAACCTCCAGCTCTTTTCATTTGGGAAGCATTTACATCTGCAAGTATATTATAAGAGAAGTATTTTTTTACCTCATGGTCCAATATTAGGTGAAAACTCTTCTTAAAAAAAGTGTAGCAATAATCTGGTCTTTAGCTTTATTATGTAGTGCTGGAATGATCAGATCACTGATGGAGGTCAGCCATATGGTTAAAGTTTATATTGCATTTAAGAACTTGCTGTTACTGCCATAAACCTTGATTGTTTAAACACTCGGTATTCAAACAACAGACAGTGAAGGTCTTTGTTATGCAGGCTTATGAGACTGCTTTAAAAACATGTTTTCACTCACTGCTATAGCACTGTGAAGCACTATGTGAGTGGTACAACTAGAAAGTTGTGTGTGTGTGTGTGTGTGTGTGTGTGTGTGTGTGTGTGTGTGTGTGGATGTGCTGGAGACAAACAAGGAAGAGACTAGGAGTGGAAATGTGTTGGGAACATTTGAAAATGAGCAGTAGGGTGTGATAGACTGTTTCTTAATGAACAATGTGTCCATAACTGAACTTGTGCATGAGAACTTCAGACTCCAGAGAAATGCTCTGTCTGGCTGCCTGAGAATGGACAAGGATCATAAAACACAACAGCCTCCTAGATGATATCTGGCTGGGATGTCCCCCTATGCAAGAAAAAAAACAACTTACAAAATATACTATATTCATCACACAACAATTCACCTGTCTGCTTGTTGATCTCTGGGGCATTTGTAAATCCAATCTGACATTCCACACAAAAGCATGCAAGCTACCAGCAAATGGGATACAGAGTGGCTCAGCATCCTGATAGTAGTTTCTATAGAGTATGTATCATAATCAGTATTTCAGTAACAGTAAACAGAATATGTTGTTGACTTGTCCAATCCAAATCACAAGAGAAATCCAACTCTTGTAGAAATAACCTTCAATTGGTTTTGATGTCTCCCTTTGTCATTCGGCCACTGCTAAGTTTAGAAGGTCATCTCTCTCAAAGCAAAGACATAGTTGCCTTTTTTAAAAATTTCCCTTTATATCTTTGTGAAATTGTATTTTTTCAGGGCTCGGAAAAGTTCAAAATGATCACAGAATTTATTTGTTGTGTTGCAAATAAGTTTTCAGGGACAAATAAAAAAAACAACCTTTATGAACATGCAAAATATGGATTGATAAAAAGAGGAGACTTTTATAAAGTCAGCTAGTTTTGATTTTCTCTCCTAATAATCCTAATAATTAACAGGCACTCTCATCACATGAAAATGTGTTGCCGCTCTTTTGGTTTCTGTTGATGTCTTAAAAAGGGTACAAATTGGGATGTGAAGCATGGCTGGAAGTTCAATGGAGCAGGTAAACACTGCAGACACAGGAGCTGTCCATTGTGCTGAAAGTTTCCACTCCACTAAAACAGACTGACCAATCACAAATAGACTGACTTTTGTTTTTAAAATTAGGAGAAAGAACAGTGGGAACCACAGTGGGAACCACATTCACAGTTCCTCCAACCTTTACCCCAGGAATGCTGTTCATTTCTGTTATATAAAATGTAATTAATCAGTAAACTGTGGAGTTGCTGGTTGGTGGATTTTTTTTTGTACCTTTGGACAGAGCGAATCTGAGAAGCAGGCCCTCAAATCAGAAAATGATCAACTGACAGTCTCTGATTCAATTTGACCGTGTTTATTTGTATTCGGACTGGTTTATTGTTTTGTTACATGTGTATGATGTGTGCACTTGTATGCTTTTGTTTCCTTGACACTTGGTCAAGATGGGTTTCTTGTGCTTGTCTTGTCTATTTGTATTGCATTTATGTTTCTCTCCCCTGGAATGTGTGTGTGTGTGTATATGTGTGCATGAGCCTGTGGGTGTGTGATTGGGTGGGGTTTGGGTATTGATTTTTGTGTGATCTGTATATCTGTACAAAAAATGCATTAATAAAAAAATAAAAGAATAAAAAAAAAAAATATATATAACAGTGAATCCTGAAAGTAGGATTGCACAAAAATGTCATGGCTCAGTATTTAGGTTGCCATTTCCTGTTCTATTTTGAAAGTATTTTCCCTGCCATGTGCTTTTGGTTTGCATTTCCTGTGTTTTCTTATGATCCTAGTTTTTGGTTCCACTTATTTTGTAGGTTCATTTCATGAATTAGTGCCACTGTTTCCTGTTTTATTTTGTAGCCTTATTCCGTGTCATTTGCTCTTGCTTTGCATTTCCTGTGTTTCTTATGATCTGTGTTACCCCTTTGTCTTCTGTATTTAGTTCCAGTTGCTCCCCTTCTCTTCGCTCATGTATTCTCTGTATAAGTTTATGGCTGCATCCTCCTTGTGTCTTATTCCCCTTTAATATATTTTCCTTCCAGTGTGTGATTGTCTGATCGTCTCCACCTGTTGTTGTTTCTCCTCCTCCCTGTGTCACCTGTGTATCATTCCCTCGTTACACTAGTGTATTTAGTCTGTGTAATTCCCTTTGTGAGTTGTCAGTTCTTCCCTGCGCTCCTCCATAAATTTTTCTCCTGGATTTATTGGTTACCTTATTATTTTGTCTTGCTTGTTTTTTGTGCCTTAGGTTTGCTTTTCTGTTTTGTTGGATTTTTGCCTCTCGGACGTTTATTTAATTAAAACCCTGAACTGCACTCTGCCCCTGTGTTGTCTGCATCTTTGGGTCCTGCTTTTGTGAATCCCTGACAAAAATGTATCCAGTCTGTTGATACTTTGCAGCAGAACTATCTGAACAATATGTGTAGGGAAAAATAATCACAAGAGTAACAAGATGGTGATTTCTCTGTGTGTCCTATAATTTATATCTGGATCACCAGATCCAGAATTTTACTTGGATCCAGGCTAGACCTTGATGTGTGGTAGATCTTATGAGAATGTCATACTATATTTTTTGTCCAAGTATTGTAGGTATTATCCATGAAGTTAGCAGCAAATATCATGTTTTTGCCCCTATCCTGCAAAGGAAAAAAATCCTTTAAAAAAATTCTGGATCCAGATGATGATCTGGATCGCCACCAATATTGAATTGATTGTTCCTTGGGCCAAACCCAAACAAACCATGGCTAGCAAAACTATTACTCACATGGAGAAGGTAATAACATTGTAAAATATACCACAATATGTGCACATGTGAAATCACAACCCTAGGTATGTAGGCAGATACATTTTTTAACACATTATTACAGATTATGAATTTACAATGTCTTTTTTTATTTGTAACAAACTGACTATATACTTTTTTTTAACATTTACATTTTTACATTTTCTAATCAAATATCGTTAGGTAAATAATTAACAGTATGCAACATGATGTTTACCTTCTGATCGACCAAAGGTAACATAAAATACAACAGGGGCTTCCTGGGAAAGTGTCATGAAATAATTCAGCCAAAACGTCAGACCTAAGATATAGAACAGTCTCTGATATTGACAATTATAAAGACAATGAGACACAAACAAGAAGAGAGAGACAGGAGAGTCAGCAGAACTACAGTATGAAATCATCTATTACTAAAGACAGACAAGACACACGCAGTGATGCAGTTATGGTCAAGAAAAAAAAACAAAGCTTACTGTAAAACAAAAATGACAAAACGAATAGAATGTAAAAAAAAATATCTCAGGGGCTCTTTGGAATTGCACTCTTCTTCAAGTGCTGTGGTCAAAAGACTCCCAGGATATTTCAGAAGAGCAGAGGACACATGAGAGGAGAAACAGTGTAGTTTAATAAACTAGCAATGACACAGAGAGGCTGTCTTCCCATAGTAGACCATTGTTCAAGAGGACACAATATAAAAAGAGATGCACTGCAATGCAGCACGGCACCAAAACTGCTTGGCCTCCCTTGAGTGTAGCAGTAAAGTGACAGCATGCAAGGTCACTGAGTTGTCTTTACTCGGTAGGTAGGAGAGCCATTCTGTTTCTCACCAGAGGCCAGCCCCAAACTCAGCAGTACCCCAGGGATCTTTGACATCATGATCGAGTTTATCTTCAAGAAAGCAGCTTCTTCACACATAAACGACTTTTAGAGCTACTTTATCTTCTTTCATCTGGGAGTTTATTTCTGTCAGTTATGCTTTCTGGTTTTTACTATACATGGGTTATGCCCTCTTTGTAGTCTCGTCTTTATGTTATTATAACCTGCATAATTTCTCTTCACATTTCACAGAAAATGAAACAATAAAATGGGGAAATAAAACAATATAAATATGTTTACATTTAACCATTTCTTTAAATTTGACTTGAAATGAACATGAAATTGTCACTGAGGCGCTGAGAATGCTGATCAAGAGAGACGTCTAAGTTGTCTTCAGTAAACTACAGTGTGCTTCCCTTATGGTGTGAATACGGACATGGGATTATGTCCACGGTCGAAAGCTATGCTAGACATAAAATACTTACTTGCCTGCAAATATTGGCAACTATTTCTTCTATTGGACCTTTTCTTAGTGGTCCTTGTCTGTTAGAAAGAACCCAGTTTCAGCCTTGACCAACCATATTCCTCTATTTCTGTGTTTGTTAGATCACCAGAGAAGAAAAACACCCTGAGCACAGTTTTGATTTTCTTTGAATCACATAAATACACTTGTATTTGGTGCTGATGAAGAGGAATAATAGGTCATTGAAGCTTTGAGTTGGATCTCATCATCATAATTACATCATTATGGGTTTCAGGCTGTATGGGTTATGGTATAACTCTTTGTTTTTTGTATCTAATGAGGCAGTGTGACGAGAACTGACAAGAATACAAATTCTTATGTGTGGGATGAACCAAAATATAAATGCGAACACACCATTTGTACTTGACCATAAAGCACAGGGTCTTCTCTAGCCACTGTGACAGAGAGGACATTGTGTTGCTGACCATAGTGGTGGGCTCACTGCTGTTTGGACTGGCAGGACAGAGATTTCACTTATCATGGTTTTGTCAAAGGGAAGTTGAAACTATGACACTAATTACACTCTGAAACCTCAGAGAGGGGAAAAAAAAACACTGATCCCTACGCTTTATCTCTGAACTTTGCTGACAGGGAAATTCGTACTGATTTTTCTCACAGTTCTATTTGGTGTGTAATTAGGAAAATAGCCAAAAATCAGAATCTTAAAAAAATCTTATCTCCTTCAAACCTGTGCCATTTGTCCGTCCAAATCAATCTCTTTCACTGCTCACCAAATCCCACAATCCTCCAAACAGACAAGGTCCAACTGCCAATTAAGAAGTCTTTTCTCCCCTCCCTGTCTATCAAGCTATTATTAAATGTCTTCCCTTTCATTTTTTTCATTTGAGAGGGTCAAAAAAATCTACGAAAAATGCTCTTTGGCTCACACCAAGACAGTAAGCCTGAAAAACAAGATTTTGGCATAACTGATCAGAAATTTATTCATATTTCAGAGGTTCAACAATCAGTTTCTCTAAGTTCATGTGGAGCCTGACTACCAATCCTTTATGCAAGACAAGTGAACTAAAAGAATAATACATAAGTATATGTATATAGAAAAGTGTAGCACATATCTAAACAACTCTGATTCCAAAAACCTTGGGATGTAAAATATAAATAAAACAGAATGTGATAATTTGCTGATTCCTTAGTGACACAGACATATTTTACTAAGTCAACTTATTTGACTTATAATTCCAGGTGATAGTATCCTGATTGGGTATGAAAGGGACATCCTCAAAAGGCTCAACCATTCACTGACAAAGATGGGTTCATCATTCTGCTTGTATACAGGATATTACTACATTGGTCCAGAAACACTTTGTAAAACAGCTCTTAGTAAACAAAATTTGTTTAAAAACAATTGCATTCTGTAGTTAATTATATTCTATACATTGTCCTAACTTTTTGGAATTGGGTATACATAAAAAATTATCTCAATTCATTTCAGTTGTGTTATATCAATCAATTACAATATAAAATACAAATCCTATCATGTACTATATGACATATTTGCAATGACATAGTGCTTGCACAGTCACCAAAAAATTCTCAGCTTAAAACAGTCAGCCAGCTGGGGCCTTTCTGTGTACCTTTCTCCCACAGTCAAAAGGCATACTGATTAATTGGCAATTCTAAATTGCTCATAGATTTAAATCCGAGTGTGAATGGTGGTTAATCTCAAGCTGACTGTACCCCACTCACCCAATGCCAGCAGGGATCTGCTTCAGCGCCCCCGCAGCCCTGCAATGTGTAAGCGAGTATATATAATGGAAGGATGGATAAACTAGTTGCACATTTAAATACCTCACAGTTTCCTTGAGGAAATCTATTGTATAAGGGTAACACAATCTAGTTGTAGCAAACAGTCAGGCAGGAAAAACCCACATACAGTATGTTGATTCACACCTGTACCCTAGGGCTTATAGCTGAACCACACTCCAGTTGCCTCAGCTGCCTACAGAGGTGCTTATTGTAGACAATGCATGTACAACTCTGCAGTCTCTGCTGTTGAGTTTCAACCAAACAGACATACTTCAACTGGGAGACACTAATTAAAAGAAGGACTTGAGGAGTAATTCAATTAATTTATGCGTGCATAACAGGAATAGTTGACTATTTAAGGAGTCTTCAGTCATTAGAACCCATCATTTTTTGATTATTTCACAGGGGTAGTCGGATTATAAGCCGTACACAACAATATCCCCCTGATAGAGGCTAAACACCAGTAATGATACAATGATGTCCACAGGTTTTGTGTCTGTTTGTACTTTTTTCTCAACAAACAATTACCCCATCTCTCTGGATTATTCTTGAGTCTGATCATCCAGTCTGTCATCCTTCTTCTTTCTCTTCATTCACTTTACTGATCATTGACTCTTTGTCATCGTTTTTTGCTCCCGCAACCCAAAATTGTTCTGACCGCAAGCATCTTCTCTCAATTTGCTGTGCAATTCTGCAGCTTTAAAATTCTGACGCACATCTGTTGTTCATTCTTTGCACTTTTTCATCCTCTGACTTTATATTATTCTCAATGCCCTGTCTTTCAATCACTCCACCTCAGACTTTGCATAGTGGCTCAGGATGTGTCTCAGAGTGCCGTTCTGATGTGTCTCTCTTGGTGTGACCCAAATTGTTTTGGACAGGAAAGTCATGGTTGCCTGTGCCCGACGTCATTTTGTTGTGCAATGATTCAGAAAGCTATAGTTTAAAACATCCATACACTGAGAGGCTCACAGATACAAGGATACAACAAAGAGAGGTAACATAGCCTGTTAATTGTCTCCCTTTGAGCTCCACAGCTGGGGAAGGTGGTTTAATATCTGACATCTATCACAACAGCATCAAAACCATCCAAGGGCGGTGGAGAGTTTTCATGGGTCACACAGTTAGAGCAGATATTGTATTATGGTGCTGCTGCCAGGACAGAAAAATGTTTAACACATCATTTTAGACTATTTTGACATGATCACCCAGCTAGGCCTCTTGAAAATGATGATTGTTTGTGATAAAATATGTAGAACCTGTTGGTTGAAGAACAACTAAAAATCAGCTCCATATACAGACCAAAGAAGATAGAAAAACAAAGCATTAATAATAATAATATCCAGGTATGAAGTGGACTCCAGCAGGATTTGTTGCACTGTGAATATCCTTTGTTAGCCATATTTAGAGGCAAGCGTGAAACTCTACCTTAGGTAATGATTTATATCTTCCATATTCTCTTATCACACAGTGAGAAATAACTTTGTACACTGTTACAAACACACAGGCTGTAAAATATAATCCCCACCATCTGTTACCACATCAGCCACCTGTGAAGATGCCTTCCTCTTGCCCACATCTCTTTCTAGGGAAAAAAAAATACTGGTGATGGGAGAAGATAGAAAAGGAGAAAACACACACACAAAAAAATTACCCAGGTCGATACCTAGTAACTTCAAAATAACAACTGAGGCTCTGTGAAAGATAAGGTACTGGGAGAATACATATTATTGTAAAACTATGATAAACAAATGAGAATGTACAATTAGAAAACAACAGTGGTGGTTAGTAACTTTTAAATATACTGTGCTTAAGAATTATTTTGAGGTGCTTACTTGACTATTTCTGTTTTATTCTAATTTATTTTATTTTTCTATCCTAGACAGCGATGGAAGTGTTTCCTCTTTCCGAACCCATTAATCATCTCTGAGTCCCTCTGACTTATCTTGTGACCCTTTGGCAAGGGCCTGACCCCTAGGTTAGAACCTCTGGACTGAAGCACCTCTATAGAATGTAATCAAACCTTTGCAGTTGCTGAATATCTCTCTAAAGCATATGACAAATTCCTGACACTTTTATGGACTGCATGGTATACGGACTAAATGTTTATGATCTGGTTTAATTATAAGGTTCTATCTTATGGCAGCATAATGTGGCCCAGTGCATAATGCAACACAATGCAAATGTCATTGCAGGTGTCTGAAAAATGCAGTCATCATATTCAGACTGAGCGCCAAACATTGTTTATGTAGAAAATGTTCTTGTACCCATCTGTGAGCCCATTGGTGTGCTGGTCTTAAAATGAGGTGTGGTCAGGAGCATTGATGGTGACTCTACATATCTCGAGGCAGTAAGAAAGAGATGAAGTCCAACAAAAACCTGAACAAAAGTCAATGGTGTGGTATTCTTGTTCTGTAAAGGGAACCCTATAAGATGCACCTATTTGTTACACACTATGGCATGGATTGGATCTGACATCAATTACACACACAGGGATGTGTAGCAGCCCTCCTCCTCCTGAGTTAAATATTGGTATATAATTAATATACAAATTAAGTTGTGGGCAGATGATTGGGAGAATAATTAAAAGATTAATTAAAGGACTAAATATAACCTCTTTGCACCTTACTTTGCTCTAAGATTATGTGTCATTTAACCAACAAAAGGGAGTTGGACGTGCCCAAAATACAATGGACTTTAGACCGTGCTCTATAGATAATTTAAATAATGCCCATAGTAGGCACTAATGGATGCAGATGTAGTTTCTGTTTGGTTTAGATGAATCTATTATATTTTATGCATTTTGTGAAGAATAAACATGGCAAGAGGACAAAGTAATGATGAAATTATGAGTAGAGTTCATAACCACATTGTATACATTGATGCTGTCATCATTGTTTGGCTGCTCTTTTGTTGCACATCTTTTCACCCGTAAAGCCTTAATGCTTTATCAACATAACAAAACCATATATTCAGTGGGAACTTCATCTTGTTACTGTAAGTGTGCCATTGAGTAGTGTCAAAGGTCAGGGTAAGAATGCTAACTGTTGTTATGTCTACTATAAGTTGACTGTGTCTCAGACAGGTGTTACTCCTTCTTTTTTCTGTACTCAAACATTCAGCACATCATAATCTCTGGTCTTCCAACTTGTCATTTTGAACACATTGTATGAAATTTTCCATGATAGATACATTTAAACCAGACCTGAAGGTTTGTTGATGCATGTCCCTGAAAGCTTTTCTGTAAAATGAGTATTTTTTAAAAATACTTTAAGTGCATTTAGCTGATAATACTAAAGCATTTTAAGAAGGATTTTAATCGCACGTCATTGTCTTTATTTTTAATATTGCTATATTCATACCTTTATTTAGGCTAGGTAAATGATTTGAAACCTCCTTCAGCCACTGATACAAGGTTTAACATTTGAAATGTCTCCACTTTGACACGAATGTGAAATACACTGTCCTCATTGAGCAGAGATCAGACCTTTAGGGTGGGCTCTGCCCCTGATAAGCTTGAGACACCCATACAAAACAAAGCTGACCCATCCTGAGCATGCAATTGTAGGGCCATGCAGATCCTTTTACTTAAAAAAAAAAAAGAAAAGCAAATCAATGTCACCATAAAGACCACCAGCTCCAATCACCAGTCAATGGCTTTTCAAAAGAAGCTACAGCTGCCAGTGGAGGTGTTTCTGTGACTCGAATGAAAAAATGATTCTACCCATAAAGGCAGTGGCCATAAGCATGAGTCATAAAAAGCAAGTAGCTTGAAGGTCAAAATAATTAAGCTTAGAAGGAGGTGGCTGCTATATGTAAGTGGAATGAGATTGAGCTATAATATCAGGGGATAGTGCTACAGAAGCCAGGGAAGATTGTTTTTTTCAAATTCTCTGAGCTGCTGAGAAAATGTGGACTGCAACATTTAATGAAATCTTAAAAACAATACAATTAAGAATTCCATGAACATGGGTTTTTGGCTGTGTCAAGAGTTAAAGACACAGGAAGTGATATTAGAGATAATCGAGTCCAACCTCAGCTCATAAACGTTCTTTGATGGAGGCTACTGAGCTTGTCAAGGCCATACTAGAATACATGGTGAGCCAAATAAGGTCAATCTATTGAAGGTATGGAGCAAGTCCGTATGTCTTCTCTGCATTGTCCAGTGCTCTATGTGTTTGTTATTTGCTTGTGTATAGCCACAAGGGACACATCAGGAGAGGCTTTTGCAGCAAGCTCTGTAGTTTGAAAGGTGCTGACCAAATTACACTGGTAGAAAGAGTGCAAATTCTCAGTAAATCAATCTGTGCCAAATCTCCAAGCCAAGCCCCCCTACAGCAGCCACAGCTATCATTAGACTGTCTGTAGCCAGGTCCACATCAATTCGTTGAGATTTGAACCCTACCCGAATGGCGAAACTTTGAGTGTGAGGCATCAACAACTTATTCAAAACCTTAACTTAATGAATTAGCTGGATATGGATAAGTTGGATAAGTTGTTCTTGAAGATAACTGATGATGTTTTCACATTATCTTGGATGACATTAGATTATCAATTTTTTATAACATATGGCACCACTGACTGCATCTGAAATGCATAACCAACATGCCATTTGGTACACTTAAACAGTAGATTGTAGTAGTAGATAATTGAGATTTTTCTTGTCTAAAGCCTTAGTATGCAGCTAAAAGTATGTGAGTTATACACTATTTATGGTGGAAATATTACAATATGCAAGAACTGTGGCAGTGATGACAACAACACTATTTCTTCTTCTTTGGATTAGGCAAAATAGACATTATGCACCGATGCCCTCAACTACTTGTCATTAATTATACTTTCAACAATTATGCTTTTATAGTAAAATACTGTGCTGATATTGCATCCGTTTCTTTATGTGAGTCCAGTTATCCAGGTTGAGTAAAGTGTGCAGAGTAAAAACATTTTCACCAGCTGCTCCCAGGTCAGTGCACAGCTTCCTCCTTTAAGGTTGCACCAGTGTCAAGAAACACTTAAAACTGGTCCCATTGGGTAATGCTACCATTGTTAGATGTAGAGTGGAAGCTTAGCTGGTGAGTGTGCAAGTACATCTCATATATCTAATTTCTACATGTGGTCGTCTTTGGTGTTCAAGTTCAAGTTTAGGTACAAAATAGAGTAGAGCGAGGTGCAATTTATGTCCCATGTTGCACACATTATTTCAAATGTTACAACAGCATATGTATTTTCTGCCAATGGAGTGGCATGAGCCAGACATTTGGTTCTTACAGGTCAGACATGGACACATTTTGGGGTTCATTGAAGTATATGGTTGTAAACAGGATGAGGTTTATTCTCAGAATAAGCTGCAACTGGTGCCATTTGATATTTAAAGACATGTAATCAAGATTCATGAGTAAAACAGCCGGTGCCTATATGGACACTGACATGCTGTTTCAGCTGTTCTGTCCCACAATTTCCTGGAATGATGTTCATTCAAATTGACATGCAGGGACAACAAAGGAAATAGGAGAAGGGCAGAGAGGCCAGAATATGAAATAGCTGGACCCGGCAATAATGAAAGTTGTAGACAGCCTATAAATGGTTGATGTGGAGCAAAGAGGAGAAGTGAGTATAAAAGCTAGGATGGGGAGGTTTGACTGACAAACTCTACACACCCTCTATAAGAAAATAGGTGTTGTCAGCAAGCATAAGCAAGAAATCTGCATGATATGTGACAGCATCAGCTCTTCCCTGTGTGATCATAAATGCACACAAATGCTTTTTTTTTTTTACTGAGACAATGCAGTCAAAACTGAGACAACAGTGAGGGCTAAAATGGTGGGGCAAATTCTAATGTGAAAACAATAGCATAGAGGACCATTGCTGGTTATTCTCAACAACCTCAAATCGAAGATGACCATTAAGAACAAAGATAAAGTCATAAAAATGGGAGGTTGAAGGGTTGAGATTTAAAAAACATTATGAGACACAGACAGGGACACAACCACATGATAGACACACTCTCAAAACAGCTAAGAAAAGAACTTTTAGAATCAACGATAGAGTTAAATAAAGACAGTATGATGGTTTATTTGACATAAAGTGGAAGAACAGAACCATTCAAATCTGGAAATAGATTTCCAGATTGTCTCTGATCCACTCCCTGAATTTCCACAATGAAACTTCCAGAAAACCAAACATATAATTACAATATAAAACATATTATTTCTACTGAGCAAAGGTGTAGAGAATTAATTAGGCAGAAGTCAAGTTTATAAAACATGTCTCCATTAACAGCATTCGTTTCTGTTCCCTACATCATTCAGCCTTAAACTAATGAAGGTGAGAATTACTTTAGATAAAAAGAGATCGTCATTAATTGGCAGAGGCTTTTAATGTTTTTAATGTTGGGTTATACTGAAGACCATTATTATGGCTTTTTTAGAGTAAAGGTTTGCACCATTAAGAAAGATGGCATAGAAGCTTAATTCTAATACCTTAATCTCCAACAAGATAAGTTAGGATCTAATGTTAATTATGTTCCATGCGCTTTTACAAATCCAAAAGGTCACACAAGCCCAAGATCATACAGTGAATTTGTTTTTGAGTAATATCCTGATAAAACTTGAGCTATATATATATTTTAGAAGCTAAAAGTTTTATTCAAATCAGGTTACTTTTATTGATATAGCCCCAGAATATCTCTCTCTCTCTCTCTCTCTCTCTCTCTCTCTCTCTCTCTCTCTATATATATATATATATATATATATATATATATATATATATACACACACACACACACATCATGCTGCTCACACAAAAATCACACATGTGCACACACACGCGCATTGCACACATATCCTACTTAAATGATTTCTCATTTTTTACCCTTGACTCCAATAACTTGTATCTCCATAACGGCTTTATGTCATTATCTCTATGTTTTATTTATTGTTATCACAATAAAAAGAACAAAAACATGAAATAATAACATACATGCATGAATATGGGAAAATCACTGTCTCTTTTATCCTCTTCTTGTCATCTCTCTCTCTCTCTCACACTCACACACACACACACACACTCACACACACATACACACACACACACACACAGCATCTTTTCAAATAGGTTATTAACAAAGGGTGGTTTAATCAGCTATGCATCTGCTAAACAAGATAATCCCTCTGGATCAATGTGTTGTGTAGCGATGCATGCTTTTGATTGCAAATATCAGATTAAGGTTCATTGCTTTAGCGTCTCATTCCACAGTTTTTTCCTTTGATTTGTTGTCATTACAGGAGTGAATATTTTCTCTCTCCATTTCATCTCTCACACAAGTCGAATATCAAGCACAGACATTATATTAGGACATATGTCAGCATCGTGTCATAGATAACACATAAGTGTGTTGTTGTATAAGATCTTATCATGTCCAAAATTGCCTGTCTGAACACAAAAAGACCTGGAAAATTTGCTTCCTGATACCGAACTGAACCTGTGTGTTTGAAAGCTGGAACTCAGGACGATATCACACAGAGGAATGTTGATCCCGAGCCTGGCCTGGACACATTAGCCACATTTCCACCATGTAGTTCTGGCTCTACTTGACTTGACTTGACTCGGCTTGGTATCTGGTACTTCTCTGCAGGTTGTTTTCCATTACGGGACAGTACGTCCTCAGGGTACGTAGGTGGAGGCCACATGACGTGACGACATGTTGAAGACTACATGACGTAGTCTTCAACGTGACACACACCTCTCGTCCGTCTCTTGTGATCCTCTCATCAGCTATCAAGGAATGCCTGAACTTCCTCAAAATAGCAGCTCCAATAAAGTTACAGCCGCAAAAGTAGCTTGGCTGTTTGCGTGTGACGGCCATTGAATTGTACAGTTCATCATATTCCGTGCGTGCTGGGCATTGACCAATCAGTGGTCTGTAACATTTCCCGTGACCTTTTAGTACCTGCTCAGCTTGCTTGGAACCTCAACAAAGATGGTACTTAAAAAGTTGCACCAGGTACCAGGTACTTTTCCCCAAATGGAAAACCAAAAAAGGCAGAGTAGAGTTAAGTCAAGTAGAGCCGGTAATATTCATTAGAAATGGGGCTATAGACCCCGATCTACACCGATGTACAACCTTTGCCTGACGATTAATGCAGTTGAATTCAGTTTGTCAGATTTGATTAGTTAGCAGACAAACAGATTCATCTAATTAGAGTGTGCTATTGTCTGAAAATTTCAACCAATTCCAACATAAGTTGTTTCTTAAGGCAGACCTAACCCACATGACACCAAGAGTCAATTAAAACAAACTTTGTTCAGTTTGTTCCATTTTTAAATAGTTAGCCTAATTGAACCAGATCACTGGGAAATGCCAGCAGACCGTTGCCTGTAATTTGTTCTGTGTTTTATCTTTTTTGTCTTGTCCTTTCTTCTTCTGTTTTAACTTCATCTTATTCCCATGCTTTCTTTCATTTCACACAGAAAAGAAATGAAACTTACTTCTGGCATGAACAACAAAACTTTTAACTTGGTTAATAAAAAAAAAGAAGATTAAGTTAAAGTGCAGCATTTCAGTCAGGGAGGTATGGTTTTCTCTACAACACACTAGAAAAAAATATCTTGCCACCATCACCTTGCCATCCATTATTTTGTGCCCTTTCAGCATCAATCTGTTTAATGGTTTGTACATTTTGGGACTGTCGTATTAGTATGTGAGAATTTGGCAAATGTAATTGCAATTTATGTCCAATTTAATATTTTTGGATGTATTCATTTACAACAGAATAAATGTCCATGTAAGGAAAGCAATCCTAAAATTGCTTTTAATAATAGCTATCAGGACAGAAAATTTTCAAATGACAGCAAGCTTTAACTACTTTAACTTCAAACAGGTGTAGTAGTTTAACAGTATTCATCTCCTGTAGGGTAAGTATGAGCTGACAAATAATGTGCTAAAAAATCCAATCATAAAATCCTTCAAAGAGACATAATGAGAATTCAAATGGGTTATGTAAAGTGGCTTAAGTGGCTGGGGACAAGTGTGGAAATATGAAATTGTGCGCCTGTGCGTGCGCGCACACACACACACACACACACACACACACACACACACACACACACACACACACACACACACACACACACACACACACACACACACACGCACACAATTTTGAGTGCAAAGAGCCATATTGGTTCTTAAACACTTTACATTTCTGAATCTGAATCCACCAATTCCTCCCTGTCACCTCGTCAATAGTGGTGCTAATGTTGTTTAATGAAATATGCTGACAAAGGAACAGCCGACTGTCCTGTTCTTATGATATTGAATTAGCTGTCTGGGGATGTAGGAGGTGAGAGAGAAACCCCAGAGGACACATGACCTCCCCTAGTCATCATCAGCCCATCATCAGCCCCCCAACCCCACCGAGAAGTTCTGAGGATTTGGTTAAGTCTCAAAATCCCCCTCTCCTCTTGGTTAATATGCTTTCTCGATGCTCTCTGACTAAATGCAACATGTAAATAACAAAGTGAAAAATGACAGGAAGTGTGAAAGAAAGTTTAAAAAAAGGAGTGCACTGGGGATAGGCGGTGCATAAACTGTTAAAAAAGCAGAGATGCTGTAGTGAAGGGGAGAGGAGAATTAGGCAGGACAAGGAAAAGATAGAGGTGAACGAAGAAGAGAAATATTGGGCTTAATGAGAGTCAGAGTCAGAATGAAATAGTATGAGGGTGAGATACCAAACAGAGAGGATGGAGGTGGGATGGAGTAGGGCTTGGAGAGAAAACTCTTGAGAGGGATTTGGGGGAAATGATTTGGAAAAACAGTCATGACGTGATAAAAAAAAAAAAAGAATTGTTCCGGGAAAAGGCAGGAGGACAGGAGGAGTGGAGAGGAGAAGACTGATGGCTGAAAATCAGGGTGAAGGCTCCGGCTTTGGTCTATGAGGTCTATCTCTTGAGATGGGAGCGCTTTCATTTTAATAGGATCTGGTGCGTAAAGGGTCAAAAATGTGCTTGTATAAAGTCAATGATGATTTAAAAAATGTGTGCATATAGTCAAAGATCTCTCTTCGGCTTCTCCATGACTCTCTCACCCCACTGTTCCTGTTTATTCTGCTCCCTCTTCCTCTCTGATCCTTACATGGAAATATTGTAATATCTCTCTGATCAGCTTCCGTCTCCCCACCTTTAATATCACCAGGGTCAGCACACACTCTACTCTGCCTTCTGTCTTCAGAATGAATCAGGTCATGTTAAGATATATGATGAGTTTTGTTGGTAAAAGAAAACTGTTGGACTGAGCTTCCTTTGTCCTTTTATCATCATAAAAATGACAGAAGGGGAAAGGAAGAGAGCAGCTGCCAAGACGTGACACCATGAGATAGGGAAAGTATGCTGAGATAAAATAAGGGGCTGGTTGGAGAGCACTGCAAAACGTAAGGTCAGGTAAAAAGAACTTTTGAAATGCCAGGAAGCCAAAGTCAAGTATGCACAGCACACAATAGAAGATTATCTATTGTTTTATCTTCTTTTTGGATGAAATGCATTATTTTTACAACAAGCTATAAAGCTATCTGCACTGAGAAAAGAAGAGGAGACAACCTGGCACAGATAATAAGAGATAGGAAATGAAAAGGAGTAATGTGTCATAGCTCCGGAAGTGACTACAAGTTTTTTCATTGTGGTTCCTTATTTTCCCTGTCTGCGTTAGCGTCTAATCCACTACCTGGGTTAGACGCTTCCTCCGCTATCTTTTGCACACTCTTACTCCTCCATCTCTCTCTCTCTCCATCAAATCCTCCTATTTTGGTGTTCTCCTATGGCTTTAACCCAACACGATTCCCACGCATGTTCAACACATCTATGTGTACTGAACTGTGGCTTTGGTGAGGAAGTGCTATCATGTACAGGGACACACACACACACAATCACACAAACACAGTACAGCAATGATAGTTAGCTGGCGGATCTTCCAAATCCATACGGAAAGTAATCATCAATTTTCTAAACTTGCCTATTAAACAATGTGTTTCTTGGATTTTTTTTTTTTTTTGTCCATCTGTTGTACATTCAACTCAAGCTAGTATATTTAAATTCCTTCCTACGATCTTCCAATGGAGTGTTTCAGTTGCGAGAAAGACTGATTTTCTTGTTAAGTGTGGATTTCCCATGTCTTTTAGTCTAATATAAATAACATGTAGGCCTATTTAGGAAAAAAACTGAAAACAATTAAACATTAGACAGCACTCAGAGAGTGCAATCCTCTGTCAAAGCAACTCAGTTCCCCCATGAAGTATTCCCTGTGATGCTCACTTTTTAATTTGAGGTCACACTTCAATCTCCCTGTGGCACACCTTCCTTTTCTAAGAAAATCTGTATTGCGGCTGACTTCCACAGAGGCCTGGTGCCTGTAGGAGAACTGGAGGTGCAGCACTTCTCACTCATCTTGAACTCTTTGAGCAGGTAGAGAATCATGAACAGTGCATTGTGTGCCTGTGTGTCCAGACCACCATAACCCCCGACTATCCTTCGACAAATATGACCCCCGCTGCACAGTAACAAACTGCGACAGAGACTAGTATCACGCCTGTGTCTCATTAATACCCTTATTGTGTGCTGCTGGATGGATTAATGGGATGTATGGCTTTACTATTTGCAGTATTTGTATACACTGCTCTTTTAGTTATGTGTTAAATGTCATCCTGCTGTTAGGCAGTCAAAACTGCCTGCGACTTTCCCTGAGGAACTCTACCCCAACTGTCAAGAATATTTCTGAGTAGCTCAGAAAAATCTGGCAAGAGCTGCCACAGAATATAAGGGAAAGGGGGAAAAAAATCAAGAATAGAGTAGCAAAGTGAATGGAGTGACATTAAATGTTCCATTTAGGAATCATTATGTGACTTATTATAAGGTTTCATTTCCTGAGTGGAACAGGTGGGGAAGAACGTTTCCTTGTTAATAATTGGTTTGATAGACTTATTAGCAAAGAGGACTTCATTTAAATTCAAATCACAATCAACACAAAGTTATTTACAATGAGAAAGACAGCAGCTGAAATGTTAGATTGCTGTTTTGAATTTATGCATTTACAAGATATTAAGTAATCCTTTAAATAAGAAAGAAACCAATAAGCTATCCTCTTAGCTGAAACCCTGAGCATCAGGCTGTACCTAAAATAGTTGGATGAGATCAAACTATTTATAAATATTTAAAATAATAACATATTTGTGAAGCCAAACCTTAAAGTTTTATGTCTGACATGACTGAACATTATACATAACGCCGTCTGATCCAATCTTGAAAACAAAAAACTGTCCCAGAAGGGAAAAAAAGTCTCACTCTTTACATCTTTTCCTTTCCACCTCACTCAGTCATCACGTGGACCAACCTATGCATTCATGCAAAACTTTAAAGTAAACTTTATCTCCTACCAGACATGAAAGGAAATTCAGAAAGATGGGGGAGGAGGAGACATTGTTATCTCACACTGCAGGAGGAAGACAGTCTGTTGTCCTACACCTCCACATACAAAGTAAAAATGTGACTTCTGTGGCCACTTTTAGATGAGGCATTTTTTTTTCAGTACTTGTCTATCAAACACAATGAATATAAGGTCGTCAGAAAATAAAAAAGAAGTGGTGACGATCAAAAAATAATTTTTTTAAAAGTACGAATAACTTATAAGAACGCTCTTTTTGTGGCAACATTGCAGACGAGTTTAAAGCAATGTATTGACTCTTAGCATTTGGCCATTTCACACAGGGCTAAGACTCCAAACATATATTCAGGTTACATAATAGAAGAAAAAAAAAAGGCTTGGTGGAAGAATGTATGGAAGCGTATTGTATTAACTTAAGAAAAAGAAATGACATAGTTATCTCATTAATTCAGAAAAACAAACTATTGTTTTTCTAATTATCTCAGAATTCTGACTTAATGACTATTTCAGAAAAACAGAGCAGAATTTTATTTTGTCATGAAAACTATTGTTTTTCTGAATTAATGAGATAACTATGTCAGGACATGGGGTTTAAACTGAGGACCAAGAACTTACCACTATAAACATCTGCTGAAGTCATGTGATCAAAACAGATTCTATGACGGTGACTATAGGTACCAATAAAGCTCAAATAAATTCCAGCCTAAACCCAAGGCTGAAGCCATAAAGATAACCTACACCATGGATTCAATAAAGTTGAATAAAAGGACTGCAGAAAGAATGCATGCCAAAGGTATTACCTGTATTTTGTTCTGTGTCCAGTTCAGGTCATCCATAGACTCTCATTAGCCAGATGCTGATTGGGAGCTCTAGACTGGTAACCACTTCTCCACTCATGTGGACTATAGCGGATGAAGGCAGATAGATGCTCTTTTCCTGAACTGTTAAAAGGTGCATAAAAGTGAAGTTAGACATTCACACAATGGCATTGCAGAGCAACCGTCTTCCTCATTTAAAGCTAAAAAGTTTGTTTTTGTAAATACAATATTTACGGCCAAAGCGAACAGAGAGTGTGAAACTGTGCTTATGGTGAGTTTAAACAGCCACCACCCATTTTCCTAGGGAGACATTCCTGTCTGTTTTTAATCTTTTTTGCATTAAGACAGTCCGAATATCTAAACTTTATAATAAGCACCCTCATTATATGAAAGCCACGGCTACGCTTTACAGTGGCTGTTCAAAAGTGACATAAGTGTTCGGCACAGATCAATAAAACATGTCAAGGCTCTTCAAAAGCATCGTAAATGTCATTGAGTTGTGCAACAATTATAATTCAAGTCAGTATTTTTTTCATCTTTTTATATAAGCCGAAATAATTCAGTGTATACAGAGCAATGCTCATCAGTTAAGGACGATTTCTCATTCCTCAACTCTGTACTCATCTGACACTTCATATGATCTGTATGAATGACATTATTTGTCTACTCAGTTGCACAGTTGAAACAATAAAATACATTTTCATTACTTCACAGCAATTTCAAAGCTTCTTCTGTTCTCTGTGGTGGTTGCCTTGACTACACTATCAGGAGGTTTAAATGATGTAAGGTCCGCTGTTGTTGATAAATGAGATGAGAGGTTACCAAACAAACAGTGGAGTGCGATGGCATACTTGTATCTGTGCCTGTGTGTGATGAATGTGATAATTCTTCATCCAAGACTTTGAAAACACACACCATTCAGAATTTATTTGCTGATAAGAGAGAACCAGAGGGGGGGAAAGCCAATGATGTGGGATCAAAGTGTAACATTTAGTTCAAAAACAAGACCCAAATGCATAGGGAGTGCAATTCAGGGAATTAATATCAAAATAGACAGACAAAAACAGAGGAAAATACAAATGAAAAGTCCCAAAAATACATAAAACTAACAAAAAAACACCAGGAAAACAAACATACAGGGAAGACGTGGGAGAAATTCAGAAGTATCCAGCCTGAAACACACGGCATCACGAAGAGCAAACACACACACACACACCTAAATATACATAGACCCACACACACGGACAATATTTCTGACAACTATCCTTTACTGGGTTACCTTGTTGATTGACAGCCCCAAGATGCTGTGATGGAGGGGATGGACACAGATGGTAGCGAATTAGCAGATCTGTAAAGATGACATAACCTTTTGGGACGAGGTCTGTCAGACCTCTCACAAATCACACAAACCCCTTTTAAATATGATATCCGTTTTAATACAGTCTTCAACCACATATTTCAATGTGCTCTTTTAAGTCCAGCCCAGTTTTAATCATAGAAAAAAAGGGCAGTGAGGAGGAGTGTGGATTGGTGATTCTTAACACCTCAATATTTGTCATCACCAACTTCTTTTAGACTGTACAAAGCTCTTCCTGTTTACTTGTTTTGTTTCCTAAATAAATAAGCTAAAGGTGATGCTACATATGCTACCCATTTATGCTAACATCAGTCATGTTTCAATGGATGTTTATTTGTATGCAACCAGTCTTAAGGCACCACCGGCATCACTTCACAGTTATTAGAAGATGCCCTCCTCAGACTGGAAACAGTGTGTTTCTCATCAAAACTCTATTCTATGGACTCTCTTTGAAACCAGGTGAATTTTGGAATTTCTTAAGTTGACACAGACTATGAGCGTTTTTTGCTTTTGTGTACACTGGAAGCATAGTAGGGTTTTCTGGCACATCTTCGCCTAATTCACCTAAGGTGCACAGAGAAAGGAAAGATCATGGCCTTCATCATGGCCAGCATAAAACACATTACAAGTCTTTTGTACTCACACAGTCTGTGGTAACAAATCCATTTGTTTGACATGGTTGATGAAACTCAATTATATACTCCCTGGGGCGGCTTCCCTCATTCCCCTCCCGTTTCACTTTTTTAAATTAATTTCTTTATTGAACTATATGAGCATACATACAAAGATTATTCTGACATTCAGCACACACTTTCAAATGTAAAAAGGCAGATAAAAGAGTGATTGAGATATATATATATATATATATATATATAAGCAAACCAAGTAAATTTAAATAAAAAATCAATATGGACACATAAACTCATTAAAAGTGAAAGCACGTTGTCATTTTTAAAGTTCGGGAGGGACTTAGAGAACCTTGCTTTATGGTTGTGAAAGTAATAAATAACATTTACAGTACCATGTGACTTGTGTATCATGTGTATCACGTGACATTCTTTTTATCACGCTACAAAAGGTGTAGTTAACATCATTACATTGAAACACAGAAAAGGAGGGGGCACACCCAGGCGCCAGTTTAAATGATCTATTTGTGAATTTCAAAAAGGTTTCCCTCTCTCTCATTTCACTTTTATGTCTTCCCTTTTCTACAACAGTCCACTCATTCCAGAATCCATCCATTCACACAGATTCATACACTAGTGCAGACTGCAATGCAGAATGCCACCTGCTCATCAGTAATGACAACACACATGCAGTACACTCACACAGCCATGGGCAACAATTGGCGAAAACAGTTCCCTTATTTTTTTAATTCAGTTCTAATCTACCAAACAAATGTGATTGCTGTATATATTTGACTTATCCTTTGAATGATGGAACCGAAGTAACATTAGTCAGTGGTGAGAAATTCAGTTAATCAATGACACAGTCAGACAGAATGGGATGGATTTCACTGGTGCTAAAGTAGGAATCATTTAAGGCTGAATGGTTACCCTCAGAGGAACTGTGATAGAAATCCATTTCCCCAAGTCAGAGAACTGTGTGTGTGTGTGCTTGTTTTTTTTGTTTGTGTGTGCATTGAATGTGGGCACAATAAATATTTGCATTAATATTAAAGCCAGGCAAAGCCATTCGTGGAAATGGGCGAGTTTTCAGGCCCATGAATAAAATGAATCAGTCAATCTTTAATGCTGTTTAGCCTCAACATGGGACCCTGACTGTGACATCATCAGTTAACACTTCAAGCATGACTTTGCCAAATCTAATATTGATGAAAATAATTTTTTTCAGTGTTTCATGCACACAAATGAACTGCTTTAAGGACAGTTAGATAGCCTTCAGTTAACCTTTATCCAATTAAACCTTTTTCTTTCAGCAGGAAGCATACTGTTAGAAAAAATATGGCTATATTTCAACACACAATACATGATTTCTGCAGTGTACAGACAGGGTAGACAGTCTTAAAATTAACTAACATCAGTGCTTTAAGAAGGACTTCTAACTGGACCCATGAGCTCATTCCTTCTTGTTTTACTATGTCTCAGTAAAACCTAATTTGTGAGAGATGGATAAAATACAAAATGTGGAGGGGGTGGATAGCACAACTACAAATGTTGATGGAGTCATAGAGCAGGACCTATGAGCAAGAAAATCAAAATATTATAACAAGATGTCAAAGACGATGAATGAAAAGTCAGATTCCAAGTAAAAAGTGTAACCAGCTTGATTTAATAAGAGGGTTCAGACGTCGCATACAGGTAGAGAAACAATGGCCTAGTTCTTTGCAAAACTTAACACTAACCACAATAGCTTGCATCAAACAAACTAAACATTTTCTATCACTTGCAAAAGCAAATAATTATTGCAAAGCTCTTCAGTCTTAAGAAAAATTGCCTTTGTAGACACAAATCATCATATACATAAGCATGCAAAGAACAACCTACACCCTGATGGAGGCTGTATTATTGTGACAAAACATTGTTGTGTAACAATATTAATCAATGTGCATGATAAAAATCTCTTGAGTCAAAATTTGCCAGTGTGGTAAGATTCATACATGTGTAGAATGTGTTCATAGATCCTTATATGTGTAGACTGTGGCCTCATCGGCTCAGATATCCAGTCATTCATCCTCTGCACTCACCCAATAACAACAGGGCCACATACCAGGCTTTTCCCTGGGAAGTCAGCTGGGGCAACATCCAAGCAGAGTTTGGATGTACGGTGCTTTAATGCTGTCTCCCTCCATTTTGGGCACACACATTCAATCATACCCCCACCCTGAACCTTATAAATATATCTGTAACATACCTGAAAAATCAAGTCAAGCAGTAATTGTTTTTTGTAGGCAAACAGGATAGTTGTATTAAAACATGGTGACTGAAATGTGGGAACGCTGGACATCACCAAAAAGATGCATCGGTGGAGTGTTGTAGAATATAAACCCTTGAATATAACACTGACATATTGAAGTCAGTTAAGAAATGTGAAAGTCATTATTTAGAATTTCACAAGCTGAGTAGAATATGTGCTACTGCTCACTAGTCGTATATAGGCTGTATAAAGCTACTGAGGTACACAGACAAATCTTCAGCATTTGCAAATCACCACATTTGTAGATCTTTGAGGGAAGGAAAGTTTAAATCTTGTCTGTCTGTGTTTTGCTGGCCTTTATCTTAATTCATGTCTGTCTCTCAGGGTTTTTCAAACCATTTAAGTGAACATTTAAGAAATGTATAAAAAAACTAAGGGCAGAGATGTCATCCTATTAATGAAAAATATTTATTAAGTGGTGACAGGTTTTTAATTTATAATTACGGCATTGATATTGAAAAAAAACATTTCCCTCTTAAACATTTTATCTCATTAACCATTGTTACAGTTTTGATCATATTAACATTCTGTTGAAAACTTGTTATTTTTCGCTTCGCCGTGGTAAATTAATTTTCTTTCTCTGTGTGAGCTCTAGAGACTACAGTGACTATATTTATAGCACTCTGAATTCAAACCAGTCATTTGCCTCCCAGTGGGACCTACTGCATTGTATAATGTACTGTAAGACATATGCATTTTTTATAGCCTAATGCAAGGATGTTTGTAGGGACATACTGTACATTGCATTCATTAAATTAATTATATATCTACTGCATACTTCCCTTGCCAGAAGGTCTCTCTCAGCAATCACAGTGCAGCTTCAACATCATTTGTAACTACCTTTAGCCGATTCTTGTCAATGTCTGATAAATCAATATACTCTTTGCTAATTCTAAGATATTGGATATTGCGTACCTGCATATTTTCTACATTACAAAGGCAAAAGTACGGTGGCTGTGACGGTTCACAACACGAATGCAAAAGCCACAACACGAATGCAAAAGCCACAACACGAATGCAAAAGCCACAACACGAATGCAAAAGCCACAACATGAATGCAAAAGCCACAACACGAATGCAAAAGCCACAACACGAATGCAAAAGCCACAACACGAATGCAAAAGCCACAACATGAATGCAAAAGCTACAGCACGAATGCAAAAACCACAACAAACTTATCACGTTATAACGTGATACAAACTTATCATGTTATAACATATTCTTGTTTGAATGAGTGAAGTCTGCGGAGAACGGATAAACTGAGGAATATGGCTCACCTACATGATTTGATAAAGTTGTACTTCATGCTTGGATTGAGACATAGAAATCTTAACAGTGGAATATCCGTGTTTTGGGCCATGGAGATATCAGTCCACTGGAAAAATAGCAACAAGTGTCCACTATAATGCTTGTCTGATGTCTGTTTATGAAGTGTGTTTTTACTATGTTATTTGCCATATTGACTGTATTGTATATTTTACACTTCAATAAAGTTGTGGAAGAAAACCACACTTCCTCTTCCGCCAGAGGCAAACTTATCGTGTTGAGATGTGATAAGGTCACGTTATAACAATAAAAGGTATCACGTTATAAGTGAAGTACAACTTAATCGAATAATGTAGGTGAGCCATATCCGTTCTCCGCAGACTTCACTCATTCAAACAGGAGTATGTTTTAACGTGATCTGCCTCATGGTAACAACTCATACTGAGAGAGCAGGATCTGGGATGGGTTATTACCTGTGTAAGTGCACAATGTTCATAACTAAGCTCATGGCAATACTACTAAGTCAAGCAATGTTGACAACCCACATATAAACTCATTGTTTATAAGATTATAACATTTTTAAGAGACAGACTAGAGATATATTTTATGAGAACATATGCATTTTTTTAAATGTTCCTAAATGAAAACAAATCAGAAATCACAATGAAGACCTATATTTAATTAATCAGAATTTGGAGCGATTTATCTCTCTGCTGCTCAGAGCAGATGCCCTTCAATCACAATCTCCCTTAAGAGTCTAAGCACCAAAGACTTTCTGACAGACTAATCATTATGACACATCACTTACTGCAATAAACAACTATCTTTACTTCACTCATTGTCTCTCCTGACTGAACTGTTCTGTACTGCAGCTTTCTGGGTGCGTTAGTGTGTGAGTACAGCTATTAATTATTTAAAAGTTAGGAGTAGACACCTGAAGTCGGTGAAACATACCACACATCTGTTCTGCCAGAGCTGAGTCAGAGCTTTGACGACACATCAGTCTCCTGTCCAACTCTATGTTCTCCTTCAGTTAATATATGTGGTTCATAGACATTGAATTGTTGGAATGAACAGCAGAAGTGATATGGAGGTTCTCACTCAAATATAAATGATTAATCAGTTTGCGGTATTGGTAGGGGGATGAGGATGGCCAGTAGTAGATAAGATGTTAATTGAATCCATACATTTGCATTGATTAGCTACGTAGCACTAATGGAAGTTTCAGAATGGACGGACAAATGATTGTCCCATCATTTAGTTTAGAGGGGTAGACAAGAAAATATCCATACTGAATTTGATTTGAGAAAGCCGAGTTCATCGACAAGGCAATCTTTTTCAATATCATTGATTGACTGCAATAATGATTAAATTATGATGGTTTTTAAAGATATTTTCGAAATATATTTTCCAAAAAACCCATTAATTTAAACCATTTTCACACAATTCACAATTTTAAGTTGCCATTCATCAAATATGAAAAAAATGAATAGATAGATAGATAGATAGATAGATAGATTGATTGATTGATTGATTGATTGATAGAGTGAAGTGAAGTGAAAGTTTCAGGAGAGAGATGTCATTTTATTAATGAAAAATATTTATTAAATGGTGACAGGTTTTTAATTTTTGAACATATTAATGTTTCTCTGTTGAAAACTTGTTATTTTTCACTTCACTGTGGAAAATTAATTTTCTTTCTCTGTGTGAGCTCTAGAGACTACAGTGACTATATATACAGCACTCTGAATTCAAACCAGTCATTTGCCTCCCAGTGGTAGCTACTGCATGGTATAATTGTAATGTATGACATATGCATTTTTTATAGCCTAATGCAAGGATGTTTGTAGGGACATATATTGCATTCATTAAAGTGATTATATATCTACTGCATACTTCCCTTGCCAGCAGGTCTCTCACAATGATCACAGTGCAGCTTCAATATAATTATAATTACATAATTATTGTCAATGTCTGACAAATTAATATATCTTTACTCTGCTGATTCTAGGATAACAGAAATGGTTTTGTGTGTAACTGCATATTTTCTGCACTACAGAGTCAAAAGGGAAAACAAGCCTACATGGTGTCCTTTCTCACTCAGTTTACTTATTGTCCAATTTATCACACAAATGGACACACACACACACACACACACACACACACACACACACACACACACACACACACACACACACACACACACACACACACACACACACACACACACACATTTTCTGATGAAGAAACTATGGGCATTAATATGAACAGGAACAGGGAAAGATTATAATTCTGTTAGTTTTCCAAATTGGACAACAGAAAATCAATCAAGCACAAACAGAAGCTAATGTACATTTCCCCCTGAAACAAGGTCTCTCTGTGTGCATGAGTATGTCTGTGTGTGGAAAGGTCCCAACAGGCTAATATTTAGAACATAACAGGAAGGGGGGAGATGCGATTGTAAAGTCAAGGAGAATCTCCGATCTCCCTGATACACACACACACACACACCCACACACACACAAATAAGGATCAATGGAATGATCAATTACTTAATCTGTGCTGAATGACAGCCTTGATTGGAACCTTGATGTAATCAATAAGCGCCTGAGAAAGTAAGGGGCTGTATACACACATACACATGCATGTTGGAGGACACTTAAAGGTTACAGTCCCCTGTGACCACATCACCCCACCCAAACCACAAAGACCTACATCCAAACATAGTTATTAAATAGAGTGAATCAATCTATGGAGGAAAGTAAACATCCCCAGTCTCCCCATCCACTGCATTTGTTCTGATACATGAAGGATGAATTATTCCTGATTAATTACAGCTGAATGTTCTATTCATATAGAGCAGTACTCTAGATATTTACAGACAGCAATGGCCAGAGTCTCTAAATTCAGTTTATAACTAATTCAGGATTAACAGACCGGAATGAAAACATTCAAAACAAACCCAAACGAGGTCTGATGCAATCACAATATCAGATTTTCACTGCATGATTTTAATGGACGAACAAATTCACCAGGGGTGTCCCCATTATTGATCTGCTGTGGCCCAGAAAAATGTCACATTCAAGTTTTAACAAGCTCCTATATTTAGAAATGGCTTTATTTAGATGTTTTTCTTTTAACTGAAGGAAAATAATTTGTTTTTCTAATCCACAAGCAACACCAGCAACATCAAAGTGCCCAGTTATCATAGCATAGCAGGTGGATTTGAATGAAAAATACAGCAGATACACACAGAAAACCCAATAAGCACTGCACACATTCCTGATTTGTGAGAAACTAAATAAAACACATTATTATTTATCAAATATTTATCCTTTAGTTATTTAAACTAAAGTTACCTGGACCATAGTAAGCAAGGGTGGGATGATTCAGAGAGCAGATAGGCTGCTGGTTTGAATGTTTAGGATAACGTGACCTTATAATTAAACTTTAAGATAAGCCTATCCCAGCTGACTTGGGGCAGAGGTGGGGTACACTCTGGACAAGTCGACAGTTCATTGCAGGGCCACACATAGAAAGACAGACAACCATTCTGACTCACGTTCACAGCTGCAGTCACCAGTTCCCTATATTACATGTTTTTGGTGGCGGGAGGAAGCAGGAGAACCCAGAGGGAACCCACGAGGAGAGCATACAAACTCTACACAGAAAAGTCCCAGTTCCTCAGGTGGATTTGAACCCAGGACCTTCTTGCTGTGAGGCAACAGCGCTACCCACTGCGCCACAGTGATTTGTTTACTATAAGAGGCTTCAATGATAGCAGAAAGTAAGTGCAGGCGGCTTTTAGCTCAACTTGACTGCTGTGTTTTCAAACATAGCAACAGTTACACCACTCAGTATGCCAACTGAGATCCACTTGACTCGGTAAACTGTTTACTGCAACTTTTTTCATTAATTTCAAATGGTGTCTTGGTTTGTATAACATTAAACCAGTTTAATAGAATGAACTGAATAGACAATTTTTGATTAAAATGATTTAATGTGAATGCTTTTTGTTGAAACTATAGTACAGGGCATAGCAACACTTGACTGTTTCTCATGATAAGGTTTATTGATCGCAGAAAAATAACTTACTCTTTTCTCAAACAGGTGTGGGAACCAGGTAGCATCAGAAAAGACAGCCTTAAGGGGCAGAGGAGCATTTGAGCCAAGATACTGTTTGACCTCCTAGTCTTTGCAGTTAATCCTCTGATCACAGTCTAGATCACTACAGACCAAACCCCTGGAGAAATGTAGCAGTAAAGAAAAGGAGAGGAGAGGATGGCACTGCTTCATCTTTACTCCATAGCCTCTATGCTGTGTGCCTTTTCTTTTTCTTCACTATCACCTTTATCCCTCCTCCCTGTCTGATTGTGTGTTCATGGGAAATGTTGTGGTCTGCAGGTCGCATCTGATGAATTAGTGGTGATTCAGCTAAGAGGAACCAGCTTATATAGGTTTCTGTGAAAGAGCTGACTAGCTTATACCAGCCCTCTGGAATTAGACCCATAAAACCACAGACTGTAAGGTCCCTCACAGGTGATCCAGAAAGATACGGTACGCACACACACACACACACACACACACACACACACACACACACACACACACACACACACACACACACACACACACACACACACACACTGCCAGATACACAATGTTCCATCCACACTAGCGTAATGTGAGGTCACAGCTATTTACCTGAAGAATTCACTTGGCAATCTTAACAGCCCACACTATATTTATTCCCTTCTCCACAGTCTTCACCATCTGTTGTTTCAGGCACAAAAATATGTCTTTAAAACCAATTGAACGATCCCTCCTGGGAAAAGGCTCCATCCAAACCCAAAGGAGAGGACCAAAGGGACAATCTCTACTCTGAGAGGCTGTGGATCTGCTTTATTGTTTTGATACTTCTTAAGGGACATTCGATTTATTGCCTTTTATAACCATCCCATCTATCCCTTTATCGATAGGGATTCAAACCTGCATTAATCAACATGTTTTATGTTAATATTCAGTCAAATTACGTGAAAGGGTTAAGCACTGAATAAACAGAAACACACAAACACAAAGCTCTGTAGCTTTTTATAGTCAACTTCATCACACTGCACACATGGTAGATAATGTTAGTATGTCGACAGGACTAAAGTTATCAAAATTAAAAAGCAACAGAAAAGAATGGACCTTTTCAACCACTTCTAAAACAACAAAAGAAAAAAAAATCAATTAATGATTTAATAGCTAGTGATAGTAGGAGAGGCCATAGCATACAAAAAGATCTGTTTTTTAGCATGGACAACCAGAATCAAGAAATTATTAAAGACATGATGGAGTACCTGAGTAATAAGACTGGAGATATAAGAAGGAGTCAATATATTTAAAGCCTTGAAGGTAGAATTGCTTCAGTTATGTAAAGTCAGAAAAGATCACTGTTGTTGTTTAAACAATTATCATGATTATTAACAGTTACTATTGAAGGAATGAAAACCAGACGGTTTTAATATGATAATATGTATTATATATTATGACCTGTCGGACATGAAACATGATAGAAACTATTTTTAACATGTATATATATATGGTAGAATTCAATACTTGTAATAACATGCAAATATACATTATATGATTAATGTTAATGTTCATATTATAGTATACCTGAAAACCAGCTCATCAGTGCAACTCCACTTGTAAACCAGAGGGAGGATTTTGAAACCAGCCCTCCTTACTATTGGAAGCCAGTGCAAAGATATCAGATATATGATATCAGATATGTCAGCCTGTATGTGAGTGAAAAATCTATGTTAACTACTGTGTGTTGTTAACATTGGGTTTTAGGCCCTTTTAGAATATGAATTGATCATCTATTCTACAACTGGGCCTTCAGTGATTCAGTGAAGTGCACTCTTGTTGACATTGGCACTGTGTGGGCGGCCTATTGGAATACAAACTGTAGTAAAATAACTACTAGAACTATTCAGTCCTCAAACTTCTGGTCTGGCTTTAACAAGACGCTGGATTTCAGATAGCTCCAGTAATACTGATATGTTCTGCATGTTATTGTTAATTGCAAACTAAAAGGTGATACTTCTTATTCAGCTAGTGGAGTGTCAACGTTTGCATTGATTGGTAGACTAAGTGTCAGGACTACGGGGCATATGGAGGTTTATATTCATCAGTTTGGAAATAAATTATATTTTATCAGCTTTCAAAAAGGTACAGTTTGAAAAAATTAAAAAGTTTCAAGGTGACAGACTTGCTTATGTGTTTCTTTGCCAGCAGTGCGTTTGTTCATACTGTAACCTTTGTGGCTTTTTCCTCTGAGGCTCAGTCTGAGTTTCATTTCATTACTATTTAAAATCTAGCCCCTGTTAACGATTTCAAACTTAATTGCAGTAATGTGTTTTGCCATTGTAGCTAAATACAAAGCAATCCTTGTGCACACAGTTGCAAAGTACACAAAAACTGTCTGACCAGCAAGGGATAGTTAAATCTGTTTTCCTTCATTCTGCTCCACTGTTCATTCCTCTTTCCCTGCTTGTCTCAGGAGTCATATTGGGATTTTTTTTTGGGAGGCATTCTCCTGCAAAGCATCTGTGTACTGACACACAAAACCCCCCACACACTGGGAAACTTGGAAGTTGACTTTGATTGATATTGTTTGCATTACAAACATTAGTGCCACAAGTTTCTGCTCTGCCTTCACGTCTCATTACATCGTTGCCCGTGACACATGTCACGACGACAGAATGGCTGTCACCCTGAACAATGACTGCTGTTATGAGAGGAGAAGAGAAGAAGAAACTCTCCTCCTGAGGCTTTTCCAGAGGCACAAGAAAAAAGTCATCAACCTGGAACTGGAAGAAGAAATCTGTTGTGTTGCCTCAGCATCACTTTGGTTTTGGTCAATGTCTCCTCTGCAAGTGAGTAGAGACATGAGAGTCTGAGTTCACTTAGTACAGTAGGACAGCTTAGAACAACTTATTGTTTAATAATTAATTAATCGTATGCCTGCCTATCTGTTTGACTGACCATTTTATTGCTCAGTGATGGAATGGTTGATGGATGGATGGATGGATGGATGGATTGACGGATGGATGGACAGACATTGTGTGTGTGGATGAGCTTGAGGTCAGTTTGTCATCTCCTCCACACTTTTCTTTCTTTTCTTCTTCTTTTTACTTCAGTGACTCTTGTGAGAATCTCTCATGTAAACAATGGCAGAAAGCTTGCTCCTGCCAATCAAACTCCTTTACCTGAATCCCAAATAGGTGGAAAAGTTGTATTTCTCTGAGCTCATTGTTTGTTTCTCCTTAAAGGCTTACCTCTCACCTGTCCCCCTCCTTTTCTCCCACTCTCGCTCAATTCCTCTTTTTCTCTGCAGTGCTGACATGGAGTTAAGTGCTGTGAAGGAATGCCTTGCCAGATGCCTTACTTGTGAAGAATACTTTTGCATCTACATCTCTGTCTGTGGGTTATAATGTTTCCTTTCTAAGCGATCCTATACGTGGTTGTCTCCTTGTATGGCACCAACCAGTTCCAAAGCTTTGTCTGCTCCCTGTATGTCTAAAGGAGACAGGGAGTCTGTTTCAGTTGAATCCCTCGACAAGGATTAGATCTTGTCATCTTTTATCAGCAGTCATTTCTTTGCCAAGCTCTGACAGTCTCTCAGGGGCTGCCATTTGCTATAAAGTTTTCCACTTGAACGTGTTCTTTTGTGTGTTTGCAGCCCCGTGTGGATTTTGCATATTTTTACACCAAATCTTGTGTTATCAATTATTACATCCAAAAGCAGATTTTGATACATTTTGAACCTTTAACTCTTGTGGTTTCACACTCAAAAGCTTAAGGACTTAACAGCATGGATTTATTTCCATGCTGATAGTCTCAAGGTTTGTCTGTTCTTAGAATCATGGCTACATTAAGAGTGAAGCAGGATGACATATGGGCCTATAAGGGAGAATATTAATTACCACTTCAACAAAATGCAAAGCAGAGATATGCATTTGAATGTACACTCATTCACAGTGTATTTGTATTTTTCAATTCAATGAGGGAACTTTTTTTTTTTCTTGGGCTGTAACATAAAGGGTCATTTCATCAGTTGATGCTAAACAACAGAGAAAACAGTTCTGTGGCTGAGATACTTGATTTCACATCAGTATCACTGGGAGGGTGAGCAGTCAAAGAGGGTATGAAGGGAAGAGGAGGTCCATCACTAATCAGTGAGTATTTTAGGACTGTCATATATCTGGGATCTCGGATCTGTTGTCATCTTAAAGGCACACAAGTTTTTCCTTACTACTCATAAATCATGCTCCTCCTACTGAACAGCCAACCAATCAAATGATTGAAACGAAATTTGAATGAAAAAATTGATTTATTACACTCCTCACTCAGGTTAAAGTCAGCACTGTTTACCAAGAGTTCAGTGTTATAAATCAAAGGTTGATGTAACATTAGTAACATTCTTATTGCTTCCATCCTATTCTTTTGCTCATGTATTTCCAAAGCCTACTCTCTCTCTCTCTCTATCTTTAGTCTCCTTGCTCCTCACTCTCTAGTTTCATGCTCCATTAATTACTGATGAGGTGTTGCATATTTTCATATACGACAGCCTGGCCCTCATAATCTGCCTTTTTAAAATTGCTGCCTGCATTTTTCATGTGACCGGGTTGGGGGCTGTGTGTGTATGTGTGTGTGTGTGTGTGTGTGTGTATTGCGGTTGGGGTTGGGGGTGGGGGTGGGGGGTGTCACAAGGAGTTACAACCCAAAACTTCTTTTAACATTTCTGTCTCTGTCTTTTATTTTGAGATATAAAGTCCAGAGTATAGCTTTACAAAAATATTAATAATAATAATAAGAATAATAGTAATAATAATAATAATAATAAGATAGTTATATTGAAAATTATGAAAGAAAAGAGTGCTAAAATAAAAACACATCATCACATTGTTTTTGTTGTTAAGTGATACAGGAGATTACACATTTACATCTGCCTCAAGAACATCAATGTTAATGGTTACCAGATCACACAGTAGTATGTCTCACCTTTGTTCCACACTTATAATCAGCTGTCCTTATAATCGTTCTTCCTCTACTCAGTATTTCCCCTTTTCTTCAGTCTTTGTTTTCACCTTTATCTCCCACCTTTGTGGCCGATGACACACACAAACTTCGCAGAAGTTTTTGCAGCAAATCCATCGTTTCCCTATTATATGGCGCAAGGAGGGCTGTGTGTCACATTTTTCTAGCGGTTTTAAGACATGCATAAAAGTTAAAATAGTTTCAACATTTCAGTGAAAGACATAGGAGTCACACTGCTTTTTTTTTTTTTTACAATAATTACCCTTGATTCCTCAGTTGTACATGTGGCCCTGCTCCATAGGCACACTGCACTGTCTTGCCCAACATAACTTTCCAAGGCATTATTGAAGTGGCTGCATCTGAAGGGATGATTCTCTGATTGATTGGGTCTTTCTCTGTATCTGTCTGAACTGTGTCAGACTAAATTGATCAGTGTCTGTTTTTATCCCACGAGGACAGACCTTCAAGTTTCCTGTGATTATTTCAACTCATGTATGTGTGTGTGTGTGTGTGTGTGTGTGTGTGTGTGTGTGTGTGTGTGTGTGTGTGTGCATGTGTTTGAGAGAGGTGCCATGTCTGCTTCAATAATTCAGAGGATGACTGTGTTGCTTTGTTCTGACTGTCTGTAGTGAGACATAATTGCGAGGAGAGAAAACAAGAGTGACATAAAGGTCGAAGGGTGAGAAAAGAGAGTTGGATGGAAAGGTGAGGCTGACAGAAAGATCTGAACAAATCTGATTATTGTCATCCTTAGCTTTCTTAAGATACTGTTACTTCCTGCTGTTAGTGTTGTTTGTGTTTGGATTATTCCATGAAGAATAAACAATGCTGTTATTCAGGAGAGTTTCAATGTGGAGGGCTGTAATGCAGGTGGTGAGTTGGTTTGTTACATAAAATATAACTTACCCACACAGTAAATTGTAATAATTTGACTTAACATAAAGAGAAAAAAGAAAAAAAGAATAAAGAAAAACTGATTACCTCTAATTTCCCAATTGAATTTATGTTGTTACAACTTTTTTAGTTAAAACAACATAGAATTAATGATCTACTTTAATTGAAAATTTGGAGCAAATTGGTTCCTGACTTAAAAAAAAAAAAACTCATCTCATTACAAATAACAGTGCACATTAAACATAGTCCTGCAATAGCTTCTTAAATTATACAAAAATTAATTTCATTCATCACATAAGATTGCTTCAGATAATATATCATATTTTGTTTCCTTTCAAAGTCAAAATCATATGAAAAACATCGCTATGCCCAAGTGTATCACACTCTAGATTACAATGTTAGTATTGAATCTCTGTATTTTACTGGAGGGTCATTCATTACCCTAAATCCTCCTTATTCTTCTGCTCTGCTCTGATTAAAAAACCTCCAAATGTTTCTTTACATACATTGCATGTACTTAATTCTCTGCAAAGTTTAGGTGTAGAATGTTTAGAAATGGAGCAATCTCTATTTAGTTTGATATTCAGGAAAAAAATTGTGCAATAACTTTGAGAGTTATTGTTCAATGAATAAATAAACAAAAAGAGTTATAAGGTGTAGTATAATCCAAAATAATCTCTCATTTAGATCTTATTTGTCCAATTCTGAAATGTGTGTGAATATATGTGTGTTTTTTCCCCTATCATCTTTGATGTAGCTTAACTCAACAGGATTTATAAGATCACTATCTTTTCCCATAGCCTCTGTAAGTATGCCAGAGAATTTAGGCTGTAAACAAGGCTGTGCTTATGAGTGTGTGTATATGTGTGGGTTGCTGACTCTGCATACTGTGTTTGTGTCAGAGGTAAAACGCGCTGGCTCCCTTGTGTGGGAAGCAATGCAGAGATAACAAATATTAAGGCATTTTAATATTTAATCTGTAGCAGTAATGAAGAATGCAGATATCAACAATTGCGTTTTGACTAATTGGGATTCCAAGCCAACATGTTCATAATGTAATTTTGCCTGGTACCAATGCCAGTTAAATATATCCACTGGTAAAATGTTAATGCCTGATATCAATATTTAATTTCTTATTAGCGGAAATGATTTATGCATATATCTGTAACCTAATTACAACTACTGACCAGCTATGATAATAGATATTTAAATTAAAGAAATTGAATATTTAAATTTATTTTGTTGATATTATAGAGGCCTATATTTAAACTAGCATATTGTAGTACATAGCTCTGGTGTTAGGAGTGTGTGTTTTCTTTTTTTGTCTCTGTAGGTTGCACCTCCCTTCCTCCATTGTGAAGTATGACCTGCAGCTGAAGCCAATTAGTTAATAAAAGCCATTATTAGTCAGTGAGGTCTGCTAGTGCTGCTAGTCTGCGGCAATCGTGCTTGTGTGTGACTTCATACGAAGAGGATTGCTTTGTTAAAATATCACATGTTTAGTTATAAATAAATCATTTGTGTTATAAGTGTTAATCCCCTCATCCCCAGGACTCTTTGGGGACATAGACATATTACTCGATGCAAAGCTAATAAATGATGTCTACACAATTTAAATTGTTGATATGTGTGATTGTGTTTCTTATTAGAGAAAATAAATTATTAAGATCTATAATTAATGATAACTGTAAATCAGTTTTGAAGAGTGAAGATGTAATTATTACTATACATGTGGAAATATTGGAACATGTAAAAAGTGTTTTAGAGATATCTAAAAATCTACATTTTAAGTAGTCAAAATGCGATTTTGACATGTCAAAATGTTATTTCCAGAGGTGAAAATGTAATCGCTGCTAATCTATCGAGGGATGGATTCTAAAATCCTGCTACTGGTCAACAAAGCATTGCATGGTCCCTGGGTACCTGACATCTTCTCAAACTGTCAGCTCATTTAAATCAGGTCTTAAAACATTATTGTTTACTTCAGCTTTCAAAATGCTTCTATCTACTTTTATTTATGGCTCTTGATTCTCTATATTGTCTTTATATTGTGTTCTTGATGTCTTTTATTTGCAGTTTTACTGTAGTCTAATGTCTTGTTTTAAATAGTCTCATAATGTATTTATGTATATATAGTGATATGTTTATTCTTTTTACGTTCTTAAAGTCTTATTTTTAATTAAATCTATGCCTCTGTAAAGCACTTTGAATTATCTTCTGTCTGAATGTTGCTATGTAAACAAACTTGCCTTGCCTTAAAGGGGCCATATGCTGTAAATGTGTGTAAATGATGTACTGTATGTGCCAGTGTGTGCGTGCATTACTTTGCTTGTGGTAAAGGGATTGGTTAATTATACACTATAAAAACATCAGCTTCAAAACACACTTTGCACATGCACACACACACACACACACACACACACACACACACACACACACACACACACACACACACACACACACACACACACACACACACACACACACACACACACACACACACACACACACCAGCAGTTTGTCCAGTCATCTCCTGTTTGTGTTTTGTGACTGTCTTGATCAGTGAGAGTCAAACATTACAAATCTCTTTCCAAGTGACTCAAACAGGCCTCTAATTAAACTCAAAATATAACTTGGATTCACAGTTGCTCATTTACAGGCCATAATTGTGAGACTCCACTCAAAGAAATGATCACAAAAACAAAAGTCAAAATGTCATCCTCCATGTTAGGATTCCAGTCCCTCAAGGCCAATCAGAATGTAAAATGTCATCTTTTTGTTTGACCTGTAATCTATCATAGCTGTCAGCCAAACTTATCAGGATATAGGTTCACCTGAAATCAATCACCTTTTCATTCTTGGGCCAGGTTTTTGGTGGAGTCACAACATTTTTGTCATCATCCCCTTGGTGGTCATTGTCATTTAGGTTGATTTAATGGCTGGATAATTTCCCTGCCTCACAAGAAAAGCTACCCTTTGACCTTATATTTATGGGCTTTTGCTGGGAAGGAGCTACAGCTTTAATCACCTACATTGGTGACTGCTAATTCCTTGATGTGTACAAATATCTCTGTTGGAATTGCTACCACATGTTGGAATTCAACCCTCGGGCACTGAGGGCAACATTAGCTCAGCAGCAGCACAACTTAGCAGTGCTAACATGAATATGACAAACTGACAAAGTCAGAAATGCTGCAGGAGTCGTACAGGTATGGTGACATCCCTATCGTCTGACAAATGCAATTAATACAATAGTCACTTTGTGACAAAAACTCCCAGAGACTTTTTACTGGGACGATTTTACTTAACATCAAAACTACGCAGAGATGTTATGTAAAAAAACAAAACAAAACAAAAAACAATATCATCCCTATACCAACGTTTTCATGCATTTCTTTATTCCAACACCACACAAGCATTTGTTTTTATCAAGATATCAAGTTTCAGTTTTTACTCTGGAGTAACACATCAGTCCGTTAGCAGGCTGAGCCTCGTCTCTAACTGATGCTTATGCTAATTCTGGCTGACTTTTCCAATCCCTCCCCAGTTCAAGACACTATTCACAGACTCTGTCAAGTCTGATTTCACCCCCAACATATTTACTGGTTCAGTTACCAGGCAGCCTGACTGGCTTTGACTGGTTTTCAGAAGAGGTTATAATGGTGCTATAAAACTGAATGTGAGACACTTGAAGAGGATGAAATGTGTGCTATACTGCAAGCAGCTTGGATATAGATATACATATTACATCATATTAGACTTTGATAGGATCTTTTTTTTCATTCCTTGAAAGACAATTTAAGTTTGATTTTGAGATTGCATCCACAAGGCATATATAGGAGGCATTGTGTGGAAATGACTCTACAAATAAAGATGGAAAAAATTGAGATTTGCGTCAAAGTGGATTTCCTGTTATGCCGCTGACACACACAATTAAACATTGACCTCTGTTTCACTTTTATTTTAATGTCATTATATAACAATACTGTTAAAAGTATGTTTTTTTCTGCACTAGGACACGTTGACTTATGTTAATGAAAGTCTGCTCATTACTTTAATGTGCGCTCTCTATATTCTCTTGGCCAGACTTAATCCTTTTGAACAGAATTTAAATGGCAAAGGACAGATTTAAGTCATTTTATAATGATTAATTGTGGGATATGACAGCAACTGAATGCACAAATCCTCAAACCAAAGAGAAAGAGCATGAAGAAGCAGCAGCAGCTGAATGAGAGAGATGGGATATGAGGAAATAGTCTGCTGTTTACCCGCTCTGCTTTCACTTTAACCTATTTTCACTGTAATCTTTAAGGCCTGTTTTTCTTTTTCTTTACCTTCTCCCTTTCTCTCTCATGCATCTCACTGTCTTAACCTATTCTCTTATTCTTTGTTTTTCTTTCTCAATGACCTATTTTCCTTCATTCAAACTGTGACGGGAAGCATAATTCATTATGACTATAAAGCACTATGTTAGAGCCATATTGTTTTAAGTCAAGAACAGTATCACCAAGGTGTGTGCATGTATGTTGTCTATGCTAGTCTATATTGTGACACATAAATGTCTCTGCAAAGGTCAGCAGAACACATTTTAAAAAAAGAAATAAAAAAAAAGAATAAGCATGACATTTCTTTCAATAGTGGTTGACAAAGTTTACTGTCAAATTTGGAATGAAAAAAGTAAACATGATTTGATCCTCCATATTAACTGCATACTGACATGATTTTATAATATACAGACTGAAAACGGCACAACACACTACCCAGTGTTGAGAAACACACTCATACACATGAAATTAGAAATTCCATTCCATCGCTCATTTCTTTAGACTATACATGGCGATGTGTGTGTGTCCTCTGGGCTGGCAGACAGTGCAGTGTAGTGATAAGGCTAGAGTCTATCAGCTGTTAGGCCTGCAGCCTAAATGCCACTGGTGATTCTCTGTCTGATTTAGAAACCACATCCACACTTATCAGAGAGCCAGTGGGACATAAGATGGATTCCACGATGTGGCTTTTGTTATTACTTTCTTAATCAACCCGAACCTCCAACACCACAAACCTTATTTCATGTCATGTTCATTTCTCATTCAGTCTTTTCTCTCTCTCTCTCTTTCTCTCTTGCTGTGTGTTTGTGTTTGCCCCCAGCATGATGCCATTAGGACAAGACTACTGTAATCTAGAGAGGTAACGCGTCATTTGTTGTTTTAACTATAATTTAACAGAAGCCCGAGATTTTATTTTTTATTTTATACATTTTATTTGTGACCCATTGTCTGATCACTATAGCAACACAACACTATAATACGCTATCATTCACTTATCTGCGTATTTTTGTGTGCTACAGAATATATTTTAATGTGTCTTTAGTCTCTGGCTTTTCATAGTCATTCTTGTTCACCACTTTTTTAAACTGGATAAGGATGTTTTTTTTTTTGTGTAAAGCACTTTGAATTGCCTCAGTGTACAAAATGTGCTATATAAATAAATTTGCTTTGCTTTGCTTACTAAGCAGTACCAAAAATAACTTCACTAACATACCCTCTTCATGGTATTCATGCAACATTAAATGATAATATAAATAAAGTGTTCTGTTATTGTCATTCACTCAGATCTAGGGCTGTAAATGATCTCATTATCACTCCAAAAACCCAGAGGCACAATATTATAAGACCATGAAAACAGAACAACAATTCACATTTTTAAGAATCTGGATGAATCTTGTCATTTCTCACTCCTCATTAATATAGAAATAAGTATTGATAAATAAAATCATTTCTTATTATTATTATGTTGCTCAATTAATCGATTTAGGTCATGAATAAATAATATAGAATCTGTCCACCTCTGGACCAACAATCCATTGTCAGGTCAGTAAGTGAACCTATGAGTTATTTATATGATAATAATTAGACATATAATGTAATCATAATCATTAAATATTTAAGAGAGAGAAGCTGACTCACAACAGATTAATTGGCTCCAATGTAACTCAGCATGCCAATCAAAAGACTCCATCCAGTCATATTCTTTACTTTTAATGGGCTCAGTCAGAGAATGTGTCACCAGAGATAAAGACTGAGAAGTGATGGACAACACATTACTGATGAATTCATAATAAAATCATATTTCCTTCTTGTTGTCTTGTGTCCCCGGTGGACATTATCAATTTCTCCGACTGTCTAAATTAGCACTGTTGATTATTGTCTGCTGTGTCTGTTATAGAAAAACTTGTCATCCACTGAAGTTTGTTGTTCATTGTCTATAAATACAGAAAATATCGCACTGAGTAATTTGTTCTGATAAACCGAACAATGTAAAGAATAGAGAAAACAAATTATATACTCTGCTATTTGCATTTCGATTACCACCTGTGTCATCTTTATAATTATGGTGATGATAGCAGCTGTGACGGTGATGGCTGTGTTTTTGATTAGCGTTCTTATTGACCGAAGCACAATCTCTGATTCATTCTTTCTGCGAACTCCCTCTGCACTCGACTCCATCTGTCCACAATTAACACTGGAGGAGAGAAGGATGAGCTAAACAAGATCACACCTGTTCTCGTTCTGTCTAGTCTTGATTTCACTGAGTCGACCTTTGGCACTGGAGCATGCCAGTGGATGATCGATGGATACGTCAATGGAGAACCGTGAATGTCTGAAGCAAGTTTTGTGCTAAGCCACTCACAAGATGTGAGGAAAATTCCACTGGTTAAGTGAAAATGCATCAAAAACGTTGGTTGGGTTCATCTTCAAGGGGCCATGAATGTCAGTTCAATTTTTGATGTTAATCCATGAAATTTGAAAAGGATATTTCACAAGAACTTGGGTTGATAGAAAGATGAAACACAACATTAGGTGATAATATATATGGATTTATAATCAGCTAGAACGGAGCAGTCATTTTTGACCAGGAAAACCAAACTAGTTGACAGGAAACTAACAACAACAGGAGGGTTAAAGGTTACCTGTAAGTGTCAAGAATCGACATCCCATCTTAATTCACCCAGATTTAATGGGCCAGTTCCACAGCAGACATGTTGACTTGTCATAGAAACACAGGTGTTACTATGGTTCTGTTATATCTAAGTGTCCTAGGCTGTGACATTGTGACAGTGGCCAGCATGAACTATATACCAGGATTGTGACACTGAAGCAGCTAAATGAAATGTGTCTATTATTAATTTTATTATTTACTCCTGGGTTCTTCCTAATTGGACACCATAAAGTGTCTTCTGTGAGAAAACTACACCACCTCCAAACAAATAGCTTATGGTCCATCCATTGATTTACATTATGATACAGACAAAAATGTCTATTCAGCTTTAAAGAGTGTCGGTAGATTGCGGCAAAACATTCATTGGGAATGAAGACCAAATTAGTTTTTTGTAATAACAATAAGAGAGAGAGGGAAGTGATTAAATTTGCAGCAGCAGCAGCTCTTCCAGACAAAACATTTTCAGCACTTTGCTCACACCTCTCCACAATCCCAAGAACAGTAGAGACTGGCCTTGTTTGTTTATTATTGATTAGGATAAAATACCTGAGGTGCCCTTGTTGCCTCTTAAGTCAGAGTAGAGAACTGACCACGGGGAACATTGATTTCTTTTCTTTGTTTTCTGCCTGAAAAATGTCTTAGAATCATTAAGGTGCAATGAGACCTCACTTTGTTTTGGACACATTAATATTTGGAAGTGGTGGCTCTGGGTGCTTGCATTGTCTTACCCCCTCCTCTCTCTGTTTACCTCTCTGTCTAGCTGCTATGTCTCCGAGCCAACAGCCATGGCTGGAGGCATTATTCCTTCAATTTCTTTTTACAAATGGATAAAACTGATTACATTTTAGTGGTCAAATGACAGGGTCACTGTGTCTTAGCAACATTACTAGTTTAGGATATTAGAATACAAGCAGCCAATAGTTTTCATGATTCTCATGGAAGTAGCAGACTTACACTCACTTCTTGCCATCAGAAATAGGCAGAATTTATGCTAAATAAATAACTACATAAATAATGTAACTGTGACCATCACCTTAATTCAGTCTTAATAACAATAAAACTTCATACACATTAACCACATAGCCATGTTTTTAATAAAACAAACATTTATTACTATCTACATACACAATAAACTATGAACTATGCACAACTAGCAACTATGAGGAAATATGAATAATGAATTAAATTGATATAGCGCTAAACACATGAATGAAATGATTCAAATAGTCTACGCAATTAATGTCTGGATGAGGACGAGTATGTATCAGACAACAGAATGAAAGATCGTAAAGATGTTGTCATTTTGAAATACATCAGAGAAATGTTTGCATTGCTCAAAGAAATTACCTGATCGCACCGTTCAGGAACTGAGAGGATTCCTGAGCAGCACAAGTGAAATACTTTAAGTAATTCCACATCATTAGATATTAATCATCACAGTACAACACCAAGTTAATTAAAATTCAGGGGTATCAATCTGTCCATTTAGACCCTGTTCCAGGTCTGGGAGGAGATCCCCCAGGACACCATTTGTTGACTAATCAGGAGCATGCCCAGACGTTGTCTGGAGTGCATACAGGCACGTGGGAGCCAAACACACTACTGAGTCACATTATGAGTAGCCGTGATGAAATTCATGCAGGTTGGATCAGCCTGTGATTTAAATTTTTTGCTTTGATTTGCAGTGTGATTTTGAATCCAGTCCTCAGTGTGTTGATGATTTTGGTTTCCATTGACTGTTGTTATGTCAATTTGTTCCCAACAAATTATACAATATACATCAGAAAAGAGTTTCAACTTGAATAATTTGTTCATCAAGATCCAATGTGTGGTTTAAGTGTTCCCTTAATTTTTTTTGAGCAGTGTATTTGGGCAGAGGGTCTGGAAAATACAAGAGGTTTAAGGGCATTCTTTGGAGGCATCTATAGAAATGGAAAACAGCCTCTCCACCAGCGAAAGTAAATTATAAGTTTACTGCAGCTATGTTTCAAAGTTTGGCCTCCTTACTTGCTAGAGGATACTCAAGCACCTTTTTTATTTATTAAGCAATATATTATTAACAGGAAATAAGTGAAAGCAGTGTTAATAAAGTTTAAAATGTCATAAATGGCAACTATTGTGTGACATCATGCTATATACTCAATTTATTATATTTGTAGGCAGTATATATGCTATACCTATAAACACAGCAAATGAAATGGTAAAGTAAACTGAATGCAATCTCTAATTTTAGCATTCATGTAAGGATGTCTCTGCCTTTCTCTGTCTCTGAGGGGATTTAAAAATGATGGGGTTTTACAGCCCACACACACTTCTACACATCCTGTTTGTGTGCTTCTGCAGAATAGGCATTTCATTTTACTTTCACTTTTTGTCTCAAGCAATGTATGATTTTACTGGTTAGACATAGGGATACACTACATATATGGCCAATACAGACAATATAACTGATAATTTCACATTGTTGCATTTTAAAAAGAAGTTTAAAAATAAATTGATTTAAATCATGTCACACCTATAATCAATAGACTAAATGCAAGCCTTTTGTCCTGTACCTTACTTTGCACACAGACTTTGCACCATTTAAGTTGTACATGCCCTAAATGTATTTGGGTCAATGATTTTAGACCATTTGTTTTATTTAAACTGGGCCTCTTATATTTTTTTTCTTATTTTAAATAAAGCATATCATAATATTTAATAGAAATTCCAGCCCATGTGGCTGAGCTTGTCTCTTTGTTCTCTTTTTTTTCTGATTTCCAACTACTGTATCATGTCTGAGGATATATGGGTATTGACATTTTATCAGATTCTAGGGTTCATTCTGCCACAAACCATCCTGTGATTTGTCACTAACTCTTCTTTGATTTCCTCAAGATGATTTTTTTAGTTCCATTTAAGGACCAGGCTGGGGAATAAAAGTTCATAAGTTCATCATCATCATCATTAATATTATTATTTTTATTACTATTACTATTAGTAGTAGTAGTAGTAATAGGAGAAGTAATCAAAATATCTAGAATGCAAAATAAAAACAAAGAGCATAAGAAGCTTAAAAAGAGCAGAATATTATTCAATAATAGTTGTCAGCATTTTATCAGCTTTATGATTCTCTGCTTTGTGTGCAGAATTCAAAATACATTTAAATAAAAGTGATATTTACTGTATATAGGATAGTTATTCCATTTATCTGTTTATGGTTGAGGTGCCCATACATTAACATGACAGCCCGTAACAGTAATTGTTATTTTGTTATTTTTGGAATTGATCATCCCGCTGGCTGACTGTCTAAGTGGTTGCTGTTGTTTTGTTTTTTCACATCAGCTCCCAATATGTCCAAGGATTTTTCATCTAAGATAAATCACCATTTGCAGCACTGAAATGTTACCAGATCCTTTGTGCTGAGAGATCATTACAGAAGTAGAGGAGTGTGAGAGATGCAGAAGTCAGTGGTCCTCAACATTTGAATCCAAGCAGAATTGTTAAAGAGCTTCAAGCACATTTGAGAGCAATCTACGTTTAAAACCAAAGTCTTAAACATCGTATGGTGACTTTATTCTTAGCCATTCATAGGTCTAGGAGTATAATTCATAGCCCACCACTGCTTTAGAATCATTTCATAAGGGAAAGTTTCTCCTTGTGATGATATCACGTGTCTCCCTGAGACAAAACAGAACAGGTTCCAAAAGACTAATGGCCATGGCTAGCTCCTCAAGTGGAACCAGGCCTCCCACAGCCACTCAGACTGAAATAAAAAAATTACCATTGGGGAGGCGATATTCTCAAGAGAGCTCATTAGATTCCTTGTAGTGTTAATTTAGAGAAATGGAATGCTTGAATGGGATTTGTTCTTTGCTGTTATAAGGACTAAAGAATCACTCTTTTGACATAGATTAGCACTAAAAAAAACCTATACTCATTATAAATACACATTAGTTCAGTGTTATACAGTGATATTTAGTGCAACTGTTTTAGTGCTAACATTATATTATGTGAACGTTTTTTTCAAATAGGTGAATCCAAGGACATTATACTGTAATGTCAGGAAGGCATCTTTACCAATTAGCAGCTAAAGCTACAAAGTGACTGACACTGGGTTCGGTGTATAACACTTAGAGGCCTGAAGAAGAGGTCTGCTGCTTTGTCTCTTACCTGCAATATCTGTCTCTCCTTTTGCTATCTCTCTGCATGATTTATGAAAGGAGATCACAGCTGTTGTGTGTCTGAGAGTTGAGCATGTGCACGTATTGAGCAGGAATGTGTCTTTGGAAACTTGACTGTTCTGTCAAAATACAGGTACTGTGCCCATGCTGCTGCTCTGTTGATGTTCAGACAATATGCTGTCAACAATAAACCGGATCTTCAATGTTGTCCAGCTGAAGAATAAGTCAAACCAACCATTTCTTCCTGATGGAGCTCAATAGCTGGATTTTTAATTGACCTGATTTTCTTATTTTGATGATAAATAGAGATACGAGAAATGTTAAAAGGGGTAATGATCTAACTATTTCTCCTACTGTAGGAAAAGAAATTTAAAAAAATCTTGGCATGGTTTAGGTGCTATATGTCAAGTCCAAACAGCAACATTTCTGGTCCAGCTTTTAGGAAACTTCAGTATGGAGAAGATACAACTTGTTAGTAGAAAGGGGCTGCTTAATTCATGGACGTAAATATATTTCACATTGTTTTCTTGTCTTCAGTATTGTCCCAATGTGATGGGATCTACTTCAGACAAGAGAGTCAACAGAATTCTTGATTTGTCTGTTGTCCTCTGTTTTAAAGCAAACAACACACACACACACACACACACACACACACACACACACACACACGCACACACACAATTTTCACTGTAACGGTACATTAACTGGCTTTGCACAGTATAATTGAATTTCTTTAGACCTCAGAAGAAAGAAGTATTCACTTTTCATACATTTTCTCAATAAGTCTCAAAAACCTTTTTAGGAGAATTACCATATTGATTCAATTTTGTTTCACACTTGAAAACATACACTGCTGACTGATGACATAACACATAACTCCCTGAAACACTTAATGTTAGATCCAGTGACATAGGTACAAATTAAGTAATTTCACAGTGGGCTAAAGAGAGGTTATCAGGGAAGAACTCAAAAGAGTGACAAGGGAAATTGTTATGACATAAAGAGCAAGGAAGTGATGGACTGCATTAATCACTTTACTGTTATTAAGTTTTTTTTGTGTGTATGTGCCTCTTTATTTCTTTTCATAAGTAATTTTATATATTCATTAAAAAGTTTGTGTGTCTCTGCATCTTAAATTTCAAGTTTCATCTGCTACAGAGTAAAAACAAGTAATGCACAGAAATAAAGTCACTGTGGGTTAAGATTACCATTATTATAGCTGGCATAGATTTGAACCCTTTGATGAACAGGCTATCCAAGCCGTTTCTAGTACACAACATGGGTGATTTAAGAAAAAAATAAACACATACTATAATAATACTTTTATTGAAAGAATTATGTTAGCAGTAATTTGGACCAAACAACAATGCATTTAGCATTTGAAATATGTTTATTTGTCACGTTGTCACACATGACGTACACATATCACTGACAACACTGATATTGAACTGTAGTGAACTGTGGTGAAGTGTAGTGAAGTGTTATGGACATGGGGATCTGTGGTGAATGTGACCGAACAAAAGAAAATAAAACTGATGGAATAAAATCATATGGGTACAGTGCAAATTGCCATCTCAGTGTTTGCATGTCTTAAAAATGACAACTACGTGTTTGTGCTCCTTGCACACAGGCCTGCTGCACTGGGAACACCAGCTTCTGACTTTTCTGTCTTTGGCAGATCTTGCACCTCTTCCTCTTCCCTTGGCCCTCCTGTCTGATGTCCTCCTGTGGCTGGGTGGTGGCTGCCTTTTGTTTTTCTACCCCACATCTTCCCATTGCCTCAGTAATATGCTTTTGGAGGTGGGGCGTGCCCTTGGAAGATGTGACTGATTAGTGGGATATTTATAATATAATGGTAAAACAGAGAAGTCAATAATCATTCCTTAATAACACGGTGTTGTGTTTGCATGCTGCATGGTGTGTTAAACTGTGCAACACTCTTAACACACAAGAACACTTCCCACAGGCCATTTTCTCTTATTTACAGTGTTTTTTACACCCATTTCTTTTTTTAATCTTTTCTAGTTGTCTAATTGTAGTGAGGGTTTTCAGAGGAAAGCCATAATGTATTTATAATTGATAATCAGTGATGATCAATATAATTTTCTAGTGTTCTTTACACTGCTATTACTTTACACTTGCCTCCCTAGACACACACACACACACACACACACACACACACACACACACACACACACACACACACACACACACACACACACACACACACACACACACACCTTATTTACTGCTTTCTCCTCATTAATGGTCCTCCCAGCTCATTAATGCAAATATATGCTCAATCACCTTAATCTACGAGTTTCCCTAATAGCACCAACTAATGCACACAACACTTTTTTCAGAAAACAAAAAGATCAAAACTATGTGTATTTTCATCAGGTATAAAAGGAACTTCCCTTTTTGGTTTATTCTGGTGAAAGGGCACTGTGAACAAAAGCTGTATGAGCTCCACCACCTCCTATTGTAAAGATGTTGATCTGGCTTTGTTCATGCATCTGGGTTACATGTAAACCTACAGCTAACAGATTAAACTGCTTGGTAGCCCCTAGTGATGTTGTCTTCATAATGAAAAGCAAAAGGTCAGTCCAGGAGTCTAACACACTAAGACCTAAAGCTCATTTCTCATTCCATCCTACACATTCACTGTTAGACTATTGTCTTGCAGTCTTTTTAACTATGACTCAAAGTCTTGTCAAGATCATCAAATGTACATACTATCTTTTTTTTCAGCGTCTCGAAGCAGCAAGTGAATGTCTGATCAATCAGCCTTTTTCTCCACTTGTTCTCCTCCTCACAGCCAGCTTCACCTGCTATTCCAGAACATTCTGCTACAGTCAACACCCTGGTTGCAACCATGCAGTCTTTGATTAATTCCATCCCAGCTATGCACATGCCATCATTCCAAGAAAGTGCTGCAGCCATGTCCTACAGTGTTCATCATCGTTGCCACGGGTGCAGCTGCCTTCATGTTCAACAGCACCTCACATCTAAGCTTCTCTTCACCATCCTGTCATCATCCTATTCCTGCAATACAGCAGGAATTGTAAATGCTGAAGGTCACCAACTGACACCTACTGACAAAGCACAGAACCATATCATCTGCAAAAAGCAGAGATGCAATTCTGAGGTGTCTACACTGTACACTCTCCTCAACCTGACAACACCCTGAGATACTGTCCATCACAAACAGGATTGGAGACAAGGTGCAACTTTGTCAGCTTTCAACACCCACTGATAACATGTTTAACTTTGTGCTGAGAATAAAGACAAAATTATCATTCTGGAACTGGATGTCTCATAGCAATGGCACAGGTACCTCATACCCCCACAAAATACTTGCTTCAGTGACTGCCAAAGCTTAAGCCTTTCTCACCTCGGACCCCAGTAAGAATAGCGGCAGCATTTGCTGCAGCTAATGGGGATCCTAATTAACTAAACTAAACCTCTCAGGAGACCCCTGGACCACCCAAGCCTCAAAGGCTTTCCTTCCTCAGTTTGATGGCTTCCCTCACAACCTGTGTGTGTTGGCAGGTTATTAGGTTGCCGGCACGACAGGCACCAATGACCTTCTGACCACAGTTCCTACCAGCGCTTCAAGGCTTTGAATACAGCCAACTCAGATTCCTTGTATCCAACCTCCCCCACAATGTGTGATGCAACCACAAAGCCAATCACTGATCTTTTTGCTATTGGATTTGCTCTCCGGTGCATTAGCAAACATAACAATCAGAGCATTTCTGTCAGTGGCATGCAGTTGAATTCAGGAAACCCTCTCATTCTCCGTGGAGAACTCAAACAAAGCAGTGCTAAGCCGGGGGCTAATGGGTATCAGCCAACCCACCTGTCGCCTCTGACCTTGGGCAACTCTGGAAAAAGGAGCAAGTTTAGCCCCTCTCCAGGAGTTGGGTTTCGGAACCAGTGCTATGCATGGAGGTGAGCCCAACTTTATCTCGTTGGCACCCTTCTACCTCCCGCATCAGCTCCAGTTCCTTCCTCACCAGGGAAGAGATATTTCCCATCACTAGGACCTGTGGTGCCTGGAGTCAGCTGTTCCTTCCTATGCCTGTCAGTCCGCACACAATGCAACCGACTCTAAAGCCTATCCCTGCAAAATGGTTAGCCCACAAGGCAGCGGCCCCATATAATTTGTTCAGGCTTTGCCTGCTGACCCATGGTTCAAGGTCCAGCCATCAGACATTCATGACCAGCTCCCCTCCGAGGTCTGGCTCTAGACGGGGGCTCTGATTTCCCTTCTCTGGGTGAGATACTACAGCTCCCAGGATCTCATGCACACATAAACCCTTCCACCACCTTAAGGTTAAATATAAACAAAAAACTTAATCTGTATAGGACTAACAGTGAATGGCAATGAAACTGATCTGCATCATTGTCTTGTTCTTCATCTTTCAGTTGCTCACATTTTTAGGGGTATCCACAGCAGATCATCTGTTTCCATCTCACCGGACTGAGTCGTTGCCCAACCTTGTATAGAAATCTTGATTTCTTTGATCTCCATTATAACATTAGGTTTACTAAGTTTAGTTTATTTACTTACTTTATATGCGTGTGTTGTATTGTAACTCTTGGTTGAAGATCATGGTCTTTGTTTAATAATAGGCGTTTTAAGTGTGAGACATAATTTAACTGAAACCACCACTAATGCCTTTGTAACCTAAACCACAAATAGGACTGTGGATGTGAACTTCTACCTCTACTGTTATTTTTCTGCACTGTACACTATCATCCATCCTGATCCCTTACAATGTAGATGAGGTACATAATGCTTCATTCACTCAAAAACAATGTTGTATTTGAACATACTGTAATGGAGACAGTGATCCTGTTTGACACCACAATATAATTGGGAAAACAATTTTCCAACACAAACGTTCTACAAGACAGGACTATGATTAATAATTGAAAAAAACATGGCCCATTTTTATATCCTGTCTTGAGTAATGTGTTTGTGAACCCAGTGGAAGGTTACGATAAGGATCTGCTGGGGCGAAAACATTGAGATTTACTTTTCTGCTCATTGCACATCATTTACTTTGCACATCTGCTGAGATGAAGTGGCACATGAGATCCTGTTTCTGTTCACAGGTGAAATGATGTTTAAACTCACTGTACGCGAAGAGACATAAGCCAGCACCATCCATGTAATCAAATCCATGCATGTGTGGGTGTTTTTGTTTGCGTGTGCTCAGTTGTTATTCTGAAAATACCGAAACAGTAAAAGGTCCTTTATGTTAATCACAAGTACATAATGCCTCCTCAAACTGCTCTTGACCTCCTTTAAGATGTGGGGATGAATGCTAGATTGCTATGCCACACCTCCATGATTGCAGTGATTGTCATTTAGATCAAGTGTTTCAAAATAACCTGCTCCACTGCATTATGAGACAAACAGAATGTAGCTAATGCTAGACTAAAGATTGATTAATTACTTCCCCATAATGCATTGTGGTCAGAACTATTGTATATCAGTGAGTTACCCAGAGACTTACCTTGACTTAATGAGGTGCAGAAGTTTATTTGCAGTTTACAGATCTCTCTAAGCTATGGGGTGTGTTATCCTCCTGAGCACCTGATCTATCTCACTAATGTAATTCTGTTGTTATATTGCGGTGTTGCTGTTTTTTTTATTCTTGACTCTGTATTGACTCTGTTGTGCATGAAGGGAGAACACCAGGCAATAAATGCTTTTAAACTACACCACCTCTCTTTAAATGGGGACTTCTTCTTACACACTTCCCTGTTTGTGTAGTCGGTTTAATTACTATTTTCTCTCACCAGTGTTTTGTTAATGTATTACACATTACTTTCCATACAAGAACTAATCTGTTTTGTTTAGTTACAGAAAGAGAAACACTGAATTCCATCTGTGGCTACACTTATATTTTTGTCATAATTTTAATCTGTTTTCTTTCTTCTGCTTCTCTTTCATTTTCTATCCCTGATTTGTTTTGAACATTTCTGAAATTAGATTTACAGTAACAGTGAGCGAGGGAACGTCAACATTGTTTTATTATTTAAGGAAAGTTTTAAATATTGCCTTTTTGTATTTAAATATTAGTGTTGAAATACTGAGAACTTTTGTCAGCCTAGCCAACCCCTTCCAGGTAAACAAGTTACTCCAATGCTGCTGTTGAGAAATCCACATCATTTTGGGTTGATCCATATGGTTGACGTGAGCTGTCAATAAATAATTTACTTTTAGTCTGTTGAAAACAACAGATGCATGAAAAATGCAATGTTTTGAGCATTGTTATCTTTTGAATTATTTAATGTGCAAAAAAATTATTGTTGCAGCTGTGCATGAAAGTGAAAACAGGTTGGAAGATATTTAGAAAAGCTTTGATGAAACACTTGAAACAATGCCTTTCACCTTGGTCATCATCAAATCAATTAGATTCACAATGTTACCTTCAGAAGCAAACTAATTAGTTTGGTAGTCTATTGTAGTATTTTAGTAATGGATTTAAGAGAACCATCACAGATTTCAATATCGTACGTTTGTTTTAGACAGGAGCCTCAGTTAGTTAATGAAACCTGAAGCAAAGACCTGGCCATAATGACAAAGACTTTACAAAGTAAAATAAAGTTATAGCAAAGTAGCTAACAGAGGAGAAATGAACAAAATATTTTTTCAGTCTCTGAACCACATGAGGGACTGTCCTCATAGCATATCACCAAACATTGAAAGAGGCATCATACAGTTCAGACACTGTCAAATCAAGCTGTGCATCAAATCTGTGCACCTGGACAAGAAGCAAACTGGTAAGAGACAACAATCTAAGACCAAACACATGCAAATATTGATAGTCGGGTTGCACATTTTTGGGCTTGTTTCTAAAGTGTAGTTGCTTATTTGGGTTTTTTTTCCCTTTTCCTGTCTGTCTCCACTAGAACAGTTACACCAGTCGATTTTGAGTCAGCCAGGCACATCACCATACGTTGGTCGTTTAGCTGCATAAGTCATCAGGAGAAAAGTCCTCACAGAGCACTACACAATACTCCCCCTTAAACTATTACTAACCCTAAAAAAGTAGTTTTGGTGTCTCACCATTTCCAGGGTGGATCACGTAGTAGATGTGTCTTGTAGCTACTGTCAGTTTGTAGACCGATCTTCTGGAGATGACATTAAAAAAAAACATTTAAAAAATATTTAAGATATTATAGACTGCGTACAGCTAAATTAATCAATTGTTATGGATTATATAATAAAGTTATTTATAAAGACCTTAAGACGGAGTCGCCAATCCCTTCATTTAATAGCTGCTGATAGATTTCCTATTGAGAACCCAGAAAACAATAGACAAGAAAAAGAAAAGCTGAAAATCCCCGCCTCACGTCTTCATATCGCCTTGAAATAGACCTTTTCTGTTGAGACCGCTCTCTCTCTTGTTAAAAGTTAACATAGCTCAACCAGCAGTCGATCCCTATCTCCCTGAAACCAACTTGACAATATAGTAATCCACTCAGATCAGTTAAACAAAATGGTATTTCCTTAAATAGAATTCAAATGTGATTGTTCTAAAATGGATGCATGTATTGGTCTACACAATTCAAAACAAAAAATAAATATCACGGTTTATTTAACCACATATGGTGCTGTGCACTGGAAATCTGGAAAAAGGTTTGAGGAGCAGGGAGCGACTGAGGGCTGTGGTCCAGGAACTACATGTCTGCCTCTCATCCATCCCTGCCCATTTAGAGTGATTGTGTGCATCCTCCCAGGCTCAGTTTTTGCACTGAAAGTAAGTCCCATTTACCCCCTCTCAATAACCATTTATTGTGTGTGTGTCTGTGTGTGTGTGTGTGTGTGTGCGTGCATGCATGCATGCATTGAATGTCAGAGGGATGCAGAGTGTACATTTTTCGATACATTTTAGACTGGGGTGACTTGAGATTTTGCATACTTTGAGAGGGTTCTGTGACTGGAAAAAGGCTAAGAAATGCTGATCTAAAAGTTGAAGCTCTTTTGCACTTTTCATAATTGTGCTGGATAGGAACCTCATCTAAATATAAAGTTTAGAGGGAGTATCTCCCACTGAAAAAAGACTAATACAGGCTGTGTGTGTGTGTGTGTGTGTGTGTTTGTGTGTGTGTGTGTGTCCATGTCCCTGTGGAGGGAGATAAGGTGACCGGCAGCTCTGAGGTCAGCATGGCCGTATCTCGCAGACAGCCTTTCTTGCCCTGTGGGTGGTTTAACCAAACATCTGCTGAACTCACATCAATACTGCAGGGCTTCATGTCACAAGCCACTGCCCTCAGTCAACCCCTGATCAACGAGCAAGGATTTGCATAATGTGGGATAAGAGGTATATCCTTTATGCTTGAGGCAGATATCAGATTGGGTCTTGCAGGTTTGGAGATAATATTGTCTCAGGAGATTGGGGCCTGGGGACTTGGTATGACCAACACCATATCAGATTTGAGTCTCAGTGGATTAAAGGTGAGGTTTTGCTGCTGGACCTACATTGTGGTATTCCAAACATTAAATCTCATAGTCATATTTAATCTGTGTTTAAAGTTGAAATCAAAATTAAACTAATATTTTATTCATGGATCCAAGTGCCCAATTAGGGATGACTGAAACCTTACCACAAGGTACAAGAATTGGTATTTGATAATATATACATGCTGGTAAACTGCGTTATTTTGCTTTATATCAATACAGGTATAATAAAATGTAAGACTTTATTTTACTGGTCCCAAGGTTTCTTATAATTTCCTGACATGGAATTGATATGTAACTATAAAATTACTTACTACTTACTACTAATGCAGTACTAATTTTATTTTCCCATGTCCAATGGATTCGGCTACTTGCAATAAACTACAAGTGTAACTAAAGTCTGTTCAAAGCAGGCCAGCTGACAATGTAAAAAATGTGAAAATTGTCTAAAAGTATATGATGTAACTGGGGGTGTCACGATAAACCGGTATTGACAACACTGATGTTGTGTTCATAGTGCACTTTGGGATCTGGGAGGAGCAGATATCGTTATCAGCAGTTTAATAATTACCAACAAGAATTATTGATGTTAATAAATTGTCAATATGAATTAATTATAGCATGGCACAACCCTGAGAGCAGGTGGCCAATCAGCGATCAGGAGAATCGACATTCCCCTCTCCAACACTGAACAAAGGGAGCCAAAGCAAAGGACAGAGGGGAAGCAGGGGGGCAAGCAGCCGGATGGAGAGCCATTAGCAAGATGGCCTGCGAGCAGCGGAACACAAGAGTACAGCATCACAGGAAAGCATGGCGAGTGGCCATAAGAGAGGTCTGGGATAAGTGGGTGGACCGTCTGCCATACCTCTACAGCCCTGGGCCTGAAGTAACAGTGGATGAACAACTGGTTCCATTCATTACTTGATTGATATTTGCACAGTTTGTGGGTGGGAGTATTGGATGAAAATGGGACTATATATTGTGCCATTTAATTCCTCATCATACAGAAAAGAATACAGCATTGTTTACTAGCAAAAAAAACCCCCGGCAAAACAACCTGCCTGTTATTGGGATTGTCTTCAATGAAATTGAAATTGTCATTTTTTACCCTTAGGACAAGGGGAGTATACAGAATGTAAAGACAACACAAGGGTTAAGTCAGATGCTTAAGTTAAAACACTGATACTCCAGTTCAGGGTTCCGTGGACTGAGTCGTGCTTCACTAATCTTTGAATAAACAGGTGAACAGCTCTTTGTGCAGCAGCGGAGGAGCCAAACTAACTGCCCATTCTCCATAGGCATGTTTAGAATGGACACTTTAATAAATATCAAATATGTAGTTCTTTGCAGGAAACCGTAAATACCGGTACAGATGAGATTTTTACAAATTTATTTTTCTCAAACTACATGCAATGATTAAGTGTTCGAACTTTTCAGCTCGCAGGTTTGAACGTAGTTTCTCTCCTCTTCCTCGGATCAGCACACTCCTGCAGATAAAGGAGAGAGAGCAATTAGTCATCTCAAAACACCTATGTTAATTAGACTCCCATCTCCCTGGCACCATTCCCTGACCACCCACTGAGCACCAAACAAGCCCCACTCCCACACCTCCCAACAGCGTTTTTGTGCCTGCCTTCCCTTCCATTCTCTTTAGTCTGGACTGGTGTGAGAAGTCGCTCATAACTCTTCTGAGTTTGAACATAAAAATGTGTCGACTGTCCTTGGTAGCTGATAACAATAGACATTACTGTAGAGACTTGGCTGACTTATAACTTCATTTTGGGCAGTTGTGTGTGGGCATGTGTGACAGAATTTTGTAGTTATGTATTTACAATGCATTATCTGGTGAAAGGAGGATTACAAATAGCAGACAGTGCTCTGTTATCAGTGTCAGTCCAGAGGTGCGTGGGAGAGTCAAACTGGCACAGAGACCCAACTTGACAATACAACACAGAAATAAAGTGTATAAATAGCTGGTGTATGAATGGAGACATATAGATAATAGGATTACATGCACATCAGTCAATGTTTAGCTGAAATTCTGGCCATAATGACCAAATGAAATAGATACATGGAATTCATTCCAGATACGTGGTGATACTGCATCTTTCCAAGGTTTTAAAAAAATGTATAATATGTGTACAAAACTGAGCAAGCAAATGTAAATTGATCTAAGTATCCGATTTTGTACTGTCTGCCCGAGGAAATGTATTCCACCCTAAGGCATGCAGAGTTTCCTTTCAGAATTGCCTCTGGGTATGTGTGACCTAGCCAGGCGAAAGATGCAACATATCACTAACTTCCTTTTTTATGTACAGAATACAGAAGCCAACATCAAACCTTGGACATGACAAAAGAGCTGGAACACGTTCAAGGCTTGATCAACATAGAATTAAAAAAACAAAAAAACAAAACATTTAAAAATGTGTTAGCATAGGTAATATTGTGTATACGTGGGTTTTGTTAAATCAACATCTTGTAAGTCTGTGTGTGGTGTGTGATATTAATAAAACAAGAGCTTAGAGCAGAAGTTGTTTTAATGATATTTGGGCAAATTAAAAGTAAAGCAAAGGTGGTTCTGACTTGGCTTCAGAGTTCATTTTTGTAAAACCTGATTTTATTACTCAGTGACTCCAGGCCTAGCTAATTAAATTGAAGCGCATTTTAATTAATAGAATTTATAAACCACACCCTTATAACGAAAAGAGATAAAGAAGTCAGACAATATTTTTTAAGTTCTGTATTATGTAGTAATGTGCGCTGTATTAAACAGAGTGAGAAAATTGATCATATTATAAAATGTGAATCAGTATAAATACTAGTAAACTCTAGCTAAAGTCACATCTCCCAACTTCAAACTGTGTGTTTTTAATCCAAGTTCTCACCTCAACAAAACACATAACTCATAATCCAATCACAGATATCAGTGATGTCAAACCTCTTGAGACAGAAACTAAAAACTACTTCACATGCACACACTATCACAAATTGTCAGGTGTGCTGTTTGCGGCACACATTCATGAGAGTTAAATTGTAAGGGAGTGATTGTGGCCATGGTTTGAAGACACCAAGGTCATTGAGTAGGGAAGAAAAGTCAGACATTTTATTGATGCACCCATTTACCCCAACCTCCTCCCACTTTGGACTCTGTGGCTGTAAAACAACATCCCAGCATCTCCTCTTTTGTGAATTTGCTAATCCTGTTGTTTTTCTTGGGAAGGCCATCTCAAGGAATTTATTTGTGGGTCGGACCTAATAGTAATCAGGGAGAGTTCTTGATTTAAGTGTTCGCCAAAATTAAACTGTGTCTCAAGGAAGCCTAAACTTTTTTGACATTTAAATTGTGCCAAATTGTGTGTGTGTGTAATCAGTGTCTGCTGGATCCCGACACTTTGGCTCTCCAGGCAATTTGACAAGCAAAGAGTCTAAAGAGAAGATCAGCAGCCTTCAGGCCAAATGTTGGGAAGCTAAGCACAACTGAGAGGAAGAGACAAGAGTTATCCAGACTGTGTGTGTGTATGTCATCTGACTTCCATCACCATCTCCTCTCCATCAATGTCATCCATTGTTTGCTCAACATTTTGGCACTGCTTCTCAAGCCTTCCAGACTCAAGTGCCTCTGTCACTTCCTCTTTGGAGAAAATAAAACCATACAGGTAGGACAGGGAAGTTTTGACAATGTATTATGCATGCGGCTCAAACTGGAAGACACTAGGAAGTAGCCAGTAGCAGGAAGCAGCTGAAAATGACTTCAAATTGGGGAGACAGCACAACTTGTGGGGGCTCCTTATCATCTGATCAGAGGATGAGATCAACCGTCATGTAACAGGTTTGCCTTTCCTGATGGTGCAGCCTTGGTGGAGGTATATACAGGCCTAGGCCTTGTGATGAGACAGAACGTGATGAGAGGTTAGCTTTGAGAAAAGAAAGATTCTTCATGATGAGAAAAGGGATGTTGGAGAAAGAACACAGCAAAAGAAGGACAGGAATTGATGATTCTCTGAAATTAAATGTATTGTCCTGAGTATCCTGTGTGAGTCTGTCACACCTCTGCAATGCTATTTTATTCCCCTCTTTTCTCCACCTCCCTTTTGCCCTCATCTCAGTTTCTATTCTAACCAGATCGTCTGGGGTGGAGAAGAGAGAGAAAGAGAAATCCATCCACACTTGCAAAAAAGCCTTGCAGGCTCATAAATTAGGGAGGTGGATGAATTAGGAAGTTAAATCACCTTTGGTTGTTAATGTCACAGACACCCACTTACACCTCAATGTTTCATGGCTTTGTTCCCTCCCTCAGGTTATGCAACCACTATGTTATGATGCTGTAACATTAAGTGTGTGTGTCTGTGTTTGTGTGTGTGCCAAGGGGCCTGATGAGTCACAAGGTCCATTAGGTAGCCATTCTGATGTTTACGATTGTTTCACACATCACATCATTTTCTGCATCTCTGTCTTTTTCCTGTTCAAAGACAACACATGCTCAGAAAAACTGTATACAGTGTGTATATCATCAACACTAACAACTGGGCTGACTACATTTGCTCAGGAGGATTGTTTAATGTGATCAAAACCAGGCTGCAATGACACCATAGGCTTGGTTTGGTATATTATAATTCATTTCAAGTGTTAAAATTTTCCTCCTGGTAGTTCTCTGAGTGCTGAATGAGGCTAAATGAGGCTAGCTGGAAAGGTAAATCAAAACAGGTCGTGTGTGTGTGTCAAAAGTCTTAGATTGAAATTGTCATGAACAATTTAAACTTCACAACAAATACTATACACACAGTATCTTCATAAAGCTATGGTTAAAAAAAACAGGGCATCTTTTCTCTTACACTGTCTTGTTCATACACACACACACACACACACACACACACACACACACACACACACACACACACACACACACACACACACACAGAGAGAGAGAGAGAGAGAGAAAGAGAGATTATCTTTTGCAACCCTCCAGTCTTTTTTTAATTGTATTGAATTGTTCTTCTTCGGACAAACACATTCACACATTGATTTACTAATGATACATTGTTTTCCTCATTACAGGATGTATCATTATTTAAGTTGGCTGACAACAACTGTTACACAAGTCCCCCCCCCCCCCCCATCACTGTTTCGTGCTTTAGCTGGTATATAGTTGTTTTATAGCAGCACACATGGCACCCAACAAATGTTAGAAATATGGAGAGATGTCATTATGGAGCAGAGAGAAAACTGAGTTTACAGCCTGTCATCTGAACCAGATAGAGCTGTGACGAATGCACACAGGAGGATCAAAGTCTGCCCCTTCAGTTACATGGAGCTATTTCCAGGGTTAGCTTCAGTCCTGACATCATGGTCTATTAGTGCATCCTAACATGAAAGCTGTAGCTTGGGACTTCGAACATTGTTAATGTGTGGGCAACAGATTATCTATCTGCCTCCGCAGAACAGCATAAGGGTATTGACATGAGCATGAAATTATAAGGGTTAACATGGCCTGTTATGAGGCTGTAGTTCCCCATAATGTGTGAATGAACGTGGCTCATGTTGTAAGGAGGTTGGTGAGGCCAGAGAAACACTATATAAGATATATGAACAAACTTTAACCTTTCATATAATTTAACTATATGCTCTCTAAAATACATATCTGGAAACAATGAATTTAATTAGATTTATATAGAATAGCTGCTTCGACATCTAGTAGTCAAAACAGGCCATGCAATGCGGTCTATGCAAAAGTCACTGTCAGCAAATGTTGAGAAAACTTCTGTAGTGTCACAGAGCTTGATTATTTATTTTCAGGTCTGACTGAAATTGGTCACAATCAGCAGTGGCATCCTGTAGCCTGGAGGCAGACAAGTCTCACAGTCACTCTGCTGTGCCATCATCAACACACATCAAGTACAATAGACACTTGGGAGTCTCACTGTGACTCTAACAGAAAATTTCAGAGACTATACTCGGCTGGTCAGCCTTTGCCTGACCAATGATCCTCTGGTAACATGTCTGTCTGCAGTTATTAGCATTTTTCTACTCCAAAAACGACTATATTCTTTCTTTCTTTTTCTTCTTTTTTTATTATAAATGTTTCAACCAGGTCCCTCTACTCTATTTATCTAATACCAGGATGTTGTTTTTATTTTGTTGAACACTTGCTTGCCTGTTAAAAAATATTTTCTCCATGAAGTACCATGTGAGTCATTTGTATAAGAGTAGCATAATAATGATTAGTGCACTGAAGATGTAGCGATGCCACACGCTAACAACAAAAATTCTCATAAAATTTAGCTTAATTTTTGCCAATTTCCATCAATAATTTAGGCATTTATATACATTCACACGTAAATTTTATGAGCAAAACAAGCAATTAAAAATATGACGTACCCACAGGAATATTAATGAAATATTTAGTCTCTGAGACAGGACTCACAATTTAGGCCACCTGCACCATCTGGGGGGAATAATTCTGATCATAAATTTTGACAAGATATACAGCTCTAATGCTAGAAAATGCAGTGGTGGAGGGTAGTTGGGTGTTAACTGAGTTTATAACCTCATCCCCAAATACATTTTTCCAGACTATACAAAAGACAGAAACAAAACATTTTACTTGAAACTGATGGTTCTCTCTTATGATTGACCCTCTTTGAAAATTAGTTTGAATATAGCTCAGACTACATGCTTTTCTGAAACATTCTTTGTGTATTAGCATTGACACAGTGATCGAAAACAGATGCAGGATAAACTCACAAATACATATGCCTGCACAGAACACCTACAGAAAACCTTCCTTGTGAGTCTTTCTGCGAGCAGAAACACTGAAGGACAGAGGCCACATCAAACACGTCTTTGTTTATGAAGAAGAAAGCAGTGAAGTAAAATCTGCAGCAAAGTAGAGGATTGAAACTGCATCTTTTTCTTATTTCAGTAACAGAGTTCAGTCAACTTCATGTCTGTAGTCTTGTTCAGATTGCCAGCACAAATCTTCTTTTTTTTTTTGGTGGTAAATCTTGTTATGGTGTATTTAGTTCATTTCCTGTTTTATTCTGGTAGCCAAGTTCTTGTGTAGTGTCCTGTGCTTTACAATTCCAGTGTCATCATCTGTTTGGTCCCATCTGTTCTCTCCCTCCTCTGTGTCCATGTATTTATTTTCATTTATTGGGTTTTTGTTGCATCTCTTATTGTGCCTTTTCCTTGTAGTTTCCCTCATGGTGATTGTCTGATCGTTCACACCTGTATCGGATTGACTCCTCCTCTCTGTGCCACCTGTTCCCTATCTCTGCTAGTTACCTGTCAGTATTTAGTCTGTTTGTTTCCTACCCTCTTTGTCAGTTCGTCATGTCATGTGGATTACTCCACATGTTTCAGCAGTTTCCCTCGTCATCTTTTTGTGCTTTCTCATGTTCTGTGTAAGTTTTTTGTTTGTTGGACTCTTGCTTGGAGGTGGTTTGAAATGCATTTTAAGACCATTTGGCTGCTCAAATTGGATTTCAAAGGTTCTTTTTTGTCACTCCACATAAAATGCAGAGTGACAGAAGTTTATCAGAGCTGCTCAGCAGAATCCATACATAAAATCCATACTCATAAAAATCAGCATTGCATAGACAGACTCTGATTTAAGTTGTCTACTCTGCAGCTTCACAGTGTGATTGTTTGGAGAGCGACATCATGGATCTCCAGTCCTGCTGTTTTTATGTTGGAAAGCAGCACCACTAAGAGTAAAAAGTTACTGATGCTTACCATCCACAACAGGCCATGCAGATATGTTGGTGGTGTCTGCACACACAAATGTCCTCTGGCCTCTTACAAATAACATTGCGACCACTCAGTCTCTAAGTTCTGATTCAAAAAAACAAATCCAATTTCCTAGCAGTAAATAAATTCTTGCTAGACGTCTAAACAAAATATTCTTCAATAATGACGTTTTTACAGCACAAAGCGACAGTGGTAAACCGTGTGGATTACATCTTTAGAAATATGTGACAATGGTCTTAAAGACATTCCCAGAGACACAGCCATATCCTAAAGTTTGAATGCTAAATGAATAAAATAAATAAAATATATTTAAGAGAGAGGGAAGTGAGAATAGTCAGGAACAAATACATGCTTTTTAAATGTCTAAGCCTTTGTCCATATTAGACATCAGAATGCATAAAATGTCTGTTATTTAGGAATAAAAATGGCTGCCACCCACACACTGTGGCCTGCAGTTCCATTCATTATTTACTAAACCTGCAATCACCAGTAATAACCTGTCTCTCCCAGACTGCATTGTGTAATCTGACAAGAGCAGCTCTGACAAAGAAGCTCAGTGAAGAAAGCGTATTGAGGGAGTATGATGGGTGAAATGGTACTGGTGTATTTCATCACCGCATCTGCACTTTCCAATTCCTCCAAGCAACATTAAATCGATTATGCAATTCAGTGGGTGTAAAAAATTCATTTCCAAATGATTCCGATGCTGTTGGACACCTTCAAAAGTCAACGAGAATCAACAGCTCATGCAAATAGAGACGTTGTGGACACGGCTTGGTTTTCTTACAAAAATGTCCATCTTCATCCTCCTCTTCCTCTTAGTGCTAGAATAAATACAAAACACAAGGGTGTCTTCTTAAATTTAATTTTATTCATAATTCACTGCATCTGGGTGCTATTGTTTTTACTGCTATCCACAGAAACATGTTTGTTGAACGATTTGCCACAGTTCATGAGGTATGTTTAAGTAATTAATGTGTTTGAATTAACTCAAATTATATTACTGCTGACATTTATCTAACAAATGACTTGTGCTATGAATCTATCATGTCTATCATATTCTCAAGATTGTCATTCATTGAGGCTTTGAGCCGTGCAATAGTTTAATCTAATTAAATTTCATTGAGCTGTAATCATTAAAACACTGTTAGGTGGTCATGTATAGTGTTATTGCACACGGAATACTGTATGTTCATAGACAACAAGTTTAGGTGGATTTCATACAGTAGATTAGGCTCATATTTGAAAGTTTCAGTAGTCTCTTTCAGACAGGCATTGCGCAAAACCGCCAAAACAAATTCCCATCTCTGTGGCCCCTTTGGCTTGTTCAAACTGGACCAACCCAAGGCGTCACAACACCACCTCAGTGTGTACGTTCACAGCGCATGCTGGCTTTCATAAAGTTAAGAGGCAACACAACAGCAAGCATAAAAGCTGACATGTTACATATGTCACTACAACATCACACCTGTTCCGCCACACTGGTGCACTCCGTTCATACAGACATCTGTTTCGGCGCTGTAACTACCTCTGCAGGCATCACAGAGGTGGAACAAACAGACACCCCGTTACACCCTCATGGCTTTCAAACAGAATGTTGGGGCGGCATAAAGGTGCACCAAGCCCGCAATGAAAATGCTGTCTGACTGTTGCTATAGATCATCTGAAAGAAATACTTCTCCTTTAGGGACAGAACTGGTAACTTTTTGTCAAATAATCCCATGAAAAAGTACAAAACCAAGAGCTGTTTATTTACTTATTTCTCTTCATATACATGCAAAGTTGTGCACCGAAATAGACAGAATAGAAGAAGAAGAATAGAAAAAAAGGTAGTACTCCCATGCATCTCCTCTCCTAACCTCTCTCCATGGCCTCTTAGATAAAGCAACACCAGGCGAAACCTCTCAGCCACCATTAATTTTCTCCCTGTCTGCCTGTCTTTTAGATTGAGTTTGGCAGCACAGTGGAGTGCCTCACAGCGGAATCCCCTGCTCTGCTCTCAGCTGTGACATAGAGACACACTTTCATAAACTGACTGTTAAGGATATCCCATGCAAAGATATCCACTCTGCTGGGCTTAAAAAGTCCAAGATGGATAGGAAGGAAGAAAATGATAAATTTGTGGCCCTATAGCTGTTTTATTCATCAGTGCATTCTTATCTATTGTAGCCCAGTTGGTGAGTTTGAAATTCAAGAAAACAAGGATCCACATGCAGGCAGCCTGAGATGTCAATTCTGTACTTTTACATAGGTGTGATAGACATGAATAAGGTCGTATGACTGCCAAACTTCCAGCTGTTAACTTTAGTTGTAGATGTGATGACTCTTATTTCAGAGCTGGTCTATCAGGAGGTTCTATAATGACACTGCTGTTAGATTTCCGAATGTAATTACAACCTCTATTGAAAAGCTCTAAACGGACTAATCAGGACTCTCTGCTCCAGCTGACCTTGAAAAAGAGAAGTAACTTTCCACTTTGGTTGAAACAGATTTTTTTTCTTTTATTGCTGAATGTAACTAAAATCTACACTTTAAGTGTTGGTTGTATTATAGCATGACTGTGTGTGGTCCTTAGTACTTTCCTTGCTTTTTCCTTTATCTCTCTCCTGGGTTACAATTCTCAATATTAAGGAATGTTTCACTTTTCAGTAAAACCAATATTAAAGTGTTGAATTGTTTCTCCAAAACATCTGTTGCACAGTCCAGTGTTCAAGTTGAATGCAGCATCATAAAATAACTAAGAAATGAGAATACCTTTAGTAGATACCTCAAACTAAACATTTATTTGCCATAAACACACATGCAGTAGGAATAAACAGAGACTGGTGACAGAGAGTGTAATAATAACTGATCCACTTCCTGTTGCTTTACAAACTAATATGGGGTCATTTCAACTATGACTGTAAGCATAATTTTTTTTTTTTACAGAAACACAGATAATGAAATTAATGATGTATTTATTTAATTTAGCTGCTCCAGTTTCAGGGTCCTGTTAATATATCCTGGCTCACAACTCTTGTTTACAGGGACACTTGAATACAACAGAGACATTGTTTATGTTTTTGGTAACATCTATTCTTTTTTTAATTATTTTATTATTGTTCTTATGACAAGCCAACATGTCTACTGTAAAAATGTTTTATTTAAGTGAATTGTAGAATGTTATGTAATACTTTGATCATAAATGACTTCATTTTCTTGACCATTAAGCTGTTTAATTCAAGCTAGTAAAAATCAATTCTGATGGATATTTTAAACATGAATAACACTTGGGGAATCTGGAGCTGTTCACCCTTTTAAACAGGACTGAAGGATTAGCCCACATTCTTGTCCAATGGAATGAAAAATGAAAATAGGAAAGATTCCCCTATATAAGAAAATAATGAATTTAATGAAGTGTGTTTTAATTACCCTTAACAGCAGACTTTGATTGACATGTGGCTTCTGTATTTTTGTGTTTGTTTCTACTTTTTCAGGCATTAATGTATTAATTGTCAAGTTATCTTTAAAAAAAAAAAGAACCTAGAATACCAAAAGTTACCTGTTAAAGAACCATGACAGAGGATGTCATTTTGATTTGTAATATCTTTCTCTGAATCTCAGTCTTGTCTGTTTTCACCTTTCTCTGGTTCAGACCCTTGTATGTCACGCTCTTATTCTCAATTCGATTTTCCATCTCACCTCTTTTATCTCTGTACTTCTCCTTTTCCCCTCCTCTCCTCTCCTTCTCTCCCGTCTCCTTTTATCAACTTGTCATCCATCAACTCCTCTATGTCTTCGTCTTAACTATGATACATCCACTTATCTTCACACACATACAAGATACTATTACTATGGCGATGCTCTCACACTAAAGAGACTGCTGCCCATTCAGTGTAGCACATTATTCCCTCTTAGATCAGTATCTCTCTTCTCCTCTATTATGTTTATCTTCCTGTTCAACGAAGCAGCTCCAGATAGAACCTGTTAACAACTGTCATCTGTTGTTCAGTGTTTTTCCTCATGTAGCATTAAAGCACCATATCAAAATCCTATTGACCAAATAGTAAAAAAGTAAAAGCTACTCAAGAAAACTGTATTATTTGGGGGGAATGGTTAAACTGGTAAACTGCTCTATGTTGTTATTTAATATTTTATCTTCTCCGCCTCTTGTATACCCTTTTCCTGCACTTATAATAGAAAACTGAATCGCCCCATCACTTCTCACTCATTTGCTGCCATGACGTAAATAGTTGTAAGATCAGGGTTTCATTCAAACCGTACTAAAGCTCCAGTGACACAAAGTGATCATCCATGTCCTGGATTTTCTCTCACTCTCTCTCCCTTCTCAGGCAGATAATTTTATATGTTCAGACCAGAACAGGAAGATGTTTCTTTGCATAATTTCATTAAAGCAACATTAGCAGTGCTATCAGTGAAGTGACAGGAAGGGAATGGATTTGAATTAGGATGTGACAAAAGAAGGAAGCAGTGGGAGACAGGTGAGGCTGTGTGTGCAGCATGATCTCGCACACTTGTCCTCAGCATCTCAAAGGCAAAATTTACATAACCCACATAAATTCCCATTATTTCCCTTAGGGTAACTTATGATTGGATTGTTTTTTCAAACCAAACAATTTCTTACTGCAGCCTCATTTCAAAGGGGAGCAATGCTATCAAAATGCACTCTGAAGTATTTGCTTTTTCTCACATCCCAAATACCAGGAAATTGGTTGTGTTTATTGTGTTCCATTGCACGTATGTATATCCACTATGTGTGAAAGTCTGTTCTAATATCATATTAACATTGATCTGTTATCAATCCAGCAGCAGGGAAATCTCAGGGCCTTGTCACACTGATCATTTGCTGTTTAAACTGGCTGTTTGAACATGAATAATGAAGGAGTGGAGGAGGTGGAGAAGCACCAGGTGGATTCCTTTGGCTCACTTCCACACGTCATTCTGTCAATTTAAACTACATCTTTTACATGATGCTCCTCTGATGAGGGGTCTGGATACTCACAAGCCTGGTCCATTATATTCAGCCGATGCAGTTTTACATTATATTATTTACTTTTACTTATAATTACCTGTATGTGTATTGCATCATTACATTGTGAACTCCAGTGTGTGTATACTAAAGGTGTTCTCAGTCAATTGTAAAGCAGACTGGATGACTGCAGGAGGTCTGTTTAGCAGGCTAAGCAAAGAAGTCCCTGCTTCACACTCAGAGAACTACAGAAAGACTCATGTACAACATCTAATAAAGTGCAGAGTGGGTCATTCAAAGTTATGATGAAGCTGTTTATTCCCAGGTGAGTCACTGCTGTTAGCGACAGCACACTAATTCTCAAACGACTGCTACCATAATATCCGCTGCAGCTTACTTTGATGTTTGAGGGCAGCGGTGTTGTGACAGCACATGCTGCTTTCACATCTGGTTCCCTTTCCTTGTAGGAGGATAACTGAGTTTCTTGACAGTGTGGAATATGCCAAGGATTTTCTGTTCCCAGGGACAAGATTTGTTCTAGTTTGTTACCAAAGCAGCAGCTTAAATCTTCAGTCATAGGTATAGACAACATTTTTATACAATACATAGCTGCATCCGAACACCATTTTACTTTCAAAACACTCTTATACAGCAAGGTGTAAGAGTATTCATTATTATTATTATTATTATTATTAGTAGTAGTAGTAGTAGTAGTATCTGTGTTGTTATTCTGAAGTTATTATAAATACTACAAACTGTAACCTTTTTATTATACTAGCTGTTATTGTCACTGTGGTTGCACATGTCCTCACCCCCTCTCTCTCTCCCCATCTATCTTCACCATCTCTGTCTCCCTATCTATCTTCACCATCTCTCTCTCTCTACCAATCAATCTCCCCATTGCACTCTCTATCTCTCTCGCCCCAACCGGTCAAAGCAGGGGGCCGCCCACCTTGAGTCTTCGATCTGCTCGAGGTTTCTGCCTGTTAAAAGGCAGTTTTTCCTCACCACTGTCACCAGGTTCTTGCTCATGGGGGATTTTTTGATTTCTGTGGAAAAGAGAGTATAGTCTAGACCCGCTCTTCTGGAAAGTGCCTGGACAGACACAGAGAGTAGTAAATAATAAATAAAGTACGCATAAAGTTCCTGATTGAACTTGACCTTCATTTAAAGACCACATTTCTGCAGATGACATGCATATACTATATACTGACATCACAATCAAGTATTTCTAGCAGTCACTTTCAAATTACTTGCAGGAACTCAATTATTTGTAAATGTGTTGAAATATATCATCCTTTGAAAGTTAAGTGAAAGTTAATGTCATGTTGTAAAAATGAAATGTTTTGGATAAATTTTATATCGTTGTAAATTACTAAATGCTGAGCCGCAGTAAAACAGCGCTGTCTCTTAAAGGCATGATGCGATTTATGATTTTATTCCCTATTACGTTTTGGCGAAAATCAGTTCAGCAGTCACTTAATTGCGTGAAAATTATAAGATCATTTGAACTGACATAAATGTTAATAGCCTGATAAATTAAACTATATCATAACCAGGACCTTTTCTCAGCCTCCTCCCACATCATCATTTTTAATTGTGTTCTCTTCGTTTCATTTTCTGGCAGCTTCAGGCAGCAGTGATGGAGTGTGTCTTATTGTTTGTCAAGAAAATGGGATTTCAACAGATGGATGGAGAGATTCTGCTGGAGAAACAGTGCTGGCACAGAATAGATATGTGGTTGTGTGAGGGGTGGTGGATGTGAATCCTCAACTTTCAGATTGTTCACATATTACATAAATATGAGCAACAGTAGAAACACATATTTCTCTTGATGTCATGCCATCCTGTTAATATTAAATATCAAATGCAAATTATGGTTCACACATCTTTATTCACCATTTAGTCATACAGAAAAGTCATTTTTGTGCAAATTAGTGGTTTTTGCATAGTGTTTACAAGTCGAAAAGTGTGGATGGTGATACAGAGAACAACAACAGTCAGTACTGCGTGTGATCACCTCCTGCATTTATCATTACTTTACACCTCCTGAATGAATAAGATGTTACTCTGATACCATGCCATTCTTCCTGCAGTGCTGTGACAAGTTGTGCATGTTTTGCTGGAGCAGGATCTCTCCGTCTCACCCGGCGATCCTGAGCATCCCACAGATGCTCTATTGGGTTAAGATCTGGTGAATATGCTGGCCAAGGAAGGACAGCGACATTTCATAATATGCATCTCATTGCCAAGCTTTTTCTTTTGTTTTTCAAGTGACTAAAACCACAATTGGAAAAAATACACATTAGAGTTGCGTTAAATACTTATTTACACAATTCTAAGATCTAACCTGAATCTCAAGTTCACAGTCCACCCATCATTGACCTTCATTTCAAAAACTAGGCTGATGTAAGTATCATGCATAGTCTTCATTTGAATGTGTTTTTGTGTCAATCCCATTGATGCAAGTGTGAAAGGAAATGTAACGGAAACACAATATGCAGATGGCAACCTTGACTGACTGAAAATCATTCTTGTATAGAAAACTGATAACAGAATAAACCTTTTGAGACAAAGCAAATACTCTCTAATGTGACCTTTACAATAAATGAAGCACTCATTATTTCCATTATTAGGTCTACACACAAATATGTGACAGTATCTTCTAGTCGAGCGTCTTTTTCTAAGTATTTGTATTGACACATAAACAACTGTCTTCACTGTGTATGTTCTCATGACATTTTAATAGTCAGAATCATTCTAGATTGCTAGATTGATCCAGTATTTTATATACAGTATCTATTCGCCACCATCACCGTTTGTGAACACATTGAACACAAAATGACACATCAGGCTGAGCACCAGATTAGTACTGATACAACCACATGATGACATAATTCACTGCTAATTTATGATTATTTGAGTTCTCAGCCTGTCTGTCATTCCACTGAGATCATTTTGAGACATTGTAGAGTTTTGCTTCAATTTAACCCTTTGATTTAAAGCTGATTCTAATAGATTATTGTTGTTTCTATTTTGTTGAATCAAAGCCACGGAGATCAAGCCAAGACGTGAGTAAATGAGATAGATTGCTATGGCTGTCAACAAGGACATTAACAATACTCCTCTGAGGCAAACACTACCCTTGCTGGATACTTATTCATCTCAGCAGGCCCAGTATTTGGACCTTAGCCGACAAGTTTTACTTCTTGGATGATCTAACCCATTCTTTTGTCTGGAGTCCTCACATCTAAGTATTTACCCTTGCCTCCACAAGTGCAAGCAAAACACACAGTAGCTGGACTCCAATACACACTACACCATTGCTGCTGTAGCTGTTTTCTCTATTTCCCCCAGACATTGCCCATTTCCAGTATGCTACTGTACCACTAATCTCTCCATCCCAGCGTGACGACTGTCTCCACTTGACCCAAACCATTACCAAACTACAAGGATGGATCTCCACTCTCTACCTGATCAGAGATGAAGTTGGTTCCCTGGTTGCAGTGGAGGGCCCTGCCAGCATCCCAGCTGGAGCAGAGATGGACTCCACTCTCCCACAGGCCAAACACCTGATGGAAGACCTCTGGCTGGACCAAGGAGCCAAACTGATGGAACCAGTAGTGCATCCCCTCATCCACCTCCTCCATGTGCACCTGAATTGTATAACAAGTACAACATTCTGAATGAACAAGATTTCCCCCACAGCGTGGGGGCTTGAAGTTGTCACTCAACAATGCACCTGTTGCACCTGATCTCCTGCTATACTACCTGGCCACTCGGAAAAAACCCTCTTGTTCCAGGAGACCAGCTCCATGATATTTCTCCCACAGCAGGAGGGTTAGCCGGAGAGAAAGATGAAGGGACCACTGTGTGATAGCATATCAAAGGAATCAGAGCTTATATGGGAGTTAAGGAAGCGTGAGTGGGAAGGAAAAGAAGATCTCATTCCAGGTCTTGGACTGTGTATACTATAATACTTTCTAGTGTTTGACTCACTGCTTTCACTCTTATCTCTGTGCTTTTTGTTATGTCTCTCATTTTAAAATCATAGTCAGAGGACATTAAAGTCAGATTTAAGAGGCCTTCAGTCAGTTGATATTCAGACAGATGAGCTTGATAAGCAGAACTAAACCCACTAAGTCAAAAGTCTGCTGCCCTTCTTCTTCACGTCAGTCTCGAATCTGTGATTTCTTTTTTTCTTTCTGACAGTTATCTTTAAATATTCAGGCTTTGGTCTCAGCATTTTCGCTAATATGTTTTAGCATATATCTTCTCATATCACACTCATCCTCTGCTTGTCCAAACTTTTCAGACACTGAGTATCATTTCTCATGGATTTCTCTAATCCTCCCTGACATTTAATTTCTAACCTTCCCTCTGCCATCAGCCAGTCTCTGTTTTTGTCTTTTTTCTCCATCACACTGTAATGAGATTGATGGGAAGACAAATACACACTGAGGCTCTTCTATTCCTCCCTTTGTCCACTCTTTCTGCTCTGATAGCACACCATCTGCAATGGACGGAGGCCAAGCAAATAAGGCCAGTATGAACACACATGCACAAGAACATTCGTTCACTCACGAACCCATTTTTTCGTCCCTGGAAACTTCAGTTATTTTTTCTTCCATATTTTCTTTCTTCCCCAGTCCAGATTGGGCCAGGCCACAGCATGCTGGGAAAACAGCACAGTAGTTAAACTCTGTCAGACCTTTGCACCTGTCTGCACAGTGTGATGGGACCTGCTCTGTGGTTATGATGTGCAGTGGGTGAAGGGCAGGCTTATTTTGAAGCCATCCCCTCCTCGCCAGAAAATCTCACCACACACAAGGGATATCTTTAGAGAAAGGGGGTATTTTGGGTCTCTGTCTTCACAGATTTTTTCAGCGATTTATTTTGCAGTTTGTCTCAGAGAATAATAGATTCAAATGTGTGAGCTTTCATCCAAATGCTCATTGTTTTGTCTGCAAAGTGTTAATCTCCCAGACGCACTGACTTAATATTTTGTCTCTGCCTTAGCCCATTAGCTTTTCTCATCCTCTCTTCTTATTTTCCAGAGATATTTGTGTTCAAATACAACAAATCCAGAGTTTTGGTGTCATCAATTGCTATGGTAAAAATGTGTAAGCCTGGTTTAATCCTCTAAATTGTCACTGGGGTTGATGAACTCATGAGGTCATGAAAAAATCTCTTTCAATTTGTGAAGTTAATTCAAGTTTTAGCTGCAAAGGTGGATAGGTTTGGATCCTTTAAATCTGCTCCTTCATCAGCTCCCAGCAGCTAAAGGAAACTAGACATTCACAAAGCAGAGTCAGCCAATGAATGAGCCAAATCCCCGGACTAAATTAAATTTGTCCTTGCAACATTGTCTGACAGCCACACAGAGCTCATAGGAGGATGGATTATGTTCCTGCTCTCCACTCCTGTTCCTCCTCTCTATTCTGTCTGCTCACTTATAATGGAGTGTCTTTAAACCCGTATAATTAACATTAAAATTGTCATTCGTCTCATTCATCTCAACAGCAGCAGAGAGATGGCCGTCTCTGTATGGTGCACACACACACACACACACACACACACACACACACACACACACACACACACACACACACACACACACACACACACACACACACACACAAATACTCTCATCATGTGGTTGTAAAATATGATTGCACAAGGTGTTTAAATTAAATCCTTAAATTTGTGTCATTTTTCGTTAGAGAAATAGTTTGAAATTAATATTTTGCTGTTGTTAAAGTAAAGAAAAGAGAATTTTCAAAGTCTATCTCTCCCAGCAGGACACCAAAACAACACACTCAACAAATGACAAACTTCATGGTTTGGCTGCTGAATTGCTGCTTCCTTATGAGCCCTCAGATCCTCATGCAGGGCCCCACAGGCTTCTCTAAAGTGAAAACTAAAAGAGACCAGGCGTTTGCAGTAAGGACTCCCCAGCTTTGAAGCTTCCTGCCTGAAGGTCTGAAACTGCAGAAACAACATCTTTTAAATCACTTTTAAATGTCTCAGAAAGGCCTTTACCAAAGTTGTTTGTGTAGATTCTCGGTCATCCAGGTCATGATATCCTTGAAGGTTGATTCAGAAGCAACTGGACTTCTTTTCTTAGCTTGAGGACATTTCACCTCTCATCCGAGAGGCTTCATCAGTACTAAAATGTTGGTACGAGGTCAGGATATGATGATGAAGCCTCTCGGATGAGAGGTGAAATGTCTTCAAGCTAAGAAAGAAGTCCAGTTGCTTCTGAATCAACCTTCAAGGTTTACCAAAGTTGTATTATTCACATTTCATTTAGTTTTTTTTGTCATATGTTTTTTACTGTTATAATAATGATGATAATAATAATAATAATAATAATAATAATAATAATAATAATAATAATAATATTACTACCCCAAGGAAGTTATGTTTTTGCAAGTTTATATCTATAGAACTAAATCACAACAAAAGTTATCTCATGGCATTTTCCATAAGAATAGGTCAACAGCATAGATTTTATTTTACAGACCCAACGACCCTGACCCAACAACCCAGACCCTTGAGCAAACACTTGGTGACATAGATAATAGAAGAGGAGCTGCACATGTAGTTCTCCTACCAGAAGAGGGCACCAGGCACCTGTGGAGGTGAGCTCCATTACAAATGTATTTAGAAGACGAAGGTATGTCAGAGTGAGATTGGAATGCGGCCAAAAATGCATTAAGAAGAGCTGCCTTGGCCTTCAGTAATACAAATAATAAAAATAACTAATAAAAATAACCAACTACAATTCATAGGAACCTACAAGACAATTGTTCTCATGAATTATTATTATTATTATTCTTATTATTATAAATGTTCTCACTTATGACAATTTATTCTTCATGACCCTGACAATGTTTGGATCAAAAACCCTCACATGAGGAATGAAGTTCTTCAAATAAAGATATAAAAGAAGCAAGAAGGAGTTAAACTTGTGCAGCTATGTTTTCATATCTTTGTCCAGATTATTGTTACCAAGCACATGTAAAACGGGACGAATGTACAGATTTGCAAGTGAAGATTTGCAGAACAGCCTCATAGCCAATCAGAAAGATATATGTGTTCAATGTGTCAGAAATCCCCTGCCACTCTGGTAATCTGCCTCATTGGGAGTTGTCTGAATCATCCATGACCTGTGCTTGAAAAGCAAGATTGTGTCTGACCTCCACATATTTTTTTGTCAACATATAGCGTGTGTGTCTCCTTTCCCCATTACTTCTTCCTTTGGGGATAATTTGTGTGATAGTGGTTCATTTAGCTCAAGAAAAATCTCTGGTTTTGCATCAAATTGAAGCTCAGTGTTACTGGTACCTTTCATGGAGTTGCATTTGATAAATGAATCCACAATACACTTACTGTTCCCTTGAATAACCTCCAAAAAGTGTGGAGACACTAAATTAAATTAGTTAAATGAACAGAGAAGAGGAACAGAGTGAAATGAAATGATTGGATGTATCAGTTTCTGTTTTGCTAATGTTTATGCACGCTGTATAATTGGGTATCCTGGGAAGCAGTATTTAATGAAGTAATGCATGTGTGTTCGTGTGTATGTGAATGTTTGCTGTCTGCAGTTCTACATGTGTTTGGAAAAACAAGCCAGGCCACTGGGTTTTGTTGACTCTGTACCCCAGGAGTTTCTATCGATCTAAGACAACAAACATGAAAGACATGGGGAGCCAGGGAGATGAGATAGACAGGAGGAAGGAGAGAAACAGGAAGCAGAAAAAGAAAAACAAAGTTTTTCCATCCAAAACCTGGTTTCTTATATCTGAACTGCAGCTGATCGATAGCTTCTCCTCTGAGAAACACACCGAGTGCCTGGCAGGATTCTAATATCACTTCCTTTTGGGTACAATGAAGCGTATTTTCACAAACAGATGATGTTTGCTGCAGCTGATCATAGCCTGGTTTTGGCTGTAGAAAATACAGTTCACACTCTGCCTGAAGCCATACTGAAGAATTCAATAGCCTAAACTTATTAACTGGACAAGTCTAACTTGCCCTCAGCAATGATGGAAATGTCACTCAGCCAGTCAATTATTTGAGCAAATTTTAAAACATTGGGTGAATTAATAATTTGGCACACGTCCACAGAAAAGGCACAATCTTTCTCCCTGGAGGACACATCCTTTACATGTTGGACACCAGGTGTCCCCTTGCACCACTGTCAGTCCAAATGTCTCACAACACCCATGTGTTTATATGGGCACAGAGTTTGAGTATATTCAAGCTCCCAAGAGCATACAGTAACTAGAATCAAGAGAGTATGTTCAATGCATTGAACAGTGTGTCATGAACATTGCAGCATATAGGGTCTGCAAGCAAAATTACTGGTCACCATCTAGATCAACTACAACCTCTGTATTGACGTTTGAAGCATCAGCCTACATCTGTGGTAATGTATAGTCCTTGTACATTGTCTAAAAACAGGTGTCTATGGTGGGTCTCCTATTATATACTTTTGTCAAGGATATATCTGGATTAACATGTCAGCCTGAGTTGCAGTTACTTAGATATTTGTCGTCTTCTGGTATAGTGGAAAATGTACCTATCTCTCTTTTTCCATTGTCTTCCCTTTCTTACAGGTAACAGATGGCTATTTTACATAATGCTCTTAGTATTGTGAGGGTGAGAGCCACGCAGAGAATTAAATGACATGTTAGTACGATCTAACAATATTATTAGATTTCTCCTCTTAATCCAGAAGGTGACGATTGATTTCTCAGTTTCTCCATCCCAAGTATCGATGTCTTTGGATTTGATTAATCAAATGTCTTTGTGCGTAATCCCTTTTCCCCAAACCATCTGGGCACATGCAGGTGTGCAGAAAATGTATTTCACAGTGTTTGACAAGAGAGAGTGGAAGATCCAATGTAGAAGATTCACAGCACAGAACATGTGCATAACATGGAATCAGAAATGAATCCTGTTTCCCTCCTCTTCCTCATTTTCCCCTTCAATCGCATAACACTATTAACATTGGAGTGTCTATTCACGAGTCCTTTAACTTGAATAAACAGGTAATTTTATGAACTTTCTTTTTCAAACACCTGATTTGTTGATTCTCTGATGGTTTCATGGTTGCAGCAGCAGTATGCACCACAGTTTACTTCATAGAATAGATATTCACTCCCTCACTTCTGATCTCACAGCAAAATCTAAAAACTGAGGAATGGGAGTCAGGAAAAGAACAATTATGTTGTGGAGACGTTGAGTTTTAAAAGTAACAAGGAATGTATTTCACCTCTTTAAAGCTATTGAGGGAGGAAAGAGAGGAATGTGAAAAGAAGCACTCAAAGGAGTGTGAGAGAGAAAAAACAGACATAGCGGGGGAGAGCACAAGAGATGTAGTGTAATGATCTGACAGAAAGTGGGATAGGTAGGGTTGGGATAAGTAGCCACTATTGACTATCAGGAGATTGACTGTTGGAGGACAGAGAGATGGAGTGGACAGGCAATATAGAGAGAAATTAATAGGTCCTCAGAGGCAACACTGGAACTACAAAAGCAAGGAGTGACAGAGAGAGGGATCGGCTAAGGAAGGAAGAAACACTGGGTGGATAAATGAAAGATTTAGATGAATGAAGGCCTGGATTTTTCTGAGATTTGTGTTTGGAAAAGGGCAAAAAAAAATACCAAAGATCCACTTCTGCTGCAGGTGAGTAAGGTAGAAATGTCAGCTTGCTTAGGCAGCAAGATGAAGCTGTCTTCCTCAGTTCCAATCTTTTTCCTGGACTCCGTTATCTTAAAAAGGTTCAAATGACGTGATGCTCTGAGACTATAACCATGAAGCATATGTGGTTGTGTGGTATAGTGTTATCTTCTTTACTGAAGCAGCTCTTTTTTCAGCAACATCAATAAACTGTATGAGGAAATACCTTTCATCCTCATGGTGCCACGGGGCAGTTGTGGCTCAGGATATAGAGCAGTCATCCACATGTTGTGATTGACATACAGTCTACATGTCAAAGTGTCCTTGGGCAAGATACAGAAGCTGGTTCCCTGCGGCTGTTCCATTGGTGGATGAATAATGATGTGAATGGTCCTTTCTTTATCTTTCCATATTATGCGGCTCCTGTAATTTCTTCCCTCCTTGCTGTGTCCAGCTGCTTATCAGTGATAGCACCTTGCATGGCAGCCTCTGCCATTAGTTGCATGAATGTGCGTGTGAATGGGTGAACGTGGGCTGCGTCACAAAGCATTTTGAGTCTGCAGTCCATTTACCACTGTTTGTGTTTAATTAGGCAGCCCTTTCATTATTCCATAGTAACTCTGCAAGTACAAGTCCGACTGAAGGAAGTGTAAGTGGAATTACAGTTTCCAGAATATTTATGTCTAGAGTTGCAGTGAGATTAATGGGAGGAGGAAGAAAAATATATTAAACCAATGAGAGCAGACAGTGAGAGGTCAGTCAGTCTGTGAATACACATGAGTTATAGTTAGAACAGGAAGGATCAGATGTGACTTTTATCACATCTTACAGTAACACAGAATGGTTTCTAATTTTGCTGTACTGTGTTTCTGCTCATCTCTTCTTCTACTACTCCTACCTTGCTCCCATCATCTGTTGGGCTCATTTCTGTTTTCATTCTTTCTCTTTTTAAGCACATTAGCCATTGTTTGTGTTCCAACAAGTCAACTGACACCAAACCAGGACAATTTTATTTAATGTTGTATATTTTTGTTGAGCTATTAAATGGAAAAACATGGGGAAAAAACATATCCTGAAAATGATATATAGTCATTTTGGGACATGCACCTAAGTCAACATGCGAGAAATTAAAGGGGAAGAAAATGAGGGAGCGGGCAAGAATTTTAGAAAAAGAAAAAATGTAGTGACCAATTAGAAGAATTGAGAAGCTGCTCAGGCTGCAAAGGCAAATGATAGCCAAAAAGTATAGTGTCAGTGAAGGAGCCACCTTCATGTTGATAAAAGCAAAGATGCATGTGTTTATGTATGTAGAGAGAAAGAACAGGCACATTGATATGGGGATTTGAGTGAGGGGCCCATTCATTAGACCTTTTCAGGGCCCCAGACTTTTCAGAGGACAGTTCTGCTACAAACCAAGGCTTTTTCTACGTATAGCCCTGGAAAAGATTGTCCTAGTTTTTTTGTTTTTATTTATCCATTTATTTGTTTTTGACTAAATTGGCTCTATGTTAGGCACTTTAAGTTTTAACTCTTTAATGCTGGATGGTTGGACTACTGTGTGATTGTCTTAGATCTTCTTAAATCAGTGTAACATCACTTTATCACATGCAGAAACACAACGCCTACACTAAGGAGGTGGAGGTTTACATGATGACTAGCTGCAATGTGACACTTAAAACTTGTGTGATTATGTTGCTCTCTGTATGACTCAAGCTCTTTATTATTTAGTTTGAAAAAATCCTAAAATGATAATATGAAAAAAGATAATATCTTTGGCTCAGCCACCCCTCCACCATTTCTAAAAACATAAAGTTTAATACTGCCAGTAACATTTTTTGTGTTTTTCTGTGAACTTTCATAATCATTGCCAACACCAGCAGCAGCTGTCTCCGCTGCCAAAGGACTCAGATGTGAAATTATGCCCATGATGCAACCACATTGAATCACAAAATTGTATTTATTAAATTAGAAAAAATATGCATGATCTAAAAGCTATTTCAAGCTCAAATTCAACCTCAAAAGACTTATATGAACTTGCATTAAATGACAGCAAACAATGTAGAATCAAAGTAAAATGACGCTCTGATTTTACTGCTGCCTAAGCTCCTTATAATTATGAGCACCATTATCAGGAGCATGTTATGTCACATTTACTTGTTATCTCTCATGACTCACAAAAATACATTAACATGTTATCATTGACATTGACCTTTTCTAAATCTTGGTAAAGCCGGCGCCGTCTTAAGAGACTCACAGAAAAGGAAGCAGCAGATAATGCTCTTATCTCTTGCTTTGAAAAAGAGGACAAATAAAAATAGCATTATACTTGGTTTTTGTTCTTCTCAAGATGACTTTTTATATTTACTTTTCTACCCATTTGTACGGCAAAAGAGGTCACATCATAAGTGCATTTGACAAATTCAGCAGATGCACTGATTTGATCCTTAATTTCATATTAAGACTGGCTCATGATGTTCCACCACTATTTGCAATTGGAGCCAGGTCCAGATCATAATGTAGATATGAGAATTGAAAATATATACTTAGTGGGCGGTATTATATTGGATCACAGTACAGTATCAGAGAGGAGTAGAGAAATGGCACTGCCATCAACATGTAGCTGAGATGAATGCAGATTAAGTTTCATTCAGACGGATTTCATTATTTCTGTGAAAGGTAAGAAATTATACCCAAACGAAAAATAGATCTGGATCCACAATTATGGAAAATCATATTATTTTTGCCTGTGAACTATTGATGATTAACAAATGACTCCAAATGATAGGCGTATGTTTCCAGGGTTAATGAATTAGGTGGTATTAATTAATTTGGCATAAGGCACACCTGAGTAAAACAAAGTCATCATGGAGACATCACCATAGTGTGTGCTGTAACCTGCCTGCGATGATTCAACAACTGGTGATCTCCCATGGTGATAGAAAACAGAATGTATCTATTGTGCTCATTCATAAGCATGCATTTCTTCTTTCAGGGGCCCGAATGCTGACAGAAATAGCTGAAAGGCCTCTTATATGAGAAACTATTTTCTGATTGTTTGGGTTTTTAGTGACAATAGCACTGGCAGAAGTATATGCTCTTTAAGTCCTTTATAGCTACCAACTGTGACCAGCAGGGAAGCCGCTTGAATCGTGAGTGCCATTTCTTTTTGTGCATTTTTTTAATATTATTATTATTTATTTGTTTGTTTATTTGTTTAATGGGACAGCCCTCAGTGGGCTCTGAGTACAGGGCTGCTTTGGAATACAGCCAAAGCATTAATAAGAACAGCATAATGTGAAGATAATTGTTTTTTATTAGTGGTGTCAATCAATTTAAAAAACATCATCACGTTCACTCGTTCACAGTAATAGGCTGTAATTAATCGTGATTAATCATGATTGATCACATACAATTAATCAACAGTTCAATTAATGATTAATTAATAAAAAAAATAAAAAAAACAGCTCCCGTCGAGGGTGACTGGTATGATATGTCACCTGAGGCGATCTGGATAATGCCTTGAAGCCCCTGGTCTTCAACCATGTTAATGGGCTGACAGTTCATGGTGATCCATTTGGCGATTGCATTGGTCAGCTTAGTTGTGGCTTGACTTGGCTATACTATAGCTAGGCTAGGCTAGACCTGGCTATACTCTGCTAGTGTAGTTTCACGTACACTGCTTGGTCCTGTCTCAGTGCTGCCATCTTTGCTTACATCGGCAAAGATGTGTTTTTTACAGTTTGTGCATCTTGCAAAGACAGCTGATCTCTGCAATTTGTGCGCACAACTTTGGTTTTATCTAAATTTCCATACAACTTTTTAGAATGAAATTTGCTGTACGACAGACCATTGAACTGTTCCTCAGTTAATATGTTACCTGTGTTTGCCACATGTTTCAGTAACACACTCGGCACAGGAATAACAGGAGGAAATTGGGTTTAAAGTTGGTGATTTGATTAATTTGTGTTAAAAGCCCTAGTTTATTCATTTTCTTCAACCGCTCATCCTGTGTAGGGTTGCGGGGGGGAGGGTTGGAGACTATCCCAGCAGACTTTGTGCTGGAGGTGGGGTTCACCCTGGACAAGACACCAGTTCATCGCAGGGCCACATAGAGAGACAACCAACCATTCACACTCACATTCGTGCCTATGGTCAATTTGCCCCAGTTTATATGTGAATGAATTGTGGTGGCATAATGAACCTAATGGTCCACATACATACACATACTGTATACCCTGATGCAGTTTGGCTCAATTTTCACAATGTGTTGTGTATGAGTGTGACTTCTTACCTCAGGTAAATTGGTGGGCGGCAGAGACATGCAGTTGCAGCAAAGCATATAAGCTAGTGTTAGTAGAAGACAGACGTATGGTCTCTGCTTGCTTTATTAACTCTGCCTTGGATGATTTGTATATTTAAAGATACCAGTGTAGCATATACCACTATCTTCAGTTTACATTTGGCTGGCTTTGATGAACACCTGCACCGGAATACTAAGTAGGTGCGGTTGAAAATTCAATCTGGCTCGCTGACTCTAGCAGCCGTTATTCTTCAAAAAGTGTCAGGTGGGCACACGACTTTGTTCTAGGCCACATTTATTCAAGATGATGACTATTTACCCAACCTGACAGCCTACATGTTAGTCCAGAATTAAATCGTTTGCTTGAATAAAGTAATGAAATGCAGAGGTGTCATTAGGAAAATATAATTTAACTAATATTAAAAGTACTCATCATGCATAACCAATAAATTAATAGATAATAAGTATTACATTATATTATATCATAAACAAAGCCATTAATTGAGAAATTGTTTAGATACAATATTAATAGAAATTCTTTTTAGTCAGTCTGATATCCAGACAAACACTAAACATTATCAGCCTCACTTAGGTAGTATTTCATTGCTGGGCTATTGGACTACATTGTATTGAATATTCTTTTGTTCTTTAGCTTCATACATCTAAAACCAGAATAAAAATATTTTTCAGCACAATAAATGGAGCTCATCACTCTGTGGACGTGGCTTTATCTGATTCTTTTGATTTTTTTTTATTGACATCGGCAGACTGGAGGGTTTTGTTTTGTAAGAACAAAGCATAGAATTTCATCACCTTTCACCTTGTCAAGTTTTGACAAGGCACTCCATAGGACGAGATGCACTGTGTGTGCTAATAGAACTGTTACCTCACAGCAACAAAGGCCTTGCTGTGTGGAGTTTGCATGTTCACCACTACTACACACAAACCCTGAAAAAGCTCTCTCTCATTCCTCCTCTTCTTTCCCTCAGGCTTCAATAGGAACCTGAACACATGCATCCCTCCATCCCAGCTTTCTTCACTTTCTCCTCTACCCTTTCCATCGCAGCGTCCATCTAGTTCATAAGAAATGTTCCACTATAAGTTATGTAAAACATTTTTAATTATTATTTATAAATTATTAAAAATAGTGTCAAATCACAACAAAATTATCTAATGACATGTTTCATATAGAGCATGTCTAGACAGTCCTATTTATTTACAGAGACCCATTTCAAATTTCTACTGTTCAACACACACACACACACACACACACACACACACACACACACACACACACACACACACACAAACACAACCCTGAGGTTCCTGCGATGATATGTAATTATGCAGGAAATTAAATGATAAGAATTTAAATTAAATCCCAGATTAAATGTAGGTGTTTTCTGACTAGACAGTTCAGGGGACTGAGAGGAACTCTGCACTGGGGAGTTCCCCTAAGAAGTAAATCATTTCACAGGCTTTTTTTTTCTGTTTCATTCATTCATTCATTCAGAAGGCATTATTACCAGGAGACAAAAAAAAGGCACCAATGGGTTTGATTTTTTTCTCTGTTTGAAAATACAGTCATAGATAAAGAGAGAAACAGAGAGGGAGCGAGAGAGGCTGTGTTTATATATGGACAAAAGAGAGGGAGCTTGCTGAGTCTGGACAGGAGTTTAAAGATGATCAAATATTTGATTTCTCACTTGTGGTTACCTTGCCTCAAGAAAATATGGTTTTAAATACTAAAGCTATTGTTTAGGAACGAGTATCAAACTCAAAGAGCCGTTGTTGGTAGTAGAATCAAAAAGCTTGTAACAAATCTTACCTTGCCATTAGCTGCAGTGAATTATTCTTATGTTGTATGTCAGCCCACTTGTCATTGTATCATCCTGCTGTTTACCAGCTCTTATGAAAAAAAATGCTAAATATTTCATTAGCCTGTTAGAGTCCTCTCAGCACAACACATTGACTGTGTTGCTTTCAGCAATAATATCCACCACTACTCATTCTAATCTGTTTTTAATCAGAGATAATGGCCCCTCTGCCGCTTAGCTGGCACTTTTTGATGTGGTAACATCTGGCTGGATGTCATGTTTCTGGCTGACCTTCCAGACCTGTGTGTGTGTGTGTGTGTGTGTGTGTGTGTGTGTGTGTGTGTGTGTGTGTGTGTGTGTGTGTGTGTGTGTGTGTGTGTGTGTGTGTGTGTGTGTGTGTAGAACATAAGTGATCTCGATCTTCAACAGATGGTGTTTGATCCCCGTATAATTGTTTGATATCACTAAAATAGAAATGTATCCAAGAGAAGCCACAGTTTAAAGGTCATTAAATGTCAAAGTCCTTGGCCCTGCTCGGCGGTATCACATTCATCATCTATCCATTCAATTTAGCTTGAAATGAACCTCTAAATATGCTGAAAGGATGGCTTCATGGTTTTTGAGGTCTGTCTCAAAACAATAGCCAGTTGCTCTTCTGAATATATAAACTGATTTTGCTTGCTCTGATTGTTCTTCCTGTTCATGCTGACCATTAAAAGATCTCTCCTTGATTCAAAGTGATGGGGGACAAAATCAACAGTCCTCATTTTGTGCAAAAAGAGACAAACAAATAAATGAGTATCTCCCAAACTTCCTTTCTCTTTCCTTGAAGAGCTGGACAGTAACTTTGAAAAAACATCCTGTTGATTTGACTAATCCATTTTTGTACCACTTCTCACTTTGACTAAAACTTCTTCAAGTACAGAGCTCCTCATTATAAAAAAGGACCAATGATTATAGCAAGCAAAACATGTTGCATTGTTTAAATAGGCCCTAGATGATTGTTTCAAGATGGACTAACCCTTAAATATAAAAAAGAAAACCATTTAATTTACTATTGTCATTTATTTTCATCTGAGCTTCAGAACATTTATTGTAAATAGACAGATTATGGCAGCCTGTAGAAAGAACATTTCATTCCTTACGATATTTTGTAGGATTATGTTTTGTGCATATGTACCCTGCATGTTATTGTATGTGGAAATGCAGTGTTGAGAGTTATTGCTTGCATGTTATGTGAGAGAATGATTCTATATTTTCAAGGACATGTGAGCAACCCGGCAGTGTCATTTATTCTTCAAATCTGTGACGATGCATCAAGATGAGGTTAGATGAGGTAAGATGAGGTAAGATGAGGGGATTCATGCTTTCAAGTCTTAAAGGAACCAGAAAATCAGCATTAGAAACCTAACAAAAGAGGTGTTTGTGTATGGGTGGGTATGTGTGTGAGGGAGACTAGAAGTTAGAAGATAATTAATGGGGCTGGGAAACATTTCTCTCACCAAACAAAGGGAGAAACTGTAGATACCTGACGCTGCACTTTTGATGTGTGTGTTTGTGTGTAGTGGCAAATGCCTGTAGTCTCAGTGATGTGAGGAGCCGCTCAAAGAAGATTAAATATTAAAGGGCCAGTAGATCTGCTTTCTATGCATATGTGCTTGTCTGTGTGGTTTTCAATTCCATACTAATGGTTAGTAAACCTCCAGGAAAACAGCTTCTGTTAGTCCTATAGATATACTGTATAAATAGAATCAATTGTTTTCCTATGTGTTTAACAACTGATGCACCTGCATCACTGCTGGTTCAGTAATTAGATTGGATCCATCTTCTTTAAAGTGGGGAAGTGTGATATCCCACTGAGTCTCTAATCATTTCTTTCTTTATCTCAGAGAGGAGTGGCACTTTGCAGCTCTTTTGGGTCCTCTTCACCTCTTATTTTTCATTTTACTTTCAATTGAAATTGAAATTAAATTTAGATTTCAATTTGTTATCCAGCCAAGGCCAGAAAATCACCTCGGGTTTCACCAGATACAATAAAAACATCACATTAAATCAATACAGTGAATCTCGTCTCATCCTAAATTAATACAACATTCATACAATGTACGTAATATATTAATTGCAGAGAGTAGAGTTGATGGAATATATTGCACTTGGACCTAACCATCCCTATGTGCTGACTGAGCTTTAAAAAAAAAAAAGGAATCACAGTCTACAAATAGGCTCTTTCATGCCTTGGTGAGGGCGATAGCTGTGTCCAGAGGCATTATGTTTTTGGATTGTCCGTTTGTCTGTCAGTCCCATTCCTGTGGATCCGATATGCTATGAATGCTTTTTTGAATTTCTTCAAATGTACCATAAACACTGACTTAACTCCTGGCTGAACTGATTAGAATTCGGTCGTTAAAGGTCACTCTGACCTCACATTTCTATGTCTATCATAAGACTTCATATGACAAAATTTGACACAAAAGTCTAATACCATAAAATTATGAAACAAAGACCTTCCATATCCAAAATGCAAACTTCACTGACATCTTAATGTTCTGCAACAGTTTTTTTCAACCATCAATAACACAGCTCAGGAACAGAAGGACAATATTCAACCATATTTCCCATTTGGTCATAGCAGAAGTGACATAGTCTTGGGTGCCCGCCTTTATAGACCATCACCAGAGTGAGGGTATAGATCTTCTGTACTGCCAGTTTAAGGTGTTTCTGAAGCATTCATGTTTTAGAATTTGTACTTTTTTGCAGCACTGTCCATAATTGAAGCATTGCCCCTCAAGCTCATTGCTTTTGTTGATTTTGGGCTTCATGTAATAGTTGTTGCCCCATGTGACAAAAAATATTATATGTCAAAATTTTTTTTATATGAATCTGGAAAGACGTGGCTGTAAACTGCAATATGACTGATGCTTCAAGGCAAACAACAACAAGGTGTTAATTTTTCACATGCGAGAGACTTTGCGGTGGAAGCACAGTGCAGTATTTATCAGAGATGTAGCTGTCATTTCACCTGCCGTCTAGAGGGGAAATGTTTAACTTCCTGTGGTAGAGGATATCCATCACCTCGTCACAATGATTCAAAGGTCACATCGTCGACCAGGTGGGCAGGGTAACCAATGTCACTCTGCCATCCATTGGACAGCTGGCCAGTGGTTTGATTGATGGACAGCAGTGGCCCAGAGTTGCTTCTCCCTCGCAGATTGATGAATGGTTTATTTTTCTCACAAGGACACCCACAAAACAAATTTGCTTGCAAAACCAACAGCACTGTATCTCTTCTCGACTCTGTAAAATGTAGGATGTGCACATTTATGTGTGTGAAGTGTGTTTGTGTGTTTGATTTCACTTCAGTCTTTTACTTAAATTTTATGTAACATTGCTTTAGGTATGTGTTTTGACATTTCTCATTTCTATATATTATGGCTCTCAATCTTTTAAAGGATTCTTTTTTTTATTTTTATTTCTCCTTCATCTGGACCTAATGCACTTTAACTACCAGTTATTTTTACTGGTTCTCTTCTCTTATACATTGTGACATATAAGTAGGTGTAATGTGTTTTGAATGTGGTTTACTTCAGATTTGTATTGGTGAATTGCAAATACATTTTCTTGAACAATTTTCATCTATTAACTATAATCAAAATGAATCTAACACTTATATAAAATGTGTTTCTCTGGGGGAAGGAACACACAAACACAGGCTCAGTTGTTACTCTATTGAGGAGGATTGAGTTAGTTCTTCCTTCTCTGCAAAATTCTTCTACGAAAAGTCACATTTTGATCCTACAACTGTAGCAGGATTAACTGGGCAGGCTGGTCAACAGAGCATTATGTTTAAAAAAAAATATCCATAGCTTCTGAGGCAGCTCTTCAAAATTAGTGAAATAGAAAAGCAGTTTTTCACTGCTTTCCTCCTACATCGCTTTCCCTTTGAAGCAAGGAAATCTTTTAGCAGTAAAGCTGAACTAAAACTTCAAATAAATGACCTAATGTACCATAAGATATTTGCAGTTTTTTACACAACTACAAATCACAGCATTTATGTAGTAATAAGTTATAAATTGTATCCACATATCCTGGAGACAAACTTATCCTAATTAAAAGGTCCACTTTGTGGCTTTTTTGTAATGGTTCTGCTGCATCTTATGATACTCATCAGCATTCAGTACTCAAGCCTCACTGCGTTGATTGGGAAAGAGCAAAGTAATCAACCAGGAGTCCATTCACACTTTTCACCACAGACCATCCTTAACACTAGGACTGTTAACACTGGGTCAATTTACCCCCTTAATGTTTTCAAATGAATGAATTTAACTCTGTAAAAATAAAACCACTACACTCTCAGATTATGACTTTTCCTACAATAGGCTTAATAATCATCTTATGAATTATGTGGGGTGTAGGGTACAAACATGACAATAATCAATTATACCAAAAACCGCTGATGGGTCCTTTTTACCCTCATACTAACCAAGGACAAGCAACATTCCTAAAAAGGTCATGTTATGTCATGTGACCCTTTTCCTATTAAATGTACAACAAAGATGGATGTCAGTTGTCAGTATTTTCTCACTCACCTCCATGGAGAACATCTTACACTTCATTTTGTCTTCTCTTTTGATTTCATGGCTGTCAACATGTCTAGTTTGTGAGTTTTTTTCATTTTTTCATGTATTTGCCCTACCTCCTAGTATTCTTTGTACATCTAACCATAAAGCAAGGAATCTCTGTTTGTCTATGTACTGTATGTCCTCATTGTTTATAGTCCATCCACTACTCAATTTGCATTGTGTATCTGGGGACTTAAATGAGATGCAGTGTCAAATTTGGTGCAGTTTCAGCACACGACCCATTCAATATTAATGAACTTTGAATAACAAAGTGAACAGTCCTCTGTGCAGCATTGGGGGTGCTTCAGGCTCCACTCAACACAGTGAGAGAGATTCACACACAGAGAAAAAAGAAGAAAGACAAACAGTGAAATAAATGGGCCTGACAAAAATAATTTTACATGGTGTCCTCTAAAACAAGAAGAGCGGATAGCGAAAAACAAAGCTTACTGTAGATGGCAGTTGGAACATCTCCAATTTACTTTGGAGAAGCAGCAGGATTATCTTGTAGGAGGATGAGCAATAAAGTCACTGCTGTGGAGCAGGGTGGCTGCAAAATGCACATAAAAGATGTAGCAAAAGCCACCTTAAAGAAGGAATCCCTGAAAAAATTAATATCAGTTTAAATGAACAATGTAGCTCTCTCTCCAGAGCCACCGCCTTCCAATTTTCTTTATGTTTCCTCATTGCCCCATGTTGAAAGTCATTTCTGCAGAGCTATGGTAATGTAATATTATATAACATTACATGAAGCTTGACTGAAAGGTCTGTCAGGAAGATTATTCCTTTGCACACTTTGTTTCATACTGTCATTCACACCTCTTGTGTGTTCAGTCTTAATTTCCTGCTGTCATTGTCTGGGGCTGTCAATTGAGATATCAGCTGTTCTTGTCAGATGGTTACATCTATCCAATAGTAGAGTGGCACATCTTCATTGTTAGCCAATCATCTTGCTGCTGTCTTTTTAAATACGGTTATCTCTTTAGTACACTCATGTCACTGTTGTGCATGTCCTCTACCTCCCCATCACTGCCCAATCTTCACACATTCACCAAATTAATCATTTCATCAGCCTCATCAGTCTCATCAGAGTCATATTTGAGTTTACTCCTTTCACTAAGCTTCTTTCATCATAGCAGCTGGTGTCCTTGTCATATATAGTTATATTTATCTATATTTGTCTATTTCCCACATCACCCAGCCCAAAGATGTCAGGAGAAAAGGGATGATTCTTGAGTATGTCAGATCAAATCCTGCTGGCTCTGTGGAAAATCTACAAGTAACTTAAAAATGTTAGAAAACCTGAATTTGATTTAGTTATTAAAGTAGGTAAGTAAGTAATGGGTGAGCTGATAGATTGATCTATCTATCTATCTATCTATCTATCTATCTGACTACTCCTGGACATACATCACCATAACTACTTTATGTTATCATCTGTATATTTATCTTACTTCTGTTTGGTGTCAATGTTTTTTGTCACGACTATACTGGTATTATAATAATAATGATAATAATAGTAATAATAAACAGCATTATCATCATCATCATCATCATCATAAAAGAGGCATTGACCTCTGTCTACACAGGCTTTTTTTCAATATAATTCTATCACAGTAAAAGTTACGATTGTTTTTGTGACACTAAAATGTGTAAGATAGTGTGATTTCTTTCAAATGAAAAGGGGATGATTTGGTGTGTAAAGAGACTTTACTCTCATCTCCAGATGATTACGACTTTTATATGTACTACAATCAATATAACCATCCCTCATAGTGCATCTACCCCCGGCCAACATCCCCACAGCAAATAAACTGTTTGTTCGCTGTACACAAGGCATTATAGGCTCACTAAAATATTTATCTTGTGCTTTGCACATTTTACAAGCATTCTCATGAACCACTGCAGTGAGAATAATGGATGGAGAGAGTGAAAGAGACAAAGGACTGATGAAGGTTGTACTGTGGACAGAAAGGAGAAAGTCTTACTGTGACTGTGAACAGAAAACAATGTGAGCAGCTGCACTGCTGTTTATCTTACAACTTAGAAGCCATGATTTTTAGTCTTTTGCTCTCTGTTCAGAAATTGCTTAGACATTTTGTGCTGCATACTAATAGCACTAAAATGTCTCATTCATATACAAATGCATTCATATATACATAATCGATGTATAGCTGGTTTTTCATTCTACTCACACAAAATTCAGAGTGGAACAACACTGCTGCTGTGGAAGTGGATTCATAGATCTGTGAATCTATGAATCCACAAGTGCTATTCTGTCCACCAGAGTGAAATATCTCTTGCTCTGCAAAGTCAGTAACTACAGTGTTAATATTTAAACACAACAGTATTATTAGAGTCACTTGTCCTAAGTGGCCTAATTTGTACTGTGTAATTGCAAAGTAGAAAACCTGCTGAGTGGGAGTCGAAAGAGGGATCATGTGTGTGTGTGTGTGTGTGTGTGTGTGCTGCTATTCGAGCTTCCGATCATTAAACTTTCAACACAGCAACACCCAGATGTTCTCTTTTACTGTCTTTTCTCCCATACTCCTTTTTCCAAAGGTATTCAACATCTACATGTTTAGTTTCTGGTAGTGGTAGTGATGTAAAAGCAAAGAGTTGCTGAGGTTAACATCCTTTTAGGAAGATCACTTTTTTTTATACAACTCTAGCATTTTGGCAGCTGTGCAAGCTAGACACTGTGAAATCCAGTCAGCCATCCATCCAGTCACATCTCCAAATCAAATCGGCCTATTAAGTGTGCCATGAAGGCAGCAAATGAGTTTCTTCCAAATTGCTCAAACCGCTCTCTAATTTAATTGATACAGATAACTAAAATAATCCAGGACACCCTTTCTAGCTGATGCAGCAGCTGTTGCCAGAATGCAACGGATGCATGTTACCTGCAGAAACTCAGGGAGGATGTCAGTTGTGCCGTCTGGCTTCTACAAATCAGTGGCACAACTCAGTTATTGAATCTAAAAACCTCATCATAGGCTTAGTATCAGCTTTCTCTCTGTAATGATTTTCACTCAGTTTTGTGAAGTTGGAAAATTGCCTTAAATACCACTCTCCTTATTCACAGGGTGGTTACTGCAGTGTAATTAATTCCCTGTGACTAATTGATTATATTCTGTTTTATATATTTGGTATTTATTCCTGCCTGACCTCCATCTAGAGATGACAGAAGGATAAAAATGTTTAAACCCTTGGTTCATTAATGTCATTATACCTAATGTCCACTGCAGAGAACATTTTATGGTCCATTTACTGTGTGTTAGTTTCATTAAGACTGTGAACGCTTTTGACTGCAAGTGTGATTTGTCTTTGTATCTTGAGTTTGGTCAGTTTTGTTTTTGTAAGAATCTGGCTATTTAATCTAGCTCTTTTTTAAGGAGTTGAAAGATTACATCTGCCTCTTTCAGGTTGTTTTTAAGGGAAGAGGATGACACTGAGGAGAGAACCCCTACTCTGAACCCTGTGAAAGACCAGTGAGCAATAAAACAAAATCAGAATCATACATACTGTATGGCCTACATAGCATGGAAGTTGGAATGGCAGACGTCAGTGTATATTGTGGCCTGGCTGAGATGTAATTGTGTGAGGAGGGTTTGGGATTGGTGGAGTGGTTGAAGTCGAGACTTGAGCGTTTTCCAGTGACTGGAGCACTGGAGTCTATTGCTTGCATAGAGTTCGCCAGGAATAGTAAAGTTGATGAGAGGTCAATTTCTGAACATGGGTCCACGTTGAATATTTGAATGAGTAGAGGAAGCAGAAACAGTCTTAAACTTGGCTGGAGGTGCTGGCGATGAAGAAGTTGAGGGGGCTGAAACGCCAGCTCAGGCCGAGCAAACCAAGGCAGGGCTTGAGTTGCAGTGTCTCCAGAACTGGAAATGGGGTAATGCCTTGAGCTTTGAGCATCTTGATGATCTCCAAATCTGCTTCTTCCTGATGAGCAGCAAATTACAGAACTAAAACACCTCTGAGCATTTCTTTCTCTGAGTCTGACATCGGGAGAAACAATGGCAGTCCGACAATAAGGAGCAGCCAAAATATATTCTCCAGAAATGATGTGAGCAATTGCATGTGGTGGCAGCGTGAGAGAACTTAGGAGAGAGAAGAGAATTTTTTAAATGGGAGGCAGCAGCATAAAGCTTCATTTAATGTACAGTATTGGTCATTTAGACTCTCTACACTTTCCAAGTAGCTTGTGCAACACTGGTTATTTGTAATAGTTTGATCTTGAACAGCTACTTTATGATTCAAACTGATTTATGCCCATAGGTGTGTGTTACTGTCCACTAGTAAGAATATATTCTGGGCTGAGAAATACATGAGGGACAGGATGCTACCTGTTTGCTCTCTACTAGAATTGATTTTTCTGAATACTTTGTCTACTCACTCTTTCAGCCTCTATAATTTGACCTTCATGTGTCTAGTCACAACAAATAAGGCTATTTGGGTTTCTGCAGCAATTGTGTGTGTGTGTGTGTGTGTGTGTGTGTGTGTGTGTGTGTGTGTGTGTGTGTGTGTGTGTGTGTGTGTGTGTGTGTGTGTGTGTGTGTGTGTGTGTGTGTGTGTGTGTGTGTGTGTGCGTGCGTGGGTGCATTGGTAATACTACTACTAGAGCCAGACTCCCATCAAGTGAATCTCTGGGTTGACTTTAGGGGTGATTGTGAGGTAAAGGGAGTTGTTAACTAATCACAAGGTCAGCAGTTTGATGCCTGGCTGTGGGTGAATGTCTAGGTATGCTTGGGACAGATGCTGAACCCAATTGCTCTCCGTTGGTGTGGTCCCCATAGATATATTGTGGATAGAAGTGCCATATTGCTCCTGCTGAGCAGGTCGGCACCTTGCATGTCAACCTCTGCCATCTGTGTGTGAATGGGTGAATGTGCCACAGATGGTAGCCTTGAAAAGCTCTCTATATATATCCATTTAATGCTCCTTTGACAGAGAAAATGATTTGTTTACATTTGGCGGTGCAGTCTGTTTTAGATTCACTGTAAGACTGCAACACCAGTCAGAGCTACTGATGATTTCTGCTGCAGCAAGGCTTTCAGCAAACTAGCTGCTCATCTCTTAACATCCTGTATGGTGGCACACTTCATCGATATTCAAAAAAAAGATCCACCACATTTTCATAGCAGGTACGGTAGTGTATATTAAAACAAATGCTTATATGTATTGACAGCATTGTATGAAATGACACTCAAGTGGTCCCTAAATAATAATAATAAAAAATTAAAAAATAAGTACAAATACAGTTGACTGTACAGTTTCCAAAAAAGGAAAAAGCATTTTCATATATATATATATATATGTGTGTGTGTGTGTGTGTGTGTGTATGTTTTTTGGTCCGAGGTTGCCGGATAGGACATTCTGTGTGAATGCAATGAAGGCGGAATGGGATGTCTGTTTGTTCCACCTGGTAGCAACAGCGTCGAAACGCACGTGAACGTGAGGTGGAAAGGCGGGTCGGAGCTGTGACGTTTTGACTATGTGTTATTCGTGCGGCCTAAACTGGTAGACTTAGAAAGTGGCCAGTAGCACTTAGCAGCTAAATCAACCAAAATGTCATCAAACTGGGGAGACAGCACAAGCTTTAGGAGCCCCTTATCATCTGAAAATAAATACGTTTTTCGTCATGTTAATTAATTCTTTACTAAGCGCAGCTGGACGTGTGTGTATTAAACGTCAGGAATGCACACTATTTAAATTCACACATTGGAGCGGCATTGTTCTGCCCTTGTATTGATTAGTGTGAACAAACCAAGGCGCTGTAGAGAAGGCGCTTCATTGTGGCGCTGTTGTGCAATCACTGTGTGAAAGTGGCTTATGTCTGTGTCGGGGAGGGGCTGGGGCTCTGTGTGTTGCTGAGCTATCCCAGAGATACCTAATAAGGATTTTAATTCATCACAAGTCTGGATATGTATATATTTTCCTATGTTGATACTCACGCTCATATAAGGCTCAGATAAGTACATTATCCTGTACTCGGCTCAACCCTTCTAAATATTGAAATCCAGACTGAGCAGCACGCTGTAACACAGGTTAAAAATCTGACATTTAAAACCTCATAACATTGTAGCCAATCACAGACCATAAATAAAATGTAAATTTCTGGGTTAGGAGAGGTCACTTCCTCTTCCTCTCTCCACTGTGGCTGGCTGAGGTGTTGCCAGAGACAGAACTGAATGCTGAGTATTTCTAATTACTTCTTTTCTTAAAATGCTCTCCTGTCAGCTGTGAGCTGTGTTTGTTAGATTACAGTCAGGGGAGACTAATAAGAGGAAAATTTAGAATGAGAAAATTTGTTGTAAGATCAAATACATTTTGAACAGAAGAACAGACTTTGTTTCTTGAACCCCTGCAGGAAATAAATCATCAAGGGAAGCCATCTAATGAATTAGTTGCTTCCTGCTGATAAGGAATGGAGCTGAATGTTGGGATGGTTTCATGAAAGGGAAACTCCAGCCCAGAGGATTTAATTGGAGAATGTCTTGCGTCCCACTTCTTAGTGGGGGATAAAGTAAATCCCCTCAAAAACCTATTTGTTTAGTTCCTACGGAGCTGAAATAAGAGAGTTGTGGTTGAACTTATTGTCTGAAATGAAGACGTACTGGAAGTTCTTATTCACTGTCGCTTCTCCCACTCCAGCCTTTTTCTGGGGATTATCCTGAACTCATTAATGAAGTGGATTATAAAGCACTATGATCTCACATTGGTCCTAGTCTGTCTGATTTACATATCACCAGATGTATTATCCACTATTTACTAACAGGTTCTTCGCTCATCCTTTACACTGTCCAAGATGGAAAGAGGCTCAGTTCTTAAAAACACTCAAAAACCCTGGTGGAAGAACCTTTGCCCACCTCAAAGTAGTAGCTGACCTGTAGCTCAACTTGAATTTAGTTGTCAAACGAGGAGGTATCCTGACAAGTGAAACTGGAAGTTATCTCATTAAACAAATCTGCAATGGATGCTGAAATAACTCCATCATAATAGTTTTACAACCCTAACAGAATAAACAAAAAGACAACCTTCAATCCTTTTCAGAGCTCTTACTCTTGTAGAGGTTTGGCATATAGCTACATCATGCTGTAATGCAGCCAATCCAAATTTAGTGATGGCAAAATGAGAGGAGTTACAAGAAAAACAACAGATGTGGAAAGAACACTTGTGTATAGTCTAAACCACAGCTCATTCATCAGAGACTATATAGGTGTTTCAATATCCTCATGTTGATTCTCTGATAATAGGGAGAATATGATAAAAAGTATTTAATTGGTCTCATGATGCACACCTTCAGAATATTCATTGCTTATGTGTAACCAGTTTATTTTACATAAATATTTGAACAGAAAATAGTTGTTGTTGTTCTCTTATTCAAGACAATGATGCCAAATCAATACTAGTGTATTACTACACTGGACAAAAAAGACATATCTCTTCTTATTGGATGCTTCCTCTGTTCTATATTAAAATATTTTCATGGAAAAATCTTTGCTTTTTTATGTACTGTAACTTCCATGTCATCCAACTCACCTGATGGTATGAAGTTACAGATACCATTCGCTCTTCTCCTTCATCGTTGTTGTCATCTTGTTTTCCATCAGGCTCTGTGCCCTTTTGTTTTATCAAATAAGAGAAACATTGTCACTTGCCACAATCTTTGCTTTGTGTTCCATCTTAGTATAAAATCTAAATGCCTATTAACACATTTGTCTGTCAAATCATGATCTTTTAACAAAACACAAAGTGTAGACTGCATACCAAGCATGTTCTCTAGCCTGTCCCATTTTGTGTGTGTGTGTTATATCTATGCCATTGGGATATTAGCAAAATACTCTGATAGCATTAGCAGTAGCTTAAGAGCATTAATAAACTAACTCATTCACTGACAGCTGATGTTTTACTATTACTTTCTGGAGTTCGCTTGGAGGATACATTTCACACAAACCCACAGATAAAATCCACGGCTTGTTGTGGCATAGTGGTCTGCCTGCTTATAAAACATCAGAGGTACATGGACGTCCTACATGTACATCCTCCGATGACAAAGGTGTGAAACATTCAATTTCAGCATAACACAGCAAGTGCAACACCTATAGCATGGAAAAGTGAAGACAACTAGAAAACAGTGAGGCTGCTGTCTAATGTATGAAAGTGAAAACAAGAGGTCTTTGTGCTGAGGCAATAACTGTAGCACATCGACAACTGTTGAGTGCAAAACCTGTCACAGTTTGCCCCAGTTCATGAGCAACGCTGCAACATCACAGGTCAGCTTGGTTAGAGTTGCAATGACTGTGATCACAGAACAGCATGATGCAATTAAAATGTGTGATATTGATCCAATGGGAAAGGGTCCAATATCATGTTACTCCCTGCTGACACAGATATGACTCTCTCCAGTTGCATTTTTTTTAAATTTTTCTCTGTCCTGAACAGTACCACAGTTGCATTGTAATGCCTGTTTTTCCAGTTTGATGCTCACCTGCCTCACCGTCCTGTAAGCCTTTTAATTATGAATGAATATTACCGACCTGCACCAGTTTTCCAGTTCCAGTTCACCAGTGTCTGCACTTGGGTCCTTGTGTCCTTGTTGTACAAGCATGACAGTACAAAGTGGCCAGTTTGGACCCACAAGACACTTTATGTGAGGATAAATGTTATGAGTTGTGAAAATAGACTTTCATAGGGAGTACAAGGAGGCTGCTCTAAGGATGGCACATAGGGAAGTGTCCAAAAGGATTTTTTAATATCCCTGCTTCCAAGCCAGCAAGCGTCCAGTATGACATTTAACACATTGGGGTTTTGGGTTTGATGGAAGTAGCTAACAAGTGAGCCATCATGCTTTTTTCTCATCTCTGCTGTGAGTCACACATGTGCATTACCAACCTTCTTTAGGGAAAGCACAACAACTCTTGGGTGCATTTATTGTTGATCTGGTACAGGTTTTGCACCGGATGCCCTTCCTGATGCAACATCCCTGTTTATCCGGGATTGGGACGGCACCAAAAGTACACCGGCTCTCTGTCCCTTTAAACACCAGAACAACCAGACTTAAATTTCAATATGCAAAAATGTAGGCATGGTTTAATATTTGGTGCTTTGAGTGCTCTTGACTGCACTTTAAAATTGCCATTGTCATCCAGGACAGATTGTTCCAGACAAAATATGTCTGGAAGATTTCTCAATTAAATAAAGAAAAAATAATCAAATAACCAGAAGGAGTTGTTCGTTAGTGTGTTTACATTCTGCTAAATTAATGCTTATATTCATGATTTGCAATTTTAAATCATACAATATTACAGATAACATTTTGAATCACTAGTTCCTCAAAAATTAGTTGAAATTAATAAAGCAAAAGAAGTAATTTGAGGAAAATGGAACATGATATAATGAGGCGATGATTGTAAGATATAGAATGTGATTTTAAGAAAAAGTAAGGTAAGGTTCCAGTTCCTTAGAAAGTCTTAGCCAGCTTACATCATATGTTACTATTACAGTTTCTGCTGAAGTGAGGAAAGTGGCAAATGAACAGAGCTGGAGAAAAAAAATTAAGGAGAGAGGATAATTTGTGCCATTGTGGGTAGACATTTAAGCCCTTTTCCATAATGCCTCTATATAGTTGATATATGGCAAGGCTTAAAGCAGTGTTCCGTGTGCTGAGCGTCAAGAAGATGCTGGACAAAGGACTGTTCCTGAAGAAAAGAATAGGGTTGTTACTGCATAGACAACAGGAAAGCTGTAAAGCTTTGAATGCCTTAGGAAGTATGTATGTAGACGCGAGGAACGCGTCTGGAGAAGACGCTGGAAAGCATCTGTTAATTGTGTATTCGGTTAGTAGAGCTGAAATCTGTCTTGTATTCAACTTAGTGGTTTTATGTTAAAGTAAAGACTGTTCAAAAACATCAGCCACGGAGCCCTCACTGAAAAAACCCACACACAAGAGTGGTAGCAAGGAGTTCACTGCTACAGGCCTATTCTAGTAGGACATTTTCTTGACTAAACATTGAAAGTGTACAAATATACGTCTTAATCGTCACATGTAGCAGCACTCAGTGAGATTGCAGCTACAGAGGAAAACTGGAGAAAGATAACTACTGTATATCCAGAGAAAAATTAAATCATCATTTTGAATGAAATCATGAAAAAACAATGATCAATATCAAAACCATCACAAATTGAGTAAAAAACAATTGTAAAATAACTGTATATAAATTAATGGAGTAAGAAAAAAAATTAATGACAAAGTAATTTGTTTTAAGACAATAACGTCATCAAGAAAAGATTAACCAGGCTTCAAATTGTTACTTAATGGTTAATTACTTTTGTCACAATAGAATATTGTCATAATCAATGAATCTTGCAGATTAATGTGCTACACAAAAGTAGCAAGGACCCATTAAAGTGTTCCTTGATTAGACCTGTAAGTTATTAACAGAAGGACTTGAATCTATCCTGTTTACACAGGCTGTTTAAAGGGGAGATATTCTACTGATAATATACAGAAACTCTTAAAAGTAACGCAACTATTTGCACAACCATTGAAGGCCTTCTTTGCTTCTTTGGACACAGAGAAGGCCCTTGACTTGAGGGGGTCAGACTGAATTATATTTCTCCATTTTACATTGATTTAAACTGCGCTTTAACTTTTAGTGGATGAAAGTAAAGTTCAGATCAAAGGTCAGAAACGGTTCAATACACCAACAATCCAAAATCAGTGAACATAGACAAAACATTAGAAACATGCAGAGTCAACAACAGAGTAAACTACAGAAAATCATGGGAGTTAAAATTAGAGAGAGACAGACACCTCTTTGCTGTGTATGTAAATAGTCAACAGTTTGCAAAATATTTGCTGTATTAACTTCGGTCAGTGTTTATATGTTTTTCTGCTGTCCCCAAGTCCAGCTTCCCTTCAAATAAATTGACAGAACAAATGTTACATCTTATTTACTCATTAGTATTTTGCTACTTTTGTGAATCCTGTTGTAGTTTTATCATTTTATCATGATCTTGGCAAATCCTTTTGTTTAATTGATGATTTTCTGTCATAGTCACTTTATTTGACCAATCAATTGCAGATCGGATTCTGTCATTTTCTCCCTCCGCTATGTTCCAAAACATTTTAGTCAGTATTCACAAACAGACCAATCTCACAGTATACTGGAAGCAACACCTCATCTCTTTCATCATGGAGTGTTTACTGACTCCACTGATTATGTGATGATAGCCTCTGCCGTTTTTCTATGGCTATTAAAATCATGATTGACACATGTGATTGCTTGTTTCAGTAAAATATGCTTAAAATTGATTTGCTTCTCTGGTTCTGCAGTAAATGATCATTTCTCCTGACTGTTGGGAAAAGCAAGAATATCTTTTTGAAATGATTTGCAATGTTTTGCCTGTTTTTATCTTGGGATATTTCATTGCCTTTCTTGTGGGCTTTCTCTCACTTTCTCTCACTTTCCCAGATGGTGCTGATTGTCTCCTCTTCCATAAAAATTGTTCAGTTTTATATAATCTTATTATCCTCCTCACTCCTATGTGTGTTTCCCACAGGTCTATCATCTTTTCTTTAAGAGACCTCTAGTTTTAAATAATCTTAGATAAATCTCTGATTCTTTCCAGTAAATGGATGATAGGGAATAGTTACTTTCAGTCAAAAGTGTCAGTGCTGCAAATGAGTATAGACTAACTCTTTCTTGTTCTGCTACTTGTTTTCACCTAACCTGGTATCGAAAGGGTCATGTTATCAGCAAGCAAACAAGTAATATGTAGAACAATTCACCCCCATGAATGACGTTTTTAGAAGAAAAAAGCACACTTTATGACATGTGCTAATGGAACTGCAGCTGACATTTACTTGCTGGAGTGGATTTACTCCAGATTGCAGATTTTTTTCTAACTTATTTTATACCATAGTGGAACTGAAACTGGAACTCAATCAATCAAGAATCAATCAAATCAGAATAAATTGTGCATGGAGTCATTGCACATACTGAAATGCAACACAAAACAGACTGTTTGGACCTGTCCATGTTGCAAGGGGACAGGCATGATGCTTTGAGATGCAAAGGTAAGGACAGGAAGAGCTGGTGAAATTCTCCACTAGGCCAGACCGACTCATTATCAGTGTTTGATGTGGCCTGGACTTCGTACACCAGGTCCTTCCAAGGATGCGGCCCCCGAATTGAGACGAAACAACCTGCTCATCTCTTTTTCATCTCCTCATCAGCCTGCACTATTTAAACCCGCTTCTCCTGCCGTTCTTCACCAGATTGTTCAGTCTACAGTATTTGTGCGGCACACATGGTCAGACCTTTTACTGCGAGTGAGTTTGTACTTTTGTTTCCATGTGCTTGTTTGCCTGCCACTTATTTGTGTACTCTTGCATTCCTGGATCACTCCTCAACTGTTAAAGAGTCCTACCAAATCTGCATTTTGTTTTTGGATCCCCAAAAAAACCCTACTAATGGCTATAAACAAGGAAATGCAGTTTGAGGGACAGGGCTTGGCTCTCATTTATATAAGAACAATGTTTCAGATAGTGTAGCAACAACATTTTCAAGAAAAAAAGGGGCATCTGCACACTGGGCAATAGTTCACTACAAAAAAAGTCAGAGAAAAAAATTATTTTTTTCACATGCACCATGCATTTTGGTTAGTATCAAATGAAGCCAGCTAGCCATCAGCTACCCTCAGATAAATTGGTGTCACTTTGGTGGCAAATGTTAGGTGAGGCAGCATGATGGCTGAGGAAGAGCACAACTAAAATAAGCGCTTTTGTTTAAATAAGCAAATTTGTTTATGTAGCACAAGTCATGCCATCATTATAATATTGAACAATGTTATCACGCATTGCAGATTGCTCACAGGCCTAAAACACACACACACACACACACACGCACACACAAGTAGTTGCCTTTGGTCTCTGCCCCTTAGGTGTGACTGACGGTAGTAATCTCAGGTTTGAGCAGCTACCTTGTAGTCATCAAAATGTTGGCCATGTCCTGACATTTACTTCATTTCCCATTTGTACAGATGAGAACAACAGACTCATTCTAAAACAAGCTCACACACTAACTGCAAAACAGCAATGCAAGGACACAAAAAGTCAATTATTCTGTTCCCATTCTAACCATTGTGAGGTCCGATGTTGTATGGGTTCCAGTGGCCAGCTTACAATGCCGTTGTTGATTTCTGCAGCTTCCTTTCAAAATTCAACCTCTGATATATTTATATGCTTTTATTATCTGTATTATTTTCTGTTCGGTCCCATCTGTAATGGCTGGAGAGTTGCCCAGAGAGACAACAAGGAAAGAAGAATCCTTGGGAGAAGATAAGAGTTGAGCTGTCAGCAAGGCAAATTTCATTCTTTGTGTCTTGTCGATCCACATGCCCAGCAGATTTGTGAAGCTGTGATTGTAATGCATTATCTGGTGAAGGCAGTCAAAGAGATGATTACGAATAGCAAGCAGTGCCCCATTATCACAGCCAGTTCAGAGGAACACAGGAGAGTTAAACTGGCACTGAGGTACAAGCAGGACACACAGTACACAACAATCTGCACAAAGAAAAAGTGGTTATAGAAAGACATGCCTGACTGCAGACTAGGACTGTCCTTGAATCAAGATTTTCAGGCATCTTCAGCCTATTAATTTGTCATTTGTTTGTCGTTCATGGTTCACCGTTTTTCATTTATACATTTTTGCTTGCCAAAATGTTCTCATGAAATACACCTTATGTACAAATATGTGAAATATATTATTTAACCCCTGCCCAGTTAGTGTCCTTTCAGCTCACACTCAGGCATCTGATTTTTACCTGTAAGACTCATGTTTTAATAACTTCATCATCTGTGATGCTTGTATCAATCTCACCAGAGGTAAAATACCCCAAACTCTCCACCTGTCAGTTAGAACTGAAGACGCCTGTTTTGGTTTTGAAGGTTCTGTCTTTTCTGCTTCCTGTTTTATTTTGGTAGTTATGTTCACCATGTGGTCCATTTTGCTTAACACTTCCTGTCTTTTTCTGTCAAAATTGTTTATCAGTTTCACCTATGCCCAGTCCCCACCTGTTTCTAATCCTGTCAATTCTCTCTGTGTATTTAGTCTGTGTGTTTTCTAGCCTTCACTGTCAGATCGCCTGTGTTATCCCTCCATGATTCCCTTTGTTTTCTGCCTGGTTTTTCCTGTAAGTTAGTTCTTTGTGGTCTTTTTTTGTTTGTTTGTTTTGCTTAAGGTTCATTTTCCTCATGTTTTCTTATCAGTTCACTCTTTGACTCAATTTGTAATTTTGGATTTTATTTTATTTTTGCCTTTCTTGATTTGTTTTTGAAGTAAATATGCTGCACTAAATTCTCTGCCTCTGTGTGGTCTTCATTTGGGTCAGTTTCTTTTAAACTGAAACGTGGACAAAGCCTCTTTACTGAGAGTTGAAACATCTTTAAAACTTAAATAGAAGTCCAGGTGCTTCCAATTCAAACTTTCAGGGTCATCATCTGTTATGTGAAAACATCAATTTCCCACATCTCCGTCCATTTTCCTCCCATTTATCCAGGGTCAGGTCATTCTGGCAGACGGCTAAGCAAGATATTCTAGAATTCCTTCTCCCCAGCAACATTTTCCAGCTCCTTGTGGAGGATCCTGAGACATTCCTTGGCCAAATGAGATATTTAAAAGAAATAAATACCAAATCAAATAAACTATACAATATGTTACTTGTTTGGTTGTGGTTAATTGCAACTGAAATGAACATGTGGTGTGACAACATAATGAGGAGGGATAGTGTGTTTTGTAACATTACCCTGTGTGGCCCTGGCAATCACGATATTAGAAATGGGACTGGAGATGATGGGTAACCTTGGCAGAGTCCAACACGCATTTTGTACCAAGAATATGGACACAACCCAGCCCTCAATGGGTTGATGTTTGTGTTTCCATTGACCGTTTTTACGTTATTTTGTTCTCAACAAATTATACAATCTACATCAGTAAAGATTTACAACTTGAATAATTCATTCAAGATCTGATGTGTGATTTCAGTGTTCCCTTAATTTCAAACTAGAGGGGCCCTCAGTAGAGGGCAAACCTCCACCAAGGCCCAAAAGTTACTTTTGAATAAATTTAACTCTAATCCAAATTCCAATTACTGACCTGCCCCAAGAAGTTTAATGAGAAGTAATTTAAAAAAGCCATTTACTTCAAATTTTAATGGGTTCTTTCCTGGAACATGCCCAAGCCTCCCACCATGGAAGTCGGTCAAGCGGATTTTGTGTAATCCTGCTAACAGACAAAAAACAAAACAAAACAAACACGCAAACAGATGCCAGTGAAAACATAACCTCCTTGGCGGACAGTTAATTTTTAAATCTGTTAAATTCTCTGAAGTGATGGTTCATAAAGAGAAACACAATATCAGCACCCTCTACATCAGTGATTATGAAATCCAACGCCACAAACAAAGTGAGGAGGGCAATATAAGAATGGGTTTCCGTCCGTTATGTTTAGTTTCCGGAGCATAACTCTAAAACTATTTCATATTTTATCACAAAAATTTCACAAAACCAAGCACTGAAGTGATGCCTTTTGCCGTTTAGGAATTTTTATCATTTCTGTTTTTGTTTTTTTATCTTCATGGTTGGAAATTTAATTTTGTCTCATTCTGATCATGACATTTGTCTCAGACGAGGGTTTCCAGGACATAACTCAAAAATGTGTCAATCTTTTTTCACAAAACTGTATGCACACATCTCCCCTGTACTGGGGAGGTTCCTTTTGATAATATGGGACTTTCAGGGCATTTTCTTTTTGAAAATTTTAGTTTCAGATATGCAATTTGAAAAAAATTCAATTAACAGGGACAACATAAACTTCTTTCTTCAATCAAATATACCCGTGGTGGGGGATCCTGAGTCTTTCATACTTGTTATTATTACTGTGAGTCATGGAGACATGCACTCTCCATGACTAATATGTGCACAAGGAAAGCTAGATAGAGTGTGATCCAAGCTCTCACCTGCATCACATTACCCTGCCACACATACAATCAGTGATGTGGAGTCCACTCGCTCACACACTGAAATAATGGCGAAAGAAAAAAGAGAAAAAGACACAATTGTTAATTGAGCAAGCAGGCTGCTTGTGGGAGATAAGCTCAATTAAATTCTAATCAAACCAAGAGATGCCATGCATTAAATTATGGGAAAGTAGGGAGGGATGTGTGTGTGTGTGTGTGTGTGTGTGTGTGTGTGTGTGTGTGTGTGTGTTTGTGTGTGTGTGTGAGACCAGGACAGGGGCAGAGACGGCACTCAAGCTGTAATAAATACAATGAAGGTCCAGATGCAGATGAATTGTTCTCCCATGCAATTAAAGCAAAAACAAAGTCAACAACACCAAGTTCTGTCCATAGTATGACTGTGACTTGATGGCGCTCTGACTTTCGTGTATTAAAAATACTGAACTTCCCATTATCGGAGGTAAACAACATAAATATTGGAACATGAAACAAAGAAAAAAGGCATATGGGTGTTGGAAAGATTGGTGTGTGTATTAGTTGTGTATTAGCAGGTAAAGGTGGTGGAAGAACGAGTTGCAGAACTGCTGAAAGAAAAACAGACTAGAAGTTGTGTTACATATTTTCAGTCAGTGGTATATCAGCAGAGTTCTCGGACCAACCCTAAAGCACTCCATATCTGGAGGAAATATAGAGCCTGTAGCCACAATGACTACCCAGTCACACTCTCGTGCTTTAATTATATCTGGTCTGAGTTGATGTGGCTAGTTGTGTTAAATACCAGCAGCAAATGGGGCATTACATCTGTGCCAAAGAATCAATCTTTTGACCCATTTGCATTTTTTTTCTGCTGCTGATTAGGGTTAGATTAATTAAGAATGAAATACAGATTATTGCTAGGGAGAGACTGTATACAGAAAGACACACAACCCATGAAATTATTCAGCCAAGGCAGTCAGCTACACACATTCTGATGTATGCTGTCTTGTAATCAGTTAAGTAGATATGAACCCAATTATTGGTCTGGAAATGTAACAGTAAAAGATTACATTCCCAATAAAACACAGTGTTTCTGTGTATAAAAAATAAAAAATATATACTGTATATAAGGAATATAAGTCATTTAGTTTGCTACAAGTTTTATCCAGGATCACATAGATGAGTCTCTGAAATACTCTCTGTGCTAGTCATTTGAATTTTTATTTCTATTATAAATCTTTGAAGTCGGCCAAACTGATCACCAAATCAACACAACCTTGACATCGTATAAAACAGCCCCTGCTTGGTTTTACATGAATAGTAATACAGTAGTACCAAATTGGTTGATGACTAGTTGTCTTGTGTCCTTCTGTCAGACCTTGTGTGGTTAAAATACATGCCTGACTTTGAATACACGGTGAATGACTTCAATTTCAGTGTGTGTGTGTGTGTGTGTGTGCATTTAATGCCAATCAAATGTGTATTTAATTGTTGATCTAATAAGGTACCTATAATATCTATATTACTCTTAAGCATGCATTTAGCTGCAATATCTCAAAGTGTAAATGGTATCATTATTTGTGATAATGTGAATAATGCACACACTACTTTGAAACAAGGATAGATTTTGGAACTAGCACTATAGGCATGTGATTAGCCTTTAACTGCTCTATAGGAAACAGATCCATTTCTCTTATTAGTGTGTGTTTGTATTCCTCATATTGTGGGGACAGAAATCAGTTTACACAGTGACATTATGGAGACTGCCTTCATTATTGGAACAAAAACGGAAGTCGATGTTTCATGGTGATAAGGGAAATATGGGAAAAAGAGTATGAAGCATATAAGAAAGTAAGCTCCTATATGCATGTAAAAAAAATCCAAAAGCCTGTTTTTTTTCATGTGTTAGAAACCCATCCATTGGAGGGAGATCACCTCTTCTATGTCAAAAAGACAAACAAAAAAGCAGGCTCTCAGTAATGTGGTGGGTAACCTTTGCTGAAAATGCCAGTGATATGAGTCTGATCTAAAAAAGAGCCCTTTGCTCCCCTCAGAAGCGTACAACTATATTCAGTTACAAAGAGGCTGTTTCCCCTGCCAGGTCAATTCTAGGAGTCTTGATGACTGGAGAGTAAGTGGCAGCAGACACTGTAGATTTTATACATGATGGTCTCATTTTTATGAAGTTAATATGTTATATGGGGACATAATCAATTCATAATACCTGATTATGTTGGAGTCTCTCTATGCTTCCAATAATAGTGTACATAGGTTGAAGGTCAGCTGTTTTTTCTCAGCATCTATTTTGAAATTAATACCAAGCTTCAATTAATCACTCAAAATCTCAACTATTGTGAAGACAATTTATTGAATAAGGCGTTGCCTTAGATTTGGTCCAGTTTTTGTCGCTGGATGTCTGAAAGAAACTATTGATGAGAGAAAACACATGGCTGAAGCAGCTATTTGTGAGATAATATAGAATCCATTCATAAAAGCTGCTTGTGCTCTCAGGGTCTGCATTAAATCCAAGGGTGGGACAAAAAAGGTCAATATTGCAACATTTCATGATATTTCCACTTGCAGAACATTGTTGAAACACTAGCGCCCACCATCGATAATGTTTTTTTAAATATAGGGCCATTTAAAGTAGAGTCACTTTGACTTATCACCACTACAGCGCCACGACCCCTCCTCCTAATGGAGGTAGGTGTTGAACAGACTACTGACAGATGGACTGACATTGTTTGTGACAACAAAGTAGAAATGATGGCAGAAAAAACAGCCATGAGTAACTATGGTAAGACTCTCAGACAGTCACTAATATTAGAAGTAGTGCTGATGACAAATAGTTTTTTTATCATCAATTATTTTACTTACACACACGACAGCATACATTCTTAGAAGTTAAATGTTCCATATCCAAACATTAGATCTATCAGATGGAGCCCTGGACACGTGTGCCATGCATTCATTCCATTCACCCAGCTACCCTCAGATTAACTGGTGTCACTTTGATGGTATGGGGCCATTATTGTTGCAAAACTATTTGCAAATTTGTGTGGAGAGTTGTGTAGCTGTGTCTAAATTATCGTATGTGTAATTAGATGAGTATTTGTGTAAAATTAGAAAGCACTCAGAGAGCATATACCTCTGCCAAAGACAATATTACTAAACCTGAGCAATCAAAAAATTGTTTCCAGGCAATGTCCAAACAAAGTCCTGTAAGAATTGCTTATCGGATGTGTATCACCAATGTAGGGCGGCATGGTGGTGTATGGGTAGCGCTGTTGCCTCACAGCAAGAAGGTCCTGGGTTCAAATTCACCTGATGACCTGGGACTACGTGGGTTCCCTCTGGATACTCTGGCTTTCTCCCAGCACCAAAAACATGCAATATAGGTGAATTGGTGACTCTAAATGTACCGTAGGTGGGAATGTGAGTGTGAATGGTTGTTTTTCTTTCTATGTGACCCTGTGATGACCTGGTGACTTGTCCAGGGTGAACCCCGCCTCATGCTCAAAGTCAGCTGGGATAGGCTCCAGCCCTCCTGTGACTCTACACAGGATAAGCAGTCACAGAAAATGAATGAAAGAATGTATCACCAATGATTAAAACAAATATGAACACTTAGATGTATCTATACAGAAAAATTGAAGACAATTTTGAAAGAATAGCTTTGGGCAAAACAGTTCAATAAATTACAAAACAAATAAAGTAATCTAAGAAAATTAATAAATACTTTATTGAACTATGTTGGCTCTGGGTGAGCATCAAAGTTTAAATCTGTACCACTAAAACAATGAAACTACAACGAAACAAAGAAAGACTGCCGGAAGGCTTGGCTACTATTGCACACCACCACACATGCTCCCCAAGGAACACAGCACATGGACAGTGTTGTGCAACGTGTTAAAACAATTCGTCCACTGAACGCGCTCATGTTTTTGGTACAGAACACATCACTTTGCAACTAAGGAATGTGAATGTGGCGTTCACTCTTGACTGAGTGACGCTTTGTGAGAGTTAACAACTCTTACGCTCAGTTTTACAGTACCAGAGGCCAAGGATTCACAATAACACCCAGCTTGGCTTGTTCAGATAACACAGCTACTGACACTGGAGAAACCTGTCCATATGAGCACTTGACTGAGTATTATCACCACACAAAAAAAATTGTTTTTATGCAAATTATGGCCACTGGCACTAAAAGAAAGGAAGGACATCCGCCAGCTTCAAATCTGAAGAGACAAATCAGACTCAAACATCCAACAAATCTCAGAAAATACATTAGAGCATTCGAGGGAATAAAGATTACAAGCAATCAAAGGATAAGACAAGGTGCCAACCACCTCAAAGTTCCACCACCCAAGTCAAACTCAAACTCAAACTGTAGAAATGATGGGTAGAAGAAGTGGACAGACTTGTATTGGACTACATTGTAGGAGATCTGCAGCCTTAGAGCAAGGTTGAACAGCCATTTTTCATCATATTAATCAGTGGCTTGCAGCCGTTCAGGCCTTCAAGGAGGCAGTTACAGACAATCTTGAACAAAGTATTCAAGGAAAATATTTGTGAACTAAAGACTGAACCTTCTAAAGTCTCTTTATACAGAGATTATTATTATTTTATTGGTATTGCTTTTTCTAAAATGTGTGCGCTACAATACTACAATTATGAAATAAAGCTAGTGGTGGAACCTGCACCAACTCATTTAGAAAAATATACATCTGCTGTTGGTTCTTGTTGTTAAATAAACTTTCCATAGCAACAGTATACAATTACTGCACCTTTTTTTACTTTCTACATTATAAAAAATGTATATAGGGCTTAATTACTTTGGAAACTTGTAATCTTTGTGTGTGATTCTGTATATTATACAGTAATTCATTTAGTTTGAGTAGTGGGTAGTAGTAATGTTTGGAAGCTGGAGATTGATGAGTGGGAGAAGGCTCTACTGAAAAGGAGCACAGAGCAGCTCATTATAAAAAATTTAAAAAAAGAAACCTTGAACTTAGCTCAAAATTCTAAATTTTGAATTATGAACATGAACTTGTTCATTGTAAACAGTGTGAACTGAACTTTGAACTAGTACATCTGATGTGTGAACTTGCACAACACTGCACACAGACACAAACACATCCAAAACACCCAAACATGTGGCTGTGCTGTGTTTACAGTTATTTACATAGATCCATGATGAATATGGTGTGTGCTTTAAATTCACATTAGTGCTGTGTAAGTCAATCATACTCATAACTGAACCTGTGCAGGAGATGTGCTCAGCTTGTAACATCAGGATCCTGCATTTACAGATGATGTAATACGTTATGTGTGGCTTTACGTCTACATTCAATTCTTTTCATTCTTTTCATTTCTGTTTGTGTGGAGCTTTCACTATTCTACAGTACATGGTACTGCAATGTGAAAAGTGTCTGATACTATGTCCAAAGTAGACACAGAATTAATGTTCTAAATTATATATGTAATTCTGTGCGGTGCATAAATGTCTTGCTGCTGTCAAGATGTATTTATCAGAACAAACATCAATGTACATTTACATCAAAATAAATGCTACAATATAAAATACTAATACGTTGTTCTATATAGATATTTTATTAATACAAAAGCAGATTGTGTTATTTTTAAGTGTCGCTCTTGAATATATTTAGTGTAGAAAGTGATTTTTTTATTATTCTTTATTTAATCTTTGCTTGGCAAAAATCTAATGCTAAAGTCAGAGATTAGTCAGCTCTACTATTTAATTAACAAATGCAACATAAATTCTAAGTACAATTTATAAGTCTCCACTCCTCTTTAGATTGTGGTAGGGGAGAGGGATAGAGATGCCCAGTGTCTACTCCTCTCACCAGGAATTGTAGGGTAGGGGAGAGAGGCGCTGACACTGTAAAGGATAGTATTCATTTAAATGAATTAATCAGTGAACATTAGCTTCTAGTAGCAAACTAAACCACAGAGAACTCTCTATCAAATATGATATATTTGTAAATGAAAAGAAAGAAAATGGATCAAGTAACTATAAAAATATTCAATGTATAGCTGGTCACCTGCATACCCAAAGGAAGTGCATAATCATTATTCACAACATAACCAGTCATAGATATGAAATGACACATTATGTTTGACGGCAGATCAAGCACACACAAGTTTGACTGATTTCCATTAATCCATTCCTCTCTTTCATTTCTACATGTTAAAGTTGTAATATTGCTCCTGACCACCACTTTCTGGGTAAAATCTCCTGGACAGCTGTCCGATGAAATTATACCAATTCTTCTAATGGCCTCCAAGGCTTCAATGGTGGCTACATTTTTTTCAGAAAGTAATTCACGTTGTAATTACCCCTATTACTGCCATGATTAATTTGTTACACTGTGCATTTGAATAAAACTCCATCCACGTCTCCCATATTTGCTGCTCTGCATCCTCCAAAAATACATAATGTATGACACAAAACAAAGCTGCACTACTTATATTTTGCGAGCACAAAAGTAGCAGAAGCCTATAAAGTCACAATACTAAATGATCTTGCAAATCGGAAGACAATGAAGCTGGATTTCTTTGTTCTACACAAATTAAAAAGTGAATTTTGTCAAATGCACTTCAAGCTTTTGATTAAACATTCATTTCAGATGAGCATTTCTGAAGAGAGATACTTTGTAGTTTTAACCCTGCAGTCAACAGCTTGATTATCGCATTAGTGAAAATCCATCAAAAATATTTACATTCAAATGTGATCAAAAATTGCTAAGGTGTATTCGCAACTGGCCCTTTTGGTGAAATTGTTTCAACACTGGGTTTCCTCCCACAGAAATCCATTTGTTTGGCCAATACAAACACAGCAATCACACTTGGATACAAGACAAAACAAGTGGGCCAAGATTGCAGAGAAAGGGTCGTCTCAACTCGCTTCCAGTCAAACGCTGGAGTGGTTTGTTTGTGGTGTGAATATAAACTAACCAATCACAGGACTTTATGATGGCAGATATGTGATTTTAGCACAATTTCAAAAGCTAAACTACTAACAAATCCATCTTCTGATTGTAAAATCTCTTCAGGAAGTGGTCTTACATTTTATAAACTATATGTATTTATGCAAATTGATACTTGGTCAGCACTCAGAGAGCGCAAACCTCCACCAGGACAGCTCAATTTTCCCCATGAAGTTTCCTCTGTGAAGCTCTCTATACTTAATGACATTTGTGGCTGCACTTCAATCTCCCTGTGGTGCACCTTCCTTTTCTAAACAAATGTATAATGGAGCTCACCTCCACAGGAGCCTGGTGCCCTCCTCCTGGTGCGGCTCTTAACTCATCTCATCCTCCACTCACCCACCAGTCCTAGTTCAAACAGTTCTATTGATTACAATAATATCTAAACTTCTCCCACCAGATCTGTGTCATGCCAGTAGATCCTAAAAACACTAAGTGCAGTCTTTTCATTGTCTTTTTTTTCTTCTTTTTTTCCAAAAACATCTGGTGAAGAGCAATCACATTCATTTTACATTTGAATTTATACCTCTCTTTTATTCTCTTTTAGTGGTCTCATTTCATTGGACCCCTTAGCAGACTTATAAAACTAACCACCATTGTGCTTAAAATCTGGGACAGTGTCATAATATTGTCAAGTTTTGTTTATTTATTTTTTTATAGGAATAACAGAATAGAGGTAAACTGAAGAAACAGATGAAGGGAGAGGAGAGAGAGGAAGTCTAAGGTGGAATGATTCCTGCATATAATTGAGTTCTAGTTTCAAATGGATCATTCTGTCATCTCTCATGATTATCATTCTTTAGAACTGTTTCCATCTCTTATAACCAATCTTCTACTCTCCTGATTTCTCCTGTTCTCCTCTCTTATCAGTGCCACTTCATCTTTCTTCTGTCCCCATTTTTGTGGTTTAGTCATGCAGCCATTTCCCTCTCAGCCTCAGATTATTATACTTTCCCTGGTTTACTTTAGTTTTATTCACCATATGTAAATGAACATCAATCAATTTATGGCATAAGGAGACATTTGGCATTCAGAATTTCACTGAATCTCTTTTGAACATTTTGATATTTGGTTTTTGTCTCTGTAAATGTGCAGGTGTGTGTTGGCACATACAGTCACTTACACATCATCATTGCTTTCTATCCTCTCTCTCTTATCCTCTCATCCCTGTCACAATTTCCTCCCAGTGATAATGTCATTTTGAAGTGGTAAGAAGTCAGACAAGCCACTTTTAGCAGTGATATATGGAACTGACACGAAGTCTTTAAAGAAAATCATCAGGATACAGGTTGTCATGTTCCTTTCCTGCATTCTAGAAAATGCTTTGCTTGTGTTAAGTTCTGACTTCCTACAGCCTACGCAGCTTGTCACATACAGAAAGGAAATGACCATGTGTGCTTCCCAATGGACATGTTTTTTGACTGTACATAAATAAGCTTTGACAACTTCATTGTATGTGTGTGGGTTTCATTTTCCATCTGTCACTTCCTAACGTTTTTTCCATCTTTATTCTGCAATAGTAATCTATTTTTTAGAGTCCCTTTGTGAAAACCATTCGTAGTAACCAGAAATAAACACATTGAGTGATGGAAAGCTGTGACGTAGTTATATTATGCCTGTACAAGCTTTAACGTAATGATTTATGTCTATTTATTTAACCAGGATAATATTAAGGGATTCAGAGAGGGATAATAATGACATAATACATACAAATACATAATTACATACTCTACATACTGTACGTATTGTGTTGCACATTGGGAGATGCATTAGTAGCGAACAGCTTCCAGCTCTTGCATTGTCCCCAGAAAATGTGTGAACATCTATCAGTATGCCGTGAACAGTATTCTCTTGTCAACAACTATCATCAAACATATTAGCAAGTGATGGGCTACAAATTATAGTTTTAAATTAGAAATTTTGGAACTGAAATGCGCTGTAAGCAGCTTTTGTAAAGCGTGCTTGTGTATGTAAAACACATCAGCAGCTCCTCCCAGGCAGAATTCACATCTCTGTTCTCATTATTCTTCTTGGAGGGATTGTGTAATTGGATTTTTTTTTCTCCAGCTAGTAAAAACAATTTCTTATCTCTCATGTACTTGAAATGAAATTTGTACTACTAAATCACATTCTAAAGTAGTCCTTTTTGTATTGCATTAGGTTTGCACTGCAGTGAATAATAGACTGTCACTGGACATGTCTATGTCTAAGGGTGTCTAGTTACATACCTGTGTACGAAACACGTATAGATTGTGCTACACTTCCAATCTTCATCGGTACACATTTTATATACTGTGCTTACTATACTGATATGTTATGGCCAATATTATTTAGTGCCACAGCTCCCTTCACCACTCAACCTCTTCATTATGTAGTATTGTTGATTCAATATGCTCTTGCTGTTCGTGTATTAAAAAAGTTGAATGGCTCTATAGCTCACTCAATGAGCAGAGCCTTTTCCATAGCCTCTTCTGTGGCAATATTCTGGGATAAGTATGTTTGTTTTTTTGTTTTTTTGCTGACGTCAATTTATTTGTTTTTTAGGTTTGTTTGTTTGTTTGACTCTTTGCAGGATTACACAAATCCTGATAGATTTTCATAAATTTTTGTAGTGCTAGGATAAAAAATTAAGATAAAGGGGTGTATCCAGGAATTTTTTTTATCACTTTCTCTAGTTTTTCTTTTGTTTTGTTTTTATCATTTCCATCTATTACACATAGACTACCATCTATTGAAACTTGGTAGAAGCGTGGGGGCAGGTAGGAAGAATGAACCAGGGGTAGATTCAGGGATTGTTCTACTTTCTTGAACATCACAAGATATGGATAAGAGGAGAGCAAAAGGAATAAACCATCAACCTTTAACCTTGCATGATAGGACTTTTTTCATTCAGCATTTTTATGAATTATGCATAAAACACTTGGGATGATGGCTTTTCATGAAACTTGGAATTGTGAGGTTTGTGCCAAAGACGGAGCCATTGAACTTTGAAGTAAATTGAAACAAAGGGGTAGATCCGTGTGTATATATATATATATATATATATATATATATATATATATATATATATATATATATATATATATATTCATTTATTTATTTATTTATTTTTTTTGCATTTTGAGAAACCTGAGGGCAGCCTTTTTGACGTTGCACGTCTTGTTGGAATTAAGATTAGGTTTCAAATGAATTAAAAGGGACTTTTAGGCCTAGGCAGAGGTACTGTATGTGCTCTACTGAGTGAAGTTGAGTTGCAGTTAATTTTGCCTCCATTGAATGCACATGAGTACACACAACATCCTCACTATGTGTATGAGAGAGAGAGAAACATGAATATTGTGTTTTCTTTGGTTTGTTTTCATTGATCCAAGTTAACAAATACTGCATGACACACAAGAGGATTGAGGGAGATGGAGCAAAGAAAGAGGAAGGGAAAGGCAGAAGGGTAATTCCCAGCCATGATCCGGTGTTTGATATCTGACTTGTGAATCAGATCAATAGTGTGTGTTTGGTGAGAAACACACAGCCTTCCTGCCTGACTGTTTACTACAGCTTCCTCCTGGGTTCATGTGAAGCCCTGACTCATGAAACACACAAGTAGATGTCTTAACACACACAAACAGCCTCACTACTCAGTCAATATGCAGTCCATTTTCGGTACATTCTGTGAAGCATGTCTACACCAATGGGTCACCACCATAATAGCAGGTATTATTATTTTATTTGTACCACAGATGGGAGTTTATATTCTCTGCAGTTGGGTTGACAAAAATGTGTGACATCTGCTGTTGGCCAGTATGAGTTGAAAAGTATCGGACATGGGCAAAATCCAATATTGTGCATCTCAATCATACAATATAGTTAACATTAATCTTGCCTCACAAATATGGGTTCACAAATAATAGAACAAAAAGCCAAGCATATAGTTACTGCACAATAATAGATATATATTTTCCAAAAGTCATATAGTAAAATATGACAAAACATTGACTGCATTGCCTTCACATCATAATTGACCTGTAACATATATGGTATAACAAGAAAGAAACAGAAGAAGAAACAGAATCAAAAACAGTGGAAATTATAAACCCAGAACTACCCTCTGTTTCTGTGGTTGCTTAAATCTCATTTTTCCCATTTTCTTCTGCCTGTCTTTATTGCTCTATCCATCTCAATTTCATCCCCTCCTCTTCTTTTTTTCTCCTCCATTCTTATATTTGATACTGACACCTCTGCATACGGGATGGATGGATGGCCTAAACATCTCTACTGCTCTCTATTTCAGAGAGTGACCATTTCCCCTCACAGGGACCTGTCTTGACCACTTTACACTCTACACCTCTGAATGTGTTCTTCCCCATGGAACAATTTTGACGTCAGTTGTGCGTCTGCCTCTGATGTCTTTAAGCCAACCTGACCCTGCTGTGTTGCTCAGAGAAACTGTTAACAGTACATGTTATCTCATGTATATCATGTCCCTTTGTATGTGTGTGCCTCCCAGTGTGCCAGTGTTTTCTGCTGCAGCTTTCTGATTCATTGCCTAACAGGAAAAACCTCGATTACAGGCTACAGTGCCATTCCTGTCCAAAACAATTTGCATCACCCCATGTGAAACAAGAGAGCCTCCTTTGAGACTTATCGTGAGCCACCGAGCAAAGTCTCCAGACAGTGGAGAGGCAAAGATGGAGAGTCATTGGAAAAGTCAGAGCAGCAGCAGAATCAGAGAAGGACAGAGTACGGTCTGTGTCAAAGTGAACAAATTAAACTTGTGTCCAAATACCAAGAGCTGTCAAAAGAAGAAAATGGAAAAAGTGAGGAAGGAAATCGTGAAGTGAAGAAGACATGTGTCTCATTTTTGAGTCAGAACAAAATGAGATTGGTAGATATTTCTACTTAAATCATGTTTGGAGATAAATGGCTTCTATTGAAGCAGAGATTGAATTACTGATGGGTCAGTTATCATTTTATTAGGGCCCGAGCACTAAGCGTGAGAGGACCCTATTGTTCTGCAAGGAGTTTTTTTTATTATTCTCTTTCTGCCAAATGAATCGCCTTTTTGGGGACTTGCCCATATTTACGTGTAATATGGTGATTGGAAGTGGGCGTGGCAAAATGGCTCGCTAGCGCCTCCCTAAAGTGCAGCCCCTGCCTCCAGTTTAACGTACATGTACGAAACTCGGTACACATATGTAACTGACCGAGACCGGCAAAAAAGTCTCTTGGAGCAATGCCTTCACACAAACAGGAAGTCAGCCATTTTGATTTTTGTGGCCATTTTTTGCTGTTTTTGGAAAATCACACACTTTGTATTTGAACGAATGAATCTCCTAGAGATTTTGCCCGATCAACTTCAAATTTGGTCAGTACTATCTAAACCCCATGAGGATGAAAAGTTGTTCAAATCCTGAGTTTTCGGTGAACGGTGCAGTAGTGAGCCCAAAGTTGTTGCACGGCCCAACGGGCACACGCCCCAAGGGGCGCCGGGGTGCGAGGGCCCGTTCAACGCTGCTTGCAGCTTTAATTCATTCTTATTCTTATTGTTGAATCCACTTCTAGTCCAGTCACATTTCCAAATCTTATAGAGTAGTAGAGAAAAGTATGAAGTGTTTGAATAATAAATTACATTTAATTATTCATGTATTTGTGTGTGTGAGAGATGTTATGTTGATTTTATCTACCCTTACCTGTTGTGTGCATGTTTTCGCTCACTGAAGGTAAGCTGCGTGTTATTGTGTTGCTGAATCAAACACACACTCATCATGTCGCTTGTGTTTTCTTCACATGCTGCCATCTCTGTTTATCAATTTATGCTGGTGATCAAAGGAAAGACTAATGCTCACACTGACACACACAAACTAAATATGCAGGCCATTTATAATTCTAAGACTGTGTTTCTATGGTAACAGTCATGACTTTACAAAACCATTGTGAGTTTATGTTGCCAAATTAGAGAATGTCTGTGTAAATGGAAAGAGGAGAGAAAGGATCTGTTTCATTTGCATATATTTTTTAAGAAGATTTTATGTCTCCCCTTGTTATTCACTGTAATGACTGCATATTTTTTTATTTACTGCCCTCTACCGTACATCTTATTTATATTTACTGTTTGCACTTGAAGCTACGTCTTTGTAAAAAATCTCTGTCTGTTTGAAACCACAACACATCCTTTGATGTGCAGTCGAAGGAAAATGGGGAGCAGTGTGTGTGTGTGTGTGTGTGTGTGTGTGTGTGTGTGTGTGTGTGTGTTTTGACAGCATAACTAAGAAAGATTTCTTTTTTTGTCTCTCTATATTATTTTATGCATTGATATTTAATCTGTTGAGAATCCACATGGAAAATAATGCTAAATGTTCCCATTTCCAGATTCAGCAATGTCAGGACAAAAGAATGAAAATGAAAAATGTTGTTACATTGAGCTCCCTGTATATGTGACCAGAGGTCACATGGACGGCATAGCCTGGTGTGGGGCACACTGGACTTATATTGCTGAATCAAGCTAACGCGTCTTCAGTGTAGATCTCTGGTGACGACTGTGTGCGGGGAAATCAGCGGTCACGCTAAGCGCCATAAGACCAGTGCTGTCATAAGCAAAGTGTATTGAAGTCGTATTGCAGAATCTAGCTGATGTGCCTTCAATGTTGATATGCATTTCTAACCATGTGTCTGGGAAATTGCAGAGTATGCTCAGGGTCAGTACAAAATAAGTGGGATGAGATTGGGGGGCTAGATTGACACCCTTTTTCTGGGCCCCTCCTCCCTGGTTTCGACAATGTGGTTTGAGGACGGTTGTGTATCTTTCCCGGGCAACCTGCCTCTACCAAGATGGCAGACTTGCTGCTACCAGGGATAGAGAGAGCAACTACTGTTTCCAGCATGAGGGCATTCTGGGTAGCCTCCATAGACCTAAAGGGTGCCTACAATCAGATTTCTGTCTGGGAAGGTCGCAGACTTTTCCTAAGGTCCACATGCGAGGACAAGATTGTTGAATTCCGTGTCCTCCCCTTTGAGATCCTGCTGGCACCGTCACCAGGGGCACGGTCCTCGTCCTTGGGCCTCTGCGGTGGAAGGGACAGAGATTTGTGAACTATTTAATGGTCGGTGAACATGTGCTGTGGTCTGGCCCCTGGAGCATATCATGGCCTTGGCCTTTGCCTCACACGAGAGCGAGTAGGCTGGGGACCTGCATGGCACATTTTTGCCATGGCCAGGGTCTCCCAGAGGCTGTGCTCTCTGGGATTGATGACAGTGATGGATGAAATAGTCTCACCGGTGCCATAGTCTCATGCCCATAGTCCATTTTCTGTGGCTCAGGAGGCAGCAGTCATGGACCCTCTGGCCTCCAGGGAGTCAACCAAGAGCACTACTCTTTGGTCTTCTCTCAGGAGAGGGACGTCCCTCAACTTTGTGCAGACACCTTGGCCCCTAACTGACCACAAGACCTTCTGCATGCATTCCCTCCCCCCTTTTTTTGGTCTTTTATGGCCTCCTCCAATTCCTCCAGCAGAGGAAGTGGATGACGGAACTGCAGCTGGTTCTGCAAGCCCTGACAATACCTCACATGGCCTTGTTCCTGGACAAGACACTGTTAAACCACACACTAGGTGCCCATATGGCATGATAACTGAGTTATAATAGAGAGTACATGCAGTGGAAACAGTGTGGACCTTATGAAGTACAAAAGGTTGTTCCTGGAGCAAAGTACCTATAAGTAAATTATGGTACCCTGTGTTGTAAGTCAATTTTTGAACCCATACCTTTAAGTGACCAGTCGTAGCCTAATTAGTTGAAACCGATAGAAACAACAGAAAGCACCACTGGATGCTTCAACCCGTTCCTTTGTCCTGATTTAAATATAATTTGGGCATTTGGTGTCACTGAAGTACATTACATAGATTCTGAGCGACACACAAACTGTACATTTGTGATGTTTTGTTGTGTACGATGTGATTCACCAAAACTGACCAAATGCATACAATTAGTCTGCAGGGGGCACAGGGTTTACCAATTAGCTCAGTGCCACATGCAAACCTTTTTTGTTGTGATGTACTAGACTACAGTTGTAGTCTAGAGTTTTGCCATCAGTAACCAGTTGGTGCAGGCTATGATATTATTTGGCTTAATATCAAAATCTTTTAAAAATGTTTACATCAGCCCAACTCCACTCAGTTTTAATTTTGACACCAGCACCTTGCCCATCTAAGAACTAAATGACGGGGCAGGAAGTTCAACAAGTTACATATGAATTTTACAAAATGAACTTGATATGAACCTCCTGCTGGACCAATCAGACCTGAGAGCCTATCTGAACAATTATGAGCTGCACTTAAAATCCCTCTTCTACTCCTGTGCCTGTGACGGCAAGCTCTAACAATGAGTAGTGGTGCTACTGCTTCCAGAAGTATGTGTCTGACAGAGGGAATGATGAAGTTGGGAAGAAGTGATGAGACGCAAGCAGGGGTTAAGAGGGAAAGCAATGAAAGATGCAGACCTGAATGTGTTTTGAACAGTGGGGTTTAGAGGCATGGTGGTGCAGATAATTTAATTTGAATTCATTTCCACATCTTAAAACCATCCAAAAAATAGGACATTGTCAGTGGATGTTGAGGTTGGAGAGAAAGTCAAGTGGTTGTACTGCCTGATGTAGAGACAATCAGTGCTTTGATTGGACAAAGGATGTTGAGGATAAATGAGGTGTGCAAGGCAAAAAGTGAAAATCCAAATGTTCAGTTAACATCAGGTCTTAAAGTATATCAAATGTTTAATTAGAAAATAGAATAGAATATACAATGAGCTTCCTAATTTTGGGGTAAACAAAACAGCAGGAATACTTCATATTATAATACAACTGAATACTAGAGATAGTATAATATTTTTGGCCATTAATTTTGGCAGAGAGACGATGGATCGGGGACTTAGATTAAAATTGCAAGAGGCTGGGTTCACAGTACAGGATAATCAGGTTGATTTCACCCCAATTCACCCCTACCTGCACCCTCAGGGGGAGAAAACTGGTTTGGAACTTTGGAACTCAATGTTCGGCACACATTATTTGGTACTGTGAGGCATTTACAGATCCAGTTTTACACCTCATGATATGCTCGTGGACAATCTGAGCCACCCTGATCATTTTCAAACATGTTTGATTTTCTGGAGTGTAAATCTGGATGATTACCTCAGTATTTTTCAATCACTATAACCAATGAGAGAGCCTTTGAGCCTTTTAGGCTTACGTTAGCTAGCACAATATTGCTGACAGAGACTACATTTAGATCCAGTCCTCACTGAGGGACATTTCCGCATCCACACTTGTTTCTACCATTTTGCTGTTTTCGCTTTGTGATAGCTGATCGCTACAGCAACTTTGTCATTTTGTTTGTTACACAGCTGCTTCTAAAGAGATAACGTAAAGTGGTGCAATTATTGATCCCTTGGGCATGACAATCTTAATGAAATCCTGTAGTGTGTGATGCAACATTATTTTCTAATCTTGTAGTGTTTGCCTATTTTGCAGAAAGATATGATGTATAAAAAAGTGCGATGAACCCTTCATGTCTGAATTTTCTTTGTAAATAAATTATTTTCAGTCCACAAAAACATAACATCATGAGAAGGTTACTAAGTTTCATCACTGTATTCATAACCTCTGCATACTCTTCTGCAAAAGTAGAGAAACAGTCTGGATAATACAGAAGCATGAGGAGAGGTCCGGGTTATCTTCTGTTATTAAAGTCACTGCTCCTTTTTCTTTTCCTGTCATGGAGGGAGTGCCATCAGTGGTAATGGACACAACATTCTTCAGATTGCTTCCTCTCTGTGATAGCATTTCTGTTATGAGTTTATGTCTCTCTGATGTGTGTTATAAATGCTGTGACACCAAGGATGTCCTCACAGATCTCTTTCCTCTCTGCATGGTAAAGTCTGACATACACCAAAAGCTTGTAGTTGGTCAACTGCTAAAGCTATGCAAGGTGCACTCTGCAGCAGCATTGAGCTGTGACTTTGCATCCTGGGATAATACTGCAGCTCTTCGGGTGGCTGCCGCTGTTAAAAGAAGGATTTCTTAAATTTTTTTCTCAGTTCATGTCTTTCTTTTCCATTCCTAGACATTTCAGACATAGAATGCATACACTCCTTTACTATTTCCCCATCTGTACAGTGCTTTTTATGTTTCCTAAAAGCCATTGTATTCTCAGTGAACACTCGTATGCTTTGTTGTACTGTGAGGTAATGAGAATAGACCTGTGTAGAACGCTCACTGACTTGGACCTCATTTACCTTACCTCAGACTTCTGCCAGTAAGTTTCTACGAAGTCTTTGTGTCTGGCTTCATAATCCCCGTTTAATCTCTCCACTTTGACAACTGCAACAGACTGTGCAAATTAGACACACTGGCCTTGTAGAGCAAGTTGCGTGATAAATAAATACATACTTCTCTGTCCAGTCCTCTCAGAAGGCTTGGTTTTCACTGTCAACTTCTATAAATTTTGATAATGCCATCCTTCTTGGTTGTTGTATGCCTCTGTCCCTTGGTTTGCTGAACTTCGCATAAGGCGTACATAGCAGCAGATGTTAGCAGCCTATGTTAGTACCCCGCAGCACTAGGGCCAATTAAGAACGGGCATCTCTACAGAGCTGAGAATCCCTTTGATGACAAAAGTTAAAAACACCCTATCTATATTTTTTTCCATTGTGTCAAAAGGCTTTTCAGTCCGAACCTAACCCCTGTACATGTGTTTGTTTGGTGCTCTTTTTACTTTTGAGCTCAAGCTCTCATATTTGTCTCAAAGGAGATGATGGGTTATAACTACAACTAGTAGCATCAATAGATTGAAATATTTATTCACGTTAATCACAATAATAGACTGTGATTAATCATGATTAATTACAAGTTTTAAATATTAGTGTTTACTTGTACTTTTGGGGGGAGTTAAAGCAAATTCTTGACACATTGCTTATACAGATTAAAGTTTTTTGTTGTTGTTTTTTTTTACTTTATTACATCTCATCTCAGTTTTGATGATACTTTTTGCTCACAACATCCATAATGAATTGCAGACTTTATTAGCTTAGCGATTGCATTGGTTAGCTTAGTTGTTGTCATTGTCGCTCTGTATACAGACTTGCCCTGCACTCTGCCAGTCTAGTGTAATGGTCGTGGTTTGGTCCAGTCTCAGGTCTAGTCTATTTGCTAATTTCAGCAAAGATACTGTATGTTTGCCCAAGATGATACTTCAGTCTTGTTGCGCTTCATTGGAAAGACAGGTCATTACTCCATTATGTGCACACAACTTTGATTTCATCTAAACTTCCATCTAGAGGCTTTTTAAAAGAAAATTTACCATTTAACACTCCAGAGGATGTCTCCTCGTCATTATGCAGCCTGTGTTTGCTAAAATTGGAGTTGGAGAAATTGGAGTTAAACGAACAAAAAAATAACATGTAAACGTTTCCAGATTATTTGCAAGCATTTAGGTGTTGTTGTGATGTGACATTAACTTCCTTTTCTCTGCCCCTCACTGTTTCTCTTTACATTTCCTATCTGTCTGTGGGTCATGGTCACATTCTCTGGATTTAGCCTGTGAGGCCATAAACTGTAGTTTATTTATTGTATGACCTGTCATAAATATTGTACGTTTCTTCCAGGAGGACAGGATACTGTTTTATGTTTTCTCTCTCCATCAGACATTAACTCACTTCTGTATTTCAGCACTGGGCTCTCAGAGTCTACAGTGTTGATGCCTCTCTGTCACACTCCCAGGCTCTGAGATGCCTTTTTTCCATCTTTGGAATCTCAGAAAATAAATGATGGAGAACATCCAAAAAGCAGGTGATAATGTTGATATTTTTGCTGCTTTACAGAAGTGCACCTTATGGCCTTCTTTTTCTCTAAATCTCAGGGTGGATGTCTTGACGATGCTGATTACATGCCATGTAAATTATTGCAATACCGCTACCTTCAATGCAGTGTATAAAAGATTCATCACATTAAACTCCAAGTAAAAAATCAGACCCTTATACACGGACTTTAAGAGAAAGACCAGAAACTGTGTTTAAGTGTCACTTTTGTAAATAGAGGTTCAAAATTAATGAATAAAAAGATGAGCTGTCAGTTTAGTCTCTTACTTATGTGAGTATACTTACTTGGGTGGTGCGTGAATTTCAACATTGTAGTGTTGTCTCCAATCAGATACTGCTGCGCTGCACTTAGCGGAAATGACGGACGCAATGTGACTGCGAATATCCCATCACTTTCAAAAAATATGTGCTTCTGCAATACCACCATTTTAGCTAATGTCAAAAGGCTAAAATGTTTACTGTTGCTTGGCAGCACTGTCAGATGCTCCAACAATCTCTGTCTCAATGCCTATAATGAGCTCAGTCAGAGAGTACTGACAAAGTCCTCCAGATTCCTCCTTCGATTTTAGGGAGGAGTGAATCGGGGTGAAATCGACCTGACCCTTCCGTATTGTGATCCCAGCTTTATGGTTTGTCTTTTCATTAAATAATCTAAAGCACCTTCTCTGGTGTTTGTTCACTATGAAGTGATGAGTCTGCTGATAGCAAATACATTCAGTATCTAATACTGTACATTAACACTAGCTTTAAAAGTTCTGAAGTACTCACTGAGTTGAATTACTCAGCTGTGGCTGAACACCAGGTCATCCACTCATTGTTGAGTTGAAGTGTCCTTGAGCAAGATACTAAACCCTAAAATTGCTGTTAATGGTTAGACTTGGTGCAGCCACTAGTGTGTAAGTGTGCTTGAATGGTTGAATAGCAAATTGTAAAGTGCTTTGCATAATAGCACTGTATAAATGTAGTCCTTACTCAAGTTAGAACAAAAATGAACACTTTGAATTTTAATAATTTCCTTGTGTTTTGTCTACTTGCATGTGTTTTCTTGCAACGCGCTTGCCCCTGTTGGCCAGCGTAATTTAGTCTTATTGTAAGAATTTTCAAATTCTAAGTAAATACAGATATTATGAGCTGAGAAGGATTTGGGTTTACTGTGACAGTCCCACAATGTTTGTCCACATAAATGTAAGTATCCCTGTCTTCTGCTGTCTGTTCCGTGTCCTCATTTCAACAACAGAAGTCTACGTGTTCCACCTGTAGATATACTGTACAACTGACACTTTAGCATACACCAGAGCAGACTTGCACACAAACGAAGGTTGCATGCATTGATTAGATTGAGTAGATTCTTGCAGAAACAGCTGCAGTTTCAAAAGCATTTTAAGACACAACCCACACAATTATTTATTTATATTATGTGAATGAGTTATTCATTTAGAAGTGTTTTTTTTAAATACTATGAGACACATCTCACCCGAACGACTTGAACTTTTGATCATTTCAATCATCATCCCTCAAAGTAAGCTTGGCTCATCAGCCACGCCTTTGTCTCCATTTGATATGCTGTATTAAATCCATTGTACTGATAATGCCCTTTCTGTGGTCAATTTGATTAATGCAGTGTGAGGAAAATCAATCCTCCACCATCCTTCTCCCCTATTTCATCCCCTTCTCCCATCTTCTGTTGCCTATCAATCTATCTGACTGTCATTGTGGTGGCTCCACTATATTAATTTTGAACTGGTTTTAAAGTGTGCTGCATGCCTGAGGGCATGAGTTACTGGAAGTAGTAGTTTCCTGGGGAATGACAACCAAATAGTCACCAAGTGCTCTTTGTGGTAGATTCATGTGAAAATAGCTTAAACTAGGTGTAATGTCCATCTTTGTTATTCCCCTGACATAATGATTTTATGTAATAATTTTTTTTGTCTGGAGCATATCTCACAAGTCACACACACAAGGTTCTCCAAGCTTTACACATAACGTAATATTAATCATGATAAGTAGTGTTGTCTTTTAATATATTGATTTTTCAATAAAGTTTATTATTTGAGTTTTCCATGGAAATATGGTTTTAAGGTGACTCGGAAGATTGATCATCTTCTCCCTAGCATTTATGCAAAGCAGTATACAGACCACTGCTGTAGGCTCAACAAAGGCATGGAAAATATGTTGTATACTGATGCATTTGTTGTACATTTTTTTGTGGGGATTCAGGGGATTTTTCATCTTCAGATGACTCTTGTTAATTGTGCTTGTACTTGTAAGAGTGAATGAATAATTCGAGTGTTTATGCCTTAGTTATTCAAATAGATGTTCCAGAACAGCTACATTTTTTTTACATTTTTGTTCACACATACATCTATTTCTACATTCCTTCTACATTCCCTCAGTTTCTCCAGTATATTTTGCTGACGAAAAATAAATAAATAATGAATAAACCCCTCACTCACCTAAGATGTGAAAGACAGTTAAATTAAGCTCTGTGAGTGGTCTGGCAGGCCAGCTGGTCCATATTACTTTTGAGTTTAACCTCTTTCCAATGTATCATTAAGACTGACTGTCTGACCTGGCTTCTAAATTGAGGTTATTGGTCTTAATCCACTGCACTGATAAACTCCTAATTGCCCAGACTGTGAGGACATGCAGCATGTCTCGCTTCATTTATATTTATGAAAATGCCAACTCTCAATTCCTGATTAATATCATTAATAGAAGGACACAGATCTGGAAATCTCCCTCGGCCTCTGTGGAGAGCAGTAAGGGAGCCAGGGGTGTGAAAAAATGTCAAGTCTGACATTGCAAAACGCCATAAATAAATTAAAGCAAATACTCACAACTAAACACCCACACTACTGCAACCCAAAATCTTTGCATGTGTCCCAGAAGCAAAAACTCACAGCAGATGGTGGGCAGATGCCAAAAGATTCATAAGCAAGCTATTGAAGTGCAGACAATTGTGATCCTCTTTTTCACCAGGCAGGACAGAGAATGTGAGCCCGAGAGACAGACACATACTGAGTCACAGTTTAGCAAGTCAGCAGAGAATACATGCTGTCTAATTCCCTCTGAGGGGTTAAAAGTTTTCTTGAGAGCTGCACTGCACCCACTGAAGAGCAACTGAAGTTTTCATTGCAGAAGACAAATTAGAGCTTTAACGTGTCAGCGGCAGCAGAGATGGATCAGGGAAACAGTTATCACAGAGGTCTGCTTTGCTTGTCTCTTTTGTTTCTTATTGACTGTTACAAGTCAGGGATGTTGGTCCTCTGATATTCAAGCTGAGGATTTCATGACCTGTAATTATGTAGCTGCCTGCCTCTGTCTGGAAGTGGCTCAATTGAATGTATCCTTATTCCCTGGGTCTTTTTCACCCTACTCATGTTAATAAGTAATGACAAGCAACGGTAAGTCCTTTACTAGCCAGGTTCCTCCTTCCACCTTCACTCATCTCTCTTTCCCTTCAACTCTACTTAAGCAGATGGCAACAGATGGGAAAATACAGCCCGTTGAACCGGGTGGCATCTGCGTTGGGTCCCACTCTCCATAAGTCTCCCACATGCGTACATATATACATCACACACATACTCACACAAATGCACACATGCACCTGGTTGCCATAGCAACATTGTCTTTTAGTCACTGGTGTGAAAGACCACCAAAGGGTGTGATATGATATAGAGCATAGTGTGACATTCTTGACAGGGCAGCCTAAATACTACTGAACATTTCCTATAGGTATATGTGAGAAACTAAGTAAACAACACAATCCAAAGAACTTTAATAATTAAACCCACATACAACTGCATAACATAGGTTGAGAGCATGTATAATAATCAGTATTAGTGTTTGATATGTGTATATTATTGGATTTTGTTGTGTTTGTTCTTTTTAATGCCAAGACAAGGATAGATTTCCCTATACTGTGGTAAGGGCTCAAGATCTAGGCCAGCGGCATGCTATAAAGGCTGCCAGTTTCCATCAAGCGCTGCTGCCATCATGACCACTTGTTGCCTGTGGGCCAAAGTTTTTTAAAATGTGTTTAAAAAAATATATGATGTCCTCATTGTGGGTGATAATAAATACTTGGTTGTTCTGCACCTAACCTCTGCCTCAAGCTTCCTGTTCCTGAAGTCCTGCCGCTACATGGCCATCAGGGAGGATTGCGTCAGGAAGGACATCCGGTGTAAAACCTGTGCCAGTTCAACAATACAGATGGAAGACTTGGATGGAGGAGAAGAATCTGCTGTGGCGATCCCTAATCGGGAGAAGACAAAAGAAGAGGATTATTGTTATTATTATTGTGTTATACATTTTGTTTGTTTGCCATCTTGGAGGTGACGCTAGTGTAGCTCCACCTAGCCATCCCAAAGTAGGAAGGCTACTGTCCAAAGCAAGCATAACCCTAAGCAGAAGCCCGTGGTTCACCGTTTCAACACCAGTGACCATAGTCAAATGCATTCCTGCAGGCCTTCACCCCAGTGGCGGCTTCTTCCAAATCTCCTGGGGGGGCAGAGCAAATGTTTCAATGCTATGCTGAGGTGACCCTTTCAATAGGTTAATTAAAAGCTAGCTAACTAGACAACTGTCACAATACACTGCACAAGTTAATCAGCAAGCCAACTTGAAATTGACCCATTGCATTGTTTTTTTGTGTTATGTTTTTCCAGATCAAAACATAACAAAAAGATTTCTCTTTAAACTATATTTGAAGAAGGCACAGTAAACACTGAAAACAAAAGAGTAACTAAAATATAAGAAGTAAAAAATTAATTCTAATATTTAATGATATTATCTGTCCATGCATTAAAATATACTAAGGTATATACTAAGGTTGCCACAATGACAGAATTTTAAATTTTGAGTTATTGAATTTTAATTAAAGTATTGGTCTAATAAAACTAGATACCATAGCATTGTTCATTGTTCTTCATTTTTACCTGACACAGTGCTCATAGGAGAAAAAGTCACTAAACACAAACCAGCACATTTGTAATAATAATGTTATATAGCTTTAGTTTTTCAGTACTTTTGAATGGGGGTATTGTATTTTCTTAAACACACAGTATTAAATAAAAGATGCAATGTATCAATAGTTTTGACAACCTCATACTTGACATTCTTATGGATACATGCACATACTACTCATACACTGTGTACAAAGAAACAATTAAAAATCCAGAGAATCGGGCAAACAATGGTGAAAGTTTTTGTAAATTTGATTAAAAAAGAAACAATGTTTCATATTTATTTTTCTGATTTTATAACAGGCTATATGTTTAGTTAGATTATTAAAGACACTTAATAGTTTTTAAATATTGATCTTTTAGCATCTATATATTCTGCCTCAAAGCTCTGGAAAACAATACTAAATTATACATTCATTAGATTTGCATAGCTATTTTATATTCCTCCAGGTGCTGGCATCTTTCAGGTATGGAAATGTGGGTACAAAAAGGTATTTAAGTCCCTGATGCAATTATCATGAATATTGGTTATGTTCCTTACTGCTATAATAAGAAATGTAGTTTCTTTGTTAGACAAAAACCTTTCTGTCAACCTTCTTTTTTCATCTGAATGCTCATGTGTGATGACGAAATTAAATAGGAAACCTAGTCAGCAAAAACTCCTTTCCACAGCACATCAAGGCCCGTTTTATGCCATATTGCCATCATATTTCTCGGTGACAGATCATTACAGGGCTGATGCTTGACAGACGGTGATGAATTGGCACTGGTACCAGTGCTGGAAAATTTTGTTTGGAGGCAGACAGCATTCAACAGAAGCTCCATCCACTTCCCCATTTCACCAGAGATGAGTTATCCCACAGGCATAACCCTTGGTCTTTTTGTTAATTGCAAAGACAGATGTTTATCCTGATAGAAACTATCACAGTTAACAAGACAATGACTAATATCAAGCATATAGCAATCACATAACAAAGTGTCTAACAAAGTGCATGACACAGTTAGTACAGTAAATGCATAAGACCTGTCTTTTGTGAGTCAAATCAAGCAATACAAAAAGAATAGACACTCCAGTGACTCCAGTGATATGATGCTCTTTCATCAAGAAATAGCCAAGTGAAATGCTGTAAAATCCATTTATTTGTTTTTTAACCAATGCTGCCATCTAGGGGGCTTAATTTTGTATAGCCACCAGAATCTTTTGTTACTACCCTGTAAAAGAAAAAGAAGCAGAATGTTTGTGTATAGATTAAAGAGGGGAATTCTTAGTGTCTTGTCACCATATATTTTTGCCATTAAAGTAAAATTGTGAAAGTTGTGTTTTTGGAAGTTTTTTTTTTTTTTAATGACACAAAAAAGTAGAGAAGTAAAAATGTTTTGACTCTCAAAGGGTTTGCACAACTTCATTCTGACAGTGTAATTGAATATCTGTCATCAACATTAGCTTCTTAGTTTTTCTAATAATCAGGTGTCCAAAGATAAGTTAATTAAGACTATGGTCACAGCAAATATATAACTTACACTTACAAAAATAATAATGATAAATAAATAAATGCAGCAAGAATTACATGAATGCTTGTCTGCACAGATGAGTTGTGATATGCTTTTTGAAGCAGTCCAAAGATTCAACAGATTTGATGCATTGTGTAAGCTGGCTCCAAAGGGTGGGGGCTAAAACATTGAAGGCACTGTCACCTTTGGTTGTACGGTTTGAGCAGGGGATATAAAGAAGGTTGAGATTAGAAGATCTGAGCGGACGAGGAGTGGGATATGGAGTTCGGAGTTCGGAAATGTAGCTTGGGGCGAGACCATGAAGTGCTTTGTAAGTGATTAGCAGGATCTTATAGTTTATTCTAAATTTTATAGGGAGCCAGTGGAGGGATGCAAGAACAGGCAAGATGTGGGACGCAAACATGCAAACATACCCTGTAACCCCAGATGTCATGAATACATTGATATAGCTACAGACAGCAATACTTTATAAAGTAATGTTACAGCAGTCAGAGTCCTTTAACTCTTTTGGTATATTTAAAAAAGACTGAACCGCCATCCTTGCTTGTTGAAGGAGTAATGAGAGGATTCATTGCTTAAAGCTCAAGTTTAGCCTTCATTCCCTGATTGGACGTTGCAATGACAGTCTGTTCACTTTATTAAAACACTACTTATGATCATGTTTCTTCACATATACACACCTCTGTGCAACAAACATACACATACATAAAGAGTTTCTTTTTCAGCATTGTGCACTACAAATGGCGGTTACAAAATAATGTGCTTCTGGTGGGTTTGGAGGGAAAGACCCTGGGACGGCTGGTTCTGGTTAATAATCTAGCGGTTGCATTTTGGACTAACTGTAAACGGTGTAAGGATGATTGGCTGAGGCAAGAGTACAGGGAATTACAATAGTCGAGACAAGAGAAAATGAAGGTGTGAATTAATAAATTAAGATCTGTAAAGGAGAGCATTGGTCTGATTTTTGCGATATTTCTAAGCTGCAGGAAACAGGACTGAACAAGTTTTGTAATATGGTGCTCAAAGGTCATGTAGGAATCAAAAATAATTCATAAATTTTTAGCAGTAGATTTGATATTTGATTGAAATTGAAATGGGCCAATAAACTGGTCAACAGCAGTGGAGAAGGTATCTGGTCCAATTAACTGTATTTCTGTTTTGTCTGGATCAAGGTGAAGGAAATTCAGGGGCTTCCACTCTTGGACAGTGGCTAAGCAATTATTGAGAGAGGAAAGTTGTTTCAGGTTATTGGTTTTGGCAGATAAATAGATTTTTGTATCATCAGCCTAACAGTATATGAAACATCTTGGAATTGGCTGAAAAGACGACCCAGAGGAAGCATGTAGAGAGAGAACAGGATTTGTCCAAGGACCGAGCCCTGGGGAACTCCACAGAGCAGAGGAGCAGAGGAGGACTCATGATTATTAACACCGACACTAAAATATCGATCACTAAGATAGGACTGAAACCATTTTAAGGCTGTACCAGAAATACTGACCCAGTAATGCAACCTATTCAGTAGAATGTTGTGATCGATGGTGTCAAATGCAGCAGTTAGATCTAGAAGGAAAAGAATGGAGTATTCTTTATTTTCCAGCTGAGCTGGGTCTAGAGAAGGTTTTTTGAGAAGCGGATGAATAATTGCAACTTTAAAGTAATCAGGTACAGAGCCAGAGGTAAGTGAATTGTTTATAATAGAGAGCAGACTGGGTGCTAAAACAGGAAGGACGGATTTTTATAAGTTTTGTGGGAATTATGTCACAGGAGCTGGAGGAGGGACGCACATGAGCTACAGTGTTATACATGGTCTGCAGAGAGATGGGATTGAATTCAGACAATGATATAGAACAGCTGATTGGGTCAGGGGGTAAGATAGACGGAGTGAAGTTTGACCTCAGACCATCAATCTTACCTTTGAAAAATTACAGACATTTTTCAGAATCCTCAGGAGATGAGATGGGAAAGGCAGGAGGAGAGGAATTCACTAGCTGGTTTATAGTGTTAAAAAGGAACCTGGGATTATGTTTATTACTACTGATCAACTCAGAGAAGTAGGCAGCTCGTGCATCTAAAGGCAATGAACTTCAAGCTTAGTTTTTTTCCAGTTGCGTTCAGCCTTTCTAACCTCACTTCTGTGTTGTCTGACGTTCTTGTTAATCCATGGAGAAGTGTGTATGACTGGGACAGTCCAAGAAGTTGAAGGTGCTGAAAAGTCAAGTGCTGAGGTGCACGCATCTTTAAACCAGTTGATTTGGTCATTAACATTGAGGGAGGGGGAAAGGCTACTGGCCAGTCTAGAGAAATAAGAAATGAATGTTGCAGCAGACTGCTCATTAAAGATGCAGGCGTGAGTTATGCATTTCTGTTTTCTGCCCTTAGTTTACCACTGCCAGTAAAACCTAAGGATTACAATAATGTCCCTTAACAGTTGCACATGGGGCTTTGAATTCACCATCACATTCATAAATAATTTTTTGTTGAGGAAAATTAAGAGCTGAAAACAACTGATGGAATATTTGACAAACATTTTTTCAATGAGTCCAACAAATGTCGCTCATAAACAATATTATTGGAAAATGTATTTATATATTTATCTAACTGTATTGAGGGCTAATGACAATGGGATACGTGGGCTATAAAGGACTACAAGAAGAAGAAGAAAGAAAGAGGAAGTCTAGTTTAAAGTACACTCTCGGGCACAACCTGTTCATTTAAGAGTCAAATCACACAACCCGCCAATCCCATGATCCACAAATACGGACGCTCACAAAGCTTTTCAAGTTTGTAGTCTCTGTCCAATTTATGATTGACGTGCAAGCCAAGAGCTGCCATTGGTTTCTATGTGGTTTCCAGGAAGTGAACGCCACAATTCTAACCACCTCCCACATGTGAGCCCCATCGATAGCAGCACGCACAGCGTGTGGAGGAGACCGGTCTGGAAAGCAACGTCACCCCTCGGACCACCGACTTGACGTAGCGCAGCAGACAGACAGCGGAGCGGCGTTGTCCGAGGTAGGTATTATGGCGGCTCCACTAATGCCGAAATAAACTCAACTTCTAAAAGGTTAGCAGTCCGTTTCTGTGAGATCAGATACAAAGTGGGTCGTATTAGATAAGAATAAGGTGGGCGCTAGGGCCTGGAAGACTATAGGCCTGTTATTCTCCGGGTACTATACTGATACAGACATCCCTGGCTAAGTCTTTCTCGCACGTTGAGTGCAGCTGCCAGTTAGCCCGCTGGTCAGGTGCCCCATCTGACTCGGGTCCACTAGTTTAGAGAGGTACCAGCTAATTACGAATATTTTTTCAGATTAATTAGACAGACCCCAGTTTGGTTAGTGCCCGCTTCGCCGTATACATATGTTTTTTTCTTCCTTTCCATGTCTCTTCAGGTGCTGAAGCGATTACAGCAGAAAGATGGCGGACGACCCCAGCGCGGCGGACAGGAACGTGGAGATATGGAAAATCAAGAAGCTGATCAAAAGTTTGGAAGCAGCCCGTGGGTAAGGAATCAACTTGAGTTGGGTGACGATACAGTGGTTGGCCCAACTGTACTATGGTGTATTTCTTCGGGTGATGGTATGAATGTTGATCACAGAAACAGCTGGAGCTCGGATAAGTAGGGCCGAATTTGGGAGTGGTTAGCTTAGCATAGCTAACTTGGCTTGCCTTAGCTTTTCCTGCTAGCTTGCTAATTACTAAAAGCTAACTGCATATCTGGAGACCTCTGACATTGTGTCATTTTGGATGGATATGTATTTTGAATAGTCTTTGCTAATGTTATATGGGTGTCTTTTGTTGAATGTTGCTTCAAGTCCCACAAAGGGCTCCAAGCACAAAATTCATCAATGTTAGCTGTGTTGCTATTGAGACCATCTAATGGACGTCATATGTGGAAAGAGGCCGCCATGGGTGTCTTTAACAAGAAAGCACGTTGATCACGAAGGCCTGCTTGCCAAAAGTTCGACGTCCAAATAATTCCTTAACATTAAATAACTTAAGCTTTTTCTTCATACAAGTAGATTGAGCTTCTATAATTCCCCAAGAGTCTACTGAACTGGTTAAGGCTACCTCATGGCAGCCTAACAGCTCGGTGTTACATTGAAGCTTTACCGTATTCAAGCTGATCAGATGGAAAGAATTCCACATTAGTTGTTTGCTGATAGACATCTTGACCCCCCTTGAATTATCACCATGACATGTGAGTGTTGCTACACTGATTTGTAGCTTGCTCTGCAACTTCTTTTCTTATAGTACTGCGCTGAATTAGCCTTTCCTGTGCTCCGCCGCCTGCCATGTCACACACAGTTGACCATTTGCCCTATATTTATCAAGCTACCGCTACCTGCCCGTTGGTGTGCATGTGTTTGTGTGGTGTCAGCCTGTACTGGTATGCTTTGTCTCTTGATGAGTCGTGATTGAAGAGACAGTGGAACTGAAACTCAGTCATCAGCTTCAGTGGTAGAATTTGAATACTGTGTAGCTGAAAGTCCACTCTGTCCCTTAACACGTCACTGCTGGTCAAGGTGATATTTTGCAAGGGAAGGTTGTGTTTGTTTACAAAATGAGATGAGAGCAAGATGTGACCATATCTTGAAGATAATAACATAATCTGGTAAATTTGCTGTTCCAAATAACCTGAGATGATATAGTTAGTCTGAGCAACTCTGTCAGGACAGTGACAGACAGTCATATGATGTTGTTGGACACTGCACTTATAGCATTTTGTGTGTATGTATGCCTCTATGTTGTCTAAACACCAACATTAAATTCTCTCTCTCTCTCTGTATAGTAATGGAACCAGTATGATCTCACTGATCATCCCTCCCAAGGACCAGATATCCAGAGTGGCCAAGATGTTGGCTGATGAGTTTGGAACTGCTTCCAACATCAAGAGTCGAGTCAACAGGCTTTCAGTACTCGGGGCCATCACCTCTGTACAGCAAAGATTAAAACTATACAACAAGGGTATGTGTTCACAATAAAAATCCAAATAAAACTTTGTTCATGTCCAATTTTGTTTTACAGGTTCAACTGTACAGAATCATTTTCTAGCAGGATGTCTAGATAAAAATTGCCATCATTTTCCCAGTAAAAAGGCCAAACAGATAGTCAGATGTAAATTATTTAGTCAAGTGTTACGGATGCTCAGAAGTAATTGTGACAACTGATTGTTGTGATTGTGGACAGTTCAGTCCAGATTTTTTAACAAAGATTTATGGTGTTGGCTTCTCCTTCAGACACCGTACTTCTTTTTGCAACAGTAAAAAAAAAAGATATTTGTGTAATCTATTGGCCTATTTTCCTCTCTTTCCAGTGCCACCCAATGGTTTGGTCGTTTATTGTGGTACCATTGTGACAGAGGAAGGCAAGGAGAAGAAAGTCAATATTGACTTTGAGCCTTTTAAGCCAATCAACACCTCCCTGTACCTCTGCGACAACAAGTTCCACACAGAGGTCAGAGCTCTTGCTTGCTTTCTTTGTTTGCATATGATACTTTTCTTGTAGAGAAGGTATTCTTATCATTCATTCTTCCTTCACTCCCTCGTTAACATAGGCATTGACAGCGTTGCTCTCTGATGACAGTAAGTTTGGCTTTATTGTCATCGACGGTAGTGGGGCACTGTTTGGCACACTGCAGGGCAACACCCGGGAGGTGCTTCACAAGTTCACCGTGGATCTACCCAAGAAACACGGTACTGACCCACAATGCTCACACAACACCCAAGTTTTGATATTTTCAACTGCACAGCAGGGAACAATTAGAATCTGTGAAATATTTCTCTTATTTGTTTCCGTGAAACATTGTAGTAAAGATTGAATATTTTTCTTTCAGGCAGGGGAGGACAATCTGCTTTGCGTTTTGCTCGTCTACGAATGGAGAAGAGACACAACTATGTGAGAAAAGTGGCTGAAACAGCTGTCCAGCTGTTTGTGTCCAATGACAAAGTCAATGTGGCCGGAATGGTCTTAGCTGGCTCTGCAGACTTCAAGACAGAGCTCAGCCAATCTGACATGTTTGACCCAGTAAGTCTGTGTGTGTGTGTGTTTTCTGGTAATACGCTGCACCAATTGAGTACAGTACTTACTATGTAACATATCAATAATTGATGTGTATGACTTTCCAAGCAATTTAGAAAGTAGACTACAAAGCAATTTAGAATCTGTTTAATATTTTAACACACACAAACACACATACACTTTTCACAATAGGGATGGAAACGACAAATTAGATCATGTCAGCATATGTCCATTGATAGCCTTTGCCATATCTCAGTACCAAGATTTAGTTCTCAAGCTGCCCTGTTTGAAAGAAAAAGGTGAATGACTGTTTATCTTTGTGGATATCTGTATAGTGTGTTTAAACTCTGTGTGTTTGTTTTCTACAGAGGTTACAGGCCAAGGTTCTGAAGCTAGTGGACATCTCTTATGGAGGAGAGAATGGGTTCAACCAGGCTATTGAACTCTCGGCAGAGGTTCTCTCTAATGTTAAGTTCATCCAGGAGAAGAAGCTCATAGGTGAGTCATCCTATAGACACATAGGTACAACTGTTTTTAGGTGTCAACAGTAAGAGGGACAGGAAACAAAAGCTTTTGTTGTGGTAGAGATTTTCCGAATGGTTGTCCCTCTCCGTAGGGCGGTACTTCGATGAGATCAGTCAGGACACAGGGAAGTACTGTTTTGGTGTTGAGGATACACTCAAAGCTCTGGAGATGGGAGCAGTGGAGATCCTCATAGTCTACGAGAACCTAGACACTATGCGCTACATTCTACGTGTGCATGGGGCAGAAAGCAATGGCGCAGAGAACGGTAAACAAAACTAAAATATTACACAGCATTTCTTAGGAACAAGGCATGAAATGTTAATGCTACAATTCTCATGTGTCTGCTTTTTTTAGATGAGAAGACTTTGTACTTGACGCCAGAGCAGGAGAAAGACAAATCTCACTTTACAGACAAGGAGGTAAGCACTCTAAAGAAAGAACCCATCCTAGTGATTTCAGATCTGTAAAAATCATCATGTCATATGTTTCTGACTGTGATTGTGTTTCTAGACGGGGCAGGAACATGAGTTGATTGAGAGCATGCCACTGTTGGAGTGGTTTGCTAACAACTACAAGAAATTTGGAGCCACATTGGAGATAGTCACAGACAAGAGCCAGGAAGGTTCCCAGTTTGTTAAGGGCTTCGGAGGCATTGGGGGTGAGCATACTGTTTACAGTGGAGTTTATGAGACCGAAGTTGTGCTTTTAATGATCAAGTTGGAGGGATTGGGCTTTATGTGTATCTCAGTGTTTGTTTCATTCATTAAGGTTTTTTTTGTACCTCTGAACAATGTATTTTTCATTAATTAGATCGGCCAGTTTCAAATGATGAAAGGTACTATAGAAAGACTCTCCTTTTTGTCTTGAAACCTCAAATAGTGTAGGGAATAAAATAAACCACGTAACAGCTATCAGTCATCAGTCACAATAAATATTAGAGTGTCTTTACAGGAAACATGTTGAACACAAGACCACATGCATGCGGGTCCACCTAAATTCATTCTATGCAGCCATCAGCAACATTCAAGACATTGATGTCCAATGCAGTAATGATTGCAAGAATGTGACAGGCTGATAATACTCCATACGCTGAAGTCTAAAAACTATACAGAGCTTATAGTTAATAGCTGTCTAGTTTTGTTTTAAAGATGCCATTTCAGACCACATTTAGGAACAAACTTTTTTATATATAATCTTGGCTACAGCAGTTTTTTTCTCCCCCTTCATTCACCTTCTTAATGGATTGTGTTGAAACTTGAGTTTTTTTGGGTGACACATGGTGGATGGGGAGGTAAATTAGGTACAGTGAAGACAAATTAAATGCATCCTGAATTATTAAGGTTACCATGCTGCACTTTAAGTTGTCCGGCGTTTTGAGTTTGTTTCAATCATTTGTTTTACAGTGTTTTGTGATTCTTCTTTCCAAACACTGTCATAATTTTTTAACGTCTGTGGCATGATATATAAAAGTATTCCAAACATGTATTTAGCACGGTTTCCTGCTTTCGAGTAAGACCTTTTTATTCTGATGTGTGAACAGTAGACAGTTTGAAAGAGGCATTATTCATCCAAATCTTTGAATCAATTTAAGAACATTTTTAAAATAAACAAGTAAATTCAACCTTTCCATCTCAACCTTTCCCCTCATTTTATTTTATGTTGTATAATTCAGTAGGTAGCGCTTAAATAACGAATTTCAGAGATTTATTCTTTTTACATACAAATATCCTCATATCTAATGGGAATTAGGTTATCCTACTACAAATTCTTCCTTTACTGCTGCCACAATTCAACCAACATTGAATGAGAAGGCCAGCCATGATATTACCATTTTTGATTTATCATTTTGTGTCCCTCAGGTATCTTGCGGTACAGGGTGGATTTCCAGGGCATGGAGTACCAAGGAGAGGACGATGAGTTCTTTGATTTGGATGACTACTAGGTAGTCCGGGACTGATGTTGGGAGAAAAAAGAAAAGCAAATGAATGAATGAAGAAAAAAGGAAAGAAAAATGCCACCTCTCGTGCAGCAAGTGAGAGCTGCAACTGCATTGACCACATACGTATATGACAGACACACCTTCCAATTTATCTGTTGCATACACAAACTTTTACATAAGATTTCATCTGTACACAAGTCAAAGTACATCACACAGGCCGAAGAGGAGTGAGATTTTCTTTCTTCCAGAGAGGGAGAAAGCCCTTCCTGAATAAATCCCTGCCTTAGAGTGCTGGTTCCTTCCCCTAGTTGGACTGGACTCGACTCATTTTTGTTCGTTTTTTTTTTCTCCTCCCCTCCATTTTGAATGACCACAACAGCAAGTTCCCAGATTCCTCTCTGCCCCGAACCTCATCTAAAGATGAAAGTGAACTTTGGACTCAATTCTGACATATAGAAAATATATTTTCCTTTCTTGCTTCATCATATCCCTATCTCGCTCTTCTCCCTTCAATGCTCTTTTTTTTTTTTTCCATTTCATTTTTTTACTGGTAACTGCTGCTGTTGTATTTTATGAGAGTGGGGGATTTTTTTTACCTGGGTTTCTGTAGAGAAAGGGGGACAAAGTATTAAATTTGAACTGCTGAAAACCATTTCTACCTCCTCATCTGCTGTAGTCTCCTGTGCTATATCTGTCTGGTACCTGGAGAGGAAGAGATTTTCTCTGCTTTTCAGACCTTAAATTAATATATTGTGATAATTTTTTGTGAATGATGAGTATGCATGGCTGCTTTTGCGGTTTCAGTGATCCACTTGGTTCATCAGGATCCACCTCATGTTAAAATGGAAGTCATTTTACATTGCAAAAAGCAAAGATATCAGTTCTCTTGGATATTTTTCTCTTGGATAGGTATTCCTTTGTGCTCCCTTGATACAAGATGTGTTTGGATAAAATTAAATTCTGAAATTTTCACGAATCTGAATCCCAATTGCAAGATCACACATGTTAGATTGCATTCGTAAATTAATTTATGTTATGCAAAGATGTATCATGTAAGTAGATTTGCTTGACTTAATTAGAAGTAAGATAAAAGATAAGGGAGACTTTTCATTGATCACTCTTTGTGGACTAACGATGAGATAGACAGAACTAGGAGCTGTTCCAGAATGGCCTTGATAAATACACCAAACATACAGTATATCCATTCGTTCTTACAAAATGATTCACAGGATAAGCTAAGATAGAAAATCTGCATTAAGGAGCTTGCCTGGTGAACTCTTTGGTGGTGAGCACATTCAACATGTCCTGGGAACACAACAGTTGTGGGACCTTGTATGTGAGTAATTCAAACTTGTGCTGTCAATCAGTTATTTAATTCATTGGAAAGCTTCAACATAGGTGAATTGGGAAATGTGACTGAGGTTGTGCTTGAGTGCCTGCCTTACAGAGTTCTGGATAATTTTTGCAGAATACAACATGCAACAATTATTGCATCAATCCAAAATCATACAATTGTAGGTTTTACTTTGCTAATTTATGCAGTCAAGTCAATTGCCATGTTATAAAAAGAGGCCCTTTGTGTGGTGTACCTGTTGTCACTTCTTTTTCACTTGCATTCATTGTAACAATAGAATTTTACTCAAAACAACCCAAACCTCTTATCAAAGGGTTAATTTAACAATATCACAAATCTATTAGAACACAGGACCTAAAATCCCTGCAGTAAGTCTAAGTACTTAATTGAGATGAATTTAAGTTACCATCTCCATTATTCACACATGACATTGAAATAAAATGCTGGAGCATGTTATATTAAAGCTATGCGGATGATAGATTTTGCCTTGTTGTATTCCTCTTCAGGATAGCAACAGCATCTTCATCCATTTGCCCTTTTGTTTGGGGGAGTCACCGGGGAAAGCCTTGGTAGCACGGTAAGCCAATGAATAACGGGCAAGGCTGGGAAACAGCGCCCCTTTTGACAAAATCCATCCAATCGTCGTGCTTTATATTACATGGGCGTTCCAATCCTCCACCCACCCTTTTGACACTGCCCTACCAAAGCTGTGTGGTTGAGCGAAGTGAATGACGTCTCTGCATTTGCGGGCCGCCGACGCAGGGCTGGGTTTCCATTTTCACTGCGAGTTTCGGGGGGGATCGTCAACATGGAGCCGGAGATGGAGGATAAAACGTTGGAACTGATGGTAAGCTTCGTTTCGTTTATGACATCGTGAACATCTTAAGTGTTCAGTATCGTTTTTATGTTGCGGGAAGCGCCGAGGGTCGAGTCGACGGTAGGAATGGGCTGTAGCGGCTTGTCGGGTGAGGTTGAGGAGAAAGGAGGGGGGACCACAAATAAGAGGGAGGGCCTGAAATTATCGATACATTTAGCTAAAAATGCCCCGCATAGTGGATGGATTGATCAAAAAGATCTATACATGAGCATCTAGTAAATGTAAAACATGTTGTTTTGGATATATGTGGTAGACAGCGGGGTATGGAAATGGTTGATGTTCAGTCGTCGGCCGAAGACAGCCGAGGAATCTCCGGGTATCGTTCACTGCGGTGACGCTGCGCCACTGTAACTGGGCCCTGTCTGATACCTAGCTTAGCCATTCAGCTAACACAGGCTAGTAGGCGATTAACCAAGTAAATTTACGGGTATGTTATTTTATTAATTTTAAGATAACCCAATAATAGATGTGTGAAGCAGTCAAACATATTCCATAATACAATGGAATGCACCTTAACCGTAATAATGCGATGCCTGTCTGTTTACATTTTTAAAGTGCGTAGAAGGAAGTGTATTGCTTTTTCATTCACATAGCGTTACCACGATTAGCGAGGCAGCAATTAGCTTAGCATGCTAAAAAGGCTAGATATACTTGACATCCATTACCATACCAAAACAGTTAATTCGTTAGAGTGGTAGAAGCCCCTTTGGCAACCAAAAATATAAATTGTCGCTGTAATTACGTTTTTCCCCTAACAATCGCATTCGATGGACGATTGAGCAAAGTTCCTGGTAAATTACAGTGTTCCTATTTTAGCTAGCCATGTAGGCTAACGTTAGCGTACTTATAGCTAATATTAACCATGGGTCGAAGTGGTCGTAAGGAAGCGTCAACTAAAATATGCCACAAATGTATTTAGTCTATTAACGTACTCATGGATAGGATTAAAGTGTTAACATTAGTTCGCAACTATTAGTTTTTCATATCTGTAATGCCGAACTGCCTTCTGTTTCCCAAACATATCAATTGTATCGCCATACACTTTTGATAAAGCAAGCCAGGCTTAATGTTATAAAGTAACATGTTCGTCTGTCTGGTAAATTAAATGGACCAGACTTATTTAGTGTGACACAGACTTGGCAAATAGCGCCTACGTATGAATGGCTCATATTTTTTAAGTACTCTATCCAGAAACACTACAGATGCTTATAGACCGTGGATAACCATAATTGAGGGAACTTAATTGTATGTAAATTATAGAGACATAGTCTTCATAGATCCATTCAACAGATCTACTGTCACCAGAGGTTTTTAATATTTAATGAAATTTCAAACGTCATTTACAATACTAAGTGAAGACAGACAAATTAATAACATGTAATGAATACACACGACATTCAAAAGTGTTCATTTATTGTTTGATCTTTTAATTTGGTCATTAAGTGAAGATAAATTATTCTTAAAACCGGAAAAAAAGTACCCAAGTACTTATAGGCCACCATGTATGAACGCAATATTGGAAGGAGATTTATGGTGTCAATACTGTATGAAAGGTAATTTATCTGACAAGAAAACATTGATGTAGACCATGGACTTGAAAATAAACATACAACTTACCTCTATTTCCTTGCATTGAAGAATCGATGCACATATCATTCTTCATCATATACTACTAGAAATAATTATACATTTGTTTGGGGCCTGTACTCTTATAGGAATACCATTTTTTTTTAAATTTTGTCTGGATTGTGTTTTTATTTTTATTTTAATTTAGTGTTTGTCCTATTGGTCTTCACTAACCACTCAAGAGAGTGGGGATGGCAGACAGCGGGTGGGGTGTCTGACAAAAGATTAGTGACAGTAATTGACAATCACATTGCCCCTCCCTCTCTTCTACCTATCCCCACATAGGTCATGTCTAATAATGCCTCTGTGTGTATGTTTCAGTCTGTACCTTGTGTGTGAAGAGGTGTGTGTTCCTGCGCTCACTGTGCCAATATGTGTGTAGCTCTAATACTGGTTTTTCCCTTCACTATTCCCCACCTCCTCCCCTCTTCTCTCTTCACTTTTGATGGTTACACTCCCACCTCCTCTCAATTTCACACCAAACCTTATTTCTTTATTCAATCATTCTTCTATTATTTTTGAATCCTTACATTTTGTAAAATTCTGCCTGTCTCGATCCGTACCAATTCCTTGCCACTTTCATCCATCTATCCATTCATTGATCCATCCATTCATTCATCTCCTTTGGTTTCATCAACACACACACACCCCCCCTCTACTTTTCCTTTGCTTCTCATCTCTGGTCTCTCGCTCTTCCCTTTCTCCTCCTCCCTCACCCTGTCCACTTCGTTCTCCTCCCTTCCTCTCTCTCTTTCACACAGTGCTCTGTGCCTCGCTCTCTCTGGCTGGGCTGCTCCTCGGTGGCTGAGAGTTTGTGTGCACTCAGGTGCCTGCAGAGCATCCCCTCCACCCGGCCTCACAACCAGGTTCTGCCTCTCTCCTCTTAATTCTGCTGCTCCTCCTCCTCCTCTCCCTTCCCTTCTTCCCTCGCCATCTCCTAGCCCTTCACTTTTATTCACCCACTCAACACAACTCTTCATGCCACCTTTGGGTGCGGACAGCACCCAGTCATCCCCTCACCCTCCTACCTCCTCACCTTCCGTTGTCCTATCCTCCCTGTTGGAAGCATATTGCTCTCAGGTTCTTCTCTGGTGCACTCTCAAGCTCTCTCTGCTTGAAACAAAATTGTAGCTTCATAAACTATAATTGTCTTCTTTATAATCATGTCAAAACACAGTTCTTGCATCTAAATTAGGCCTTAGAGTGCCTAAAGAGTCCAACTGTGATTGTCCCATATTTTTAATATTGGAAACTTTTGCAGTCAGATGAGTTTTAATTGTAAACTATTTCCTAATTATTTTGACCTGAGGGGAGTGTTGGAGGCAGGGAGTACCAGAGAATACCTCCTTCTACCTGGAGGTGTGAGGGCCGAGGTGGGGGTCTTCCTTCAAGCTCTGATAGGCCACATGTTTGCTTGCCTGCCTGCCTGGCCAGACCTGATGTCTGTTTTTATTTCTCATACCTTCTCTTTTTCTGCTCTGCATGATTGTCAAAACCAGCAAGCTCATTCTGGCTTCCTGTCCTGTCTGCTTTGGTCTTGGTATCTAACCATGTGTTTGTTTTTGTGTTTCCGTTAGTGCAAACCAGTCACAAAACAAATCTCTATTAGTTTTGCTCTCTACTATTATACATGTAACTGCACTGAGCAAGATCTGGAACAATTCTTGAGAGGATTCTGGGTTTTGCTTTGAAAGGAATGTCTATATAATGTAGCAATCCTCTGTTTAAGGCTCCTGGGAGAATCATGAACGGATATTAAAAAGTATAGACAGACAGGCCTCTTCACCGACATGGCCATTTCCAAAGACTTTGACCCTGGCTCAATCACCTATGAGATAGCACTGATCCTCTACCATGTAAAGGCCTTGTGTCACATTTCTACAAATTATTTTAGTTAATATATATATATAGTTTAAAAAAATTACAAGTGAAGCTACGTAATTTTGGTTTGTCTCACTTATGCTTATGATCTGACTAAGTTGTAATCCTCCTCATTTCTGTAGAATTTTCATTGAATATTTGTTCTTTGTTAATTTTAGTGTATGCAAGCATTTTGGTCCGAGATAGCCTCTTAACATCAAAAGTCCAGCATATCCTCAGCCACAACTAAAACCATTACAAATAATTTGTATATATGTAATGAGGAATGTAAGATTATGATTTTGTTACACGGCAGTCCATGATTTCCAAAGACATGTAGATGCTTAAAAGACTTACTATTTACCATTTATTTGTTGCTCTGTTTATTATTTTTATTATTACTATTATTATTATCATCATCATTATATACAGTACCAGTCAGGATTTTGGACACAGTTTGCCATTCAAGTGAATGGCTAGGTGTATCCAAACTTCTAACTGATACTGTATATTATTTATCAAGTTTTAAGAGTAAGAGTCAACATCTTCCCCTCGCAATGTCAATATGTGAATTGTTGTTATTAAAATGGATCAAGTATATATATTTTTTTGTTCTGAACTTGTGAAAGACTGAAATCATTGTTTTACTTTGTTCATGCCAACAATGGGTGGGATCCGGTTACCTCCCAGTTTTTTTTATCTCCTCTATATGCTGCAAGACCCATATCATTACAGTCATGCCTGAGCAGCCGCCAGTGATATACCCAAGATGCCGCAGTCTAATTTCCTGTCCAGACTACTTAGCCCACATCACAGACAAGCAAGCAAATAGATTTCCTCTTGTTGAAGTACAGTACTCAGTTTTTTTCCTCCATATGTGTGTGTATGCACGGGTGTTTGTGCGTGCACGTCTCAGAAGTCATGATGGTTACCCTTCCTTGGCTGTTTTTGTGGCACTCTTGTATCCAGTGCTGTCCACACTACTGCCCTGACTCTCACAGTGCCTTGAACAAAGATCCCAAGAGAACAGAGCACTAACCCACACCTTCCCTTTGTTTTGTTCCTTTTGTACAGAACACATCAGGGATGGAATCACAGAACCTCGTAGACGATCTGTCGCCAAAGAAGAACACGGTTCTCAAGGTGCGTTTGTAGCCCAGTTGTATAACTGCAGTCGCAGCGTGGTGGGTATGGAGATGGCAGGGGGAAACACAGCGCTGTATGTAATACCCACGACTGAAAGATTGCCTCAACCTGACCGATTTGCCTCATATGAATGCCTCTCAATTTTTTTTGAACCAGGGTTGTAACACAAATGCATATATAAAATGTTTAATAAATCTGAATGTGCCCCTTCTCTTAATAGATTATTAACGGTCCTGTTGTTGGGTCCCGCAAGCGACCTTCGGAGGGGAACTATGAGAAGGAGAAGGAACACTGCATCACCCTGTTTGACCAGTGGTCTGAAGCCGACCAGGTGGAGTTTGTTGAGCGCCTGATCTCCCGTATGTGCCACTACCAGCATGGCCACATCAACTCCTACCTCAAACCTATGCTGCAGAGGGACTTCATCACTGCCCTGCCAGGTACAAATACAGATACAGCAACCACTCCAATGTGATCGCAATCTTCCCTAACAGCAATGTGACTGTACAAATAGGCACACAGAAAAACTCATCATTTAAACAATGCCCTGATTTTGTTTTCTGTTCGAGGAAGATTGTTGTAGTTTAGAGTAAATGAGGCCCTCTTCTACTCAACACAGCAAAAACAAAAACTTGAAACTAGAGCCAAACTTTCCTTTGCACTACAAATTATGTTCTTTAAATTTTCATATTTTTTGCAAATATAATCAGAAAATACTGCTCCACTGATACAGATAAACTATGTACATGAAATTAATTTTGCAGAATCACCCTTTCAACCATTTCTCTTCCTTCCTCCAGCCCAAGGCTTGGATCACATAGCGGAGAACATCCTATCTTTCCTTGACGCACGCTCGCTATGTTCAGCAGAGCTTGTGTGTAAAGAGTGGCAAAGGGTTATTTCTGAGGGTATGTTGTGGAAGAAGCTCATCGAACGCATGGTCCGCACCGACCCACTGTGGAAAGGCCTGTCTGAGAGACACCAGTGGTGAGAATTGACAAAGAATAATTTACATACACATTTAGGGCTAGTTATCTTATTTTGTTTGAGATGGAAATCTAAAATGTCCAACACTCTAGAGGAATTAAGAGGATGCATTCTGAGTCCAGGTAAACTACTTGTTATTCCAGCCACAAGTGTAATGGAGGTGGATATAGGAATGGGTCAAATCCATCTGTTTATGTTTCATTTCAAGAGCATCATTCAACACTGTTGAATATTTTCTCACAAAACTTTGTACACAACAATCATAACAAGAAGTGGTGCCTTTTGCTATTAAGGGACTTTGTTTGTTTTTATTCTCTCTGTTTCCGTGGTTACAAGTTGGACTTTGGTTTATTCTGTGAGTGGGATTTATCTCAGATCAGGGATGCCAGGGAATAACTTTAAAATTGTTCTATATATCGTAAGTATTTTTTCACAAAACTTTATGTACACATCTCCCTTGACGTAAAGCTGTATTTGGCAGGTCTTAAATGTCTATTGTAGATGAAAGGAAACTTTCCAGGGACAACAAAAAAAGATGTCATTCTTGTATTTTTCTTGCCCTAGGGAGAAATATCTGTTCAAGAATCGCACATCAGAGGTCCCACCCAACTCCTACTATCACTCCCTTTATCCCAAGATCATTCAAGACATAGAGGTAAGATAAATCAGTATTAACTGAATGTTTTGCGAGTTGAAGCAATTTTGTGCACCTTTCATTATTGTGCAAGGGACTGATGTTGATAGGTTTTCAATATAGTGAGTCCCCAGAGTCCACAGGTGGTGAGATGTCCCTGGGAAATAAACTGGGTCCTGAATCAAATCACTGTTTTTGACAACTTAATAGAGTTGAACTTGTGTTTGATGTTATGTGGTTATAAGTAATAACAATAAAATGTTATGATAAAGAATGGTTCATTATAGATGCATTAATCTGTACTTGACTTTACTTAACACATACAATGATAACACAATACTGCGTGGACTAATATAGCATACTTTGAGTTAGGGATGGCATTGATTTTCGAATATTCGTATAGACAATTAATAAAAAACGATTACTATAAACGATGGTGAGAGAAATGGAAGATAGCATGAAGCTGGACTCCGGTCTGTTTACTGCTCAGACACTCTCTGCTCCAGTGATGACTGGCACTGAAGATGGTTAAAATACTTGAACCAGATTATGATATAGTCTCCTCTACTGTGATTGCCTCTTAGGGCTGTCAGTGCTGTCAGCAGCCCAGCAGGAGAGATTCTCTGTGGGGTGCACTGGGTTTTTATATCTGAGCTTTGAGCACCACACACACTTTTGGTTTGTCTGACTGTGTCGAAATGTGATGTTTTTCATCAGAGATGACAAGAGCAGTCTTAAAAATAAGTGTTAAAGGTAAAACGTTATGGTCTACAAAATGTAAATAAACAAAATTGTGTTTTTTTTCTGTGGTTTCTTAGTGGACAATAAAGTATAACTGGTCTTCAACAACAGTGAATATAAACATAATGTTATTAGGGAGACAGACTCCTCCAATAACACTATATAACATGATCTTTCCCTCCATTTTGTCTATTCACAACTACAATGCTTCCCCTTTTGTCATTGGTTGCCTTATGTGTTTCTCATTGTCTCTTCCTCTTTTCTCCAGACTATTGAGGCTAATTGGCGATGTGGCAGACACAACTTGCAGAGGATTCAGTGTCGCTCAGAAAATAGTAAAGGGGTTTACTGTCTCCAGTACGATGATGACAAGATCATCAGTGGCCTTAGGGACAATTCAATTAAGGTAAGTTTTGTTAAAAATCAACGATAGTCTGATGGTTATTAAATTATTAAGTGGTCCACTTTATCTTTGCCTTTGTCAAATCAGTCCCATCATTATTGTCTAAATGGATGGCATATGAACAGGCAATGCACTGACAGCTCCTGGGAACAAAAACTTGTTGCCTAAAATTACAGCTGAAAGCATCTGTTCTGTACAAGAGCAAAGCAGCAGAATATGTAACTGTCATCGGGGCCAGTCAGTTTACTTGGAAATCACTAAATGTGTTTACGGAATGAATTGTGACTTACTGTTTGTTCTGTTTATCTTAAAGTTAACTATTTACTAGTGCTGTTAGGAGTTAAATATGTATTAGCATCACTCAGCTGAACTTCATAAAATGTTGATGACAGCGTGCTGCCACATTTTTTGTTGTTAGGAAAAATATGAGTTTCATAAGACCATAGAAGTGATCGGTCTTTGATCAGCATGAGAGTCTTGTGCAAAAACTTGTACTGGCAACAAACAAACAGTTACATGGGATCTGCAAAGCTGATTTTTCATTGGCATATACTTTCAATTGTGGCATACTTAAGAATATTTTTAAAGTATAGTGAAAACATAGAGTAGACATGTATGATTCTGTCCTCCTGGCCCAAAATGACATGTAGAAGTAATGAAAATCAGTCCCATTTGTGAGTTAAAGCACTGGCAAGAGAGAGAGAGCATAATAGTGTTTGCTGTGAGAAACGCATGCATGCTGCTTGTGTGGTTGTTTTCTCCCAACCTGGCTTTGTCTATTTATGAATTTAATCTTCTCCTCCAGCGCAATATGGCTTACCATCTTATTGTCTATGTCGCTGAGCTAAACCAGCAGACATTGAGACAAAACACAAGTGAATTGGAGGATAAAAGGGTTCAACTCCTGAGACATTGTGGTTTCAACTTATCAATCTGGACTGGAAAGAGAGGAGAGATTGTTTAAGAGAAGGGGAGGAATGAAGGAGGAGAAGAGCAGATTTGTCTTCTCATTTTTCTGGAGGAGGGCAGAGCTGAATAGCTTTAAGTTCAACACATAGAGCTCAGCACAGCAGAGGGGAAATGGGGCATGAACGTTGCTGGGAGAATAGGCCATTCTTAGCATGACCCAAATGTGCAACCTTTTTGACAACCGCTTATTTTTCATCTCTCTCTCCATGTCCTCCTCTGTCTTTCTCCTTCTCACTGCCTCACTTGTGTTCCTACCTTCTTTTTCTACTCCTGTCTTTTTCATCTAATAGATCTGGGATAAGCAGTCTCTGGAGTGTCTGAAAATACTGACTGGTCACACAGGCTCAGTGTTGTGTCTGCAGTATGACGAGAGGGTCATCGTCACTGGGTCTTCGGATTCAACTGTCAGGTACGACACACATCATGGTACAGAAGATGTGCAAGCAGGCTTACAACTGATTGAAATCACTGAAGAGAAATGTGTTACTCACTGTTAATTATACCCATTTCACACTGGACAAAGAAACCCACTAACATCTACAAACATCTGGCTTTTGTATTCAATGGCAAAGGGCAATGAAAATCTTTGTTTGACTGTTACAAAAATAATGAGACAAAAAGCAAATAGCAATGATTGATGCTAAATCTGTTATGCTCAGAAATTGACTGCTATGGTAGAACTTAGAGCAGTCAAGTCAAAAATAAGGCAACTGCTTCATATTTATTTTTGGGTTAATTTTTCACTAAAGTTATATCAATAAAGACAAGTCAACACTGACTGTTGAAAACCATTTAGTTTCATGTACAGAAGAACACTGAGGCAAAATATAAAAAAAAAGAGTATGGGCATTATGCAGAGATCAGGGTTGGACACAAAAGACCATCCTTACATATCAATAATGCATAATTGATTGTACTAGTTCAGTCATTCAGAATGGAATGCATCTGAAGGATATTTTGAATATTCATCCACACAGCAACATATACAAAGCTCCGTACTACACTGCTTTTACCGCCTGAAACCTGGGCTGTTCTATTGTTGAAAAATATGCCATGATCTTAAAAGCAGAATATCTTGTGCCAAATACATCAAAAAAGGTTAAGTGCTGTTGATTTAACCAATGTCGGTTTGGAATATATATTGTAAATGGATGAAACGGGAGCATTTGATGTCTTTCTTTATAAACTGCCTACCAATAATGCAACATTAAGTGTATTTTATCACGAGTTTGCTTTGCTATCATTACTGAAGATGGTGTGATATGTTTTATTGCAGATATTTAAAGACCTGGCTTTTGTGTGTATGTTGACACTTGCTTGGCTGCTGCACACAGAAGCTCAACATTAATTCTCTTATTACTTCACACTTCAGCCGTACTCGCTGGGTGCCATCCAAGGAAAATGTGACTTCACTTCCTTAGCAACAGCTTGACAGGCACTTTGTTTGTGGGTTTGGCTGTCAGCTTTTCCAATGTGTTCTGCATTTGACTCTGCCTAGTGGTGCAGCTCAGTGACATGTTCTTCAGAGCTGTGTATGTGACAGTCCATTGCTAATATGCATTCTCTCTCATGTCTCCATTGTTTTTCTTTTTCCTTTGCTCCCATTGCATGTCTTTTCCACTCCCCATTGTCAAAACTTCTTTTCTTTCATTTTGACCACTCTTCCCGTTGCCCTATCTTGTTTTTCTTTCCTACACCCCCTTCATCCTATCTTTTTCAATGTTGTCATCCCATTGTCTTTTCCCTCTTTTTCATACATCCCTCCCCTCTCATTCCACATTCCCATTCTTCCTCCCTGGTACACTCCACCTTTTCTTTTCCCCTTTCTATCACCTTTGCCCCCACCAATTGGCCACTTGTCATCTCTCCCTACTGGTTTGTCTTCCTCCTGTTTCCCTCCATCTTTCCACTTCTACCTCTCCTGATCTGCAGGGTGTGGGAGGTGACGACAGGCGAGGTACTGAACACACTGATCCACCACAATGAGGCAGTTCTTCACCTCCGCTTTGCAAATGGCCTGATGGTGACCTGCTCCAAAGACCGTTCAATTGCCGTCTGGGACATGGCTTCTCCTACTGACATCAGCCTACGTCGTGTCCTTGTGGGACACCGGGCTGCTGTAAATGTGGTTGACTTTGATGACAAGTACATTGTATCTGCCTCAGGGGACCGCACCATCAAGGTAAGACACACAGCCATTCATAAATTAAAACCCTCTGATTCAAAGCCTGCTTAGAAAGAAATTTGCCCTCTTGCAACGTGAAAGATTAGATAGAGAAAGGAAAAGAAAGTTGTTTTTTTGTTGTGTTTTATATGAACTAAGATTTTTTTCAATGAAAGTAGAAATGTCAAACTTGTTTTAAATGTATAAACCCAGCAAGTGAGTCTTGTATTGAACTGTATTCCTCTGAAAGGTGACAGGTTGTTGTTTACATAGCTTTCTGTGTTGCCCTCTGTAGGTATGGAGCACCAGCACCTGTGAGTTTGTGCGTACTCTAAATGGTCATAAGAGGGGGATTGCCTGTCTACAGTATAGAGACCGCCTGGTGGTCAGTGGCTCATCTGACAACACAATCCGGTATGTCTGAGAGGTTAAGTGAGCATAATGTTGATATAAAATATAATTTTTGTCTTTAAATGTGTATTGTTAAAAATATTTAGTTTATTCAACAAAACACAAGACCAGTTGTACTTTTAGGACAGGATTATTTTACTTAATTCAGCTTAATGATTCAAAAGTCATTGTTTCAAATAATATTGTATCATTGAAAAACTATTTAAACAGTGTAGGAACTGTATTTACTAAGTTTTCTCTTCCTCCAGGTTATGGGACATAGAGTGTGGGGCATGTTTGCGGGTGTTGGAGGGTCATGAGGAGTTGGTGCGCTGCATTCGCTTTGACAACAAAAGGATTGTTAGTGGTGCCTACGATGGGTCAGTCTCATACACACACACACACATTTGTGCACAGACACACATTTTTTCACTGACTTTATCTCTACTCATGTTTGTCTCTCCAGTAAGATCAAGGTGTGGGACCTGCAGGCAGCCCTAGACCCACGAGCCCCTGCCAGCACATTATGTCTGCGTACTCTAGTGGTGAGTGTCACTGATTTAGCTTGTAGCCACACGACTGGCTGATGGAGCTCGTGCACAAGTGTCTGAAGCTATTGTTTGTCTTTTTAAAGCACTCTATATGTTGGCTTCTAAAATCTCAGTAAAAATCCCAAAATACAAAACCTGCCTCTCACAAAACATTATTTTCTTTTTCCACGTAGCGCTCACAAGTTGATTTCATTTCTTCTAATGTATATCTTTTTGGCGACTTTGATATTTGTTCAGCAGTTGTCGAAGAGACAACTGCTCAATTAAGGTACAATTAGGTTATACCTTCATGATAGATGAGGCACTGTTTTTCTTCAAACTGTTCAGAGAGGTGCAGATTTACGTTTATTATAATATTTGTGTTGCTGTTGAATTTCTTAATACTGAGAGGTGTTTCTAATATTTACTCTGTCTTCATTGATATAAATTGGGCACATATTTATGAGTTGCTAAATGGTCTCACATGAATGTTTTACCTAGGTCGATCACCCTGCACAGTTTGTAGTGTTTCAGAGGTGACATACATCCGTGGTCTATGTATACTATGGTAACATAATTCAATGTGTTTCCAGGAGCACTCTGGCCGCGTGTTCCGCCTCCAGTTTGATGAGTTTCAGATCATCAGTAGTTCTCATGATGACACCATTCTGATCTGGGATTTCCTGAACGTCTCAACGAATGGCCAATCAGAGGGACGGTCTCCCTCACGCACCTACACTTACATTACTAGATAGCAGGTACAAAGATTTACACACACACACACACACACACACACACACACACACACACACACACACACACACACACACAGCTGATAGAACCATATGTAAGATCATAAGAATCTTTTTGAGTCAATATGTGTATTCTGCTGAGTAGACCCATGTGTGATTGCAGGCTCCTTTCTACACCCTCAGGTGGTGCCATTCAACACATCCTATCTTGGAGGAGCCCTGGGCTGATGGGTGCATCCATCAAGTAAAGGAGCCCATCTCTTCTCCTTCCTCGTCCTCTCATCTCTCTGTCCATCCTCCACCTCGTCCCGCCACCTCCACCTCCCTGCCCCTCTGACAGACTCTTGAGCCTGTGCCCATTGCCTGCCAGTACTGTGATTTGCACTCGGATGCACACACACAGGTCAACACTGATGAGGACTCCCTACTACAGAACCAACGCAACTCTCCTAAGAAGTTCACCTTCTTCTACTAATTTATGTTCTGTAAAGTACACTAATGACAGTATTAACTTAGACATTATAAGTCACAACCTCCCTTTTTTTTCCCTCGATGCAAACTTAAGCAGCTTCTGCTCTTAAGATTTCAACCCCTGCCAAAACAGTTTTCCACAGGTATGGAATTGCTTATAGATATATATTTATATATATTACAGACACACAAGTGGGACAGTTGGACAGAGGATGACTGGAGCTGTGATGCGGGAGACAGAGACTCTTTACTCAGCTCTAGGAAAGGAGGGAAGGATTGAAGGTGGAGGGAGTGAACGAGGGAGAACAGTGTTGGGAACGACTTCCCCGCTCACCCTTGCTCCCTCTCACTCCTTCCTGTCTCTCTCCAACCCCCTTGCGCCCCTCTCCTCTAACCCCCAGAGATGCGCACTTGCTTGGAACATGGGGGCGCACACACTCGAGTTTGAGTGAGTGTGTTTTTGCGTATGTGGACTTTTGAAACGGTAGAAAAGAGCAGAAGAGTCATACAGAAAGACATGCATGTGAGGTTGCTTTGGGTACAGCATCCTGGTACACCTCTGCTTTTTTTCTCTTAAACTTACTTTCTTACTGTTTTTTTATCACTGTTATTTTCTTATTTTATTTGAGTATTTTGGTTCTTAGTACAAAAATCATACTAAGCGTAGTCTTTTCTCTTTCCCTCTCTCTTTCCTCATTCTTTCTTCTAATGTCAACCCTTGTTCACCTGTCCCTTTCACTCCATCTTTCTCTCTTCCATCATCTACGTGCTTGCTTTGGTTATGAGAGAAGCTGGAACTCAAGCTCAAATTTAGTTGTAAACGGAGTTGTCTTGTCAAAAATTGTGTTGTACATTAAAAATGATTTTTTTAAAGAAGAAAATTACATTATTGTGAATAAAGTACTTGACAGTGGTGGAGTGTTGAGCCAACTGTAACATGAATGAGTGTCTAATTGTCTGTCTGTTCTTGTCTATGTGTGTATGTGTGAGTGGATTTGTGTGATGCTGCCTCTGGCAGTAGATGCAGCATTCAGTCGGGAACCTGTGGCTGTCTGCCTTGTAGACAACAAAGGTTTTTGATATTTGTAATTTTACGTGAAATTGATGAGTTTTCACAATAAAACACTTAAAATTGATTTACAAAAAAACCTTCAAGATCCAGTGACCAGATTTTTCTGAAGACCACCACATCTTATGGTCCTCCTGAAGGGTTGTTTCTCATTTAACCAACTCACCAGTCTGTAACTCGACTGGGCAAAGTCTATATTCTGAAGAAGACATAATTAAAAGCTTAGTTGGGAAAGCAAAACCCAGCAGAGTCGCCCTAGAGTCAGGACTTTGTAATTTAGTCTAACTAGTGTTTCCAAGTCAAGAAGGATTCATTTGTGCTCTTTTAAAGACAGTTTGCATGCTTGTGTCCCGGTTTCCATCTTGTTTGGAGGATGATGTTGACATGGAGCACAGGAAACGTGGGTATTTATATCCCTGTACATGTCATTCTAACAGTATTCATGTATCTGGTCCAGAGTGTTCAGATGGATTTTGGTTTCTTGGCATTGCAGACCCCCATGTTTTCTACCAACAGTACTCTGGGTTTGATGATGGATCATGTAACATAATTATAGAACTCTGCATCAGTAAAGAGTCTCATTACACAAATCTGCTGGAGTTGCAGTCAAATGTAAACGATCTTCAGAGGTGAGATGTCTCATTAACTCGGGGATCAGTAAGGAAAGCAGCACTTTGGTAAGTAGTTTCAAATCTTTTTTTTCAAATGACATTCTATGTTGTAAGGAGAGAAGGTTTCATAATTACACAACGGACATTTGTCATTGTTAATTTCCCTTTTTACACACTGGACTGAAAAACCCAAAGAATCCTCAACATTATCAATTGTGCACTTTATCAATATTTCAGATGATTGTAAGAAGAAAATAATGCTGGCCATCTGCGTGAAACATTTAAAATAAGTAGAAGTGATTAAAAGTATACAGAACTAATAATTAAAGGCCAGTTTGCCTCCGCTGCTTAACAATATTGTTACTCAAAGCTTTGAATCATTTTATATGTTGATTAAATGTGGATACTGTCAACAGTTTTAATACCTTTTGGCAAAACTTTCCAGTGTGCAAAAAAAAACAACTTTTAGAATTGTTGCTTGTCCCAATTTTGAAATAGTCATTTAATGTGATACAAATGTCTGTTAAATTGTATTGTATGATGGCTTTAGTGTATTCAGGATGGCCACTAGGTGGGAGTATATAGTCGGCTATCTCCCACAGAGTAACGTGTTTATATGAGACTTGGGCACTGACTGTAAGGTAGCAAGGTTTGGAGTCTAAATAACCTGTTACAGTAGATCACATACTCACATAAACACTAACTGTGAAGGAGGACTGTGTGTTGAGATGCTTAAAGTGGTGCCTTAGAGTGAAGATGTGTGAGCTGTGTAATGCATCTGTCTGGTTATTAAACAATCTCAACTAGGAGAAGGGGAGTTGGCCTGCTGACTGGTTTTCAAAATTTCTTGGTTTAGTTTAATATAGCAGAATGCTTCAGATTCTGGGAATAAGTTATGTGAGATGAATTTGTGCTTGGTGGAGCACCATTAATGTATGATGTGTGTATGTGTTGGATATGGGTGTGTGTGCTTCCTCTGGGTCTGTGGGATTTTGGCCCATAATTCCTGCAGCTCTCAGGTCACAGCTCCGTTCTCACGCACATATTTGGCATTCCTTCCCCAACATGATTACCATACACCTTCCACTCTGGGTTTGGCTACGCGGAATATTTCCATCATTCCCGAGTGGAACTGGAGCAACGTTCCAGAAATGAACAACTCTCCCCAACTCCCCCCACTCACTCTTCTTTAACCCACCCCCACACCCCGTTCTCTTCCACCCTACTGTCTCCTGCCTATACCACCCCCCCCCCCCCCCCTCCTTTCAGCACAGATTCCTGCTGCCTTGCAATAGGAATCCTCTGGTACAACCCTTTTCCCCCTGAGTCAGCTGTTTGTGTCTGCTGGCATGATTGGGTCATTTGGCAGTCATCTCTTCAGTGACCTCCTGCTAGGATAGGGAAGGAAGGGGAGGGATGGAAGGATAAGAGGAGAAGCAGATATGAAACTCTATCTCACGAGTGAATGTTTCTCTTCATCTGTTTGCCTGATTCTTCATGTTGTGAATTCATGGCAAGACTTCATAAAGTGGATGTGACTGTTGATTTTTTTTCAGAATGAGTGGAGCTCAGCAGTTTTCAAAATGTTCCTCAGCGAGGCTGGTCCATCCCCGTTTTCTGTTTCTTTTCAAGTAGTTTAATGTTTTACATTTGAGCCCCAGTGACTTCTTACTTCAAACCACACGGACATGAACTATGAAAACTACAGAATCCGATCTTCTACAGCCTTTGTACACTTGTCTCTATTAGAAATCGACTTTCTCCTTTGAAATCTACTTTGATTTTGAAGTGTATTTGCAGTAGATCTCCTGGTAGAAGGAAGACTGTGAAGTTGTTGCCATTGCATGACATGTCATTTTGAAATCTATGCTCTGTTTTGACACCAGCTAGGGCTGCAACCAATTAAGTTGAAACCATTAAGCACTCATGTTACTGTAGCTGGAAAAAGCAAATGTTGCATGATACAAGGGATTATTAATTACCAAAACATTTGACCATTATTATTTTTACTGCTCAATGAATAGATCACTAAAGCCAGCTGACCACATATGAAGTGCTGTTGATGTGAAGAAACAGTTTAGAGACTGAGAGACAGGAAATGTTTCTGTAAGGTTTACTGAGTTGGGAAAGACTGCTGCACAGAGCTGAAATAAATAAATGAAATAATTTTATCGTAATAATTATAGTAACCATCATAGTAAGATTGCTTATTTAGGGTTTCTGTCTTCTTTTATATATATAATATATATAACATTCAATAAATTGTTCCCTTTAATGTTTTTTTTTTCTCCTGTGTGTATACATGAGACTTTGGTTTGTTCCACTGAATGTCCTGGTAGCAGCATTCTGTATCCACAATATCACATGGGAGCATCACCCCCGGGTCATTTCTATAGCAATGCTAATTGACAAAGCACCCTCCCAGCCGTGCTCGCCCCTGCGCTCTGAACCTATAAACTGAGGGTGTAGTGTCGTCAAGGGGGCAGGGCGTCGGAGCAGTCATGAAGAAGTTCTCCAGTTGTCTTTGGTCAGTTGTTGGTTTTGTCTGCGGTGTCTGGTTTTTGGTACAGCTTGAGTTTTTATACATTCTAGTTCCAAAAGCTTCAGTCCCTGCAGTGTGTTGTCACGGGTCCATGCAGGGACTGGATGGTCCCTTTCCAGAGTCCCTTGTGATCCAGCTTCACTCAGTTGTTGGTGCACTCACTCACTCACTCACTCACTCACTCACACAGACACACTCTTAAGTACATTTCCTTTGTCTTCTACTTCTTACAAGCAGGCATTTATTCAATATGTCTCTCCCTCAATCATTCCCTCATTCATCCTTTTGTCACCCATCCTGCCATTCGTCCAACAGTCTCACAGGTTCCCACTAATTTAGTCGTGGGACAAATAAGTGCGTCACATGTCAACAATCCATTAATGGTCCATTTGATCTGTGCAGATCACTCTATCCCTTTGTCCACTTCTCTGTCTTCTCCTTTCTGTTTTCCCTTTATCCATAGGCTGAGCACCCACTCTCTTGTTCAGTCAGTCTTTCTCACCCTCGTTCTCTCTCTTTTTTGGTCCAGTTGTAATCCCATACCTGACATTGTCCAGCTGGACCAGAACAGGAGACATGAAGGCCTTGTGGTTTTCCTGGTTGTGAAATAAAGCCCTTTGTAGAGCCCAGGACTCTGGCTGCCATTCAGGTTTCTTGTCAATGTTTCTGGCCTACGAAGGGAAGCAGACCAGATCCCAATAGCTTCCAATGATGGACCAGAGATGGTCCAGTTGGATGAGTGAGGGAACTAAAACTGAGAGGAATGATCACTAACTAGGGGGCTGTAGTGGCAAATTAGTCGGTGTAAAGCTAACCCCAAGAATGATTCATCAAGTTTCTGGTCAATGTTTGTCCCAAAAAAGGAAGTTGTTCAGTCGTGTATGACAGAAGTGATGACTGGGTTTGCCATTGGCAGGCTCAGGTTAAGGCTTTGAATGCCAGGAGAGTGGGTGCTAGCGTTAGCCACTACTAGCGGGGCCCAGTTGCGCGCACCCTCTTGCCCCGCTTGCTGATGGTGGTGAAACGGAAGGGTGTGGTGAGGTCAGGCTGCTCCCCGGGCGGGAAGCGCTTCATGAAATGTACATCCTGCTGGTTGGGGAGTGTGTTGGGGCCACGACGAGGACGGCCTCTTTTAGTGAAGCCCACATACCAGCCTGAGTAGCGCGCTGACATCAGAGCTGTGTAGTGGTTTTCCAGAACCTTTTCCACAAAAACGCAGTCTGCGCTTCGATTACTGGCCTTCTGAGAGAGCAGAGAAACCACAGGTACACAAACACACACACACACACACACATTGGGAGAAACACAGAGAGTCTGGTCAGAAAACTGTATTATACTCTTGATATTCTTGATTAACATGTCTCTGAAAGATAGTAGTCTCACCTTTCCTACAAGCTTGCCACGGCGGTTCATACACAGGTAGAAATTGGTTTCTTTGCCCCGAATTCTCACCTGGCTGCCAAAGGTGTCGGCCTCCACTACGAGCTGGGCTTGTGAAGGGACATATAGAAGGACAGACAGACATTAGAGCCACAGGCATTGCAGAGACATACAGTATGTTGTGTTTAGGCTTATTCAGTTGTGTCCCACAAGTATTAGAGGTGGAAAGATAATTGTAATGCTAATTTGCTCCCTTAGTTTCATGTTGTGTGACGTCACTTAGCCATGGCAAAGAACAATACCCACGCTTTCACAAACAAACCAAGTGCCAAGAAGCATGACAATGATTGTGCAGATTACCAGCCACCATTAAATTAGATTTGCCTTTAAATCAGATAAGGCGTTCACATTGAATCACAATTTTAGTTTCTATTAAATGTGCTGATAAATCACAGACAGATGTAAATGTCTCTGGCTGGACAGATGGTTGTCAGATAAGACCGGTCACACACATGGATGTGAGGCAGCTGACCACAAATGGGCCTCATAAAAAAGATAACAGCCAAGAGTAGACGGAGCACGGCGGGCCGAGAGGAGCGGGGCACCACTCAGACTGAGTGTCTGCGATAGTGTTGTTTTAAGGTGTGTGCACATGCGCGTGCACCTTGTGTGCATTTGTGTGTGTTTGCAGGTGCATGCATGTTCATCCCTCCAGGCAATTATCTTTCACCAACTACACATCTTCATGGAGCGCTTGTGCCTGTTTAAAAATAAATCCCGAAAATGGTTCCTACATGACCTCAGTCAACAAAGGGGTCAAGAGAAATCAATAACTCCCTCCCTCTTCCTCTCTCTTCCCCCTAACTCTCCTCTAGTCTTCCTTCTGGTCTTTTGCTTTGTGTATAAACCTTCATGCACCCGTCCTTTCTTTGCTTGATTTCGTCTCTTCTGCTCTTGGTTCCCCTGTGCTGATCAGTTTTGGGTGTGTTTTTCTGCTTAGGAGCCGTATTTGTCAATAAATAGGCTTTTGCACGATAGTCCTACCTATGCCATGAAGTTACGTTCTAGCTACCTGACATATTTGTGAATGGATGGGATGTGTGATATGAGCCACTGTCAGATCACACCAAGAAATAAGAACTGTAGCTGAATGGCTTGGCTTTCTTCTACCAACTGATTCTGTGTGTAGTTTAAGAATGGGTTAGATATCATTACAGACAGAGAGAGATGGAGGGAGTGGGGGATGGACAGAGGGAGTGTTAGAGGAGGGAGGGAGAGGATGCCTGCTGTTTTAAATCCATAGGAGTCAACAGGGAGGATGAGAAATCAATGGATGGATCGATGAAGAAGATGAGTTTCTAACACTCGGTCCGACACTCTACCTGCCAGGCTTCTCTCGCAAACTCACTTCTTTCTCTCTCTCTCTCTTGCTATCTCATGTGAATCATTGAGTCAGCAGCCAGTCGATGAGGTCTTTTTATTCCCAAGACAAGCTCCACTGCCCCTCTGCCAAAGCCTGGAAAGTCATGTGTGTGTGCTTTTGTGAGTGTGCCTGCTGCACAGTTGCATTCTGTATTCGTTCATGCGCGCACTTGCTCAACCTTTAAGTCTTTGTGCTTGCAGCCATTATTTAGAGTGTGCATGTGTGCGCAAGTAAGCATCTAACACACACACACACAGTGTGTGTGTGTGTGTGTGTGTGTGTGTGTGTGTGTGTGTGTGTGTGTGTGTGTGTGTGTGTGTGTGTGTGTGTGTGTGTGTGTGTCTGTCTTACCATATTTGTCTCCATCTTCACCTCGTGCACTGATTCTGCGTCCCAGCACCTGGACGTGTTTGCCACTGGTGCGACTGTAGAGTTGGTAGACCCGGTGGTGTCGCCGACTCATGGTGTCTCGCACCTGAGTCTGGTTCTCCACATGCACACTGAAGTTGACCCCATCTACACCAAGTACCTGCTGGGAGCACACACAGAGCAAGGCAGACACACACCCAGAGGGTGTCAGACACACAGAGAAACAGAGAGTCTTTAACAGGCTTGGAACAACATGAAACCAAAATACAACTTTTCTTTTACACAATGTCTCTTTGCTATGTATGCAGACTCTCACCTGTAATGGATTGCACATCACCAGCAACATTTGGATACATCTGGAAAAAGTAGAAACAGATGAGTTAAGAAATATGTAAGAAACATTGAATGTTGGAAGAAGCATGTGTGACACCATCATTTCCATCTCTTTTTTTCTCTGCTGTTCTTTCTGCTCAACATCTCTTTTCCTTAATAGGTGATTACTCACACAGCTGGGTGTGTGGCTGGCACAGTGACTTGACATACAGACAGGCAGATGTCCCGGGTTCAGCAGACAGACAACACCCAGAACAGTGTTTATCGTTCTGCCACCAGCCTTCTGTCCAAAGCTACTTTCTGACCCGTTCATGACTTTCGTCACACCAAAATCTGGCCTCCAAATGACCTGACTGGACTGTGCCGAAATAGCATACATGCCGAGACAACTAGAACATGTTTTGGTTTGGACATCTAAGGGAATGGACTGGCTTATTTGGCTGCCCTGTGTATGTAGACAGCTGGGCTGGACTACAGGTGTGTACTGCTCTGTGATGTGGCTTTGGAGAGCAGCAAACTGTGGTTTCATTTAGAAATGGTATGAATAAGTGAGAACATGACCTCTCGAAACATGTGGACAGATGATTTATGGAGGAAAATTAGGTGATGTTGCATCAGAATTAATATATAGAGCCCATTAAAAAAATAACTTCATCTATTATTTCTTATTTAGTTGACTATCTGGACTTTTAGAGACATTTATGATTGAAACATCTGGTTATAGTTACAATTAAAATTCTTCTCACATTATCACACTACTTAATTGAAGTTTAGACCTTGACCTTGGATGTATCAAATGTTATTTACAGCCTTAGTAAGGGAGTGATTGCATTGCATAAAATGTACTCTGGCAGTCCTTGAACTGCTGAATTTGTGGCTGAAGACTTGAAGTTCAGAACCAAGTATGTATGCTGAAAAGCAGTTCTACGAATTTTGCCTTTCCCCACCTTGTCTTTTGCTATCTCTCTGCATGCCTCCTCTCTCCGTCTCTCTGCACCACTCTCTTTCTCTGGCTTGTTGTCCTCCTTATCTCTCTTCTACCTTATCTCTCCCTCCCTGTCTCTCTGTCCACTCTGCCTTTCTCCTATCGTTCCCTGCCTCCCATCTTCCATTATGTTTGGGGTTAGCAGAGGGACTCCTCCACACTGTCATGGGCATGCACACAGATGCGCAGATGTGTGCAGGGTGTATGTGTGTGTACAGGAGGACCAGGCAGCTGACAGCTGGGCCAAGGCAAAGACATGTGCTGCTGAGAGAGGGAGATAGCGAGGAGGAGAGAGAGGTAGACTGAAAAGTACACAAAGGCATTGGGAGAAGGCAGGACAGGGGAAGGGGATGCCAGGATAAAGAGAAGGGAAATGAAGCAAGTGAAGCCTTACAGGTGCTAAAAGATGTGAGAGATGAAATCAGAAAGAATGAGTAGATCATCAGATGTGAGAAGGAGAAAAAAAAAACTGGCATTACATCTCAGAGGATGGAAGAGAAAAAGTGGAAAATGAAAAATGAGTGTGTTCTGGTGTGGGAAGTAGACAAAAAGATAAATAATGGGATTGAAAGAGGAGGGGTTTCAACTCATGCATATTGTAACACATGTCACTGCCTCATGACTAACACAAACACATATGCCCTCTTGTTTCCTTTCCCTCTTCCTGATCATTTCTGTCCCATGATGTGCTGGCCTCTGAGTCGATCTAATAGACGCCGATATCCCAGGAATTGCAGTGGAGTGTTGGCCATCACGTTTTGTCTGCACAGCCGAAAAAACCTGGGCGCCTGTGCATTGTGAGGACTCTCAGCTGTTAAAACACCACAGCTGCACTGCTGCCGAGGACACTGCAGGAAAAGTGCCTCTGCGCTGGATTCCCCAGCTCCCAGAAAAACCACAGACACTCCATATTATGCCAGCCACAGAGAGAAAGAGTAGAGAGGAAGGAGGGAGACAGGATCAGCCAGCGGTGGGGGAGGGATGAGAAAAAGTGAGAATAAGAGAGCGCTGAGTAAAAGTTGAGGAGAGTAAAGACAGAAGGAGGTATGGAGAGAGGGAAAGCCTGGTGCACCTTGGCCGTCAGCCAAAACAAGCAAGGGTCTGACATCATAAACCTGCGTCCCAGCAGATCGACCATATGGAGGTTGCGGTTAGACTAGCAGGCCTCAGCACCGAGGACTGTTCAGCAGCGTGGAGTGAAAGCGGTTGGCCTGGTGGGACACAGCACAGAGCGGCGGTTTCAGCTTTGTGTAGCAGTGGTTAGCGTGGTAGGCCAACACTGGAGCAGAGAGCTGCAGCACGGTGCAAGAGTTTCAGATATTCAGCAGTGGGCCTTGGTGAAGAATGGTGGTTAGGCTAGTGGGCGTGCAAATGATATCAGCAATAACAAGGCCCATGGTGGAGCAATGGTTAGGGAAACAGAGGGCCTTGACATGGAGCTGTGGCTTTAGAAGAGCAGTAACAGGTTGTTATGGCAAAAAGCCCTTGGCTTTCCTTACTGTCTGAGCACTTTCAGTGTGATCAAGTCGGTGACATAGCATGGATGAAGTGAAGTGGCTGTGGTAAAACTGAAATGAAGGAAATGAGTGGAAAGATGACTGACTTTGAAATACCTAATACCTAAACTAAAACCAGCAGACTAAACAGTAAGATTGCTTCTTCTACAATACTGCCAGGGGCACCATCATTCATCATTTATCAATTCATATGTTTTATCTGAGCAAGTATCTGTGGAAAATGGAATATAGGCAAGACAGGAGGACACATGTGGGCAGTTATAGGTGGGTACGTGGAGAGAGAGTGTGAGGGAGAGACACAGATGAAGAGCGAGAAAGTCAGGCAGACAACAGCAGCAGCAGCAGCAGCAGCAGCAGCACACACCCTGTCCAGGTTGTCTGAGGAATGAGAAGTATCTGGAGATGACTGCCATCTGGGAGAAGTACAGCCGACACAAAGAAAGAAAAATAAATCCCTTGGCTTTTAACAAGACACACCTCGAATGGGCAAACTCAAGCCCCCTGAGTCTGTATCCTCCTCCCTTAGATTTGCTCTTGGCAATTTGTCATTTTCCTATCCCACTAGATAAAGCCAGTGTTATTTGACTCAACTTCTGAAATATTTTTAAAAAAAAGGCATTTTCTTGGCTATGGGAAAATGGCCTTTTCTAAATCAGCTTGGCCATCCCTGAAGTAAGTGCAGATGGTGATGGAGATGTTTATGGCAGGTTTTATGAGTAACAGGGCCCTGACTTTGACCTAGTGACCCTGAACTGTCAGCCAATCAAAACAGGGCCTTCCATGGCATGTTTTCTATGGGGGCTGATGAGGAGTGATGTAATCCTGAGACACAGCAACCCTCCTTTCCATCATTCTCATCTGTAGCTTGGCCTGTCATGAAACTAGTTTAAACAACTGAAGAAAGAGATAAGATCTAAACGGAAGAATGAGAGTATTAAAATATTAAGTGATAAAAGTGACTTACAAGACGGTCAGCGTGGAAAGAAGGGGCCACATTGCTTCCCCCCTCCACTATGGGACTTGGCCCAGAGACAGTCTCCTCGCTCGGTCTGAGCCAGTCAGACAGTCCGGAGATATCCTCTCTGTGTTTTGAATCCGCTTGATGTTGCGCAGAGTCCAAGAGTCAGCGGACACTCCCGTTGGCATCGGCGGCTGTGTGTCCCGGTTCCCCAGGCGTGGATAAATGTGTATGCGCGTGCAATGTGGGTATGAGGCTGGGGTAACTGTGCCAGTATGACAGCAAGGCAACCTTTAACAGCTGTCCAGACCGGTGGAGAGGACGGGTGGGCGGGGGAGCAAAGGGGGAATGTTTGGGCTTTAAAAGATGCGCCTCCCCGACAAGGAGGAACAGGTGAAAGCGCGTTCACGCTTCACAGATAGCCAACTCCAATCGACCTTACTGACCCTCAGAGTGATGCTTGGCCTTGTGAACAGATGCGGTATGTGTGTTATCCAGTGCGTAACGTTTCAGCTCAACAGCAAGCGGCTGGACTCCAAAATAAATCCTGTAGCAGGTCAGATGATTAAAGAAAGTGAAGTGTGTGTTCCGGCACAGGCAGGAACAGAAGGCCAGTTTAGTCCCAGCAGACCCGGTTTAGGAGCTGTTGGAGATGGACTATCTGGGTTGGCTGATGGAGCAAACGACGAGCTGGAGACGGGGGCTCTGCGGACGCAGGGTAATGCAGGGCGGTCTCGGTCATGACTGCGCCCCCACGCTGGCTCAACGGGTGTGTGGCTCAGGTGACACCGACCAACAGTGTCCGACGGAGAAGGTGATAAGATCCCGGAGCGGTCCAGCTCAGATGGGTATATGGAGAGTGCTGAATGAGAATGGGAGGGGATAATGAAGGGGAAAGAAAGACGATGGAGGGAGGGAGGGGGGATGGAGAGGATGGGAACAGCTGTGACTGGGTGGCGGACTCAGCCACCCGCGACACAGCGAGGAAATAACAGCCGCACTTTGCACCTGATTTTCCGGACTTCCCCGCTCGTCTCAGCCGCTGGTTACCGCCTGGCTGCAGTAGTCCTCCCTGCGCCCTCTCGACACAATACCAGCCAAAACACTGCACGATGACATCACCTCCAAAATGTTTGAAGGGGAAAATGCAATCCGATCTTTTTATTTATTTTTTTAAAGGTAGAAAGTTTAAGCAGTTTCTCTGAAGGGGGAAAAACACGAAAGTCTCCTCCTTCCGAGAAAAGTGAACTCCGCGATGCAAGAGGAGAAGAGTAGAGCTTGCCGCTATCTGAAGAAATAAAACTTAAAACGGGCGCTCTGGAAACGTGTTTACTCAAAATCACACTGACAGATCGACTCCCAGTCCACAACCTGCACCGTCCTTTTCCCTTTATTCTGCCTCTGCTTCATTCAGACACCAGGGGAGAAAGCGCAGGAGATAAAGCATGCGTTTCTATCCACTTAACTATTATACAGATCCTTTGCCCGTTCAAAAATTCCAAGTTTCCCTTCCATAAAAAGCTCGTCTTGAGGGGGGCTGCACAGGAGAGGCGCGTCGGCAGGCACAGACCTCACTCCAAGAAAAACCAGAACAAGATTTTAACAGACGCGGATCAATCCTCCCTCCCTCCCTCCCTCTCTCCTCTCCCTCCCTCCCACCTTTCTCTCTCTCTCTCCCCTCTCTCTGCCTCGTACACACACACACTCACACACACACACACACACACACACACACGCACATGCACACTTATTGGATCAAAATGGGATTAGTCTTTATGTGATGCCGACCCAACTTACACTGCAAAAATATCAATTTGAACAAGTCTTCCGTGCTCTATGTATGTGAAAAACATGTGCTAATGAGGCGTAATTTCACTTGTTTACAACGCAAGTCAACTTGGTTCAATAAGTTTACGCCTTTTTTTTGGTTTGTTTGTTTTACTATTGTCTGCGTTATGTCTTATTTCAACTACTACTTGTTTTTGGAAGCCGTAAAAGAAGGAAAAAAACAACGATTCCAGAAAATAAAATGTTTGTTCTTGAAAGTGTGTCTGACAGAAAGAGAAAGTGGCAAATTCCCAAAACAGAGACACCTGCCTCGAGTCAAGTGAACATCTGTCTTAAAACCAGACGGACGTCTCGCCCTCCATTATCTCCTCGAAGATAACCTCACTTTGCAGCCTCAGTGGCCCCGGACTCAGAGGAGGGTGAACGGCAGTGCACTCGCACACACACGCGCACACACACGCACAGCCTTCAGAGCCACTGTGCTTTCAAGTGATGAATTTTGACTCCCCATTTCATAACTTTTAAGTTAAACCTTAAGAGGGAAAAATGAAACGGAGAATGAGAGACAGTCGGGAGGGCGGTATGTAAGCACGGACACGGATCCAAAACGAACATTTCTCAGGGATTTCGGCAGCAACGCCCGCTCTGCGCTCCCAAAACTCTCTCTCACCGCCGCACAACCGCAGACGGTCAGCCAAGCCAACACAACACTCTTGCCATACCTTTCATTCAGTCGCACACACACACACATACGCACACACACACACGCACACACACACACACACACACACACACACACACACACAGTGCACAGCGAGAGAGAGTTGAGGGAGAGAGTAATTTTGTGTGTGCGTGCGTGCGTTTGATAGAGGTGGGAGGGGGTTGGCCTCATTCATCAGGGACAGTTATCTTGGCTCCAAGTGTAGGCTTATTCTTTTCAACATTGTACTTTACACACGTACACACACACGTGCGCACGCGCGCGCACGCACAGACGCACACTTCTGCAACTGGACAGGGGTGAGCTGGGATGGGTAGGGGTATTGTGGTTGAATGCCTTCTCTAGTCATGCTCCATATAGACAAGCCTCTGGCCTTCTTTCCTACTACTGGCTCTCTCTGCCTTTGCACCTGTGTCTGGGTGCTTTTTTCAGCGCTCACCGCACTGCTGCAAGGGATACAAGTGTAAATGTTGTGGAGAGGGATTTGAACCACATTCTGGTGATGTGGTATGGGCCCGTCTGGTACTCTTAAACCCAGATGGAAGGTTCAGAACAGGGAGTGTGGCCCATCTGGGTACAATCGTTGGGTAGGATAGTAGGCAGAAGAGCCCAGCTCCAGTAACTACTGCACAGAAAGCCTGATATAACAGTAGCAATAGATTTGAAGATAGTGGTATAGCTTTTCCTGAGGGATTGTGATGCTGAGATAATCTTGCTCTCACTCTAAACCTGTAAAATTTCTATTACGCTAAGATTCTTCTGGGAAACAAGACTCGTACACTTGGCTCTGCATGAACGCAAGGTTTGTGTGAAATATGAAAAGAAACTATAAGACAAAATGATATTGAGCCCAATTCACATATGGGGTTATAGACGGGTATAATAACATTATTGCACAAACATTCAAACCTGTTACTGGTTCCTCGCCAAACAAAGCCTGCAGTAAATCTTAGAAATGACTTGCAGCTTGCTCCACTGGAGGAGTCGGTTACATTTGAAGCTGTTTGACAGGTGTTTCAGTTTGCTGAAAGGTGAGATTTCATGCAACCAAAGAGTTACCTGGTTTTGAAATGACAACATTTTCATGAATAAAAATAAAGTTTAAAAAAAGTTTTCAAACCAACCAGACCTTTCTCTCTCTCTTTCTGCCACAACACTCTTTCTCATTCATTATCACTCCCCCCCATCTTTCTCTCTAATCTGCCTGACTCTTTTTATCTCCTCACACTGTCCCTCTCTCTGATTGTAGCCAGCATATTGATTGCCCATGTCTTTGCCTCTGCAGCTCCTGCCTATTGATCCCTAACTAAGGCACACACACAGATCCTTGCATACATGGATGTCCTCTCTCCATCCCCTTCACACTCACACACCTTCCACACCGTATTGCTTTAATGCAGACCAACTTTAAAAAAATTCACAAATGCATTCATGCCCTATACACAAACACACACAAAGAGACCAACAACTGGACACGTATTATTTACATATACCCTCTGTTGTGTTGAATAGACTTGGCATTGATGGACGTTGTGCCTTTGTGCTCCTCTCTCGACTCATTAAAGTGAATGAGACCCGTGTGTGTTTGTGCGTGTGTGTCTGGGGCCCTGTAGCTGCTGTAGATATGGGCCCAATAGGTTTTTCTCTGTGTATCTCTCTCCCTCTCTCTTTGACTGGGCCTGCAGGCTTCTGCTTCTAGGGAGCCTGGTCAATATGGCCATTCTGTCTAGCAATTAACATCGATCAGTGCTCGTCAATACTCTCAGCACCCAGACAAAGACCCAGGGTGCATTGCGTGTGCTTGCCCTTTCTCTATCACAGTCCAACAAATCCCTAAACAGCACTCTCATTATATGAGGGCATTCTGGCCTGACCCCAAGGTCATCATGGAGGAGAGGCATGCTGTGCTGGACTCTATGTTATGGGTGACTGGAGGGGAGCCTCATGTAGAGCTCAGGGCGTTCTGAGCTGATGGCCAGTTGTTAACTCATTATGAGTTGTCACTGTGTGTGTGTATGTGTGTGTGTGTGTGTGTGTGTTTAGGTGTGAGTCCAGTCAAGATATTCCTGAGTTTGGATGCAGTCAAAGAAAAGTTGGCAGACAGGCAATATCATCCCCCCACTGTGTACTCTTACTGTAAGTGTTAAACACTGTGAAAACTTTGAACAGTATAAATGTAATCCATCATTCTGGTGACACACTCTGCAGATTTGGAGTTCTTAGATGTGTCAAGCGAAGTGGATTGTGTTCAATTAGCTTTGTCTATAAGGTATGGGCTATATATGTTTAAATGGGAGGAGGGACCGGGAAAAGCAGGCCTGTGTTTATGTGGGATCTCTGGAGGGAGGGAGAGACTTGTGGATTTGATTAATACCTGCAGACATGGAGCTTCACATCAGATGTGATGTCAGTTTAACATTGGTTTCTGGGTTAGATACTTGACTCTGTTAATCATGGGCCAAGTTTAAACTGTTCCCCGCAATGTGTAAATGTATAGGACACTTGATAAAGGTCCTATGATGAAAGGGGACGTATGCAAAGTCAAGGAATGTGTGCAGTATGCTGGGCTTTGAAATGAGAACCTGTTTGCCACTTGTCTGCATCTGCCAGATGATAGAATCAAGAGCTGCAGCTAAATAAGAGCAGGAATTAATTAGCGAAGAGCTGTTTGTGTGATAGTGAGCTGCGTTCGAGATGAATAGCAAAGCAAAATATTGTTTTCATTAGCGGCAATGTTGGTGGTGCACTGCCTGCTCCTTTTCTCTCGCTAAAATTAATCCAGTGAAGATGAACGTTTATTCTTATCCCTCCCAGAATTCAATGCAGCTGTTGTCTCTATACAAGCTGAAGCAGCGGAATAACTTTGACAGTTTCAACTTGGAAGGTTTTATGCTACTTTGGTCTGGTGGCTGGATAATTATTCATGCAATATAGCTCATCCATGTCATGCCAAACCCCATTTTCATGGATTGAATTGTGCCCAGGTAGTCTAAGTACTTCTTAGAATACATGGTATGATTTTCATTATGGAAGTCATTCAGCTGCTTCAAGTTTAGCAGGAGGTTGTCATATTTGTGGATGACGTTTGCCAAATTGTCAAATAATACAAAACATCTGTGCCTTTCAGATTAACTAAGTGTATAATAATGACCTTATATCCAGCAATGTATACAATCCAGCAGCAAGGCTGTCTCATTTTCATCTCGGTGCCATTTGTGTAAGTGTGCTTGTTGATGTTTGGACACTTTGCTTTGATGAAGTGGTATGAAAAAGAATCAAACATGGAAGGAACTATTTTTATGCAGCTGGATCAAATATATATCAGCATCATCAGGAACGAAGGACGTAGGCAGGAGCCAAGAACCTCTGAAGATCCCATTAAATCAAATTAAAGACAGGAATTAATCAAAACAACGGGGACCATCTGAATGTATGATTTGACAGTAAGATGCACAAAACTAAAGATGGATGCTATCATGCTACATAGTAAATACAAAAAGTCCTGATGCGCATTTACTAGAGGACTGCCACTTCATGCTGTCTGACACTGATTGGCCGAGAAGAAGAAGTTAATTGCTTTTGACCAATGAGGTTGTACATAAATATGCAACACTCAGTGACTGGGTAGATGTTTGTTTAATTATGGTCCTTGCGGTTATGTGTGTCTGGTAGAGTGAGAGTGTCTTGACCCTCAGTGACAGACTGTGCACAGTTGAGTGTTTAGAGCTTGTGGCTATAGTGTATAAATACCTGCAAAGCTTGTACCAACAAGGCTGTGCAAACTTGTGTAGGTGTGTGTTTCATGTTGTGTGTGAGAGAGTTATCCTGTGCTAATGTTGTGAGCGACAGCTGTGGCTTGTGTTGGACGCTGATCTGGCATGTGTTTTTGTCTTCCAGGCTCAGGTGCTCAGTGATGGAATCCATGATCATGGTAGTCTTCACTCCTGTCATCTTTTCTGTTCACATCTTCCACTATCCTGCCACCGCCGCCCTTCCATCTGTTTTGCTCTTCCACCCTCCTCTCTACTCTTGGTTGTGCTGCTTCTGCTCCCTCTCACTGTGTCTATTTCTCTCATTCTGTTTTTTCTTTCTCCTTGCCACCGGGCAGCGGAGGAACTGTAATGTTTATGAAACCCTTTAATCTGCTATGTAAATACCCTGGCAACACATCCCATCATTACTCATGTCAATAAAGTACTTACAAATTGACATGTCAGAGTGGGAAAGCAAGAGGCAGAGAAAGAGAGAGAGAGGGGTGGGGGGTCATAGCGCACACACTTTCCCTCATTCACCCCCCACTCCAACTCCATTTTCTCCTTTTTCTTTCCTCAGTCTCCATTTGCTCATCTCAAATTTGTCATTTCTTTCATTTTTTCCATCCATTGCTCCTTTCCCCTCTCTCTGCATCCGCTTCTCTCAGGCTCTGTGTGACTCCTGCCAGATGCCCAGGTGGTGGTCAATTACAGCACAATTCTTTTTGGAATAACAAAAGCCTACTTAAACTTGTTCCACTAAGCCTATTTTAGGAAGACTCCTCTGTTTGGTGGAAACTGGTTGATTGGGCTTTGGGAGAGAGAGAGAGAAAGGGAGAAAGAGAGAGAGAGAGGGAGAGAGAGAGAACCTTTAAAAAAATAACAGTTCCTGAAAAATGAGGATGAATAAAGGAGGCAGACAGCTGCACTAGCTGCATGATGTATTCCTTCCACAAAATTGTTGTGAGAAATGCAGAAATGTTTGTTTACGCCAAAGAATCCATGTGTAATTGACACATACTCTGAGCCTCTTAATCCCTTAGCAGTCCCACCCTTTTCAGTGCACCTACCCATTCTAGTCCTCTGGTCACTGCCACCCAGACAGCTGAGGCCCTGGTCCTTCTTGTGTTTGCCCCTATCTATGCTAAGTCCGTTAGCTTTTCTCTTCCTTTGCTAATACACAAATCGGACTCACTCTTTTCCAACCTCTGTTCTGCTGCAGCTGTAGCCTCTCATTCTTCCTCTGTCCTGGTAAAAATCCTCATTTGTAAGACAAATATTATAACAAATTAAGCAGCAAAACAATGGGTGGGTGTCTGCCTGACGTCAGCCTGCATTTCATTAGCAATCGCTAGACTAACGCATTCCATATGGAGAAGCCTGCAGGGTAGCCCCCTGCTGCCCAGCCCCAGCCTAGCCCAGCCCAGCATGGCCCAGTTCGACTCGGTTGCCACGCTCTGCCCCCACCCTGAGTCTCACTCAGCCCCCAGTTTGGACCCCATCCGGGCCCCTGCCATTATGTCATCTTTAATTTGGGCTTGTCACACATCACCTGACACCTACCCCCGTCATGCTGTAACCTTTTGTCCCGTTGGAGTGAAAAACCACTCCAGAGGCTTTCTCCCTCTCCTTTTTTCTTCCACTTTGCCTGTTGTTTTATTCTCCCTTTTCTTTTCCTTCTTTCCCCTTCTCTCACACTCTTTCCCCTGCCCTCACACTTTGCTTGTTGGCTCCTATCACTCTCTCCCTTCCTCCCTGCAACCTCTCCCTCCATGTTACCCCACCTGCCTTTCCCCTCTGCCCTTTTTTGTTCAGACATATACAGTATGACTTTTTGTATGTGTGTGAGCAGAGGAGACAACCAAGATAGATTCTGACAGGAATCTGATGACACCTCCTCTCAATCACACAGAGCCCATTTCCCAGACCCCCTACAGATGAGCTGTATGATTGAGATATATGGGAAGTGACAGTCAGAGAAAAAGAAAAGCATTCTGGAAAGAGCAGAATTATAGCACATGACAGAATTCTGGAGTCAGACTGGTGTGTTGGACAGGGCTTTGGACTTCTGGAGAGCAGCAGGGTCATGGGGCTGTCTTTTGCGATGAAAGTATGGAATGTGACAGATTCCTGGAATTTGAAAAAAAGATGAATGATGGAGATGTAAGTACAAAGAAAAAGATGAGCGGAAACAGGCAGATAAGAAAGGATTCATGATTCATGAACAAGCGTGAATTTATGTGTTCAATGTGTACTGAATCAAAGATGTGTATGAGTGTGAACTACAGTGACTGTGGGATATTTATGATGGCTGGTGTGTGTTTGCACACATGCCCTTTCCTAGCCAGTCTATCTACATTTGTGTCTAATGAAGTATTTTTTATTAGGCCAATGTGCACAGGCAAGTGTGGGTATTTGCTTAAACCCATGCAAGTTGCAGGGTGTCTCTGGTAGCCATCCCTCATCACTGCTCTGTTCTCCCAGGTCTCTGTTGTTGGCTTCACTTTCCTCTTTGGGTCTGCTATGCTGCCATATTCTATTCTATTCTATTCTATTCTATTCTATTCTATTCTATTTTATTTTATTTTATTTTATTCTATTCTAATGATGAAAGAATAACTTCTTACTTACTCCCCACCACCATCATCAGAACATCAAATGAGGAAATATCTATGGATAAAATGCTTTTTAACCCTCCAGTAGATTTTTTGTTATACGAAGACACTTTATGTTGTTTTATTGTCCCCATCTTTACCTTTTTTTTGTCTTTCAGTTTCTTCACAGTTCTTTAGTCTTATGTCTGTAAATAAACACTTCCTCTCTTCTTGATTAACCTCTAGAATCTAGATATACTAAATCCAAGTATGTCGAAGGGAATATTAACTTCATTTTTTATGGATGTCCAATCATTGATAAATAGTCAATTGAAGCAGTACATTCTACAGAACATGCAATATTGATAGTGTTGACTTTTCCCACTGCAAAATCCAATCATCCTCTCACACCAGAACAGTCATTTGAAGTACACGGTGACATAGTTGGCGTTAAGGAAGAACGACAAGCATATCAGCTTAGATGTCTATAGTCACTGCCACTGGATATTTACGGGGTGTGCTGTCACTGAAAAACTAAATCTGTTTGTTTCGCCTGTAAACTTGCTTCATCTTCAATAGTGAAGATAGCATTGCCAAATATGAGTTGAAAGGATGTTTATAAAAGAGGACACATTTTACAGTACTTTGGCTGACCTTTATATTCAGTCCTTTTTACTCAAGCGGCGAAGAGGCCGAGGCTGTGTTATGCTGGAAGTCTCGTAAGAGGATAGGGCCAGCGGGGATCAAGCACGCTAGCTGCAATATTTTTGGCGACAAGAACTAACACAAAAGCCCTCATTGACTCTCACCACCTAAGGATGTCAAGAATCACTGTATAAACTTTATTTTAATTTTTTTTCCATTTAAAAACTGAAATGAGTGCATGTGTGCATTTTAATCCAGACTGGTAATGCTACAGATGGATCAATACCCGCTGTCTGATACTCAACTTTAAAACTGAAAGTTGTAAGTCTTTTCCATATATTATTAATTTCATGTTTGCTTGTTCATCTTGTTGTTGGCATGTTGCATGACTAATATGGCTAACTAAACATTTCCACTGGGCTGGGGTGATACTGTAGTAATGTTGTAATATTGAGGGACAGTCGAGAGAAAATGTATGAACATTAAGCTTCATATGAAGCCAACTAAATAACGAGGAAAGTAAGCTGGATGCCGTAACCAGTGCCGGCGCCAAAGGAACATAACTGGTTGATTATTCGATTTTATGGTTGAGCCCATTTTCATTCATTCATTTTCTGTAACTGCTTATCCTGTGTAGGGTCACGGGGGGGCTGAAGCCTATCCCAGCTGACTTTGGGTGGGAGGTGGGGTACACCCTTGACAAGTCGCCAGTTCATCACAGGGCCACATAGAAAGACAAACAACCAATCACACTCACGTTCACATCTATGGTCCATTTAGTGTCACCAGTTCACCTATATTGCATGTTTTTGGTGCTGGGAGGAAGTCGGAGAACCCGGAGGGAACCCACGCAAACACAGGGAGAACATGCAAACTCCGCACAGAAAAGTCCCAGGTCCTCAGGTGGATTTGAACCTTCTTGCATTCTTTGACCTTTTTGCTGTGAGGCAACAGCTCTACCCACTACACAACCGTGTCACCTTGGTTGAGCCCTGGCAATCAAAATATTTTTTTCAGACAATGCATTCATATTGAATAGTTCACTATTATGTGAGTTTTTACGTCAGCAGATTGCCATCAAATTATGTGTTTATTTTCTAGATATTGTAAGAATGATATTTAAAATTTGATTCAGTCGATATTGATTAATTATGACCAGATAGTCTATTATTTATGAGAATGGCAAAGTATGCTAAAGTCATCTCACTTTTTAACCGAACAATTCATACGCAAACCGACTGAGACCTAAGTCAATTATTAGGGCAAAACAATGTCACTACGGTGACATTGTGACAGCTGCATCAGCACCATGGACAGCACTGAGCATCAGACAAATAGCTTACAGTACATAAACACTCATAGCCAACAAAACAGGATTTACAGTACAGGCACACACAAATTACACCTGTCTGATTCACAAATAAAAGATACTGTATGTTTAAGCCACCTCTAATATTAACAAACACAAAGTCTAAATAACATTTGAAAGCAGGCCTTTTTAAGCCAAAAGTTAAAAAAAAGTCTGAATTTCTATGAATGAAATTGCCCACGATATCATCCAAGTCCAATGTAATGGGAAGTTTTCTCTCAATTGCTACGAGAGAAATTCCTCTCCTGGCCCATGCACCATCCTTCCACCAAGTTTAATGTGAATCCATCCAGATATTGTTTTGCATAATCCTCCTAACAGACAAAGTGACAAACAAACTAGAAACCTATTCACATAAATTAGAATTATTTACATGGAAAGCAAGTATCTATACAAAAAGTAGTAGTAAAATATAAAAGAACAGCCATTAAATTTAAATTCTAAAGAAATATACATGTCATTATTTTTTAAAATTTTGCTTTAAAGAGGATAAAATTATAATTATTTGTTGACCATATATGCTTGATTATTATAACTTTTTTTTACCTTTATCTTATTATTTATTTAGGAATTCAAATAATGTTCAAAACATCTCCTGTTGTAAATTTAAAAGAATGAAAACCGTCATGACTCTGCATCCAGTCCTTTTCTTTTTTACCATTCTAAACCAATTCAAAGCAAACAACAGTTGGATTTACTGTAAATGCAGCTCACAGGATTTTGTGTTACTAGCATTGGTAACATTATTTTTGTTATTTTTGTTATTATTTATAAATGTTAACTTATAACCAAGCATGCAAACATTATTTAAAAAAAGGCGAGACCATGTCATGGATAGAGAAACTATGGGTACTACAACATAGCAAGACAATAAAAAGTATGTTGGAACATCCCCCATCAGACATGACATGATCGACATGAATTCATTTGCTTGGCAATGTTGTAGGTTCAGTAGGCACAGCTCTGCAAGCAGAACGCATCGCACTTGTCTTGCCATTGTTAAACAACCGCCATTACCAAAGAAATCTACCTGATATGACTGGTAGAAATGGCAGGAATGTTTATCAGCAAGTTAATTTTTTAAAGTTTTATTCACACTATGTTTAGTCGTGTTTTCAGTTACTCTCTAACTCTGGAAGTTATTGCGACAGACGACCAAATGAAAAGCACCGTTTCTTTGAATAAAATGACTGATTTCTCTTGGGTTGACTATTGTCATAAGCATTTGGGATAATGTAAAAACAACAAAATATGTAACAAAAGTACAGTAGTTTTAAAACGGATTCATTTGGAAATTGTCCATATCATAGCCTATCTTTAGGATGACTTTTTCTTTTGGCTGCACCATTTGATCAAGTGGTGGCACCTGATAATATCTTTCAGATATTATTCTCAATTGACCAATTAAGTGATTTCTTGACTTGGAATTAGTAGTTTAACAAAAATAGGAAAAGAAAAAAACTTAACTAAATATCCATTTACCATATAATTTCTGGAGCCAGGGACAGTTCTAGAGAAATATTCATGTGATGGCAAGAGGGTGGCACAGAGACTCTAAAGGGTGAAATGTATTTTGTTATGATTCATTCACAACATTCTCATTTATGAGTATATAAGTGTTTTAACTAAAACCCAGACAGCAAAATATTATCAGGCAGAAATACTGAATCTACATTTAAGGCTGACATAGAAACCAAATTGAGAGCGTTTGTTATGTTTAATGTTGAATAGACGTCATATTGTCAATCAGGACTGACACTGAATCACTATTGATATACCTAGAACAGTGCATGAGATTGAATTTTAGTTTATTTGACACAATAATACACAAATTAACTACAAGAAACCAGAGCTTTTAATTTCTTTATTCATGCAACATCTTTACAACATGAGCAAGAAATCTTTTCTTCATTTTAAAAGAATGTAGCTCAAACATTTCCAAAGGGTAAATAACAGTAAAGTAAATTTACGTGCTCACCAACAAAATTATCAAAGATTGGGTGGAATTTTTTCTAAAACTACATATATACTTAGAGAGCATAATGATATATAATTAATTAATTATAATTAATAAATCATAAATAGCATAATTAATAAACCCAGCAAACTCAAGGGGAAAATGTAAAATTGACATACATATGAAAACTTCATAGAAATATCCTAATCATATATTAATTGATATTCACTAAATTCACATTATCCAAATAGAATGCAGTCTCCCACTACTTTCTCCTTAAAGGGCCACTTCATCTTGCATTCATAGGTGGAACTTTTTCGCCAGAAGTCTAACCTTGAACTATTAAAGAATGAGAGTTTGTTTGAATGACTAAGGAGGTGGAAAGAAAAATCTGTCAAAATATGTAATGACCATTGATTACAGTCTTTTCTTTATAATGAACTGACAAAACAATGACTTAAACTGTAATAAAATACCATTAAAATACTAATGGCCCTAAAAATTACCAGAGTGGAATTGTTTGACATTCTCACGCTACTGCTTTTCCGTAAGCAGCTCCTGGGTGCAGCCAGTGCTTGGATGTGTTAAAACATTAACATTATTGTGTCACAGGAGTAAAACACTGGAAATAATCAGTAACAATAAGCATAATTAGAAACCAATGAATTGTTCTATTCCATTATTTACACGTATTTTGTCCTTGGACATACTGTAGGCCCATCACTTATCATAATGTGGCCATAACAGATCATTGAATAATAAATAATACTTATACTGTTTTCTTGTATTTCACTTTCACTCCAGTGTTTATCCAGTATTGTTAATTAAATGGAAAATGGCCTTTTATCTGAGCACCAAGTTGAAAATGTAGTGAAAGTGCAAACTCTCAGGTTTGAATGAACTGTCCCTGCATTTCTGATTAATGTGGCTTTTTGTTTGAGGCTTGGAGTGAGTGATTTTAGTGCCTTCTAAATCGGATGACTGTATATTACACTTGCATGACTGACTTGAAATTTTGACTTGTTTGTCTGCAGCACCGGTGAAAATGTGGATTTAGTCAGGTTCAATTCAGCCCATCACAATCAAACATGAGTTACTAATACTAAGCATAACATACATCAACAAAAGAGCCCCACCATCCATCCATCCATCCATGTGTGTCTGTTCTATATTTTCACTTATGGAAGTAGGCAACCCTACACACACATTTTGTGGGAAAAAATCATTCACCAGTAGTTGTGCGTGCAGCCAATACCGGATCAGGATAGGCTGAATTGAAAGCTGCTTCCTGGTATAAGAATGATAGTGGCAGCTGAGTAGAATGTGTCTGTTAACAACCCAGTGTTTCTCTTGACTCCTGGCACCACAATCTTGTAAGGCTTGTTTTGTTAGATCTGCTAAGGAGGTTATGTTTTCGCCAGCTTTTGTTTATTTGTTAGCTGGATTACACAGAAACTATATGACAGATTTTCATTAAACTTGGTCGAATGGTTGGGTGTATGACAAGGAAGAACCCATTACATTTTGGAGTGGATATAGATACAGGGGCAGAGTCAGGAATTTGGTTTCACTTTCTTTAACATTGTGAGATAGGGCTTTTTTCACTAGTTCCATCTTTTACACATTAGCTACCTGATGGATTTCGATGAAACTTGGGAGAAGGGTTGAGCATGTAACTTGGAAGTACCCATTATATTTTGGAGTGGATCTGAACAAAAGGACAGAGTCAGAAAGTTTTTTTCTTCTTTATTGAACATTGCAAGATAAGGCTTTTTGACCGTCTTTGTCGGATTACCATGAAACTGGGTGGAAGGGTGGGTCGTGTACCATAGAAGATATTTCTTGAATAACTATCAAACTAATAGTAATGATACCAATGTAATTCCAAAATTCCATGGTCAAGGAGTCATATGAGGTGGGTCAAACCATCATGGGACTATTGCTTTTAGGTGCAGTGACATAATGGGGAAACTGAGCTGCCTTGGCGGAGGTTAGCGCTGTCAGAGTGCCCTTCTAGTTTCTTATTTTATGGGTATTAAATCTGTTATTGCCTTCTGTCTACCCTATCCCACACCTCCCTCCCATCCTTATAATTATCACCTAGAGTTGGTCTGAATGCACATAAAGTCATGAACAGCTCCTGTTGGGTGAGAGTAGTAGTTGCACTTGGACGTCAGAGTTTTGCTCTTGTAAATTTCCAATTTGTGTGTGTGTGTGTGTGTGTGTTTACGTTTTTATCTATTGTTGTCATTCTGCTGCTATGTCATGTCAACGTGGTAGAATTGTAGCATCTCAGCTGGAGTTTTCAACCAATAACTGTCACATTATGTGAACTGGACTTTCGCACACAGCTAAAATCACAATGCTTGCACATTCAAAGTAGTGAGGCTGGCTAATAAAATGACAGTGGTGGAGTGTTAAATACCAGAGTGACAACATCAGACATTTGTTCAGTGAGTTCGGAGTGTCTGGTTGCGCGGTATGCTCAGTAGCAGTGTGTTTTCAGTGGCTGTGTTGTATATGTGTGTGTTTGAAACCCTGGTTTGTTCATATGAGTCAGTTTACAATGTGTGTGTGTGCACATGCATGTGTGTAGTGTGTGTCAGTAGCTCATGCGTAGTAGCTAGGTGTGTGTGTGTTGGCTCACTGTGGGGTTGTTGGTTGCTCATGCTGGTTGGAAGTTTATGATCAGTATTTTCCGGCTTGCATGACTTAGCGTGTGAAAATCCACTCACACCCAACACAGGCACAAACACACACACACACACACATACAGTAATGGTGTGGATCTTGATGATATTCCATGATGTGTCCGTTACTATATCGTAGTCTTGGTAGCAATGCAGTATGCTGGGAGTCAGGGTGTGTACGTGTAACTTTGTGTGTTTGTGAGTGCAGCTGCATGTCGGTGTGTGTGGAATGAGTGTAAAAGACATCAGACACCACCGTTAATGGGCTTAATCAATGACAGATGAAATTCCTGTTGTTTTTCTCACCGCAGCACTGTCTGCTCCAATAGAAACAAGGCACAGAATGTGCAGAGAGTCTGATGGGGACGACTGAGGTTGGAAACCTCACTTATGCTCTCAGCCACTATACACACACATTCATGAGCGCTGTGAGGAAAGGTTCTACATTAGCAGCGACTTGCTTGCATTTTGCTCTGCCACAGAGTTTACGAATTGCATGAAATATGCATATTACAAATAAACTATGCAAACATTGGTCTTTGACTCTGTTACACACAAATATCTGCACACACTCACTCACTAACTCACACTCACACACAATTGCCAAAGTCCTTTCTGTACTCCAGCTGGGGACCCAGCTGCAGTGATGTCATTGCTCGCTGCCACTTTGCTGATTGTGACTTTTACTGAAAGCAGAGCACTTTGATTCAGCTTCAAGAGCGCTCACTGAGTGCATGCATACGCACAACACACAAGCACTTATAGATTGCACACAGTATGCACATACGCACAGATATGGTTCACGCCATCAGCACGTGCACGCACACACACATAATTCTTTAAGGTTGGATCATAGCCGTCACTTTAACAGCACTTTTCCAGACAAACAGGAGAAGAGATGGAAAGGAGGACAAGTGGGGAGAAATGCAAATAGGTTGTGCCCCTTATGGCTTGATCCACACAGAGAGAGAGAGAGAGAGAGAAAGAGAGAGAGATGGAACATAGGATTGACACTTTGCTTTCAGAGTAGAGATAGGAGAGATGAAGTTACGCAATGAGGGAATGTCTACTTTGCCTCTCTAAGCTATCCCCCAAAACATCCATCTTCCACACATGTGTAAGTTTATGCACACAAACACCTACCACACAGCACGCTGACACACTCAGCACACTGTACAGATTTAGGCACAGACACACACACACACACACACACACACACACACACACACACACACACACACACACACACACCAAATAATCTTTTCCAGAACTTTTATAAACTATCAAGATGAGATCTGATATAAAACATCATTCTCCTCTTAACCTCCCCAACAGACACACATGCACACACACTGACAAAATCAGTTACAAGACTCTATGAAAGTCCTGCCAGTGTAAAAGTTGCAAACATATGAGAACAGTTCTGAGCAGTTTCCCCATATTATAGTCCATCTGGAATACACCCAGCACCCCCCTTTTCCTTCTGCGCTGGCCTTCGCTGTGTGTCCTCGCTGCCAGTGGCACGATCTCAAGTTCTCAACCCTCCATCATCTCCTCCACTGCCCCCACTCGAGACCTTTCTAACCATTCATGTCCCCAGACTTTATTCATTTACCTCTGTCTAAACCTTTTTGCCCTGTCCCCTTCACTGTCCCCCTTTCTCTCCCAGCTCCCCAGCCTCCCCTCCTCTCTCCTCTGCCTTGTATACACTCGTCTGTTGGCATGTCCTCTGTCTTTCCAGCCTTTGAAGGCTTTTCAGGCTGCTAATAAAAGACAGGTCCCCACCACAACAAAAGGGCTCAGCGCTGCCTTTGAATAAACAGTTTATTTCACTTTTTTTCTCCCCATCATGCATCCCTCCCCCTCCCTCCCCCACACCACACCCCACCCCTGTGTGTGTTTTTTCACTCTTGGCTAAGGGGGAAATATGTGCACTTGCTATGTTTTTTTCCATGTGATCACAATGCTCTGGAACAGATTAACAGAAGACGAGGGAGGGAGAAAGAAGGATGAAAAAGAGCGGAAGAGGGAACAGAAACAGAGAGCAGGTAACTGTGGCAACCTTGGCCTTCAGAGAAGACAGGCAGTCCTTGTGTGTGTGTGTTTGTGTGTGTGTGTGTGTGTGTTTGCGTCAGTCAGTCAGTCAGTCAGTCAACCTGGTTGCCTCATTGCTCATGGGTCATGGGACACATGCTTTCCTCCCATCTCAGCTTCTTATCTTCGTAGCACTGCAGCACACAGTCCTACAACCACCTGTAGTCTGTATTCCAAGGTAAACTCCCCAAACCATATTAGGTCTGTATACACTGGCAACACCTGTCTTTCCCAAGGGGATTCGAATAAACATCTAGTTGAAGAGAGAACTGTTTAGTTGGGTAAACTGGAAAGAACCTGGTTTTGGCTCTGAGCATAATCCACCACATCCAGGGGAATCACGTCAAAGTTAAGTTGACAATTTGTCCTGTTTACATCTGTAGAAATATTTCTCTGGCTAGAAATGACTTGTAAGGCATATTAGGAGAGGCATATATTTCCCCCATGAATGTAAATAAGTTTTCAGTTTGTTGGAAGTGGACCCAGCGCGGTCCTGCTAGCTGGAAAGACAGTCTGCCACTGAATGCACAACTGGACAAACAACAAATACAGCTCAGAATATTTGAAATGCATGAGGTGAACCTTAATTTGCCTCATCAGACATTTACACAACCTCAATATGGACGAAAATCACTTGAAAGCACTCGTAATGTGTGTTTTCAAGTCAATTTAGCTACAGTCTTGCCTGAGTTTGTTTCCCTGCTCATTTCAGTCCAACCCACATAAGCCACATCCAGACTTTAACACAACCAAATACTGTGCCGGACCAAACTACAGCCCGCTACTTCATATCAACCAGCAAACTCTCTCCCTCACTCTCAACTTGTGGCTCCATGTGGCTAATTCTTTTCTTGTTTGTTCACCGCTCCTCCCTCTGTCCTCTTTTGTTTTTCTGCTACCTTTTGCCTTCCTACTCCCTCCTCTGTTTCGCACTTTGACTCTTTTTTTTCTCTTGTACTGGCAGGCTGTGTTGATGCAACCTCAAAGTAATAATAAATAAATAGTCATTTTTCGGCCTCTTTCTCATGGAAGAAGAATAACAGTGAAAGGAGCATGTGTGTAAAGATTTGTCTTAACTGTGTAAGTATGTGTATGTACATGTATGTGTGTGCGCGTGTATGTGTGCGTGTGTGTGTGTGTGTGTGTGTGCGCGTGTGTGTGTGTGTGTGTGTGTGTGAGGCAGCAAACCACAGGCTTATTGTAGCTATTAGAGAGCTGGCTGAGCAGCACAGCATAGCAGCACCAGCACCAGCACCACACACAGGACAAACTTACAAAACATTCACATATACACTTCATACATACATTAAACACACATTTTGCACACAGACATGTGGTGCACATTAATATCGACATATTGATGGAGTGAATATTAATAGATACAGTACACACACGAATAAACAGTCTTTAAAACATATGCAAACAAACTGATTACACACATGTACACTTGCACACAGCTGGCCTGCACAGCTACCACACACACACACACACTCTGGAGCTCAATGGTGCTCCCAGTGAATGATGGACGGAGTGAGAGTGAGGATGGGTGACACCAGAGAGCATCCCTTCATCTCTGTCACTCAGCTAATCCATCTCTCCTCTCATCCATTACGTCACTCTGCCTCTTGCCAGACAACCTCTCCAAACCCTCATCTCGCTCATGCGTCATTCTCCTAATCTTTCCCGTCTCCATTTGCCTATACTTTCCTCCATGAGCTTGATCTCTTCCTCGCTCCTTCACCTACTCTCATTCTCCTTTGTTAAATTTGGACAAAAAATAAATAAATGTATTAGTGATTGAGAATAATTATTAGCAAAGTGCACTTAACATATAAAAAATGAAAGCCTCCATTACCCAGAATGGACCTGTTAGCCGGATTACTCAAAAAGTTATGAATGGATTTTGATTGTTTTTTTACAGGCAGTGTATGGTCAAATGAACAATCCATTAAATTTTGGTGGTGATCCAGATCATCGTCTGGATCCAGAATTTTATTTAAAGATTTTTTACCATTGCAGGGAGGACATTTTTTGCTTCTAATTTCATGATAATTCCTATGCAATGTTTGGAAAAAACACAATAATGTCATGACAAGATCTACCACACGTCAAAGTATCATCTGGATCCAAGTACTGTAATATTCTGGACGTGTTGACAATGCTACAGCGAGATAACAAATAATACACGCACATGCTACAGATCTGCAACAAAGATGAAATTGTAGCTGAAACTGCATTAATTCAGTATGGTGTCAGATTTGATTTGTCTTAATGTTACTGAGCTAAATCATGATGAAATTCGCCATGAATTAATTATTATTTTTCTTGCATTACTGTCAAACGAATGATACCAATGCAATTCCAAATTCTAGGGGTAGTTTTTTGTTGTCAAGGAGTCATATTATGATGGTCAAACTGTCATCTGACTATTGCTTTTAGGTGCAATGACTTAACTGAGGAAATGAGCTGCCTTGGTGAAGGAGTCCTATCTCATCAAGTATAATATTATCAAATAAATGCTAAGTCACTAATGTGTAAGCAGCCTTTTGATGCTTTAGCTGGTTGAGGTGGATCTAATTTGATCTTTTTAGCCAACTTCTGTGCTAAATGCATTATATTTCATGAGCTGTTTGTGTGGTGAATATAAAAAGTAAAATGGAGCTGTCAAATCAATGCAGATGGGTAAATAGCACAATATTCTCCATAAACTGCAGTAGATTACAAGTATAAAGCATCATAACATAACCTTCCTCATGGACTTAAACATACATTTATGTGTATTTCTGGACCATGATAGCAACATTAACTTTTACTCCTTTATTCTTCTCATTCCTATCTCTGAAAGGCTTTATTGCAACCTACATTGTCAAATTTCCAACCTCCAGCATTTATTCTGAACCACATTTCTCAGAATGTTTTATTTATTCTCCCCACATCTTTGGTTTACACCTTGCTTAGTATTAAGGATAGCCTGTCCAAGAGGGATTCTTTATTTATTTAATGTGTTTTGAATCCCAGAAACTTTACAGCTCAAACTTATCTCCGGAATTTCTTATTTTCCCTGCAATGTTCCCTTTGCATCTCCCTCTTGGCCAGCAGGAATTTACTACTAGCTCCAGAATTACCCCTAACGTTCTCCATTTGTCATCCATCAGGCTCAGCAAAGTTATTGGAACATTGCAGTAGTGCTTCCCGTGGCGTGGATGCGGCCAGCGGGCACGTTCTTGGGGTTGCAGTAAAACAAGCATCTAATGACACCCCCTGTAACCACAGCAAAAGGGGGGCACGCGTCACCAGTGCTAACCCAGGAAATGCTTTGGTTGGCCACAGGGTAATTGGGACTGTCCCATGTAATTTGGGCAAAGAGGCAAGCAAGTTTGGCCGGCACTCCTGCACTTGTCTCTCCCTGGCTGTTGGTCAACCACATAGAATCACAGAAAGAACAACGGGATGGAGGGAGGAGAGATATAGGAGATAGGGTACCGAAAAGAGATAAGGCTGGAGTTTGAGGAACTGTGAGAACGAGTGAAGATGGAATACTGAGAAGCTGCATGGAAAGAAATCAGCAAGTAGAAAACAGAGGAATACTGTTGAGATTGACAGAGTGGATTAGCAATATGTGTGTATGTGTGTATTTAAAGGAGTGTCACAGCAAGAGTAGAGAAAGTGAAGCACGGTGTGTGTATGGTGGGCATTATTTTTCCCCACACAGGTTCTCCTACGCTGAGGCAGATGGAAAATCGGAAAGGGGAGCAGGGGGAAATTCAGCTTAGTCAGGTCTTTTACTCCAGTGTACTCATCGCAGTGTGTGCGCATATGTGAGTGTGTGTTTTCTCTGTCTGTCAGGTCCTCTTCACAAGCAGCGCTCATTTTAAGTGAGACAGACAGCTCAAAGACTAAAGAGTTCTCTGTGTGCTGGCCTCAAACCACAGGTGTGTTTGTGTGCACACACTTATACCTACTGTGTATGTGTGTGTGTGCATGCATTTCTGTTTTGATGTGAGTAGGTTCAAATGTGATGATCATGCATCTGTGTGTTTATAAGTGTCTGTGTGTGTGTGTGTGTGTGTGTGTGTGTGTGTGTATACATGCAAGACTGTTATTAGGTGTGTCAGTGTGTGTCTGTTTAACTGTCTGTGAGGGTGGTTCAGTGAGTTAAACCTACCTGAACACGTAACTGTGTACTAGTGTGTGCGTCTCTCTCTGTGTGTTTGTAGTGTCTGTAGGGTCATACCTGTCTGCCTCCTCAGATTTCTTTGCATTAACGGAATTAGATGACTTGTTCCACATGTTGTCTGTGTGTGTGTGTTCTGTCTGCCTATCTGTCTGTGTTTTCTTGCCCCTCTCATGTGTGTTTTTGTGCACATGGAGAAATATGTCTGCTTTCCGCATCAGCTGAAATGTGTGTGAGCGTGCATATAGAAATGTTCAAGAATGCGAGTGTGTGTGTTGCAGGCTATGGGGTCACAAGCAGGTCCTCATCTCCTCAGACCAGACCAGACGATGAAGAGGGGAGCGGCTCTGTGCAGAGTGAAACAGTGTGTTGTGGAGAAGTCTCCAATCTGGGACATGGCCTAGGGCTGCGACTAAATGAAAAATGAAAGAGCGCAGCAGCGGGGCCTTAAATGTTTGTAAATCGGAGACTGACTAAACCGCACTAAACACAAAAACACACACAGAGCAGACTCAAAACAGACCTCCCGCAAAACAGCACCCCCTGACCCGCGTTCCTAGTCTCGTCCTGGCCCAAGTCCAAACCTAGTCAGGTACACACTGAAGGCGATTTCTCCACTAGTGACCCGCCTTGGGTTTATTTTCTTTTAAGGCTGCTTTGTTTTCATGATCAATCAGAGTTAGGAGTTCTCAAGCAGGATTCATGACCGCAATTGAATGCATTTTTAACTTCAATAAACAAAATATTTAGCAAGTGTTGTTGTTCTTTGCCCCAGATTCTTGTGTAACAGTAATATGTTTAACACAGGACAGATGCTGTATCAGCCTGGAGACATACATAGATGTGTTACAGAGATGGAGAGAAAGACAGAAAAAGAGATTTTATAAGAATGCCCCTACCTTTAATTCAACCACAACACACACTGTCCTCATCCAGACAGGACTGGCTGAAGACAGGGAACATTCTGGCCTTTTTCTGGACAATACTAGCCTATTAATTTGTTATCATGTTTTCTTTGTGACATTTGGGCTCGGCTCTCCATACGTGGCTCGTCGGGGCGATTTGGGGTAATACAGGAATAAGCTCAAGTGAAAACACAGGGGAGGCAGGGTGGAGGAGGTGTAAAATGTGATGGAACAGGAGAGAGATATACAGAGTGAGAGACAAAATGGGGTGAGGTGAGGGGGAGACGGTCCTGCCATAAACAGAGGGAGTAAGAAGTACACTTTGCGCCAGGGACCAATAGAATTTTAAGCCTTTTTCTGCAGCGGTTGAGCTTGAGAGTTGTTTCAATTCAGGAAGGACTCGCCAAGTGAAAACAGTCCCAGTATTCCTGCACCAGTACAGCAGACAATGCCAAACCTCTGCACAGCTGGGAAAATCCAATCTGACTCATTTATGAATTCCATTAGAAGTCTATGCATCTACAGATGCAGAAATACTGCTGCAGTGAAGGTAGGACTTGAACGGTGGAATACAACACCATGAAACCTGTCGTCTCCGCTCTTCCAATGAACAGTAGCTACTAACCAAGTATCAATCATGGGTAACCTCCATGGATGATTGACATTTCAAATGGGTTTTCCCGTAGTTATTTTTAACATATATGCAGTTGAATACAGAACAACAACAAGATATTTAATTTTCAAACTTACATACATACTTATTGTTTAAAAAAATATAGACACACTTAATTTTAATTTTGATGCCTGTAACATGTTTCAAAAAAAGTTGGGACAGCAACATGTTTACCATTGTGTTAAATTGAACACTCAGTAAGCATTTGTTGTTGTTGTTGTTTTGTTAGTTATTTATTTTTTGTTTTCAAAGTGAATTCTCTCCCATTCTTGCTTGATATACGACTTCACTTACTCCACGGTCCAAGGTCTCTGTTGTCCTCTTTGGTGCTTCATAATGTCTGACACATTTTCAATGGGGGACAGGTCTGGACTGCAGGCAGGCCTGGTCTCTTTTACTCCAAAGCCATGCTGTTGTAAAGTGAAAATAGTGCAGGGGCAGATCTAGGATGTTTCCAACTCGAGGGCCACAAAAAGCTGACTTTTGAACTTTGCACCAGTATAAATCTGAATGGTTGCATCAGTCGATCTCAGATAGGATTGGAGCCGGAGAAATGGATGTTTCTGGATGTTGCTGATATATGGCTTGTGCTCTTAACTTGCATTTGGAGATGCAGTGACAAACTGTGTTTACTTACAACCTGTTGCTTATTAACCTCTTTACCTGTGGAATGTTCCGATTGGGTGATTTTGAGCATTCAACAACTTTCCCAGTCTTTTATTGCCTCTTTCCCAACATTGTGGAGATTTGATGCTGGCATAAGATTCAGAAGAAGCACATTTTTACGATAATCAATTAAGTTGATGAGGTACAGCTTTAGATAAACTGAAGCTTTTGCACTGTTTACAATTTAATTGAAGGTTAAAGGTATTGGGAAATGATCACATTGTGTTTTATTAACGTTTTACAGAGTGTCTCAACTTTTTTGGAACCAGGGTTGTATGTGATATACACTATAGATGACACTCATTGACCCATGTGTGTTTCCATCCATCCATCCATCCATCTTCCTTCTTCACTTTCTCTCTTTGCACTCTCAATCATTGCCTCTTACTCTGTCATTCTCTGTCCTCTTCCTCTTTCATCTCAGGCCAGACATGCCCAACTGTAGTCAATTAGCATTTTTCTCCCTCTCCTTTTCTGTTTCACTCCCCCCTCGTTTTGCTCTCTCTTCTCTGTGTTTGTTGTGTAAATTGAATTTGGGGGCTCTAGACAGATTTTGTGCTGTTTAAGTGCTCTCTTTTTTCCTTTCTCCTTCTCTTAACATGAATAAACCTGTTGACAATTAAACATTTATAGAACTGGCATGCCCCCATTTATCCCATCTCATTCCATGTCTTTTTCTCTCCATCTTTCCCTATACATTCACCTCTAACCTGCTTTTAACCCACACTTTAAATCTCTCTTTCTTCTCGCCTCCTGCCTCCTCACCTCTCAACACCTGTAATACAGGTTGTCCTGTCCCTTCACTCATCTGTCCTCTTCCTTTAGTTGTCCAAATCTCTCTCTCTCTCTCTCTCTCTCTCTCCCTCTCTCTCCCTCCCTGGGTGGAATAGGGGAATGATTAGTGAGAACACATTCAGATTTTCCTTCCATGTGTCGTGCCAGTGAAACGCCTGTGTGCCCGCAGCATTTGGGACAGCTGTGCCAGGGAAGAAGTGCTGTTTGAGTGTGTGAATGTATGAGAGTGTGTGTTCTATAAGGATAAGAAAGACCCGAGTTAAAAGCAACAGTGCATGACACAATAAGCAGCACTTGCATAACATAAATGAGGAACAGTATAGGTTGTAAAATGTGTGTGGAAGCAGAGTGTGTATGCATGTATGCTGTGTGTTTGGCGGTGAGCGTGCACGTGCTCACCACTTACACATCACAGATGTTTGTGTATCGATCACGTTTTATCAAGGTGTGTGCAGGCGCATGTAAGTGTGTGTAAGCTAGGTGTTTTCAGTCGTGGGAAATCTAATTCTGCTCTTGCAGCCCAGATGTGCTGCATGGTACTATGAAACCTGACCCCCCCCCCACCAAGTATAGCAGCCCCCTCTCCTCCCTTGTCCTCCAAACCCGCCCAGAAGTCTGCATTAAGACACATGTGGAAACAATTCAGTCAATGCCCTGAGCAGGGTAGCCCTCACACACACAAACAGACGTATACACACTTCACTCATACATACACACAAGATACACACTCATTTCACAGTCACTCTTCACATATACAAGGCTCAGAAATACACACACCCAGCATACGCTCACATGTTACTCTCATCTGTCCCCTGTTTAGGTGCTCGTTGCATGGCATTTGACAGTGTGTTAACTCTGCTGTGATCCTAAACTGCTATCAGGTTGTCTACACTCAATCAGAAAGTCATGTGTATCCCTGGGATAGCTCAGGTTTTACGGAGGAGGAGAGCAGAGGGCTACACTTTCAGAACAATATGTGCAGAGAGGAGTGCATAGATTTTAGGGGATGCTATAACATCTTAATTCTAGTTGGCAATGCTCTATTAACCTTTGATGCCAGTGTGCTGTTTGCTGTATATAATAAAGAAAAGCAGAGATCTTTCTTGAATGCCAACACTGTTATTGACACCCACATATCATTATTGAAATGTTATTTATTCTTCATTTTTAACTCTTTTAAATAAAAAATATTCCTTTTATATTAAGCAGATCCTCGGGTAAAATATTCATTCTATACACCGCCGCAGTTCACAGCGTTTTAAACCATTTAGAAAAGATTGTTAAATAATGAATCATATGTCTGTGTTGCAGGTTTGTTTATTAGTTGTGTTTTCTATGTTTTCAACGTATCTTGCTTGACTTGAAGATATTTTGCGTGTATGTCTATATATATATATATATATATATATATATGTGTGTGTGTGTGTGTGAAGACAAACAAAATCATGAATTTCCTATTCTGTTCAAAGTAACATGATTCTCATGATTTCTCTAAGCAGCCCACATTCATATGTTTCTAGATCTGGATTTATCAGCACTGCCATATTTTGTCAAACTGTGAGTAATGGTCTGTAGCCAGGTGAAACTGAAGTAAGTGAAAACCACCATAGCAGAGTGTGATAATCACAAATAATCACACAAATCAATCACAGCCTCCAAATATATGCCCCTTTAATATCCACTTAAAGGAACTATAATTATCACAATGACCCTTCCTTATAGAGGAGGCCATAATAAGGAATGATGAAGGTCTAAATAATAATATTATTGATAAATGAATTCCATCTAGCTGCTACAGTTTTAGGTTCATGGCTTTGTTCATGCTGGCTCACCGTTATGTCATTATGAAACACATCCACCATTAATGTTATTAATGACGCATTGGCTTTTCCAAAAATTTACAACGGAAATGAAACCATTAACATTTTTTTAAATTTTTTTTTGTAATTTATTGACTTAAGTATAGTAAGGGTGTTTATGAAGCCAGCATCTAGTGGCATTTACAGGGACTGCAACTCAAGGCACATCTGTAAGAGCTTGTGTTGATCCTGCTTTGGCAGTTGCTGCTCAACTCTAATACAGTGTATATGCAGCATGTGTGACCCACTGATAAAAAAAAGTACGACTATGCATAATAAGCAACAAGCATTGCTGTGCTTTGCTCTTCCACCTGCAGCATATGCCGTACACAGTCTGTAATGTGATAATTAAAGTGTGAGAATGTGTGTGTGTGTGTCTCAGGTCAGGACAGAGCAGAGGCTGGGTTGTTTTGATATAGCAAAGTGCAGAAACAAGCCAATTTCTGTAATTTAATATTTCACTGCCTTCACATCTGGAGCTGCATGTAAAAATGGAAAATAGAGGGGTGGGATATAAGACTGACAGAGAGACAGAGAGAGAGAGAGAGAGAAAGAGGGTAGAAAACATACACCCACCTCTCCTCTCCACAGCACACACATTCACAGCCTTCACTCACTCACTACTCACAGAATGACCGTATGCATGTCTGCGCATACACACATACACACATACACACACACACTTTACGGTAACACAGGATTCATACTTGCTGTATGCACATATACTTCTTGTCTTTCATTTTCTTTTTCCCTCTCAATTAGTTTCCCCATTTTTCAGACAAACACACACACACACACACACACACACACACACACACACACACACACACACACACACCACTCTGGGGTGACTGGTGTTGTAAGTTGGCGTGAGTGTGTAGGTGATCTGGGTGTGATTACTGCTTGGCTCTCCGACAGCTCTGATGATGACATTCAGTGCTTTGAGCTCCTCTGGCCTGGGCCTGCTCCAAACACAACCAGGCAGTACACACTCTCTACCTCGCAACCATGCATACATGTGGCCTGGATACAACTGCAACACACACTCTGCATATTGTACGTAATGTTCAGCTGCACGTTCAGGTTCTGGTACACAGGAGTGTGAGGTGTCAAAGGATGTGGATGTCATTTTGTTTAAAGGTGAGACATGATTTCCAAGGTCAAGCCACCTTCTCAGTCTCGCACACACTCTGTATGCTCATATCTGTTGTGTTGTTTACAAGAAGTGCAAACTGCTCTTGAGTCTGCTGCTGCTCCTCAGATCTCTTCTATCCGTCTACTTTGTCACTCTGTCTGTATTCCATTTACCTCATTTAAATGCCAAGCTTAGGGAGCAGCTGTGTGTTGGATCGTTGCTATCAAGACAGTCAACATATGCATATGCACACACACACACGCACACACACACACACACACGCGCACACACACACAACATTCTCGAAGTTGTGGGGCTTCATGCCCAGATTGTGTTAATCCTCTCTGTTCTCCACATATTTCTCTACACCCATCAACGTCAACACCGCTTTGATGAAGACACACACACACAGACACACACACACACACACACACACACAGTTACTACTCTCCATCATTATCATTGTTTCAGCTGGAGAAGAGTCAGGGCTTTTGTTTGTAATTACAGGGGTTTGAAGTGAAAGGGAAGAATTTTCAAGACGAGAAAAGAGGATGGATGGAAAAGGGAAAAAAAGAGTAGGTCAGGAAAAAAACACACCAGCATGTCTGTGACATATTAGTCACATTTTACCGTAATTGTTGTTCGACCCTATCCCACACTTGTAAAAAAAGAAGAAAAAAGAGAAATACTTTGGGAATGTGCTTTGCAGAGGACGGCTTCCAAGGTTTTGTCTGGTGTGTTCCGTACAAAGGTCAAAAGGAGCTTTGTGGCTGGCTGGTATGGCTTTAAAAACATTACAGCTATGGGTAGAGGCCTGTTCCGCTTCCTAAACCGGGGGCTTCAGTTAGGATTGACCCCATCAAAGCAGAATAGACTATGCCATTTGTAGAGGAGCTAAAGAGTCTTCAGCTCCCTAAAATCAAAATGAATCCCTGAGTGTAAAACCCCAGATAAAGGAAACATGAAACCTACTTAGTTCCCTTCCATCTGGATATGTGGTGATAAGACAACATAAGAATCTCTAAAGGAGAAACAACACAATTGACTGATGGGCTAATCGATTTACATTTCAACAAACCTATCGATTCAACATCAGAAAGAGTAAGCCTTTTTGCTTGACTGAGGAACACAAATGCTAAAAACAACCCTGCTGAATGATGACATGCACGTGGCTCATGGCAACATCCACACAGCCAGCAGCAATCCCTCGGGATTCATAAAACACAAGCCTTGTTAAAGCCTGCACCGTAACTGTGATGTGCAAGTGAATGTCACAGTTCAGGGATAAGGGTCGGCACGAGTAAAAGCAAGTCAAGGGAAAAAATACTGTAGTAAAAATACTTATTTGTCGCACTATTAATCCTTCTATTTTGATTTTTTAGCTCCTTTATCTCTTTTCCCTTTTGATCCCTCTTTTACAAACACACTTAACATGTTTCATGCAATATCTTGACAATGACAGCAGCTTTCACATGCTTATTTGTGCACATTTGTACAACAAGGAGAAACTGGTTACGCAAAAACACTACAGTTTTTGACTGAAACATATCTACTAAAAGCACAAGCACACTCACACACAACTGCTTTCAAACTGCAGTGCTTAGGGAGGTGTGTGATCCATGTACGTCCTCTCCTGACTCCCAGTGTTGCCCAACAGGGAGTGTTTGTGTGGTATCCAAGGGCAACGGCTAGAAAGGGTGGGGGAGGCTGATGTAGAGAGGCAGGGCTGCAGCCACACTTTCTACTCTGGTTTGTTTGCATGTCTGATTGCTGTGTGTGTGTGTGTGTGTGTGTGTGTGTGTGTGTGTGTGTGTGTGTGTGTGTGTGTGTGTGTGTGTGTGTGTGTGTGTGTGTGTGTGTGTGTGTGTGTGTGCCTGTAGAGCATGCAGGTGGGCTTATGCACGATGTCATTGTGTGGCTATATTCATGTATGGCTGCATGCATGTATGTGTGTGCCTAAAGAGTGTGTGGAAAGTGTTGTTGTCTGGCTAACTGTTACTGACAAGTACATACTGACTACTGGAGTCAAAAAGTTAAATGCACTCTATGCTCTTTTCTCTCCCCAGAGGCTCCCTCTTTCTGCCTCTCTAACTTTCTCTCCTCCTTATTTTCTATATTTTTCTCTGTCATACTCTCCTGTTTTTTCTCTTTTCCTGACGATTTCTTTTTTTCTCTCTCTCTCCCTCCCTCCATCTCTGATGATTTTAGCAGAGGTGTGACTCATTGGGCATCAAGCCACAACGTCAGGTAGTGAAGGGAAGGCGGGAATGAGGTGGAGAGAAAGAGAGAATGAGAGAAGGAAGGAAAGTTGTTTTAAAAATGGTGAGGTATAGTGCGGGGGGGAGTAATAGATATGCAAAAAGGAGAGGAATGTGCAAGAGGGAAAGAGTGAGTGCAAGGGGGAGACTTGGGAGAGGGAGGGGAGTACAGTCAGCACAAGGAAAACATAAAAAAGGAGGGAAATGAATAATTTCTGCAAACGGTTTTCGTCACGATTTAGTTTTTTTTTTCTCTCTCTCTACATGTTTTCTTGATTCCTGCTCAGGTTTTGGCCATGCAGCACACTCTGTGAACTGACCAATGTGTTTATGTGCAAACCTGTTCATGGGCAGGTCTCCATTCATGACTTTATATGCTTTAAAGTAGCTAATTACCGAGGGGGTCATTAATATAGGCCCTCCTCCCAAATAAAAAGACCTGGAGGAAATAGAGGAAGGAGAAAAGGTTGAAAGAAGGGTGTAGAGGAGAAGTGGAGGAAGGGACGGGTGGAGATAAAGAGATGAAAGAAGAGAGGAGGTGTGATTTAGAGGATGTGGTACAGAGAGGGTTACGCATTCATGTACATGTGACTTGTTAATTAACTGTCTTTGTGGCCCCTAAGGCAGGGATTCTCCACTCTTACCTCAGTTTTGGCACTCTCTCACAGACACACACAGGCTTGGCTGATAAGGCAGACATTCAGGTGGGTATGTTCTTCTTTGAGGTGAGACATTATAGTGAACCTGAGGACACACACACATACACACACACTTGAGCTTTGACCTCTGTCCTCATTAGACTCTACATTTGTGCCAAAGCCATGTCTGTTTCCTCTCTGTCTTCTCTTACTTGCTCATGTTTTTCTTCCATTACTCAAATAGAATAAATATACCGAGTGATTAAATGTGGCTGAGCTGATAATTATGATGATTTTTGTTTTATTTCACATATCTATACCAAACATTCCCATTGTGTTATTGGTAATGTTTCACGTGTAGCTCAATCTCAAGTTCCTTGGAGCTTCCCCCAACATTTCCATCCTCGAATCACTTTTTCTCACAGTCCTCATTTCAAGAAATGCCACTGCTCTTCTGTCTCGGCTTTACTTTGGACAGAACACAGGGAAGCGTGGTTACACAGTCAGCCATGCATAACCTATAGTTTATTTTCAATGTGCACAAACAATCTGATGTATATTTACTGCCTCCAAGCTACATATTTACTTTACAAGTGTTTTGTTGTTGTTTTGGTATCACATCTTGGCCTGGGAAAGGACATCATGATTAATCAGAGACTGGCCTGATCCATCCTTTGTGTTTCAGCAGTGGTGACAGAAGCGTTAGGAAGATCAAAGTCATCCTGATAGATTGCTATCGCCACTCCCACCTGTTCCCTCTGGAATTTCCTCTCTTCCCAGCATGTGTGCATGCGCATGCACGTCTGTTATGTCTATCAGACTGTTTGTGTTTCTGCATGTGTGCCTGCATTTGCAACTGTTACCAGGTGAATGAGGACCTGTGAGTGAGTGTGTGTGTAGTCTGTTTCAACATGTCTGCAACTTGCGGGAATCGTATAATCTGGAGCTGGAATATGTGCTTAGTGTCTGTGTCTGTCTCGCCTTCCTCCACCTCTCTTTCTTTCTTTTTCACTGACAGCTTTAATAAGCTCAGTATATCAGGTTACACCCTTCGATACATGCCAATTTCTCCCTGTTTTTCTGTTCTTTCTCTAATTCTGTCTTCCCTCTTCTTTTTTTTGCCCATTTCATATGAATGCTACATCTCACCAGCAGACATTTTTTTCACGAACATGACGAGACACACACATTAAAAGGGAGTGAGACGCAGTGCATGCACGCACTGTCTCTGCAGGCCTCTCAGGTTGCTGACATTTTCCATTTTTGCGCATATAAAGTAATAAGACTAATATTAGTGGGTGTGACAGAGCAAGGGTCCATTCACTGCAACTGCCAGCCTCCTATAAATATCTCCTTTTTTCGGGGGGAATCCGAGAAGCAGCAGAGACCTTCAGTTTACACAGCTGAGGAGCATGTGGACTAAACTCTCAATTTATGCTCTTTCCCTCTTTTTCGTCCCTCTCATTGCCCCTATCCATGCTTTTCATTTTCATATCACTTCACCACTTGGTCTGTTCCTTTGTGTCTCTGACAACTTTTTGGTTTTCTTTCTTTGTCTCATCTTATCTCCTGTCATCATCCCTCCTCCCCCGTGATTTCTTGCACATGTCTCTAACTTGTGTGACCTCCCACCTCATGTGTACTACTATCTGTCTTTCTGTTTATCTACTCTGATAGATACTGTGATGACACAATATACAGAGCTCAACTGACTATTATGGGAACTGTGGAGAGTGATGAGGTCAGGCTAATTACAGGTGGAAGTCACCTCAACCTCCCTTTTCTCACGACTTTGAGTCTTCACCTCCCTATGTTTCTCTCTGTCACCCCCCCCCCCCCCCCCCCAACACATGCACACAGACATGTACACACAAGAGCAAGAGCTATACTGTATATATCTATAATATATATTCATCATGTAGTATATGGGCCTTACTTAATGTGTGTATGTCACCAGTGTGAGAGACAGAATATAGGTGGCCTGTCTTTTATTGGTCTTTAGCTCCCCTTAGTGGATTTTCTGTGTCAGCGTGACAAAACGCCGATTACTTTCATAAGACAATGACGTAATTCGAAACTAGATCCGACCATGAGATTGCCCGGTTTCACCTTTATGACTGCAGAATGTGCTGCAATATACCAAATACACCTAATAGATAAATTTGGGTTTCACGTGCGTTTTTTATGGACAGACCTCTCATACATAAAACAATAAAATAAAATAAAATACAATAAAATACAATAAAATACAATAAAATACAATAAAATTAAATAAAATAAAATAAAATAAAATTAAATAAAATAAAAAATCAGACAGTGAACAAAGTCTATTTCTAAAAGCTTATCTTGGCTGATCCTCTACGTCACTGCTTACTCACTCATTTTGTATAACCAGTCATAAAATAGATCAGACCAAAGGTCCGTCGGGGCGGACTTACCCCGAACACATCATCTGCAGTACATATACAGATCGTGATGCACCTGTCCGCCCGCCTCCAGCCGCGTTAACCCTACTTTGTAATAATTAACCATGAGCTCATTTCACTTTTCTGTTTCTTTGGGAAGTTGCTGTTTTTATCCGACACGGGGTTTTGTACGCATTGCCCAGTTTTGAACTGAACGTCTGAAACAGACGACACAAGCAAGTCACGGCACGTAAGGGTTCGACTCGTGTATTTATACACGTTGGACTCCTGTTGTGAGTGCATCGGTTTAGCTCAATGGTTACATCTTACCCTGAAGTTTCTATCCTACGGACCGCGGGCTGCAGGGTTCGACCACGGGCGCTGTCCGATGTTTTGTGTCACTTCCCAGTTCTGTGAAAAAAATTGTTACAGCCTGTAAACTTCTTAATTGTGCTCCTTCTTGACAAGATCTGAACACAAAAGATTCGTCTGTGGAGACATGACCTCTTATACTCTTGTTATGATGTTTAAACCCACACTATTAACCACCTTTCACAGCATTCACTCTAATTCTGAAAACAAATAAAACACATTTCCATTGTTCTGAGCGTGATTTGTCCTCCTGAGAAATAACATCTCAGTGTGGTTCTTGTTATGGACGTCTTGCTCTTAGTGAAAGCAGCTCAAATATTCAGGCTTTTCTCCAGCAGAAGTCGCTGTAAGAGGGCTCAACATTGAACAATGGCTTTAACCTGATCTCTTGGTTTGATTGGAATAGAACTCCTTAGAGTCTGCCAAGTGGAAAAAGTTAAAATACGCTATTTTTACGCCGACATAGCCAATAAGGCATTTTATAACGATCTGAGTTTATAATACGTGCTGACTTATTTCAGACACAATTGGAATCGGGAATTTGTAAATCCTCTGACAGTTGTGCAGAAATGTATTACGTCTACTTGTCATTTTCAGCAACGGGGCTTAATTAATTAATTCATTCATTCATTCACTATTACACTCTTAGTGTTACTAACATTCAAATTTAATTCTCAGGTAGTTTGTTGAGTTCTTTTGAACATTTTGTAAGGCATAGTATAAATATATAGGTACATCAGGTAATGTTGGATTGTAAAACAGAACAGCATTATACTTCTGCCCTTTAAAGTGTAAGTCAAAGTTATTAGTGCTTTGCATGGATACACATCACTAAATTCATCCATCCATCCAATGTCTATCACCGCTTATCCTTGCAGGATCACAGTTTGCTGGAGCTTATCCCTGCTGACATTGGACGAGAGGCGGGGTACACCCTGGACAAGTCGCCAGTTCATCACAGGGCTGACACATAGTGTGTGTGTGTGTGTGTGTGTGTGTGTGTGTGTGTGTGTGTGTGTGTGTGTGTGTGTGTGTGTGTGTGTGTGTGTGTGTGTGTGTGGTAAGCCTTGTAATTTTGATCAAATAAGCCCATTCTAATATTAGCCAATATTAGCCCATCACAATAATTGTTTGACAATGTCAAACAATAAAGCAAATATTGGCTATACATTTTGTGTGGTGGTGGCTTAACAAATAAGTTTAATGAAGCAACAATGTTGATGCATGCAGGTGTAGTCTACTCTTCCTCACTCACTTTGTTTAATCTATGGTTTTATTCTTGTCCATGATGGATTTAATAAATAGAATGACATGCAAGAAACAGAGAGCCAGATCAAGGGAGGGTGAAAAGCAGGGATACTTTGTAAGGAAGAAAATATACCACAAGTGGAGTGAGCACAGTATAAAGGGAGTTATTGATTAATAAATTAAGATATCATAACAAATCATGGGCCAACGAGGAACCTCAGACATGTATTTATACTAAAGACATCAGTTTAAAATCATTTTTGAACTGTGTTATTGAAATCAAGTGCATACATTAATGACACTGTTCCAAATAACACATCACTGAAAATAGGTTTTATTTTTTATTTATTTATTTATTCAAATTCTGACGCATGCTTTGTAAAATTATAGCCTAACACACTTAATCTCTTCAAATAAAGAAAGTAGACACACTGAGGAGTTTGGAAATGGATCTCACGTTGGGTTATTTTTTTCAAATTGATAACAAGAACGAGACTTCAAGATTAGACCAACTGTCCCAATATACTGTACCTGAATTCACCCTACATGTACATTAATCAACAGGAACAAAATATCATACGTAGTCTTCCACCACAGGATCACCACAAAAATAATTATGAGGAGTTTAATGAGACTGATGCGATAAAGGACGTGATTTAGAAAGCTACTCCCCAACACAGATTACTGATCACATAATGAATCTGATTATAGAATATTTACACATTATTATAACATCACACTGTAACTTTGCACGGTGAGCAGCTGCTATGACAACAAATATGCAATAGATGGCGTAATAGGACCAAAGATTAAAACAAGACTGAGAACACAACAGACGATAAATAATGGCCTCTGATTAGGACAACGTCGCAACGACAGAAACTTAAATGGATTCCTGATTGGTGCCTCGGTGTTTCTCAATTAATGAGTTTTAAATTAGTTTAAATGCTTGTTTGAGGCATATTCCGGGAGGACAGGCCTTTAATGATTACATGATTTAATCCCATAGATTAATATACAGAATAGATTTATTATCACATCTTCATCCTTTTAAAAACAGCATCACAAACAATACAACTAATCTTCCCTTGAGTTGCTGATCACAAGTGGTAGAGTGATAATCAATCACTAATAGTTTTATTTTAAGATATTGAAACTATTTTAAAATATTAAAATGACAAATTATTTAAAATATCGTGTGTTGAGCTATGTTCAACACGTTCTCAGACACACTACGTCCTTTAAAGCGCGCTTTAGCTTGAGACGCGCAAAGCCGTCCAGATAGAAAGAGTTTGGTGTGTCAATATACTTTATCATTAAAGTTAATTATCACACTGATATATTAAAAGAATGATAAAAAGATGAAATAAAAGTGATTAAAGACTTTAAAAAAATATTCTAACATGTTTTATTGCTGAGAGAAGTCGCTGAGGGTCTAGTTATTTTGTACACATTTTAACAGTAATAGACAGCACCCAGGAGATGGCGCCACCAGATCACAAATGAATTTAAAGTATATTGGCCTACCCTATGTCCATTGTGGGTCAAATTAAACTAATCCAATAGCCTACCTGCTCAAATAAAAACTCTTAAAAAGAAACATACCTTATTTATCTGTAAGCTTGAAAGAACAAAACAGAAACGTTTACAAGTCTTGAGTCTTCTCCGTTCTTGATCCCCCCACCGCCACCTTCTCATCATCCTCTGACACGGTGGAGTAACAGGTCACGGTCAGGTGGTTGTTAAACGGTAGTTCAGAAAAAGTAATGGCTGTCTCTCTGTCGGACAATGGGGTGAGCGAGGCGATAGGGGCGGATGAGACCGGCTTAATGCTCCGTGTAATGCATGTTAATGTAACAGGCACCGAGGGAGCGCCGGACGGAGTACTTTGGGATTATTTATCACTAAACATTTGTATTCTTCCGTCGGAGAACGGTTGATCCCGGATAGCTGCACACTAATCCTTCACTCCGTTAATTAAAAAGAAGGGGAAAGCAATAGAACTGGTGGTGGTGATTTTTTCCTTCTCCAGAAATGATTATATTTCTGGAGAAGCTTAACCATCTGCTTGAGGTTAAATCTGCAAGCAGATTGTGTTTTCTACTTATTTAAACCTGGGGATTTACATTTTTTTTTCCTGAAAAGGGGATGGTGTTGTGTTTGGGGACTGCTTTTTGGGGAGATATGGCTATAGGTTGGGGACATTTCTTGTGCCTAGGGACAAGTACTTAAGTCGTAACCTTTGTCATCCTCCTTAAATACAAGAGTCGACATATTATATGCTACAACAGTTACACCCACCTCCCTTTCCCAAAGTTATTATTCACTAAGTTTATAAGATAAATGTCAATCGCTGTCAACAAATGTAAGAAGTCCCACCAGGCCCGTTCGATTTTTCTCATATGAGAAGATCCAAACAACATCAGACAACAATGTCGCTTGGTTTCCATAATTATCATCACAAAGGACCAACCATCAACACAGTTTTCAGCACAGGATGCTCAGATTTCGGGGGCAGTTTGACAGACATGCGTCTATTGTCAAATAAAATGCTTCTCCTGGGAAATATAATATTTGTTTCTTGCTTCTTCATCTCACATCTCCTTCTCGCTTGTGCCCCTTCTTTTTTGGCTATAACAACCCCTGCCTTGCTCGGTGGACAAGGCTGTGTCGTCAGTCCCAAGAAGAGACTCTCAGATTTCAACCCATCGTTTTACATTAAAATGCAACTCGTGTCTGTCTGGACACGAACCCGACTTCACAAAGGCGTCCTTTAGTTTCTCTCTCACTTTCTCCTTCCTTCTCTTTGTGGCTCAGTGGTTGTCTAACTCAACAGGATTAACAGGGAAAAGATTAGATCTGAACAAACATGTGCCGCGGTGGAAAGAGGCCCGAGTTGTCCTCTTTGTCCTATAATAACTATAATGCTCAGTGGTACCTCTCATCCACTAAAGTCTAAATGTTTAGCCCTCGAAAACATCCCTCAGGATCTCCATCATCCCCAAACTGTAAACACATCACCTATGGGATGTTTATCAAATCCCTCCTGTAATACCTGATTAGAGCCAAGTGTGATTGAGGCTTTATGACATTGCTTTTATGTTGATTATGATAATACATGTTCAGGGCAACTTAAACGAATTAAACTGGTGTAATGCGCATTTGCATGAGTTTATCACCCGTACGTGATTGCCACAGCAATCATTTTAAGCATCCAGTTGTAGCTCTCACTCATTTAAATGTTGATTGAAAATGAGTATCCTGACCCGTCAAAAATGATTTTTGTAAATCCCAATGTCATGTATGATGATTGATAAATGGGACTTTTTTTTCTGTGTGTCTATTCATCTTCAAAGGACTCTCATAAATAGGGCTTATAACATCCCAGGAGAATACTGGTAATGGCCACTGGCCTATTTCAAGCATAATGGCAACGTGTAATAGTGGAACCCCAGAAGCTATAATGGGGTTATAATGTATCAAAGTAAAACAATGTTAGCTACCACAGCCATCCTGGTCCTATAGGGCACTGCATGACAAATCCTTGTCCATCCTCATCCGTTCAGTGCAGCCTAGAAAACGACACCCACAACACAATTTGTTCCCTAATCCAAATCTGGCTCTGATGTCTGGTGTCAAGTTTACGCCTTCTCGTCTCTTTAATGGGTCAGAGGAACAGACATGAGGATGTGAAAGGGTTAAACGTCTTCAGTAATTAGAGTCGGCGTACTCCAATACGGAGCTGAGAGAGGCTACATCCACCCCATTCTCTCTCTCTCTCTCTCTCTCTCTCTCTCTCTCTCTCTCTCTCTCTCTCTCTCACCCCACCACACACACAGGCACACACAGACACTCACACGCGCCTCCCCACCAGTTCCTCCGAGTGTCTAATACACTGGAAAATCAAAGCGCGAGCCTCCCCCGCTCACACACCAGTGTTGCGCGTGGAGCACAATAGAGAGGGAAATAGGTGCTTTCACTTTCCTCTGCTTTCATCTCCCGTCTCCTCAGCGTGACCAGCCAATAAAGTTATCTATCGATCTTTTTTCATCTGGGACAGACTCTGATTTTAGCCTCAATTCTTTTTAGCAGCAGCAGACTGATTTTATGAACCAAAAGATGTCTGGCTGAGGACTTTACGCACGCCGCTGAAATGGATCACAGACTTTACAGATGCAGTTGGGTACCGGTGACTGGGCTGGTTATATGTCTGCTTCTGTGCGCGTGTGTCGTGGACCTCGTTCTTGCGCAAATTCGGTACTCCATTCCCGAGGAGCTGGAACATGGAGCTTTTGTGGGCAACATCGCTGAAGATCTGGGCTTGGACGTTGCCAAACTGTCAGCTCGTCGGTTTCGTATAGTCTCCGGAGCTAAGAAGCAGTATTTAGAAGTGAACTTGGAGAATGGCATTCTCTTCGTCAACGAAAAGATTGACAGAGAGGAGCTGTGTGAACGAAGCCCGAGTTGCTTTTTACACCTACAAGTGGTTATTGAAAACCCATTAGAACTGTACAGAGTGGAAGTGGAGATTTTAGATGTGAATGACAATTCCCCTAGTTTCCCATGGAGCGAGTTTAATCTCGACATCACAGAGTCGGCTGCGCCCGGCTCCCGCTTCCCTTTAGAGAGCGCACAGGATCAGGACGTGGGCACCAACTCCCTGCGCTCTTACCAGCTAAGTACAAACGCGCACTTCATACTGAATATCCAGACACGTAATGATGGAAGCAAGTTTGCTGAGCTTGTGCTGGACACCCCACTGGACCGGGAACAGCAGAAAAAACACGAAATGGTTCTGACTGCCTATGACGGGGGGTCACCAGAACGCTCTGGAACAGCACTGATAACTGTCACAGTGTTAGACGCAAACGATAACGTGCCCGTGTTTGACCGCTCAGTTTACCGTGCGAGCTTGGTGGAAAACGCACCGAGGGGGATGCTGGTGGTGAAACTGAACGCCACAGACCTGGATGAGGGCTCGAATGGGGAGGTGACCTACGCGTTTAGCGGGCACGCACCCCTCAAGGTGCGTGAACTGTTCAACGTGGACCCGTACATGGGTGAAATCAGAGTGAAGGGCGTTGTGGACTATGAGAAAGCCAGTGTATATGAGCTGTACGTGCAGGCAAAAGACCGCGGACACTCGGCTGTGGCAGTGCACAGTAAAGTGCTGGTAGACATCCTGGATGTGAATGACAACGCGCCCGAAGTCATTCTCACATCTGTCTCCACTCCTGTCCAGGAAGACGCGCCACCAGGCACGGTGATAGCGGTTATTAGCGTCATGGATCGGGATTCAGGAGAGAACGGGAATGTCGACTGCCAAATTCCGAGCAACGTCCCCTTTCAGCTGCATTCGTCGTTTAAAAACTATTATACTCTTGTTACAAGCGAGTTTCTGGACAGAGAAGCGGTGTCTGAGTACAACATCACCCTCACAGCCCGAGACTCGGGCTCTCCTTCCCTCTCCACCAGGAAAACCATCCTCGTTCAAGTGTCTGACATTAATGACAACCCCCCGCGTTTCTCTCAACCTTCATACACAGTTTATGTGACCGAGAATAATGCCCCCGGCGCCTCCATTTGCTCTGTAACTGCATTCGACCCCGATTCTAACCAGAACGCCTATCTGTCTTATTCTATTCTCGAGGGTCAGATTCAGGGCATGCCCGTGTCCACTTATGTCTCAATCAACTCTGACAACGGCAACATCTACGCACTGCGCTCTTTTGATTATGAGCAACTTAGAAACTTTCATATTCTGGTACAGGCGCAAGACGCTGGTTTCCCACCTCTCGCCAGTAATGTAACAGTCAACGTCTTTGTCTTGGATCAGAACGACAATCCACCTGTCATTGTATCCCCGCTTCCAAAAAACGGCTCCGTGGCCACAGAGGTGGTTCCGCGGTCAGTGGACGCGGGATATCTGGTTACCAAAATAACGGCGTTAGACGCGGATGCCGGGCAGAACTCCCGGCTGTCTTATCAGGTGTTACAGGCTACAGATCCTGGACTGTTCAGCGTGGCTCTATACACGGGCGAAATAAGAACAATTCGCAGGCTAGTAGAAAGAGACGCAACAAGACAAAGACTGGTAATATTAGTCAAGGACAACGGGCAGCCGCCGCTCTCCGCCACCGTCTCCATTGTCCTCACAGTGGTAGACAGCGTCCCCGAGTCTCTGTCAGATTTCGGTGACCTCACACTGAGCCCACAGCCCCCCTCAAACCTTGCTCTGTACTTGATCGTGTCACTGAGCACAATATCTTTAATTTTCCTGGTGGCAATTATCATACTGGCTGCTGTCAAGTGCTACAAGGACAGGGAGACCCTCAGCGGATACAACCTCCCCCCGTTCGCCTGCTGCTGTTGCGATGGATTTCAGTCAGAATCGCCTCCGGAGGTGTTGAAAAAATCCAACCTCAACCTGCAGATTTCATCCGCGGCTAAAGTGCCTACGAACTGTATGGAGGTTAATGGAAACAGTAGTCTCTCACAGTCATATTGTTATAAAGTGTGTCTGACTCCCGAATCAGCCAAAAGTGACTTTATGTTCCTGAAGCCGTGCAGCCCCGGCAGCACACCGAGGAACAACGAGGCGAAGAGCGCAGAAAACTCATGGAACGCGCAAAGCCGGAGCGCGTCTGTGAACAACGGAGCAACTACTCCCAATGAGGTACAGTTAATTCAGCGTCTAGTATAAGACGCGAGAGTTTATGTGGATTATATAAATCCACCTGTTTGACTCACTGACACAACAAAATCCATCTCATGTATCGATCTAATAAAGAATCATGACATGTGACACTCTCCCATGAAGGTCAAATGCCAGACAGATTCAAACTTGGCATGGTTTTCTTCTTTTCTCACTCTGGTGTTACACATCATTTTGTCTCCATGACTTTTTCTAATTATGACGATGATTTCTCCTAATTGTGCAGCCCATGATAATAATGTTTGGCACCCTGGAAATGAAATGAGAGTTGCGAGATTAAATTTTAATTGACACGGTGGTGAAATTGTGAAACCCCATTCTGCGAGGAGCATATTCTGTGCACATATCGTGTTTTAATATCTGCATAGAATGAAGTGAGATATCAATTACTGTGTGAGAGGAAGAGGAGATTCAAGACGATCAGTATCTATTCACTCTTGGCAACATTTCTTTCATCAAAAAAGAAAAAACACGACACGTGGAAAAGCTTTTAATAATTCATTAATTTGATTTTTTTTTAAAAAATTGTTTGTGACCTGCAAGATGAATGTCTCCAGGTTATTTATGCAACGAGGGGGTACACACCTGCCTCCAGTGCATCTTGAGGAGTTTGAACAAAAAGTCAAGGTTACATACGTGAGGGACAAGGTGAATGGCAGTAGTGTGAATTTATTTACCTTGGGTTTAGACAGTTGTTGTTCGACCATTCGGGCTTCGGACACGCCTTCTTGCTCTCAAACTAATAATATAGGACAGATAACCTCACTAACTATGCCTCAAGGGCAAAAACACGGCCGCACCATTATACTACACACAATGTGGCGTATTCGCAAGAGGGGGCTGTCCATTATTGATGAAAAATGGCAAATAGTCGGTTTTGGGGAGACAGGGGAGGACATTAAGAGGGGAGGGGGCAAGGAGAAGGAGGGGGTGCAAGGACATTGCTGGACTGAGACGTGGACCGCCTTTAGATCGGCAGCAGCGTTGTCCTCTGTGTGCGTAGAGAGAGAGAGAGAGAGAGAGAGAGAGAGAGAGAGAGAGAGAGAGAGAGAGAGATGTGGCTTCATATTTTTCGAGCAAGGCTGGGGAGGAGGGGTGTAATGGAAGAAGGGGGAAGGATGACGACAAGGAGAAATTAAAATTTACGGTGGCATGATGTCTATCAGTGTTTTCTAATTCTTATAGACGTGGCAACAGAGCAGTAATATGTGCTTACTGCTCTGTTGCCGCCTCCCCGCTCCCAGTGAAACGCAGAGGGACAAAGACTCGGTGCCATGATACCCGACTCCACCAGACAGACTGAGAAATGTCAGTTCGGTCATTGGCACAGACACCTCTGGCCGCAAGAGGGATTTCGAGGTCACGATGATTGTTCTGCCTGCAGCTATGCTCCTTAAGGAGAAACTGTCCTTCTTGTCTTTAATTGGTCCCCCCCCTTGATTCACCCGGTGGTGTCCCTCAGCGCACCCACGTGAGTCGTCGTGAGGTCGTCAGTGACACATTAAATTTCAAAGGCAAATCGCAATGAAACTATCTGAGCATCGCAAGTGCACGGGCCCGAGTGCGTTGATGAATTGAAGGTGAAAAGAGAGATTAAACACACATCCGAGCGTGTAAGACAAGCAGGACAGGTGCGTGCACGTGTCTGCTATGCTATGTTATGCGTGTTTATCGCAGCTGCAAGCGCCGCAAACTTTTCAAGGCTTTCTGGGAGACTTTTAATTAAAAACCTTGCTCGAGGAGCATCAGGCAAATATTAATGTAAAATGATGCATAAAATCCACAAAACAATGACGTGGGTAATTTTCTTAATTTCCTCCCTAGTACGGTTTCCTTTGAAGATTAAGATCATGTCTCGTTTCATCCCGGTGGGGTTCTAATTGGTTTTGTGCGTTGACGAGGGGTGTATTTTGAATACCGATTCTAATAATACACTAACGTCACATTCTCCTCGCTAACGACTTTAATTGAGTTAATAGAGCGTGCAATCCATACTATGAGACTGGGAATAAACACCAATCGGGAGCTCTTCTTCACCCCTCCCGCTGCGCCACAGAGGATAAAGGCAAAACTAAGTGACAGGCGAGTAGTAGCTGAAGGCAACAGCAACCTCTGCTCTTAAAAATGTGTGCCACAAAATATCCACAGGGCGGCAGCCACGATCCACGGGAAGAGAGTCATGTTTCTACATCAGGACGAACATTAAGATAGACTGCTGCTCATGTAATTTATCAATGACTTCTTCTGATTCAAGATTGTTATCAAATCTGATTTGATTTCAATTTATTTTGAAGAGAGGCATCAAAAATACACCTGCAGCAACATTACACTATACAGAGATGGGGATTTTGTCGTTTTTTATTAGGCTAAATTGAAATTAAATAATTTTTTTCCCCTTCTTTGTTTCTGCAGTTGAAGGCACCAAACACAGACTGGACCCTCACAAAGAATCAGAACTCCTCTATTAAAAGGTACCATTTTTGACTTTTGAACTTCACCCAATATAAAGCAAACTTATGTGTTTTTAAACATTACATTGAGGACAAATACAACGCTCACATAACGAGCTGAGGCATAGAGCCATGCCTAAAAATCACTCTGTTAAAGGGATATACCTTAGATACTGAACAAGTAATGTCTTCTTTGCAGTTATAACTCTATCAACATGGATGGCACCCTCATGCGAAAAGCCATGCATGCAGACCCAGAAAACTATGTCACCTCCATGGCACCTGGACAGTACTGGACCTGGGGAACTCACATGAAAGGAATGAAAGGTCAGAGCAGAGCACAAACAGCTTTCAAAATGACTCATTTGTGGTTATGATTGTATTTACAGTAGATTATGTGAATCCAAATTTAAATAGTGCAAACAACACAGCACATCTCCACATAGTGGCACATAGTCTTACCTCATCTCCATCATCAAGTAGGTTTACATTCATACATAGACTTCAATGGCCCTGTTTTTGTATTTTTGTTGTATTTTGTTTCTACATTTGTTGCATGTCTTTGTTCACAGTCCAGATCGCTCAAAATTGCTATACAAATGAAATAAAAATCAATATTGTCACATAAAGTAGTTGCTTCTCCTCTTCTTTCTTCTTATCTATGTCATCCTCCAGAGTATAAAATGTCTCCTTCAACCAGTGGGGTCCCCTCTCGCCCCTGGACTCCTCGATGCACACCTCCTCCTCAACAGCAGCAGCCATCAATGCCCTCCCACCCTCACCCACACCCTCACCCACACCCACACCCACACCCACCACCTGACTACCACCATAATGTGTACATCCCCGGGACACCATCAGGCTTTTGCACCCTAAGGCCAGCAGCCCAGCGAAGTGAGCTGGACGTCCACAATTCCTTCTCCACCTTTGGCAAGAGGCGACGTCTTCAGATGTCACCCCAGGGAGAGGCGGCGATTATAAATAATGACCTGTACAATGACTGACTTCTCGATAACTGTCCAAATGGTTGATAAAATGATGGATGTTTTCATATTAATACAGACGCAGAGACCATTGAGTAGTATATTAATGAACTTATGCCATACAAATGCTAGGCCTATGAAAAAAGAACAGAGTTGACCGAGAAATAATCAATCAAGAAGACTTTTGGATAAAATGTGGAAGGAAAATTAATTCTGATGGCTATTTATGTGACAAACCACTGTAACATGGCCAATGTATGTGTCTGCCTATTATTGTTATTGTTGTTGTTATTATTATTATTATTATTTAGACAATCAAATCGCAGCAGCAATTACATCCAAAATATTTTGAAAAAGCATTAGTGGACAATAATTTTGCACATTCTTGAATTTATATTTTTGGTTTTTATAAAAAAAATATTTCCTTTTGTATGTTTGTTTGCTAACAGAGCTTGTGTGAACATGACCAATAGTATGTTAATGTATATGCAAGCTGCAACATGATGCAGATAACTGTAAAGACGGGGATTATCCCCACAAATGTACTGTAGACATTTATGAAAATAAAGTATTTTTTCCATATGGTCTTTTAAGTCTCTTAAACACGCATGTTTGGCCTGCTGTAATTGATCCAATGCCAAAACCCAACCCACACGCCATGCATGCATACACACTCAAACACATATTCCATCAAGCTACACACATAAAGCGCTCAAGTTTCCGAGATCAATGCTTAATTAGCTTCAGTCAATTATTTCGGGATGGAAAAGTTCCACCGCTACTCCTACAAGAAAGCTTTTCGCCTTGGTAAGCTGTTTTCCACGGTGAGGAATAAACATAGTAAAATGCTAACATATGCTAATTGGGGTGCTTGCATTTCCATTTGCCCGCAGAGAATAGTGGGGTTCATTAACTGAACAAAGAGAACCTCCTCACTCGAAATACCACTTTAATTAAGACCACGAACACGAATACATGTGTTAGTGGAAGGGGCGCTCGGCTCCAAATGTCACACCTGGATGTGAGCTAAGAGGCCTGTAACTTCTCTCTCTGTGCCCTTTTGCGTCTTACTTCCCAGGGAATTAGTTCCTACCATCAACAGATGAGAGTTGGCCACCGGCCAGAAACGAACAGGGTAATTGGGTCGTTGTATGGCTCAGATTGAAAATAATTCCGTTAATAAGGAAATGTGTGTCCGCAGAGAGCATGGAGGGTAAGGTGATCCATAGAGAGGGATGAAGGGACAGCTGTTTCTAGGTCAGCTTGGCTTACTTTTATATGAGTGAGGAATGGAGCTCTATTCCTGTCATGGCTGGTGTTTTTCTCGCTCGCTGCTTCAATAACGACTTTAAAGATAAAATAGTAGATCTAATAATAGTTATTTTAGAATCGATAAACAAAGCAGAATACCGCTCCATGGTTGGTGAAATTGTAATGACATGTTATTATGATTATAGACATAAAAGATATAAAAACTCTAATCTTTTAAAGCATCATGATGCTCTGCTCTGTCATTTTGCATGCTTTAACCACGTTGGTCATTTGTACTGGGAGCTGTCCATTGCCGTGGTGCTGAAATTGTTCTTGACCGGTGGTTCTATCCCAGCCAGTTGCAATCTCACCATGTGTCCACCAGAGGGCGCGTAAGGCACTAAAACAGTTGGTTGGATTTAATGTTTTGGAGGCATCTTCCTTCTCATACGCAAATAAACAAATCTTAAAACGACATTAGGCCAGTCTCGTGTATTCAGATACCGTAATATAGTAAAAGTAGCAGTACATAACAAAACCTCAGTTGCAACAATCTTACTTCAATTTATTTGAATAAAAATACTAGAAAACAGCTGTAAAATGAACATGAAGTATCTAAAAATAATACTTTATGCAAAGCAAGAATTGCAAGAATCTTTTTGCAACTGGTCATAGTAGAGTTCATCATAACATATTTTTAAATTTACTTAATATTGAGAATACTTAAAGAGTACCTTAGCAATGCATTACATTTTATAAACTGATGTCTTTATTTTACAAGCAATGTAAATCTACAAGTAATACGTTACTATAGCTCTCAAAAAGTACTACCACAAAAGCACTGAAATTTCAAATACTTGCTCAAATTAAGTACTTGAGTATGTGTTTTACATCTCACTACTGATTGAGCACAGACTTTAAAAATAAATATTGTTGTCATGTGAAAACCCACAAGGATGCTTGTGAAACCATTTTCATTCCAGTATGAAATAATGCAGATATCTATGATTAATTATTGACCACACACTGAAACGGTTCACTCAGTTTTTTTTAATTAAGGCAGACAAATAGTGGATGAAATTCATACCCAGGAGCAGTAAATGTGCCTGTGGTGATCTGGCTGGATTTGTCCAGCAGAGGGCATATTTGAGTAAGAATCATTACACACACAAACACACACACACACACACAAAACCCTCATGGGTTGGAGAAATAAATTAATGTTTCTTTGTAAACTTTGAGTCTTTGGCCAGGGGCTGGGAGGCTGCAACGAGGTAATCCAAAACAATGTCAGAAAATAAAAAGGAGCTTGACTGAATCTGTTTGGGGGAAGAAAAAAAGTACAAAGTGGTGGCAGGAGAGGCAGATGGAAAAGCTCTCCTCTGCATTGCTTTATTTGAATAAAAAGGAGAAATAGCTCTTGTTCTCAATCAGTTGAATTTGATTAACATCAGACTAAGGGATGAATAAAACCACAGACATGAACATATTTCACTACTGAAAATGTGCAGATGTTCGTTCAATTAGCTAAATAATCTGCAGTCCACATAGAAACAGCCATAAATTTTGGGCGTGACATCATCGTGGCTCATATTAGCAGATAGTGCTACAGGTTGGTTGAAATATTGTGCTTTTCCAAACAAAAAGCGAATTAAAAAAATGTTATGTTCAGTCATATTTGTTAGCAAGTCTAAGTTACTGACAATAATTGAATATGATTGAATTGAATGATGTCTCAAATCTAAAAGTACAGAGAGAACAGAGGCTTCCTGGAGGAGCTATGAGTGAGGACACACAGGTGTATGCTGTTGAAGTCTGTCTGGCACTCTAGGTGCATAAACGAGGTGTGAGACACAGCTGGAATATACAAACTATGGTAGGAGCAAGATTCTACTAATGTGTTTCTTTTGTATTCATAAGTTTTATTAGTTATTTAAGATTATGTGTGTCTGCCCTACACCCTGTTTAATGCCTTGTAAAGCGCTGTTCTAGCTGCATTCCTTCATGACATTTCCCCTTGATAGTACTTACTGTATGTCACGTTATGACTTAAATTAAAAGTACATACATAAGCTGTCATGAACATTGCTGTGGTTTCCTGATAGACGATACAATAAGACTGTAACAAAACAAAGGACAGATGATGCAGCTGTGATACATCATCATCATCATCAAACATCATTTCATTGATGTTTTAAAACATTGACTCATGCATAAAGCGTGGATGTCTCATGCTTCATTCAAAATTGCATACTTTTTTTTTAGTTTGTGTGTACTGCAGCTGCTCTTTACAAAGTACATACTGTTGCAAGTATTCATTCGGACATACTATAACGTTGGTCATAACATTGCATCTTGAACTTTGACCCTCGTGCTCATCCATTCATTGCAGACTTTATTAATTCGAACCACGAATAGCACAAAATAGGTATTACATTATGGTTAATGTCATCTGTCAATAAGTGGTCATCTATCTGTCTTTGCTCTCAGTATAGACTAGCTTGGTTTTTGTGACACTAATCGAATCACTTTTCACAAAAATATAACAAATATAATTAACATATGAGAAATGGCAGTGATTATGAGGAAGAAAGCATTTTGCCTGACAGGTTATAGTTTAGCATGTCTTCAAAAATGCACAACTGACTCCGGTTACATATCAATCACTGTCAGGAAACCCCATTTTGCAAAGTTTACCGACAACAAAGCTGATTCTAAAACAGCTGCTACACTATGTACAATCTCTATCACATGGTGTCACTGTTGACTATGAAAGCAAAATACTCCTCCTCAAATCATGACACACCCATTCATGAATGGTGCAGGACACAGCTTTGTTGGACATGTGATTTTTATTTCTGAGTTAAGAATATTAGAAATTCAACCTGCGATATGTTCCAAGATATTTAATTAGATTTCACATAGTAACACAACATCACGTTTTTAGAATCTGGATAATTTCTTTTCCTGCTGACGAAAGGATGCATTTTTGGGCCACTGTCTTTGTCTTGTGTGCAGTGCCCGGCGCTTTGTCTGTGACACGGTACTCCATAGCGGAGGAGATGGAGAGAGGCTCTGTTGTGGCCAATCTTGCTGCGGATTTGGGACTTGAGCCTGGAGGTTTGGCAGAACGCGAGGTAAAACTTGATATTTTCCATAATAAAAAATATCTAGATGTCAACAAAAAGACAGGGGAGTTGTTTATCGTGGAAAGGATGGACAGGGAATATCTTTGTCCGAAATTAGCATCCTGTTTTCTAAAGCTTGATGTGATCATAGAGAGCCCTTTGCGTATCTTCAACATTGAACTAGGGATAACAGACATGAATGACAACGCTCCACATTTTCGACGAGACAGAGTAGAGCTCGACGTTTCAGAATCGGCATCACCGGGAGAGAAATTCTCCCTGCCTAATGCTGTGGATCCAGATGTTGGCATGAATACAATTAAAACATACAAACTCAGTGTCAGCGAACATTTCACCATCGAAATTCAGACGGGCAGTGATGGAACTCAATATGTTGATTTGGTGTTGACCAAGTCTTTAGACAGAGAGGAGAATGCTGTTCATAATTTAGTATTGACTGCTGTGGACGGCGGGGTCCCTGAGCGCTCCGGCACTGCCAATATTATTGTTAGAGTGCAAGATACAAACGACAATCCTCCTCGGTTTGACAAGCAGGTTTACACGATTAATATGACAGAAAATGCTCCGATCGGAACCTTAGTGATGAAGCTTAACGCTACAGATCTTGACGACGGCCTCAATTCAGATATAGTGTACTCATTCACACTTTACACGTCGGAAAAAACGCAAGATATATTTGCATTGGATCCTAACACAGGGGAGATAACTGTGAAGGGAACTATTGACTATGAAGATATGAAATTTTATGAGATGCACATCGAGGCCAGAGACAAAGGGACGCATCCCTTACTGGGGCAATGTAAAGTAGTCGTCCATGTGATGGATATGAATGACCATTACCCGGAAATTACCATACAATCTGTTAAAAACACAGTGGATGAGAACATCCCAATTGGAAGTGCCATTGCTCTGATAGGCATAAGTGACAGAGATACTGGCCAGAACGGAAACGTGAGCATATTTATTAATGAGAACCTGCCTTTTATTCTTAACCAATCATTAGACAGACCCATGCATTACAAGCTCATTGTGTCTAAACCCTTGGATCGTGAATCAATGCCTGAATATGACATCACACTAATTGTGACTGATGCAGGGACGCCGCCATTATCTGACAACGAAACGATACATTTGCATTTATTGGATGTTAATGACAATGCGCCACAGTTCCCTCAGTCATTTTATACTATACGTGTAACAGAGAATAACGCACCTGGGGCCTTGCTCAGTTCCCTCACTGCCTTTGACCCTGACCTCCATGAAAACCAGTATCTAGTTTATTTCATCCTAGAGAAGGAGATAGCCAACACCTCCATGTCCATGCTGTTCTCCATCAATCCAGAGAACGGTAATCTTTACGCACTAAAAACTTTTGACTATGAGATTGAGAAGGACTTTCTTTTCCACATTGAGGCCAGAGACTCCGGCTCTCCTCCACTCAGCAGTAATGTGACCGTCCACATCATTGTTGTGGACCAGAACGACAACGCTCCAGTTATTGTCTCTCCGTGGCGCGCACACGGTTCAGTGGTGGAGGAAAAGATCCCCAGATCCACTGATAAAGGCTCTCTGGTTGCCAAGGTGATAGCCTTAGACATTGACTCGGTGCACAACTCTCGGATTACGTATCAGTTTCTACGTGTGGCTGATGCCACCTTGTTCAGTCTGGACCAATACAACGGAGAGATCCGGACTATGAGGATGTTCAGTTACAGAGATCCGCGCCACCAGCAACTGGTTGTTGTTGCAAAGGACAACGGTGACCCTGCTCTCTCTGCTACAGTCACCATCAAGCTGTCCACGATGGAGACTGCTGTTAAGGCCTACTCTGACATGACTGAGGTGCCTCTGCAATACGACATCTTTTCAGACCTCAACCTGTATTTGGTCATCGGTCTGGGCTCGGTGTCATTTCTCCTGCTGATCACCATATTGGTCACCATCGTGCTCAAGTGTCAGAAACCCAAGGCCAGCAAAGCAGCTCCTCCCAGCAGGAACAGTGTGATCAGTGAGAGGAACTCCACCATCGCAGATTCCACTCTGGTCTCCAACGATGCCTACTGGTACAGTCTGTTTCTAGCAGAGACCAGGAAAGGAAAGCTGGTGGTTAGACAGCCTGTGCCAAAGGGCTCCAGATACATTGTGTCCAGTATACCAAGAGGAACAGGATTGACAGACACTAGTGACTCAGCAGCTTCTACTCTGCAGGTGAGAGTCCAATGTACACATTTGCTTTTACATTTATCATTAATATATATTAAGTGATATTTCTTCGTTTTAGATTTTTTAAAGTCTTTCATCTTTAATAAGTTAAGGTCATAATAATTCTGATTAATCTGGTAATGATACTATATTAAAGATCATATTGAGAAAAAAAATGAACGGATTTTAGATGTGCATGATGTTAAATGCAGCTTAAAGAGTCCTGTAAAATCTAAAGGATGGCGCTGTTTTGTTAGTAAAAGACCAGCTCATGAACGTCATGACAGTGAATCGTTGTCAGCAGCGCACATCATCAACCGGTCAGACAGCTCCGTGGTGCTGAAACTCTACTCCGAAAACGCACTCGCCAGTTTGAAAGCCGAATTATCGTCACGATTTAAAGTGTGTGGATATGTTTGGGATCAAGATCGTTAAATTAATATTCAATATTGCTTGAGTCGTACATTCTATCATTTGACGCGTGGTGAACCGGCACAAAACAATGGGATCCGTTATAACAATGGAGTCTTGCAAAAGGTGCGTGCAGCTCGTTATTTTTCTTTCGTTCGTTCGTAACACATCGACTTCAATGACTCATTATTCAATACCAGAGGAAATGAAAGAAGGATCAGTTGTCGCTAACCTTGCTGCTGATCTGAGTCTGGATGTTAAATCACTGAATCAGAGGAAGATGCGTCTTGACATCATTGCAAGTAAGAAATATCTGGACGTGAACAAAGAGACTGGTGAGCTGTATATTGTTGAGAAGATTGACCGGGAATATATTTGTTCTGCAAAGTCGTCATGTTATCTCAGACTGGAGGTGATACTGGAAAACCCACTCAGAATTTTTAATATAGAACTAGAAATTTTAGACATGAATGACAACGCCCCACAATTTCGAAGAGACGCCATTCATTTAGACATATCTGAAGCGACGCCGAAAGGAGAGAGATTTTCTCTCAGTAATGCAGTTGATCCCGATGTTGGAATTAATTCAGTAAAAACATACCATCTGAGTGAAAGTGAATATTTTAATATTGAAGTTCAGACAGGACGAGATGGCTCAAAATTTGCCGAACTGATCTTAACAAAGGCCTTAGACCGAGAGCAGCGAGCTGTTCATAATTTAATACTCACAGCTGTAGATGGAGGAACACCTGCTCGTTCTGGCACTGCAAGTGTTATTGTTCATGTTTTAGACACAAATGATAATGCACCTACATTTGACCAAGAGAGTTATAATATAAGAATAATGGAAAATTCTCCCATTGGAAGCCTTGTTATTCATCTTAATGCAACAGACTTAGATGAAGGGTCAAACTCAGAAATCACTTACTCATATAGTTTATATACATCAGAGAAAACACAGGAAACATTTAATCTGAATCCTTCCTCTGGTGAAATTACTGTAAAAGGAATGTTAAATTATGAAGACTTCAGGATTTATGATATGGAAGTTATAGCAACTGATAATGGAGCCAGTAGTTTATCAGGACAATGTTCTATAAAAATTCTGGTTGAAGACATGAATGACAACCACCCTGAAATATCTATCAAATCCTTTCAGAGTCCAGTGACTGAAAAAATAGAATTAGACACAGTGATAGCTGTAGTTAGTGTCAGTGATAAAGACTCAGGTGACAATGGAGTGGTCGATCTCCATATTCCAGATAATATGCCTTTCAAACTGAGGGAGTCCTCTGATAACTATTATGAATTAGTGGTGTCAGAGCCGTTAGACCGAGAGAAGGTTCCAGAATATGACATCACTTTCACTGTTACAGACAGAGGTTCTCCTCCTTTGTCTGATAATGAAACTATGACGTTAGAACTGCTGGATGTTAATGACAATGTTCCACAGTTCCCTCAGTCATTTTATACTATACGTGTAACAGAGAATAACGCACCTGGGGCCTTGCTCAGTTCCCTCACTGCCTTTGACCCTGACCTCCATGAAAACCAGTATCTCGTTTATTTCATCCTAGAGAAGGAGATAGCCAACACCTCCATGTCCATGCTGTTCTCCATCAATCCAGAGAACGGTAATCTTTACGCACTAAAAACTTTTGACTATGAGATTGAGAAGGACTTTCTTTTCCACATCGAGGCCAGAGACTCCGGCTCTCCTCCACTCAGCAGTAATGTGACTGTCCACATCATTGTTGTGGACCAGAACGACAACGCTCCAGTTATTGTCTCTCCGTGGCGTGCACACGGCTCAGTGGTGGAGGAAAAGATCCCCAGATCCACTGATAAAGGTTCTCTGGTTGCCAAGGTGATAGCCTTAGACATTGACTCGGTGCACAACTCTCGGATTACCTACCAGTTTTTAAGAGTTGCTGACGCCACCTTGTTCAGTCTGGACCAATACAACGGAGAGATCCGGACTATGAGGATGTTCAGTTACAGAGATCCACGCCACCAGCAACTGGTTGTTGTTGCAAAGGACAACGGTGACCCTGCTCTCTCTGCTACAGTCACCATCAAGCTGTCCACCTTAGAGACTGCTGTTAAGGCCCATTCTGATATGACTGAGGTGCCTCTACAATACGACATCTTTTCAGACCTCAACCTGTATTTGGTCATCGGTCTGGGCTCGGTGTCATTTCTCCTGCTGATCACCATATTGGTCACCATCGTGCTAAAGTGTCAGAAACCCAAGGCCAGCAAAGCAGCTCCTCCCAGGGGGAACAGTGTGATCAGTGAGAGGAACTCCACCATCGCAGATTCCACTCTGGTCTCCAACGATGCCTACTGGTACAGTCTGTTTCTAGCAGAGACCAGGAAAGGAAAGCTGGTGGTTAGACAGCCTGTGCCAAAGGGCTCCAGATACATTGTGTCCAGTATACCAAGAGGAACAGGGTTGACAGACACTAGTGACTCAGCAGCTTCTACTTTGCAGGTGAGAGTCCAATGTACACATTTATTTTTATATTTATGATTAATAGATATTAAGCGACCTCATAATAACTATCTGGTGGCGATACTAAAATAAACATCACATTGTTTAAACTGAACCGGTTTTAAAAGTGCATGATATTAAATGCAACTAAAAGAGTCCTGTAAAATCCAAAGGATGGCGCTGTTTTTTAGCACAAGGCCAACTCGTGAACGTCATGACAGTGAATTGTTGTCAGCAGCGCACATCATCTACCGGTCAGACAGATCCGTGGTGCTGAAGCTCCACTCCGAAAAACGCAGTCGCCAGTTTGAAAGCCGAATTATCTTGAGGATTAAAATTGTGTGGATATATTTGGGATCAAGATCGTTACATTAATATTCAAGATTGCTGGAGTCGTACATTCTATCATTTGACGCGTGGTGAACCGGCACAAAACAATGGGATCCGTTATAACAATGGATTCTTGTAAAAGGTGCGTGCAGCTCGTTATTTTTCTGTCATTCGTTCGTCATACATCAACATCAGTGGCTCACTATTCAATAACAGAGGAAATGAAAGAAGGATCAGTTGTCGCTAACCTTGCTGCTGATCTGAGTCTGGATGTTAAAACACTGAATCAGAGGAAGATGCGTCTTGACATCATTGCAAATAAGAAATATCTGGACGTGAACAAAGAGACTGGGGAGCTGTATATTGTTGAGAAGATTGACCGGGAATATATTTGTCCTGCAAAGTCTTCAGCATCTTGCTATCTCAGACTGGAGGTAATACTAGAAAACCCATTAAGAATTTTTAATATAGAACTAGAAATTTTGGACATGAATGACAACGCCCCACAATTTCGAAGAGACGCCATTCATTTAGACATATCTGAAGCGACGCCGAAAGGAGAGAGATTTTCTCTCAGTAATGCAGTTGATCCCGATGTTGGAACTAATTCAGTGAAAACATACCATCTGAGTGAAAGTGAATATTTTAACATTGAACTCCAGACAGGTAGAGAAGGGTCGAAGTTTGCAGATTTGATCTTAACAAAGGCCTTAGACCGAGAGCAGCAAGCTGTTCATAATTTAATACTCACAGCTGTAGATGGAGGAACACCTGCTCGTTCTGGCACTGCAAGTGTTATTGTTCGTGTTTTAGACACAAATGATAATGCACCTACATTTGACCAAGAGAGTTATAATATAAGAATAATGGAAAATTCTCCCATTGGAAGCCTTGTTATTCATCTTAATGCAACAGACTTAGATGAAGGGTCAAACTCAGATATCACTTACTCATATAGTTTATACACATCAGAGAAAACACAGGAAACATTTAATCTGAATCCTTCCACTGGTGAAATTACTGTAAAAGGAATGTTAAATTATGAAGACTTCAGGATTTATGATATGGAAGTTATAGCAGCTGATAATGGAGCCAGTAGTTTATCAGGACAATGTTCTATAAAAATTCTGGTTGAAGACATGAATGACAACCACCCTGAAATATCTATCAAATCATTTCAGAGTCCAGTGACTGAAAACATAGAATTAGACACAGTGATAGCTGTAGTTAGTGTCAGTGATAAAGACTCAGGTGACAATGGAGTGGTCGATCTCCATATTCCAGATAATATGCCTTTCAAACTGAGGGAGTCGTCTGATAACTATTATGAATTAGTGGTGTCAGAGCCGTTAGACCGAGAGAAGGTTCCAGAATATGACATCACTTTCACTGTTACAGACAGAGGTTCTCCTCCTTTGTCTGATAATGAAACTATGACGTTAGAACTGCTGGATGTTAATGACAATGTTCCACAGTTCCCTCAGTCATTTTATACTATACGTGTAACAGAGAATAACACACCTGGGGCCTTGCTCAGTTCCCTCACTGCCTTTGACCCTGACCTCCATGAAAACCAGTATCTAGTTTATTTCATCCTAGAGAAGGAGATAGCCAACACCTCCATGTCCATGCTGTTCTCCATCAATCCAGAGAACGGTAATCTTTACGCACTAAAAACTTTTGACTATGAGATTGAGAAGGACTTTCTTTTCCACATTGAGGCCAGAGACTCTGGCTCTCCTCCACTCAGCAGTAATGTGACCGTCCACATCATTGTTGTGGACCAGAACGACAACGCTCCAGTTATTGTCTCTCCGTGGCGCGCACACGGCTCAGTGGTAGAGGAAAAGATCCCCAGATCCACTGATAAAGGCTCTCTGGTTGCCAAGGTGATAGCCTTAGACATTGACTCAGTGCACAACTCTCGAATTACCTACCAGTTTCTACGGGTGGCTGACGCCACCTTGTTCAGTCTGGACCAATACAACGGAGAGATCAGGACTATGAGGATGTTCAGTTACAGAGATCCGCGCCACCAGCAACTGGTTGTTGTTGCAAAGGACAACGGGGAGCCTGCTCTCTCTGCTACAGTCACCATCAAGCTGTCCACGATGGAGACTGCTGTTAAGGCCTACTCTGACATGACTGAGGTGCCTCTGCAATACGACATCTTTTCAGACCTCAACCTGTATTTGGTCATCGGTCTGGGCTCGGTGTCATTTCTCCTGCTGATCACCATATTGGTCACCATCGTGCTAAAGTGTCAGAAACCCAAGGCCAGCAAAGCCGCTCCTCCCAGCAGGAACAGTGTGATCAGTGAGAGGAACTCCACCATTGCAGATTCCACTCTGGTCTCCAACGATGCCTACTGGTACAGTCTGTTTCTAGCAGAGACCAGGAAAGGAAAGCTGGTGGTTAGACAGCCTGTGCCAAAGGGCTCCAGATACATTGTGTCCAGTATACCAAGAGGCACAGGGCTGACAGACACTAGTGACTCAGCAGCTTCTACTCTGCAGGTATGGAATAACCTCAATATAAATTGCAATGGGCCATGAATATGTGAATCACTAACTTTTATATTACTCACTTTTTGGACATGGTAATATTGAATATTCCAAGTTTGTATCCTTCTCAGGAACTTTATTTTACTGTATATACATCCAAATTGTTAAAATTTACATTGTTTTAGTCTTTTATTAGAGAAACACAATTTCTTTACACTGATTCAAATCCAAGTTGATATCCTGTTTTCATTTAAACATTTACAAAATGTTTTTTAAAGCAGACAAATTACTGGATTTTTTAAAAATCTTTCCATAAATAAGTTTTTTTTCCACACACTGTATTCAGGTCAGACTTAAATTCGATATGGCATAGGTGAGTGTTGCAAGTTGCAAAGTCCCATAGACACCAAAATAAATAAACAAAAAATGTTCACCACAATAAAAAGTATTCCCTGTCAGCATCTAGCAAATCCATTGAAATATTGACTACATCCGCAATGAAGCTAAATTATTTTTATCACATTTGAATGCATGCACACAAATCAAAATTTAAACAAAAAGGTAATTGTGTGATATTATTTAGGCCTACAATATTTGCAATGAAAAAAGGTAATGTTGCATCTTTAAAATTCAAATATTACAAAATAACACTAAATTAAACAATACAAGAAAAAAGTTCACACACTTTATTCTTTTGTTTTTACTGAAACTTAACATTTCCGTTATTTTAAGAGGTGCAAAGGATACTAGATGTCTATTCAAGTCGCTGTTCTCCACAAAAAAACTTGCTCACCGATGAAGTCATCTTATTACCGATTGGCCATTGGAGGTGCGGCAGGCAGACGTATTACGAGCAATTCTGTGCTGACACCAGAAGAAAGACACGTTTTCCTTGAAAACCATCGACGGCGTCGTCACTTTTTAAAAAGGCTTTTTCTCTCCATTACTTATCGCGTTCCAAAGCTTTGGATTATCCTCAATGGCTCGTCATATTCGTCAGTATTCCTGGAGAGGGTACGTGTCAGTATTTATCTTTCTTTCTGCCACCATGAGCCCGGTGTCCACCGTCACCCATTATTCTGTTCCAGAGGAAATGGAGGAAGGATCTGTTGTTGCTAATTTAGCTACTGATTTGGGATTGGATGTTAGAACTCTGAATAATAGAAAAATGCGCGTCGACGTTGTCGGAAATAAAAAATATCTTGAAATCAATAAAGAAACAGGAGAGCTGTTTATTTTGGAGAGGATAGACAGAGAGTTTTTATGTCCTCTGAGGACTACATCGTGTTTTCTTAGATTAGACGCTACAATTGAAAATCCAATACGAATGTTTAACATTGAGGTGGAAATCACGGATATTAACGACAACGCTCCTCACTTCCGTCGAGGAACGATGCATTTGGACATCTCTGAATCGAGCCCCGTCGGAGAGAGATTCTCACTGAATAACGCTGCAGATCCAGATGTTGGAGCGAATTCTGTAAACAATTACCATCTGAGCTCAAGTGAACATTTTTCCATTGAAATCCAAACAGGAAGAGACGGAACAAAGTTTGCGGATTTGATATTAAGAAAAGCTTTAGACAGAGAGCAGCAGGCTGTTCATAACCTAATGCTGACTGCTGTGGACGGTGGAGTCCCCACGCGCACAGGTACAGCCAGCATCATTGTTCGCGTGCTTGATGTGAACGACAACGCCCCTTCATTTGACAAAGAACAATACGTCTTAGATGTGATGGAAAACTTTCCGATTGGAAGTCTAGTAATAAAACTAAACGCTACTGATTTAGATGAAGGGTCTAATTCTGATATCATTTATTCATATAGTTTGTATACATCAGAGAGAACCCAACAGATGTTTAACTTGAATCCAGAAAATGGTGAAATCAGAGTGAAAGAGATGATAAATTATGAAGATTTGAAGCTGTATGAAATGGAGGTTATTGCCAGCGATAAGGGGCCTAACTCCTTATCAGGACAATGTAAACTGACAATACAGGTGACAGATATGAACGATAATCATCCAGAAATATCCATCAAATCATTTCAAACTCCGATCAAAGAAGATGAATCAATAGACAGAGTGATAGCTGTAGTTAGTGTCAGTGATAAAGACTCAGGTGACAATGGAGTGGTCGATCTCCATATTCCAGATAATATGCCTTTCAAACTGAGGGAGTCCTCTGATAACTATTATGAATTAGTGGTGTCAGAGCCGTTAGACCGAGAGAAGGTTCCAGAATATGACATCACTTTCACTGTTACAGACAGAGGTTCTCCTCCTTTGTCTGATAATGAAACTATGACGTTAGAACTGCTGGATGTTAATGACAATGTTCCACAGTTCCCTCAGTCATTTTATACTATACGTGTAACAGAGAATAACGCACCTGGGGCCTTGCTCAGTTCCCTCACTGCCTTTGACCCTGACCTCCATGAAAACCAGTATCTAGTTTATTTCATCCTAGAGAAGGAGATAGCCAACACCTCCATGTCCATGCTGTTCTCCATCAATCCAGAGAATGGTAATCTTTACGCACTAAAAACTTTTGACTATGAGATTGAGAAGGACTTTCTTTTCCACATTGAGGCCAGAGACTCCGGCTCTCCTCCACTCAGCAGTAATGTGACCGCCCACATTATTGTTGTGGACCAGAACGACAATGCTCCAGTTATTGTCTCTCCGTGGCGCGCACACGGCTCAGTAGTGGAGGAAAAGATCCCCAGATCCACTGATAAAGGCTCTCTGGTTGCCAAGGTGATAGCCTTAGACACTGACTCGGTGCACAACTCTCGGATTACCTACCAGTTTCTACGGGTGGCTGACGCCACCTTGTTCAGTCTGGACCAATACAACGGAGAGATCCGGACTATGAGGATGTTCAGTTACAGAGATCCGCGCCACCAGCAACTGGTTGTTGTTGCAAAGGACAACGGTGACCCTGCTCTCTCTGCTACAGTCACCATCAAGCTGTCCACGATGGAGACTGCTGTTAAGGCCCATTCTGATATGACTGAGGTGCCTCTACAATACGACATCTTTTCAGACCTCAACCTGTATTTGGTCATCGGTCTGGGCTCGGTGTCATTTCTCCTGCTGATCACCATATTGGTCACCATTGTGCTAAAGTGTCAGAAACCTAAGGCCAGCAAAGCAGCTCCTCCCAGCAGGAACAGTGTGATCAGTGAGAGGAACTCCACCATTGCAGATTCCACTCTGGTCTCCAACGATGCCTACTGGTACAGTCTGTTTCTAGCAGAGACCAGGAAAGGAAAGCTGGTGGTTAGACAGCCTGTGCCAAAGGGCTCCAGATACATTGTGTCCAGTATACCAAGAGGCACAGGGCTGACAGACACTAGTGACTCAGCAGCTTCTACTCTGCAGGTATGGAATAACCTCAATATAAATTGCAATGGGCCATGAATGTGTGAATCACTAACTTTTATATTACTCACTTTTTGGACATGGTAATATTGAATATTCCAAGTTTGTATCCTTCTCATGAACTTTATTTTACTGTATATACATCCAAATTGTTAAAATTTACATTGTTTTAGTCTTTTATTAGAGAAACACAATTTCTTTACACTGATTCAAATCCAAGTTGATATCCTGTTTTCATTTAAACATTTACAAAACGTTTTTTTAAAGCAGACAAATTACTGGATTTTTTAAAAATCTTTCCATAAATAAGTTTTTTTTCCACACACTGTATTCAGGTCAGACTTAAATTCGATATGGCATAGGTGAGTGTTGCAAGTTGCAAAGTCCCATAGACACCAAAATAAATAAACAAAAAATGTTCACCACAATAAAAAGTATTCCCTGTCAGCATCTAGCAAATCCACTGAAATATTGACTACATCCGCAATGAAGCTAAATTATTTTATCACATTTGAATGCATGCACACAAATCAAAGTTTAAACAAAAAGGTAATTGTGTGATATTATTTAGGACTACAATATTTGCAATGAAAAAAGGTAATTTTGCATCTTTAAAATTCAAATATTACAAAATAACACTAAATTAAACAATACAAGAAAAAAAGTTCACACACTTTATTCTTTTGTTTTTACTGAAACTTAACATTTCCGTTATTTTAAGAGGTGCAAAGGATACTAGATGTCTATTCAAGTCGCTGTTCTCCACAAAAAAACTTGCTCACCGATGAAGTCATCTTATTACCGATTGGCCATTGGAGGTGCGGCAGGCAGACGTATTACGAGCAATTCTGTGCTGACACCAGAAGAAAGACACGTTTTCCTTGAAAACCATCGACGGCGTCGTCACTTTTCAAAAAGGCTTTTTCTCTCCATTACTTATCGCGTTCCAAAGCTTTGGATTATCCTCAATGGCTCGTCATATTCGTCAGTATTCCTGGAGAGGGTACGTGTCAGTATTTATCTTTCTTTCTGCCACCATGAGCCCGGTGTCCACCGTCACCCATTATTCTGTTCCAGAGGAAATGGAGGAAGGATCTGTTGTTGCTAATTTAGCTACTGATTTGGGATTGGATGTTAGAACTCTGAATAATAGAAAAATGCGCGTCGACGTTGTCGGAAATAAAAAATATCTTGAAATCAATAAAGAAACAGGAGAGCTGTTTATTTTGGAGAGGATAGACAGAGAGTTTTTATGCCCTTCGAAGACAACTACATCGTGTTTTCTTAGATTAGACGCTACAATTGAAAATCCAATACGGATGTTTAACATTGAGGTGGAAATCACAGATATTAACGACAACGCTCCTCACTTCCGTCGAGGAACGATGCATTTGGACATCTCTGAATCGAGCCCCGTCGGAGAGAGATTCTCATTGAATAACGCTGCAGATCCAGATGTTGGAGCGAATTCTGTGAACAATTACCATCTGAGCTCAAGTGAACATTTTTCCATTGAAATCCAAACAGGAAGAGACGGAACAAAGTTTGCGGATTTGATATTAATTAAAGCTTTAGACAGAGAGCAGCAGGCTGTTCATAACCTAATACTGACTGCTGTGGACGGTGGAGTCCCCACGCGCACAGGTACAGCCAGCATCATTGTTCGCGTGCTTGATGTGAACGACAACGCCCCTTCATTTGACAAAGACCAATACGTCTTAGATGTGATGGAAAACTTTCCCATTGGAAGTCTAGTAATAAAACTAAACGCCACTGATTTAGATGAAGGGTCTAATTCTGATATCATTTATTCATATAGTTTGTATACATCAGAGAGAACCCAACAGATGTTTAACTTGAATCCAGAAAATGGTGAAATCAGAGTGAAAGAGATGATAAATTATGAAGATTTGAAGCTGTATGAAATGGAGGTTATTGCCAGCGATAAGGGGCCTAACTCCTTATCAGGACAATGTAAACTGACAATACAGGTGACAGATATGAATGATAATCATCCAGAAATATCCATCAAATCATTTCAAACTCCGATCAAAGAAGATGAATCAATAGACACAGTGATAGCTGTAGTTAGTGTCAGTGATAAAGACTCAGGTGACAATGGAGTGGTCGATCTCCATATTCCAGATAATATGCCTTTCAAACTGAGGGAGTCCTCTGATAACTATTATGAATTAGTGGTGTCAGAGCCGTTAGACCGAGAGAAGGTTCCAGAATATGACATCACTTTCACTGTTACAGACAGAGGTTCTCCTCCTTTGTCTGATAATGAAACTATGACGTTAGAACTGCTGGATGTTAATGACAATGTTCCACAGTTCCCTCAGTCATTTTATACTATACGTGTAACAGAGAATAATGCACCTGGGGCCTTGCTCAGTTCCCTCACTGCCTTTGACCCTGACCTCCATGAAAACCAGTATCTAGTTTATTTCATCCTAGAGAAGGAGATAGCCAACACCTCCATGTCCATGCTGTTCTCCATCAATCCAGAGAACGGTAATCTTTACGCACTAAAAACTTTTGACTATGAGATTGAGAAGGACTTTCTTTTCCACATTGAGGCCAGAGACTCTGGCTCTCCTCCACTCAGCAGTAATGTGACCGTCCACATCATTGTTGTGGACCAGAACGACAACGCTCCAGTTATTGTCTCTCCGTGGCGCGCACACGGCTCAGTGGTGGAGGAAAAGATCCCCAGATCCACTGATAAAGGCTCTCTGGTTGCCAAGGTGATAGCCTTAGACACTGACTCGGTGCACAACTCTCGGATTACCTACCAGTTTCTACGGGTGGCTGACGCCACCTTGTTCAGTCTGGACCAATACAACGGAGAGATCCGGACTATGAGGATGTTCAGTTACAGAGATCCACGCCACCAGCAACTGGTTGTTGTTGCAAAGGACAACGGTGACCCTGCTCTCTCTGCTACAGTCACCATCAAGCTGTCCACGATGGAGACTGCTGTTAAGGCCCATTCTGATATGACTGAGGTGCCTCTACAATACGACATCTTTTCAGACCTCAACCTGTATTTGGTCATCGGTCTGGGCTCGGTGTCATTTCTCCTGCTGATCACCATATTGGTCACCATTGTGCTAAAGTGTCAGAAACCCAAGGCCAGCAAAGCAGCTCCTCCCAGCAGGAACAGTGTGATCAGTGAGAGGAACTCCACCATCGCAGATTCCACTCTGGTCTCCAACGATGCCTACTGGTACAGTCTGTTTCTAGCAGAGACCAGGAAAGGAAAGCTGGTGGTTAGACAGCCTGTGCCAAAGGGCTCCAGATACATTGTGTCCAGTATACCAAGAGGCACAGGGCTGACAGACACTAGTGACTCAGCAGCTTCTACTCTGCAGGTATGGAATAACCTCAATATAAATTGCAATGGGCCATGAATGTGTGAATCACTAACTTTTATATTACTCACTTTTTGGACATGGTAATATTGAATATTCCAAGTTTGTATCCTTCTCATGAACTTTATTTTACTGTATATACATCCAAATTGTTAAAATTTACATTGTTTTAGTCTCTTATTAGAGAAACACAATTTCTTTACACTGATTCAAATCCAAGTTGATATCCTGTTTTCATTTAAACATTCACAAAATGTTTTTTTAAAGCAGACAAATTACTGGATTTTTTAAAAATCTTTCCATAAATAAGTTTTTTTTCCACACACTGTATTCAGGTCAGACTTAAATTCGATATGGCATAGGTGAGTGTTGCAAGTTGCAAAGTCCCATAGACACCAAAATAAATAAACAAAAAATGTTCACCACAATAAAAAGTATTCCCTGTCAGCATCTAGCAAATCCACTGAAATATTGACTACATCCGCAATGAAGCTAAATTATTTTATCACATTTGAATGCATGCACACAAATCAAAATTTAAACAAAAAGGTAATTGTGTGATATTATTTAGGCCTACAATATTTGCAATGAAAAAAGGTAATGTTGCATCTTTAAAATTCAAATATTACAAAATAACACTAAATTAAACAATACAAGAAAAAAAGTTCACACACTTTATTCTTTTGTTTTTACTGAAACTTAACATTTCCGTTATTTTAAGAGGTGCAAAGGATACTAGATGTCTATTCAAGTCGCTGTTCTCCACAAAAAAACTTGCTCACCGATGAAGTCATCTTATTACCGATTGGCCATTGGAGGTGCGGCAGGCAGACGTATTACGAGCAATTCTGTGCTGACACCAGAAGAAAGACACGTTTTCCTTGAAAACCATCGACGGCGTCGTCACTTTTTAAAAAGGCTTTTTCTCTCCATTACTTATCGCGTTCCAAAGCTTTGGATTATCCTCAATGGCTCGTCATATTCGTCAGTATTCCTGGAGAGGGTACGTGTCAGTATTTATCTTTCTTTCTGCCACCATGAGCCCGGTGTCCACCGTCACCCATTATTCTGTTCCAGAGGAAATGGAGGAAGGATCTGTTGTTGCTAATTTAGCTACTGATTTGGGATTGGATGTTAGAACTCTGAATAATAGAAAAATGCGCGTCGACGTTGTCGGAAATAAAAAATATCTTGAAATCAATAAAGAAACAGGAGAGCTGTTTATTTTGGAGAGGATAGACAGGGAGTTTCTATGTCCTCTGAAGACAACTACATATTGCTTTCTTAAATTAGACGCTACAATTGAAAATCCAATACGAATGTTTAACATTGAGGTGGAAATCACGGATATTAACGACAACGCTCCTCACTTCCGTCGAGGAACGATGCATTTGGACATCTCTGAATCGAGCCCCGTCGGAGAGAGATTCTCATTGAATAACGCTGCAGATCCAGATGTTGGAACGAATTCTGTGAACAATTACCATCTGAGCTCAAGTGAACATTTTGCACTGGAAATTCAGACCGGGAGAGACGGGTCAAAGTTTGCGGATTTGATATTAATTAAAGCTTTAGACAGAGAGCAGCAGGCTGTTCATAACCTAATACTGACTGCTGTGGACGGTGGAGTCCCCACGCGCACAGGTACAGCCAGCATCATTGTTCGCGTGCTTGATGTGAACGACAACGCCCCTTCATTTGACAAAGACCAATACGTCTTAGATGTGATGGAAAACTTTCCCATTGGAAGTCTAGTAATAAAACTAAACGCTACTGATTTAGATGAAGGGTCTAATTCTGATATCATTTATTCATATAGTTTGTATACATCAGAGAGAACCCAACAGATGTTTAACTTGAATCCAGAAAATGGTGAAATCAGAGTGAAAGAGATGATAAATTATGAAGATTTGAAGCTGTATGAAATGGAGGTTATTGCCAGCGATAAGGGGCCTAACTCCTTATCAGGACAATGTAAACTGACAATACAGGTGACAGATATGAACGATAATCATCCAGAAATATCCATCAAATCATTTCAAACTCCGATCAAAGAAGATGAATCAATAGACAGAGTGATAGCTGTAGTTAGTGTCAGTGATAAAGACTCAGGTGACAATGGAGTGGTCGATCTCCATATTCCAGATAATATGCCTTTCAAACTGAGGGAGTCCTCTGATAACTATTATGAATTAGTGGTGTCAGAGCCGTTAGACCGAGAGAAGGTTCCAGAATATGACATCACTTTCACTGTTACAGACAGAGGTTCTCCTCCTTTGTCTGATAATGAAACTATGACGTTAGAACTGCTGGATGTTAATGACAATGTTCCACAGTTCCCTCAGTCATTTTATACTATACGTGTAACAGAGAATAACGCACCTGGGGCCTTGCTCAGTTCCCTCACTGCCTTTGACCCTGACCTCCATGAAAACCAGTATCTAGTTTATTTCATCCTAGAGAAGGAGATAGCCAACACCTCCATGTCCATGCTGTTCTCCATCAATCCAGAGAACGGTAATCTTTACGCACTAAAAACTTTTGACTATGAGATTGAGAAGGACTTTCTTTTCCACATTGAGGCCAGAGACTCCGGCTCTCCTCCACTCAGCAGTAATGTGACCGTCCACATCATTGTTGTGGACCAGAACGACAACGCTCCAGTTATTGTCTCTCCGTGGCGGGCGCACGGCTCAGTGGTGGAGGAAAAGATCCCCAGATCCACTGATAAAGGTTCTCTGGTTGCCAAGGTGATAGCCTTAGACATTGACTCGGTGCACAACTCTCGGATTACCTACCAGTTTCTACGGGTGGCTGACGCCACCTTGTTCAGTCTGGACCAATACAACGGAGAGATCCGGACTATGAGGATGTTCAGTTACAGAGATCCGCGCCACCAGCAACTGGTTGTTGTTGCAAAGGACAACGGTGACCCTGCTCTCTCTGCTACAGTCACCATCAAACTGTCCACGATGGAGACTGCTGTTAAGGCCCATTCTGATATGACTGAGGTGCCTCTACAATACGACATCTTTTCAGACCTCAACCTGTATTTGGTCATCGGTCTGGGCTCGGTGTCATTTCTCCTGCTGATCACCATATTGGTCACCATCGTGCTAAAGTGTCAGAAACCAAAGGCCAGCAAAGCAGCTCCTCCCAGCAGGAACAGTGTGATCAGTGAGAGGAACTCCACCATCGCAGATTCCACTCTGGTCTCCAACGATGCCTACTGGTACAGTCTGTTTCTAGCAGAGACCAGGAAAGGAAAGCTGGTGGTTAGACAGCCTGTGCCAAAGGGCTCCAGATACATTGTGTCCAGTATACCAAGAGGAACAGGGTTGACAGACACTAGTGACTCAGCAGCTTCTACTCTGCAGGTATGAGGGAAAAAATACATTTTTCATGTATTACACACAGAAGTACAAAGTGAATATTTATCAAGTCCTCTCCCAAGTGACAACGGTTGTCATTGCCCTTCTCTCATGTCAGCATGTTTGGAGTTGTTCTCTCCTCTTAACTCATTTGAAGATTTTATATAGCCTATATATTATTTTTAACTGACCTTAAGGGAACGATGCATCACAAGTAAAAATTTAAAGTTACACACAATGTGCAAAATAGGTCTTCTTACACACAGGACACAATACTATCTTGTGTGCACAAATTATTTTGTGTGCACAAGAAAAATATGAGAAAATATAGGCCTATCTATTCAGACTTTGAAGCCTCCATCTTTTAACAATCTGAAAAGAAACATTTCACATATTGATCACTTTTACTTTTGATACTTTTAAATACATTTGTCTGGTAATCCTCATCTGCTTCTATTCATCTATAATTCTGAATGCAAGACTTTTACTAATATCAGAATATCTTCACTGTTGTGGCTTTTACTAAAGAAAATGAACAGTGCACTTCTTTTGCCACTTCTTGTTTCTACATAAATCCTGTTGTATGTTGTAATTATTTGAACTTCAACAAGTAATTTAAAAGAATAATCTATACACCCTCTTTCCCAAATAGATTCCTATCTTTTATGTCAGCCAAAATATGTCAGCATACATTGGATATTGAAAGGAGAAATTAAGCAAGATTTCAGCCACACTGACATTATATTAAATTATAAGTAATTTTCAGTTGCAGTTATTGATGATAAACACACTAAGACTTGATTTCATCATGTTTGACGTGGTTTTACGCACTGACCACCGTGCGTAAAACTCGCAGAACATGAAGGAAAGAGGGTGCAGTATTAAATACTCGATGCCTTTATGAACACTGTGGGATGTTGATAAAACAAACTAAACATTTCTCGATAAATTTAATTATGATTGATAGAAACTAAAAATTACACATCGTTTTTTCAGAATGTCATGTCCAAACCAGGGAATGAAAGTTTAGAAACTACATTTGAAAACGTCACCAAAACGTATTTCCAGTTTATTTAATTTTGTTTGTTTGTTTGTTTGTTTGTTTTGTTCTAAAAAGTTGCAAAGGCTAACACAAGAATGCTTTTGTTGCCGCTCTCCATGAAAACACATGAGCTCATCGTTCTCGCGAGAGTGTATTGGAGGAAGGACAGCAGCACATTTTATTAGATGGACGTCATTGGTCTACGCCTGAGGAGACGCTTTCTTTTGAGATCCTCGTTTCGTGTGTTCATTCAAGTAGAGACGGTTTTCTCCGCGTCTCAGCACAGCTCAAAGCTTTATACGGAATCAACGATGGCACACCGTATCCGACTGTTATTCAGGTGCGGGTATGTTTCCGAATTTCTCGTTCTTTCTGCAGTCATGAGCACGGTGTTCGCCGTCACTCATTATTCTGTTCCTGAAGAAATGGAGGAAGGATCTGTCGTTGCTAATCTAGCAACGGATTTGAGGTTAGATGTGAAGACGCTGAAAGAAAGAAAAATGCGCATAGATGTAGTCGCCAACAAGAGATATCTTGAAATCAATAAAGAAACAGGAGAGCTGTTTATTTTGGAGAGGATAGACAGGGAGTTTCTATGTCCTCTGAAGACATCGACATATTGCTTTCTTAAATTAGACGCTACAATTGAAAATCCAATACGAATGTTTAACATTGAGGTGGAAATCACGGATATTAACGACAACGCTCCACATTTTCGTCGAGGAACGATGCATTTGGACATCTCTGAATCGAGCCCCGTCGGAGAGAGATTCTCACTGAATAACGCTGCAGATCCAGATGTTGGAACGAATTCTGTGAACAATTACCATCTGAGCTCAAGTGAACATTTTGCACTGGAAATTCAGACCGGGAGAGACGGAACAAAGTTTGCAGATTTGATATTAATTAAAGCTTTAGACAGAGAGCAGCAGGCTGTTCATAACCTAATGCTGACTGCTGTGGACGGTGGAGTCCCCACGCGCACAGGTACAGCCAGCATCATTGTTCGCGTGCTTGATGTGAACGACAACGCCCCTTCATTTGACAAAGAACAATACGTCTTAGATGTGATGGAAAACTTTCCGATTGGAAGTCTAGTAATAAAACTAAACGCCACTGATTTAGATGAAGGGTCTAATTCTGATATCATTTATTCATATAGTTTGTATACATCAGAGAGAACCCAACAGATGTTTAACTTGAATCCAGAAAATGGTGAAATCAGAGTGAAAGAGGTGATAAATTATGAAGATTTGAAGCTGTATGAAATGGAGGTTATTGCCAGCGATAAGGGGCCTAACTCCTTATCAGGACAATGTAAACTGACAATACAGGTGACAGATATGAACGATAATCATCCAGAAATATCCATCAAATCATTTCAAACTCCGATCAAAGAAGATGAATCAATAGACAGAGTGATAGCTGTAGTTAGTGTCAGTGATAAAGACTCAGGTGACAATGGAGTGGTCGATCTCCATATTCCAGATAATATGCCTTTCAAACTGAGGGAGTCGTCTGATAACTATTATGAATTAGTGGTGTCAGAGCCGTTAGACCGAGAGAAGGTTCCAGAATATGACATCACTTTCACTGTTACAGACAGAGGTTCTCCTCCTTTGTCTGATAATGAAACTATGACGTTAGAACTGCTGGATGTTAATGACAATGTTCCACAGTTCCCTCAGTCATTTTATACTATACGTGTAACAGAGAATAACGCACCTGGGGCCTTGCTCAGTTCCCTCACTGCCTTTGACCCTGACCTCCATGAAAACCAGTATCTAGTTTATTTCATCCTAGAGAAGGAGATAGCCAACACCTCCATGTCCATGCTGTTCTCCATCAATCCAGAGAACGGTAATCTTTACGCACTAAAAACTTTTGACTATGAGATTGAGAAGGACTTTCTTTTCCACATTGAGGCCAGAGACTCCGGCTCTCCTCCACTCAGCAGTAACGTGACCGTCCACATCATTGTTGTGGACCAGAACGACAACGCTCCAGTTATTGTCTCTCCATGGCGGGCGCACGGCTCAGTGGTGGAGGAAAAGATCCCCAGATCTACTGATAAAGGTTCTCTGGTTGCCAAGGTGATAGCCTTAGACATTGACTCGGTGCACAACTCTCGGATTACCTACCAGTTTCTCCGTGTGGCTGATGCCACCTTGTTCAGTCTGGACCAATACAACGGAGAGATCCGAACTATGAGGATGTTCAGTTACAGAGATCCGCGCCACCAGCAACTGGTTGTTGTTGCAAAGGACAACGGTGACCCTGCTCTCTCTGCTACAGTCACCATCAAGCTGTCCACGATAGAGACTGCTGTTAAGGCCCATTCTGATATGACTGAGGTGCCTCTACAATACGACATCTTTTCAGACCTCAACCTGTATTTGGTCATCGGTCTGGGCTCGGTGTCATTTCTCCTGCTGATCACCATATTGGTCACCATTGTGCTCAAGTGTCAAAAACCCAAGGCCAGCAAAGCAGCTCCTCCCAGCAGGAACAGTGTGATCAGTGAGAGGAACTCCACCATCGCAGATTCCACTCTGGTCTCCAACGATGCCTACTGGTACAGTCTGTTTCTAGCAGAGACCAGGAAAGGAAAGCTGGTGGTTAGACAGCCTGTGCCAAAGGGCTCCAGATACATTGTGTCCAGTATACCAAGAGGCACAGGGCTGACAGACACTAGTGACTCTGCAGCTTCTACTCTGCAGGTACAAATAGCCACTCACATAATCACCGTTTGAATAAACATTTATTTTTAATTTTATTTTTCTGAAGAAAAATGTTTGGCCCGCTGTTAAAGCGGGTCATGGATTATTTCCTGACTGGTGGTACTGGCAATGTTTCTTTTTTGTAGTTATTTTTTTGAGTTGAGTAAACGTTCTGTAAAACAATGATGATAACACACTTGGCAGTTTAAACAATTAAAAGCTCAGTTCTAAATCCATTAAGGAATTATATTAAGAATATATTCTATTAAGAATATATTCTTTTATACTATTAATATATTATATTAAGTATCAAGCCAGATATATTAAGAAAAACAAGGACAGTATAACCACTTAATCAGGATAAAAGAGTCAGGTAACACTAAAGAAACACACCTGCATTGTCAGCTGTATCACTGATGTTGTCTGTTTGTATGTTTTGCACATGGAATGATGACTGGTGTCAATTACACTTTGTGTGTGTGACATCTTCAAATGCAGGTTCACCATCAAAAAGCTGACTGTATCACTCAAATGTTTTCTATATGATGTGTCTTTTTACAGGTAGCTACACAAATATGATGAAAAGCTGTCTGTCTGTCTGTCTGTCTGTCTGTCTTGTCTGTCTGTCTGTCTCTCTGTCTGTCTGTCTGTCTGTCTGTCTGTCTGTCTATCTGTTTCTGCTAAAACAAACGATGATATTGATAAATGTTTAAACTCGTTTTTTTAAACATGTATAGAATGGATATCATTTCATTCACAGTGCTTCGACACTGACTCTGTGATCATAGGATACATACACAAATAATCCTTCTTGTGCTTGCAATGATTTGACCATTGAACTGCTTTGTTTTTCTCCCCACTCTGAAGTATCCTAAATGAGGGAAGTCCACTCTACAGCTGGAGGTATGCAGGCGTCTCACTCCCCCACCCTGGATGCCCTTTTAATTAATGGTGTTACAGAACTTAGTGTTTGAATAGTTTCTTGTGTTTGTTTTGTTCTCAGTGGTTTGTTTTAATTATTTTATCTTGGTTCTCTCAGAGGAGATTTTTTTCATTAAACTGTAAATGGTCACTCAGTTGACATCACTCACAGTTGACCAAATCTCAAGTATCAACCTCTTCATGCCTGTTAAAATGACTAATTTCAGAGTCTCATGCTTGAAGCCCACTGAAATGTGTCCATGGAATCTAACCACCACAATAATTAACACTGGTTTTATCAGTAATTTGGGATTACTAACCCATCCCAAAGTTTTTTTTTATGAAATATGATAGAGCCTCATGATATATCCCTCATAACTTTGATTGGTTTAAGGGGACAAAGACATCTGTGGTCAGTTCTTCAGACAAGGAAAAGTGATGATCTAGATGAAGTATTATTAAACCAGTATTCCTGTCTTAGTCATTATTTTTAGTGAACAAAGTGGGAGTCAGGTACTGTGAGTCCCTGAGCCACACACCTGTCTCCTGGGCTCATAGAGTATTTATTTTTAAATTCAAAATTTCCTTACTGAAGGTCACTGATCACAGTCCTAAATGAAACCCTTCAGTTCATCTAACAATGTTGTCATTTGCCATCTTAACATTCTCTACAACCTTGCTTTTGCTGTTAACACACATCAAGCAAATACCGATATGCCTTCAACTGAATCGTGACGTTCTCAAAAGGATCCTGTGCATGTGAAGATTAATTTGTGTTCATTCCCTCCTGATCCATCACTAATAGATTAGGAGTGTGTCCTATTTTTTAAATGTTTATATGTTGGAATGCATTGTGCTGTTTCTGTATGATTGGGTTAATCAAACAGTGTTATTCTAGTGTAATGACTTCACACAGACACAGAGCAACCCTTTTTCCTGTCAGCTGTAGTGTGAATTCTGACCCAGTTTTTTGTGCAGGAGTGGCGCAAAGAGAAACCAGTCACCCAGTTACCTAGCAACCACTCTCTGTCCTATAATCTTGGAGCATGGTATTCATTAATAGATCCCCACCACCTCACCACTACATGTTCAAGGACCCCCTTCACCCACTGTGTCTTCTGCCTGAAGCCCCCTGTCTGAGTGACAGATGTCGGCTGCATGAGATATGTCAGTTTGGCCAGTCACAAGGCTGTTGTTGCTCTGGTTCTTTTCCAAGTCTTATCTAATTCTCTTGTCTCGTTGGCAGACATCCACCACCAGCAGTAGCAGTTCCACATAAGGCCAAGACTTCAGCTGCGTACTGGATTGATGCTGACGGGAAAGCTTCACAGAGGAGAGGAGAACCATCTGCTCATATCCACCCACCCTTTGTCCAACCTGCTCAGTCTGATCGTTACTCCTCACAATGTGTGGCTGTCATTCTGACACCAAATGGACTATGGTGGCTAATCAATGACACAACCCTTCCCCTCTCTTTCTTTAAGCACATGGAAAGCCAATCAACATTGCCTTTCTGTCCATTCAATATGCATGATCAGACTGCATGGCTTCAACCCTACTCCACATACAAGAGGCCATACAAAGAAGCAGACTGCACAAAAAAAAAAAACACACCATGGATTTTCAAAGACGCCTCAACATGGACTTTTGAAGTGGACACAGGAATGTTGAAATGCCTTTAAGAGACTCACTAAAAATGATACACATGTTGGATATGTCATTTTTAACCTCTGTGCTTTGTCTTGCTCTATAACAGCTTTGATGTCATTATACAAGGTCATGTCTATCTTAGAAGTGAAACAGCACAAATGATTAAATGTCAGAAAAGCACCAACTTGTTTTTTTAATGAAACAAAAGGGGCATCAGTATTTTATAAGTGTGGTAGCTTTTAGTGGTTTTATGTTTGTGCTTGACTTTGTGCTTTATATATGAACTAGGCCTAAGTATATGAATGAGAGTGCAAGGAGACTAACTGAAGTTGAACAGTATACATTAAACAGATAAAAGTGATGGCTTTACTTATTACTTATCTGCCTTTCAGTTACTTTTGCATGGATATCTAACTGTACTTTGACGACTTTAGACATTATAAGATATTAAGCAATCCATTCTCTATAGTTATGCCTCACTGTTCAAAACAAGATGGATAATTGCATTTTCATGGGACCACAACTAAGTACTGCGGAACTTTTGTCCTGAACTGTAAGATCTTCAGAGAAGGTCATCAAATCTACAATCACAAAAGGAAAACGACTGACATTTCTTTGGTTAGTCAGGATAAACTCTACAGTGTGCCTGAATGTTATGGTCACATGGATATTACTGGAAAATGTGGGTCTATGAACACAGTGAGTCTTTGAGGATGGATTGATTAGCAACTCTTTATGGCTTGTGTATATACATCACAAACACAACCAAGCACTTTCACTTATGTTAAGCCAAACTCTGGCTGTTCCTCAGTATCAATGTCCTCTGAGGTTGTGTAACAATATGAAAACTCTAAACTGAACGTGAAGTATTAATGTTTACTTACTATAATGAAACAGCATAGTTGTGGTTGATTTCAGCCAATGAAAGCTGTGCTCATGTGTATTACAGACTACTGTATAAGATAGGATGCATCTGCATATGCGACACATAAATACAGACATAGATATGACTGATTTACACATATAATGTGTTATGTATCTGTATGTAAATATGTCTTTCTTTTATAATGCCAATGTCAGAAAGGTGAACAAAAACTGTAGAATGAACTCTTGTGCCATCGGATTTCTGAGCCAAACATGTGAAACAGTAAAATAATCAGACATCATGTAGTCAAACTGCTTAGCACAGTTTACATTGCATTATTTGTACAAAGTTGTAATATTACAGGCAAACTTGCACAGTGGGTGCTTTTTTACAGTGGTACTTTTATTGTGCGTTATGTAGTATCTTGTGTAATGTGAGCTTACTCTATGCTGTGGTCTAGTGTGTACAATCTATTATAAAACAAAAACAAAATAGAACAACAAACTTCATAATGGACTTCTGAATCTCTTAAGTCTTGCATAAAAAAGGAATAACATTCATTTGGTCCAGCTGCATTATTGTAAAATAAGTATTGGTTCTGGTCTAGTTTAAAAATGAATCGACAAACTACGTTTGTTATGACAATGTTGATAAATTAAAGGTCTCCTTCAATGCATTCAGTCTGTTTTCTGTCTCATCCTTGTAAGCTAGTTAAGTAATGTGTAAGGAATGATGAACATTTTATGGACCTTTTTCTCGTTAACAAATTCAAATTATTTATCCAGGAGGCATCACACTCTTTCCATATACTCAGTTTTGGTAAGAAGTATGTGAATCACTACTTATTCCTTTTCTTGAAGATATGTATCCATGTCTTTATGATTGAGGATGACTAAGGGTTGCAGATTACTACATAGTGGCCAAGGGTTGTTGTTTCTTCTTCAATAAAGAGGATCATTTTTTTAATTGACTGATTTTAAGCAATTCAAGTGCACAATATGTGTAGACAGAACAAGAGGTAAGTTTCCACAAGCAGGGATTCGAGAAAGTCTGTGACAATACATTTCCAATGTGTGATGGCAGTGTAAACTGCATGGCTACAGCAAAGTGCCCCTTCAAAGCTATCTTCACTGATCAGAGTCAGTACATTCACCATGTATGAGGATATCATGACCATCTTTGTCCTGCAAAGAAACACATTAAAACCAATTAACATTTATAGGAAAAGAGCAATCACTTTATGTCTCAGCTGAATTTCAGATGAAATGCATTTTGGTCTGATGAAATGAGCTTAAAGGTCACAAGCTGTTCCTGGATAAGTTAGTACTCTGAAAAAATATTAAAATACAAACATTCATCATTAATTTTGGTTGTCTATAATGCATGTTTGCAGGGCTTTTCTGAGTGTATAATGACTGCATCTGTCTCTGTGTATCCACACACATGACCTCATCTCCCCAGAGAGATGAGGTCATGTGTGAGCAGTGGCAGGTGGAGCAATGTGAGCCTAAAATGTATTTTCATTCATTGAATATCACCTATAGCCTACCCTGAAATGTTAGTAGCACTGAAGAGATGTGAGTTTGACTTTGTAATATTGTTTATATAAAGGGTGGCTTTAATATGAGGTCTAGTTTTGATATGATTGTGTTTGGAGCAAAAAAACAAAAACAAAAGAAAAAAAGCTTGAAATAAGAAATTTCCTTCCTCACCACCATTTAACCCTGAGAAGAGACTCTAACACTGCCTGTTGTCTGCTGCTCTGGTCCAATGGCTGACTAGCACACTGTTACATGACACAGCATTGCACCAATGTGGGACATAAATAGAACAATAACCAGCTGGCACTGGTAGGAGCATCACTCATCAAGCTGGAATGAATTTGATGTTGTAGTTCTGAAGAGAAAAAAATAATTTCAAATGTGATAGCATGTGATTAACAAGTAACCTACTGCCTATAGGCTAAGTACACTCCACTCCCTTGATACAGTCATTACAAGATAATAATTCTAAATAAAACACGAAGGAGGAAAAGACTATAAAGAGGAATATGTATGTTGCATGCTTGAGGAAATGAATAAAGTGGATATGGCAGACGAGGCTGACTGTTTCTGCAGGATTCACAGCTCGCGCATTCATCCCCCTCTGCTGGCTTCCTTCCTGCATGGGTTGAACTTGCTTTCAGCACCATGGGCAGCGACCTGCCTATCGGAGCTGCGTTACCATGGCGACGCGCTGTCTGTTCCCTGCAGCTCGCAGTGTGCTCTGAAGCAGCCTGTAATTTAATATTCAGACATGGCTCCCTCCACTTCGCAGTGCAGCATCCTGCTGATACCAGCATTCTCTGTAAAATATCATACCTCTGCCTACCAAGGGCCAATAATAGAGGGACTCTGGTAGCAGCACGGGAGAAACGATGGAGTCAGAAATGGGAGGATGTGATGCAGAATGCGGCGGCGCGCGTGCACGCAGATGTATATTGACCTAATTCCAGAACCAATAAACAGCTGTAGGATGTGGGAGCGGTGCTTTCTCACATAGTTTCTGTTAGGTCTATGGTTACTTTAGTTTGGATCATAAATGATTCAATTTCCCGTGTACTACTGCACTGTGGCAGTGTCTGCAAAAGGGTACAAGGCACTATTACATTACGCACGAACACTGCAGACATGCGAGTCATCAGAGCTGCATTTTCTGTTTCAATCCATGAGATGTCGCTGCTCACCTCTGCAATACGAGAATGATTGTGGGAGTATGCTGAGTGGACCACACAGTTTAACCCTATCAGTAGTTTTGGTTTTACTCTCCTCCTAATCTTTTCCCCATAGGCCATTCATGACCTTTTTACAGGAATGCTGATAGTTGTTGTTGTTTTGATGCAGGAAAAAAACAAAGAAAGAAAATACTCACATTTCCATCTCCATTAGTTGCTTTAGGGCAATCCCTGAAATATCTGTAGAAAATATATTTACCTTCTACAAAAAAAATAAAATAAAAATGAGACGTTGCGTTTGAAATTCACTGTGACAATATTAATGGCCTATTTTGGAAACAGTTATTTTCTGATTTTTCGAAGTCTGTTAATATTTACAGACTAGATTAGCTGTGCAGACAATAAAAAATTAAAATCAACAAAACAGCTTGAAATAAAATAGTTTAGGTAATTTGAAAGCAGAGGGTTTTTTTCAGAATCCCACCCTCGAGCCCCTGATTTAAATTTTTAATCTATTATAACCCTGCCTAAACGCAGATGTGGGTGGTATTCTTGCCAAATCACAAACAAAACTGGAAGAAAGCGTCTGAACGGCACTGCACCACACTAAACAACGGGTGGTGCTGTTAGACTTTTATATCACTACCGCGGTTGTGTGTGAAGGGGTGTCTTTTATGCATGTACATTCAGTGACAACCCAGAGACGGACTGAACGAACGGACTGAACAGGCTCATTCTTCGGTCAGAAAGATGGTTCCCGATTCTATTTATTATTATTTATTATCCGTTCGAGGAAACTGAAAATTACAGAATAATTTTATTGACGGACTTGAGAAGGTTTCTGGTAAACAATGGCGATAACGGACACCACAGGACAATGGCTGGCTGTGTGGATTTCTTATTGTCTATGTCTGCTGCTTGTGTCTCATTTGGAAGGAATCTCTGCTCAAATACGCTATTCCATCCAGGAGGAGTTAAAATTAGGCTCAGTGGTTGGAAATGTAGCAAAAGATCTTGGATTAGATCTTGGAAGATTGGCGGACAGGAATCTTCGTGTCGTGTCGGGAACAAAGCAGGATCTGTTTAAGGTGAACCAGAGAGATGGAGTTTTGTTCGTGAACCTGAGAGTAGACAGAGAGGAGCTGTGTGCAAAAACTGTTCCATGCATCACAAATCTGAAGGCAGTTGTTGAAAATCCTCTCGAGATGCATCAAGTTATAGTTGAGATACTCGATGTGAACGACAATTCGCCAAAATTCCCTGAAGAAAACTACACATTAGAGGTGCTGGAGTCCGCCACAGTTGGATCTCGATTTCAAATAGAAGGAGCACATGACTTGGATGTTGCGTTGAATTCCCTACAATCATATAAACTAAACCATAATCAGTATTTTCGCCTGGAAATCGAAGAATATGGAGATGATGGAAAAGTTCCATTCCTAATATTACAGCGACCTTTAGATAGAGAACACACCGCTCAACACTATTTATTATTAACAGCCACAGATGGAGGAAAGCCATCAAAATCTGGCACTATTAACATCACCGTTATTGTATCTGACATTAATGACAACCCTCCAGTGTGTGATAAACAGAAATACACCATAACAATTAAGGAAAACGCTCCTGCAGGAACGTCTCTGCTGACCGTAAATGCATCTGACTCGGATGAGGGGGTGAACAGTGAAATAGAATATTCGTTACGGGGTAAAATCAGAGGACTCTCTTCTGAGCCTTTCGATTTGGACAGTAAAACTGGCAAACTAACCGTGAAGAGAGGCCTGGATTACGAGGAAAAACAAGTCTATGAGATGAAAGTCCTGGCTGCGGACAAAGGTGCAGTTTCTCTCTCCACGCACTGCAACGTGGTTGTTAGAGTGGAAGACGTGAATGACAACCCACCCGAAATAGACATCACATCCCTTTCAAGTCGCATTCCAGAGGATGCACCTCCTGGCACAGTGGTGGCGCTGATGGGTGTGACGGACCTTGACTCAGGTGTTAACGGACAGGTGGTGTGCAGTGTGCCGGGACATTTACCTTTTGACTTAAAGGCATCTCCTGACGGACAGTCATATTCTTTGGTCACCAAGGATTACTTAGATAAGGAAACAACATATGTGTATGATATTACAGTGACGGCTAAGGATTTAGGGAACCCCGCCCTCTCATCCACGAAGGTGATACAGGTGGATGTGCTCGATGTTAATGATAATAGTCCTTTGTTCACCGAAAGCCCATACACGTTTTATGTGCCTGAAAACAACAAGGCTGGGATGTCAATTTTTTCGGTGAGTGCAGCAGATGCTGATGGAGGTGAAAATGCAGCAGTCACATATTCATTTAACCGGAGTCCAGGTCACACTGTGACCTCCTTTTTAAATATAAATGAAGTCAACGGCGCCATTTCGGCGCTAAAAAGTTTTGACTTTGAAAATCTGAAAACGTTCCAGTTCCAAGTTGTTGCCTCAGATTCTGGAACTCCGTCACTGAGCAGCAACGTCACAGTGAACGTGTTCATTCTGGATCAGAACGACAACGCTCCAGTCATCCTGTATCCAGTCAGCTCTAATGGTTCTGCTGAAGGTGTGGAGGAGATTCCCCGCAATGTGAACGCAGGACACTTGGTGACTAAAGTCAGAGCCTATGACGCTGATATAGGATATAATGGCTGGTTACTGTTTTCACTGCAGGAGGTTACTGACCACAGTCTCTTTGGTTTGGACCGCTATACAGGACAGATCAGAACACTTCGCTCATTCACAGAGACAGACGAGGCTGAGCATAAACTGGTCATACTGGTGAAAGACAATGGGAACGTTTCCCTCTCAGCAACAGCTACTGTGATTGTCAAACTTGTGGAGCCCAAAGAGGCTTTTGCTGCTTCTGATGTAAAAAGTTCTGCAAAGGATGATGAGGAGAATAATGTGACTTTTTATCTGATGATAACTTTGGGCTCAGTTTCAGTTCTTTTTCTCATCAGTATCATTGTGCTGATTGCAATGCAGTGTTCAAAAACCACAGACTATACTTCTAAATATCTCCAAGAGACTAATTATGACGGGACACTGTGTCACAGCATCCAGTACAGATCTGGAGACAAACGCTACATGTTAGTTGGACCCAGAATGAGTATAGGATCTACTATTGTACCAGGCAGCCATGCGAATACATTAGTGCTCCCTGACAGGAGACGGACTTCTGAAGAGGTAAGCTTGATATATGATCCTATTAGCGGATATCAACTATAGTGACTTATTTTGGCTTATTTATATTGTACCTTTAAAATGACTAAAATTATTATATGATTATTAACATCATGCTTAAACAGCAGTCTGTGCCTTATATAAGAAGATAAATCGGATAAATTGCTTTTATTTGCTGATTTAAAATTATGCTGTCCATGGTGCTGATTATCTATCTATCTATCTATCTATCTATCTATCTATCTATCTATCTATCTATCTATCTATCTATCTATCTATCTATCTATCTATCTATCTTATTCTATAATCTATCTTGATTACTCTATCCATGACATTATTCAGAGTTGTGGTTGCATGTTACCAGGGTACAAAATTCATTTTTTTTGTCCGCCACCTAAATGGCTTGTGCAGGTCACCATTGTTATGTTGAAAGTTGCTGAGAAATATACTAAATATGTAGTTGACTGACTGAAGAAAGCCTGAATATCACCACAGAATGAGACTGGTACGTTTTGGCTCATCAGCTCATTGCATAGACGGCTTCAACCTACTACTGGACTATGGGCACCACTGAAGAATAAGAAAGTCAAGAAAAAAACTATTTGAATTTTGCTTATCGTTCTGAAGCCCACTAGCCACATGGTGTCAGTGTGTCCTAATGGGTTGTGTTACTAATTTTGTACAAAGCCTGCCCATCCCTGGTTCATATCTCATGGAGGTTTCATGCTGACGGTGTACACATCCTTGGTTATGCATTAAGTAACACGAATAGCGGTTAATATCTGAGTGTGAAAGCTCATAATTTAGTGTGGTGAAATGGATCTAATCCGACTGGTTTGATGAAGAGTTGGACCACTGCATCTTCTTCAAAAGACAGCCTTCATTTTTTTTGCTTCACGATGGGAGAACGAGGACAAAGGCGCCGCGTAAACTGCTGGTGGGTTGCCGTGATTTTGTTGCTGTGCTTTGGGCAGCATATTTTGGCTCAGCTAAGATATTCTGTCCCCGAAGAAGTGCTAGTGGGATCCCCTGTTGGAAACGTGGCCAAGGATTTGGGACTTGATATTAGCAGTTTGACATACAGACGGTTTCGTATTGTTTCGGGGCCCAATCATGATCTGTTTCAGTTAAATCACGATGGAGTGTTGTCTGTTGGGAAAAACATTGACCGGGAAGAGCTCTGTGATGGAACCAAGGTTTGTTTAATAAACCTGAAAATTGTAGTTGAAAGCCCACTGGAGATACATTACGTTGGCATTGAAATAACGGATGTTAATGATCATTCACCGACATTCCCAGAAAGCGAGCAGCGGCTGGAAATAGCAGAGCATACTCCTCCAGGTACTCGTTTCCAAATCCATGCGGCCAGAGACCCTGATATCGGCACACAGTCAGTTCGATTGTATAGATTAAGCTCAAATGAATTTTTTGACAGTGAAATAAGAGACAGCGAGGATGGAAAAATCCCATTTTTAGTGCTGAAAAAACCTTTAGATAGGGAGCAAAAGGCAGAACACCGTTTAGTGCTAACAGCTCTCGATGGGGGAAGCCCTTCGAAATCTGGGAGCCTTAATCTGACTGTCACCGTGCTGGATGTAAATGATAACAGCCCTGTGTTCAGCAAAGATGTATACACTGTGGCATTAGGTGAGAATTCCCCGATAGGAACTCTTGTAATAGAATTAAACGCCACCGATTTAGACGAAGGGTTGAACGGCGAAATAGAATACACGTTTGGAAAAACACAAAAGAAAAAGGTGCATGACACATTTGAGTTAAACAACGTCACTGGAGAGATTCGAGTGAAAGGAAACGTGGACTTTGAGGACACGGAGGTCTATAGATTAAATTTGCAAGCTTCAGATAAAGGCCAGCCACCATGGACGTCTGAAAGTAGAGTTGTGATAAACATTAAAGATGTGAATGACAATAAGCCAGATATCGAGATAACATCACTGTCTAACGTAGTCCCAGAGGATTCGAAGCCCGGTACTGTTATCTCACTCATCAGTGTTACTGACAGAGATTCAGGCGTTAACGGAAAGGTTCTATGTAAAATCTCAAATGATGTTCTGTTTGAGTTGACACCATCCATTGAAGAAAACATGTTCTCTCTTGTCACAAAGGGGCGTTTAGACCGAGAAAGTGTGTCCTATTATGAGATCACAATAACAGCTACTGATTGTGGTGAACCTCCACTGTCCACTGTAAAAACCTTGAGTGTTAAGGTGTCGGATGTAAATGACAACAGACCAATTTTCAGCCAAAATCCATTAGAACTTTATTTGGTAGAAAACAATGCCCCGGGCGAATCTATATTTTCTGTAAGTGCTGCTGATAATGATCTCGATGAAAATGCAGCAATAACATACCACATTGTCAGAGGTAGTGGGATGCATGGTGATATGACGTCATTCCTTCATATCAATTCGGAGAACGGACGAATATCCGCGCAAAAAAGTTTTGACTTTGAAACTCTGAAAACGTTCCAGTTCCAAGTTGTTGCCACAGATTCTGGAACTCCGTCACTGAGCAGCAACGTCACAGTGAACGTGTTCATTCTGGATCAGAACGACAACGCTCCAGTCATCCTGTATCCAGTCAGCTCTAATGGTTCTGCTGAAGGTGTGGAGGAGATTCCCCGCAATGTGAACGCAGGACACTTGGTGACTAAAGTCAGAGCCTATGACGCTGATATAGGATATAATGGCTGGTTACTGTTTTCACTGCAGGAGGTTACTGACCACAGTCTCTTTGGTTTGGACCGCTATACAGGACAGATCAGAACACTTCGCTCATTCACAGAGACAGACGAGGCTGAGCACAAACTGGTTATACTGGTGAAAGACAATGGGAACGTTTCCCTCTCAGCAACAGCTACTGTGATTGTCAAACCTGTGGAGCCCAAAGAGGCTTTTGCTGCTTCTGATGTAAAAAGTGCAACTAAAGTTGAAGAGGACGACAACATCATACTTTATTTGGTCATAACTCTGGGATCGGTTTCAGTTCTTTTTCTCATCAGTATCATCGTCTTGATTGCAATGCAGTGTTCAAAAACCACAGAGTATACTTCTAAATATCTCCAAGAGACTAATTATGATGGGACACTGTGTCACAGCATCCAGTACAGATCTGGAGACAAACGCTACATGTTAGTTGGACCCAGAATGAGTATTGGATCTACTATTGTACCAGGCAGCCATGCGAATACACTAGTGCTCCCTGACAGGAGACGGACTTCTGATGAGGTAAGAGCTTGAAAACAATGTGACATACATTTATCTACTTTCCGTTCTGTCACGTGGCTGATGGCATATTTTCTTTTTTTAATCACCCATCTAAATCAGTAACCGAAGCACTATCAAAAAACTAAAATCAAACTTGACCACATTACAAGTCTGAGTGTGATTCTTATATGAATATTTGCCTGTCAGTCTGACTTTATTTAGAGATGACGTTTTTATTAACAGTGATCACTTATGCATGTCAGTGTAACACAATCTTGATTTCTTTGCTTTGCTGTGTCAACAAGATTCGCACTGCTACACAGTTTTGTCCGAAAATCATTTGTGTGGTGTTGTGTGGTGCAAGCATTTGTACGCTGATTAATACAAAATGTTTAAAACAGGTACACTAGTTAGCTTTTAGTCATCAATTTCAGAGACCACGACCCTTGTCTGTTTTTGACTGTCGTCTATGGTACAGAAACCTGTTGGTTTTACTCGCCCCAAGGATTAGAGCAAATAAGAAAAGCAGATCGATATTTTTTTTTTGGCAGAATGTCTGAGATGTTTTGCAACCGTTCTAATTCCCAGGTTTTCAAATACCGACGTTTATTGGGAAAGGTCTGGATATTTCTGAACACATGCATCCAAATCATAAAATACAACTTTTGTAAATGTTTTAAGATTCGGGTGTTTCCCGCGGCATGAGCCTGTAGGCACACAAAGACGGGTAAATCCCGATCTCTATCCATGGTGCTGAAACGCAAATTATTTCGTCCATGAAGAACACAGCGGAAAGATTAATTAAGTAAGCGACTCCCACGAACTGAAGCATTTCAAACAACGTAATGTTGACACATTCTTGGAATAATTTGTTTGGCAAACTGAAAAGCTCATAATGATGCAGAAGGGCTCCTTCGGAAAGATAATGAGTATGCTGTAGCCTAATCCTTTCACAGAGACCTCTGGGTGTCAGTATTACATTGGGAAACCATTGAATCTTTGTCCCTCCTCTCTCTACGCTTTTGTCTGCCCCCCGAAAAAAGCAGAGAGGAGGCATCTCAATTCACCCGATGGAATCGTGTTGTGCCATTTGCGCATTTGCAACACACAAAGGCTTAATGTAGACATTTCACAATAGAGACGATTTTTTTTTTACTGTTTGGTTGTACAGTATAACGATGTGGATCGACAGACGAGGTCGAGGACGGACCTTCTCTTGTTTTGCTTTTCATTTGGCTCTACTGCTTGTCGGAAATGGGGCTTTGGCAGAAATAAGATACTCTCTTCCAGAAGAGGTGAAAGAAGGAACTGTTGTTGGAAATGCTGCAAAGGATCTTGGCCTTGACATCACCTCTTTGTTTAACCGACGGTTCCGTGTTGTTTCTGAATCTAAGGAGACATTTTTTGAGGTAAATCATGACAATGGAGTTCTCTACGTCCTTAAGAAAATCGATAGAGAAGAGCTCTGTCGGGGCAGCGGTGTCTGCCTAATAGAGTTAAAAGTCATAGTTGAAAACCCTTTGGAAATACACTATGTAGCAGTGGAAATTACTGATGTAAATGATCACTCTCCTAGTTTTCCTGAACGAGAACAGAGATTTGAAATAGGTGAGAATACATTGCCAGGAAAGAGGTTTCAGCTGCACACCGCTCGTGATCCCGATGCTGGAGTTAATTCTATTCGCACATACACTTTATCGTCAAATGATCACTTTGAAGTAGATATCCGCCAAAGTGATGAGGATAAAATACCATTTTTAGTGCTGAAGAAATCGTTAGACAGAGAACAAAAGAGCAAACACACGCTACTGGTTACAGCAGTTGACGGAGGTAAACCTCAAAGATCAGGCACACTGAATGTTTCCATTATTGTTCTTGACAGTAATGATAATCGTCCAACATTTACTCAGGAGATTTATCAAATTTCAATACAAGAAAATGTTCCAGTCGGTACTTCAGTGTTTAGAATGAACGCGACGGATCCTGATGAAGGCACCAATAAAGACATTGAATACAGCCTTGTTAAAACTCTGAAAAAGACAGTTTATGATATTTTTGAATTGGACAAAATAACCGGAGAGATTAGAGTAAAGGGAGCAGTGGATTATGAAGAAAGTAACGTTTATAAATTGGATGTTGAAGCATCAGATAAAGGAACACCTCCACTGACAGGTGAGTGTAGAGTCATTATAAAGATAATAGACGTCAATGATAATCCACCAGAAATAGAAGTCACATCACTGTCAAATACAGTGTCTGAAGACTCAAAGCCTGGAACTGTTATTTCACTCATCACTATGAGGGATAAAGACTCTGGAGTCAATGGAAAAATAATAGCAAGCCTGAGCTCAGACGTGCCTTTTGAATTAAAACCCTCCTTTAAAGAGAACATTTATTCAGTTGTTACTAAGGAGCTTTTGGATCGAGAGAAGGTGTCACAATATGAAATAATAATAAAAGCCACTGATTGTGGTGACCCTCCTTTATCTACTGTTAAAACATTGAATATTCAGATATCAGATGTAAATGACAACAGACCACATTTCGAAAAAAATCCATTACAGTTTTACCTGGTAGAAAATAACGTTGCTGGAAGGTCAATATTCTCTGTAAGCGCAAAGGACAATGATCTGAATGAAAATGCAGCGATATCATATCATATTATGAGGGAAGGGAGTCAAAATGACATAATGTCTTTCCTAAATGTAAATTCTGATAATGGACACATCACTGCGTTAAAAAGTTTTGACTTTGAAACTCTGAAAACGTTCCAGTTCCAAGTTGTTGCCACAGATTCTGGAACTCCGTCACTGAGCAGCAACGTCACAGTGAACGTGTTCATTCTGGATCAGAACGACAACGCTCCAGTCATCCTGTATCCAGTCAGCTCTAATGGTTCTGCTGAAGGTGTGGAGGAGATTCCCCGCAATGTGAACGCAGGACACTTGGTGACTAAAGTCAGAGCCTATGACGCTGATATAGGATATAATGGCTGGTTACTGTTTTCACTGCAGGAGGTTACTGACCACAGTCTCTTTGGTTTGGACCGTTATACAGGACAGATCAGAACACTTCGCTCATTCACAGAGACAGACGAGGCTGAGCACAAACTGGGCATACTGGTGAAAGACAATGGGAACGTTTCCCTCTCAGCAACAGCTACTGTGATTGTCAAACTTGTGGAGCCCAAAGAGGCTTTTGCTGCTTCTGATGTAAAAAGTTCTGCAAAGGATGATGAAGAGAATAATGTGACTTTTTATCTGATGATAACTTTGGGCTCAGTTTCAGTTCTTTTTCTCATCAGTATCATCGTGCTGATTGCAATGCAGTGTTCAAAAACCACAGACTATACTTCTAAATATCTCCAAGAGACTAATTATGACGGGACACTGTGTCACAGCATCCAGTACAGATCTGGAGACAAACGCTACATGTTAGTTGGACCCAGAATGAGTATTGGATCTACTATAGTCCCTGGAAGCAATGCGAATACTCTAGTGCTCCCTGACAGGAGACCGCCATCTGCAGAGGTAAGCTTGATATATGATATTCCAAGGATATGTATTACTCTTGTTTAGTAGCCTAACTTATATAGTTAAACCTAACTTTGGTTTATCTATATATCTTGTAAACTTGATAAGGTGGTAAGTTATTAAAACTTAATGTTTGGATTTGTAAAGTATGTTTTTACTATTTATTCCTAAACTATCGTAGTCATGGTAATTTTGTTCAGGTTGTGGTGATTTACAAGGCTTGCCCTGGGCTATAGAACAGAGACATTATTGTCTTATTAATGACTCTTGAAAAGCTACTTGGGTTACCACGTTTTTGCGCTGTCCGTGGTGCTGTATGTTTGTCTCAGGCTTCCTATGTCCGACCAAAGATTAGGGTTGCAATGCAAATACTTCTCACCAATGACAGGCGAGAGGTTTAAATAAAATATAACAAACTGGTGGAATCCTTTGCTATGAGCTTAGTAGCATTGTTAGCCTTATCATATGGAGAGAGGCTTGAATACATATTCAATCTGTCTAAATTTGCAGTCAGGGACGTTTATTTTCAGAGGAATGTCATATATATAAGCCTATATATTATGTCTTTTTATACTAAATGAAAGCATTGAATGATCCACTGGGTGTCAGTGTTAGAGATGGGAACTGCTAATGCTTCAGCCAACATAGGCTCTGCCTCTTTCAAGTCTGTTTTCAGCTCGACGACAAAGATTTACATCGCTCCGTGCCTTACATTCTCAACACGAACGTGGTTATCTGATTTTTAATTCCAGGAAAAAACTGCGGTGTTTTAAGTTGAAGATATGTGTGGATTCTATTTCAAATGATTACGCCAAGGAAGACAAAGGACAAAGAGGCAGAATGATGTCTTGGTCGCCTCATATGCTTTTCTCTCTGCTGCTTTGCGTCGGTGAGCTGGTTTTAGCTCAAATAAAATACTCGACTCCAGAGGAAGTTAAAGTGGGAGCTACAATTGGAAATGTTGCCAAGGATTTGGGCCTTGATGTCAGTACGCTTATGAGCAGACGTTTTCGTATTGTGTCCGGAGCTCGGGACGCGCTGTTTGAGGTAAACCCGAACAATGGGGTTTTGTATCTTCACAAGAATCTCGACAGAGAACAGCTGTGCGACAGAAATGCTGCTTGTTTGCTAGATCTGAAAATCGTTGTCGAAAATCCACTTGAAATCCATTATGTCACAGTGGAAGTAACGGATGCGAACGATCATGCGCCGACATTTGCTGAGACGGAGAAGGTGATAGAAATAGCAGAAAATACTTTACCAGGAGCACGATTTCAATTACCAGGCGCCCGCGATCCCGACGTTGGAATAAATTCTGTCCAGCGATACAAGCTTAGTCAAAACGAAAATTTTCATCTTGAAATTCGGGATAGGGGTGAAGATAAAATCCCCTTCTTGGTGTTGCAGAGGCACTTGGACAGAGAGCAGAAAACAAACCACAGCTTGATTTTAACTGCTATGGATGGAGGGACACCGCTAAAATCAGCAAATCTTAATATTACTATAAAGGTTCTTGATATCAATGATAACAGACCTACTTTTTTAAAAGAGGTTTATTCTGTGATAGTACAAGAAAATGTTGCTTTAGATACAGTTGTAACAAAAGTCCAAGCAACTGATCTAGACGAGGGAATTAATGGGGATGTTGAGTATGTGTTTGGGGGTGACATTAATTCGAAGATGATGGAGCTATTTAGTCTCGATAAAAATACAGGTGAAATACGAGTTAAGGGAAACATTGACTATGAAACAGCTGATGTTTTCAAGTTAGACGTTCAAGCCACTGACAGGGGTCAGCCTCCGATGACAACGGATTGTAGAGTTATAATAAAGATTCAAGATGTCAATGACAATGAGCCAGAAATAGAAGTGACGTCAATTTCCAGCATGGTTCCAGAGGATTCAAAATATGGGACTGTAATCGCTCTTATTAGTGTCACAGACAATGATTCTGGCCTGAATGGGAAAGTCGCATGCAGCCTGACGGGGAATGTACCCTTTGAATTAAAGCCGTCGTTTAAAGAAAATATGTACTCATTAGTGACAAAAGAAACACTGGACAGGGAAAGTGTGTCACATTATGACATTTCGGTAACCGCTACAGATTATGGTGAGCCGCCACTTTCCACATTCAAAACACTGAGTATTCAGGTGTCAGATGTGAATGATAACATCCCAGAGTTTTCACGCAGTCCACTGGACCTATACTTGACAGAAAACAATACTCCAGGCGAATCAATATTTTCCGTGAGTGCATTTGATAAAGACTTAAACGACAATGCTGCAGTGTCCTATCGTATAATTAGAGCAGAAGGCAGCCATAATGAAATGAACTCTTTTCTCAATATCCATTCTGAAAACGGACAAGTCTCCGCGTTAAAAAGTTTTGACTTTGAAACTCTGAAAACGTTCCAGTTCCAAGTTGTTGCCACAGATTCTGGAACTCCGTCACTGAGCAGCAACGTCACAGTGAACGTGTTCATTCTGGATCAGAACGACAACGCTCCAGTCATCCTGTATCCAGTCAGCTCTAATGGTTCTGCTGAAGGTGTGGAGGAGATTCCCCGCAATGTGAACGCAGGACACTTGGTGACTAAAGTCAGAGCCTATGACGCTGATATAGGATATAATGGCTGGTTACTGTTTTCACTGCAGGAGGTTACTGACCACAGTCTCTTTGGTTTGGACCGCTATACAGGACAGATCAGAACACTTCGCTCATTCACAGAGACAGACGAGGCTGAGCACAAACTGGTCATACTGGTGAAAGACAATGGGAACGTTTCCCTCTCAGCAACAGCTACTGTGATTGTCAAACTTGTGGAGCCCAAAGAGGTTTTTGCTGCTTCTGATGTAAAAAGTTCTGCAAAGGATGACGAGGAGAATAATGTGACTTTTTATCTGATGATAACTTTGGGCTCAGTTTCAGTTCTTTTTCTCATCAGTATCATCGTGCTGATTGCAATGCAGTGTTCAAAAACCACAGACTATACATCTAAATATCTCCAAGAGACTAATTATGACGGGACACTGTGTCACAGCATCCAGTACAGATCTGGAGACAAACGCTACATGTTAGTTGGACCCAGAATGAGTATAGGATCTACTATTGTACCAGGCAGCCATGCGAATACACTGGTGCTCCCTGACAAGAGACGGACTTCTGAAGAGGTAAGACATTAAAAAGTTTCACTTTCATATTTTTGTTAGTTCATTTTTAGCCTGTGTTTGAAACAGTTTTGATAAAAAACAATAGCAAACATATTTCAAAGTAAACTTGGAAAATATTTTTTTTTTCTTTAAGGAGTACCTCGTGTTCACACCTTAATAGAGTTCTTAGTGTTCCATTGACTTCTCACTTCTATCTTACTGAGTGCTCCTATCGGAGATGTAATAATCCAAGTAAAATTGAAACAGCTGCCTCTCAGAATATTCTAACTTCGAACTACAAACCCATTTAAGAAGTTTGAATACGTTGTAGTGCTTCTATTAAGCCCACTTGTTGAGAGCAGTATGCATGGACTTGTTTTAAGGTGTAACTACTTTGTCATTAGAAGAAACACTGGCCGACTATTGCTGTCCATGGTGCTGAAACGCATCAATAAGGCAGTGTATGAGTTTCATAATCCCTGAATCTGTATTAGAAGTGAACGGGGTCAATTAAGTGATAGAGAGAGCGAGAGAGAGAGAGAGAGAGAGAGAGAGAGAGAGAGAGAGAGAGAGAGAGAGAGAGAAAGAGAGGAAATCAGATGGTTGCTGGAATTGTTTTGTTGCAGTGATTTTTTACAGCTGTTTTTGGGGAGAGGGTGGGCGTTTTAGAGGAACAAATGTACAGATAAAGCTTGTCGTTGGCACTTACCTCTGGGTGTCAGTATTACATAGGAAACCAAAGACGATGTTGTCCCTCCTCTTTCAAGGCTTTGTTTCCTACTGAACAGAAATATTGCGAAGACGGTATTTGGATTACGCACAACAGCCGATGGATTAACGCTGTCCGTTTTGAAGTTTTACGACATTAAGCGGGTTGGACATGAATATTTGCTTTTCAAAGTAAGCGGATCCTGTGGATATGTGTTGGATAACGATGGGAACCGACACAAAACACAGAACAAGAGATCGCCACTGGTTTGGTTTCCATTTCGCTCTGCTGCTGCTTTTCGGAGAACAGGCTTTGGCTCAGATAAGGTACTCTATTCCGGAGGAGGTAGAAGTGGGAGCTGTTGTTGGACATGTTGCAAAGGATCTTGGCCTTGACATCACCTCTTTGACTGGTCGACGGTTGCGTGTTGTGTCTGGAAGTAAGGACGCTATTTTTGAAGTAAACCAGAATAACGGGGCATTGTACGTCCGTAAGCATATTGACAGAGAGGAGCTCTGTCAAGGCAGCGGTGCTTGTCTGGTGGAGCTAAAAATCCTTGTTGAAAACCCCTTGGAAATACATTATGTAATGGTAGAAATTACTGATGTAAATGATCACTCTCCTAGTTTCCCCGAAAAAGAACAGAGATTTGAAATATTTGAACAAACGTTACCAGGGAGGAGATTTCAGCTGCACACCGCTCGCGATCCCGATGCTGGAGTTAATTCTATTCGCACATACACTTTATCGTCAAATGATCACTTTGTAGTAGATATCCGCCAAAGTGATGAGGATAAAATACCATTTTTAGTGCTGAAGAAATCGTTAGACAGAGAACAAAAGAGCAAACACACGCTATTGGTTACAGCAGTTGACGGAGGTAAACCTCAAAGATCAGGCACACTGAATGTTTCCATTAATGTTCTTGACAGTAATGATAATCGTCCAACATTTACTCAGGAGATTTATCAAATTTCAATAAAAGAAAATGTTCCAGTCGGTACTTCAGTGTTTAGAATGAACGCGACGGATCCTGATGAAGGCACCAATAAAGACATTGAATACAGCCTTGTTAAAACTCTGAAAAAGACAGTTTATGATATTTTTGAATTGGACAAAATAACTGGGGAGATTAGAGTAAAGGGAGCAGTGGATTATGAAGAAAGTGACGTTTATAAATTGGATGTTGAAGCATCAGATAAAGGAACACCTCCACTGACAGGTGAGTGTAGAGTCATTATAAAGATAATAGACGTCAATGATAATCCACCAGAAATAGAAGTCACATCACTGTCAAATACAGTGTCTGAAGACTCAAAGCCTGGAACTGTTATTTCACTTATTAGTGTAAGCGATACAGACTCTGGTGTGAATGGAAAAATAATAGCAAGCCTGAGCTCAGACGTGCCTTTTGAATTAAAACCCTCCTTTAAAGAGAACATTTATTCAGTTGTTACTAAGGAAGTTTTGGATCGAGAGAAGGTGTCACAATATGAAATAATAATAAAAGCTTCTGATTGTGGTGAACCTCCTTTATCTACTGTTAAAACATTGAATATTCAGATATCAGATGTAAATGACAACAGACCACGTTTCGATCAAAATCCATTACAGTTTTACCTGGTAGAAAATAACGTTGCTGGAAAGTCAATATTCTCTGTAAGCGCAAAGGACAATGATCTGAATGAAAATGCAGCAATTTCATATCATATTATGAGAGAAGGGAGTCAAAATGACATAATGTCTTTCCTAAATGTAAATTCTGATAATGGACACATCACTGCGTTAAAAAGTTTTGACTTTGAAACTCTGAAAACGTTCCAGTTCCAAGTTGTTGCCACAGATTCTGGAACTCCGTCACTGAGCAGCAACGTCACAGTGAACGTGTTCATTCTGGATCAGAACGACAACGCTCCAGTCATCCTGTATCCAGTCAGCTCTAATGGTTCTGCTGAAGGTGTGGAGGAGATTCCCCGCAATGTGAACGCAGGACACTTGGTGACTAAAGTCAGAGCCTATGACGCTGATATAGGATATAATGGCTGGTTACTGTTTTCACTGCAGGAGGTTACTGACCACAGTCTCTTTGGTTTGGACCGCTATACAGGACAGATCAGAACACTTCGCTCATTCACAGAGACAGACGAGGCTGAGCACAAACTGGTCATACTGGTGAAAGACAATGGGAACGTTTCACTCTCAGCAACAGCTACTGTGATTGTCAAACTTGTGGAGCCCAAAGAGGCTTTTGCTGCTTCTGATGTAAAAAGTTCTGCAAAGGATGACGAGGAGAATAATGTGACTTTTTTTCTGATGATAACTTTGGGCTCAGTTTCAGTTCTTTTTCTCATCAGTATCATCGTGCTGATTGCAATGCAGTGTTCAAAAACCACAGAATATACTTCTAAATATCTCCAAGAGACTAATTATGACGGGACACTGTGTCACAGCATCCAGTACAGATCTGGAGACAAACGCTACATGTTAGTTGGACCCAGAATGAGTATTGGATCTACTATTGTACCAGGCAGCCACGCGAATACACTTGTGCTCCCTGACAGGAGATGTACTTCTGAAGAGGTAAGACTTTAAAAAGTTTCATTTTTATATCTTTATTCTTTCATTTTTAGCATGTGTTTGAAACAGTTTTAATAAAAACAATAAGAAACATATTTCAATGCAAACTTGGAATATAACTTTTTTTCTTAAAGGAGTACCTCGTGTTCACATACTGAGTGCTCCTATATATCGAAGATGTAATAATCCAAGTAAATTTGAAACAATTGACTCTCAGAATATTCGAACTTCGAACTTAAAACTCATTTAAGAACTTTGAATAAGTTGAAGTGCTTCTATTAAGCCTAATTGTTTTGAGCACTATGTGTATGAGAGGATGTGGCTAGACAGGTTATCTATAGGGTGGATAGCAGTCACTCCAGGGTGTCGGGTCAGGACACTATTTCATGTTCAAGTGAGAGTGCGAACAAAGCAATGCAGAGTCCAATAGTAAGGTTCAGTTCCTTTATGTCAATTCACTATTCACAATTGTCCGTCCTTCTCTGTATGAGAGTGACATTATGTGAAGGTGTGTGTGTGGTTCTGTAACAAAAAACACATTACAGGCTGATTGATGACAAATATACAAAACACGTGATTAACAACATAATATTCAAACTGCAAATCCTAATAAAACCTGACACTGTAGCAGTAACTAAATAAGGAACAGAATGGTTAACATGGACTGAAATACACAGACCCAAAGTAGCATTAACCCTAGATTATTAGCTATTATTAGTTGCACTTGACTATTAACTACGTGATTGATCAATCGAAAACACATCACTCTGCAAATATAATAGTATACAAACATATATACAAACAGTGTGCAACCGAATTATTACAATTTACATTTTTCATGGACGCACACATCAAGGAAAAGTCCGTGAAATATCACCACAACCTGAGACGACGGAGACCCTGCTGCCATGCGCAGGCTTAAAGGGTTGCATTTGAGGACACCACACAGTGTGGGAAAACCGACATCTCATGTCTGCATCATATGAGACGTTCAATGAGCGTCCGTTTTTACACCATGCATGGACTTGTTTTAAGGTTTAACTACCTTGTCATTAGAAGAAACACTGGCCGACTATTGCTGTCCATGGTGCTGAAACGCATCAATAAGGCAGTGTATGAGTTTCATGATCCCTGAATCTGTATTAGAAGTGAACGGGGTCAATTAAGTGATAGAGAGAGCGAGAGAGAGAGAGAGAGAGAGAGAGAGGGGGGAAATCAGATGGTTGCTGGAATTGTTTCGTTGTTGCAGTGATTTTTACAGCTGTTTTTGGGGAGAGGGTGGGCGATTTAGAGGAACAAATGTACAGATAAAGCTTGTCGTTGGCACTTACCTCTGGGTGTCAGTATTACATAGGAAACCAAAGACGACGTTGTCCCTCCTCTTTCAAGGCTTTGTTTCCTACTGAACAGAATTGTAGCGAAGACGGTATTTGGATTACGCACAACAGCCGATGGATTAACGCTGTCCGTTTTGAAGTTTTACGACATTAAGCGGGTTGGACATGAATATTTGCTTGTCAAAGTAAGCGGATCCTGTGGATATGTGTTGGATAACGATGGGAACCGACACAAAACACAGAACAAGAGACCGCCACTGGTTTGGTTTCCATTTCGCTCTGCTACTGCTTTTCGGAGAACAGGCTTTGGCTCAGATAAGGTACTCTATTCCGGAGGAGGTGGAAGTGGGAGCTGTTGTTGGACATGTTGCAAAGGATCTTGGCCTTGACATCACCTCTTTGACTGATCGACGGTTGCGTGTTGTGTCTGGAAGTAAGGACGCTATTTTTGAAGTAAACCAGAATAACGGGGCATTGTACGTCCATAAGCATATTGACAGAGAGGAGCTCTGTCAAGGCAGCGGTGCTTGTCTGGTGGAGCTAAAAATCCTTGTTGAAAACCCTTTGGAAATACATTATGTTATAGTAGAAATTACTGATGTAAATGATCACTCTCCTAGTTTTCCTGAACGAGAACAGAGATTTGAAATAGCTGAGCATACATTACCAGGAAAGAGGTTTCAGCTACACACCGCTCGTGACCCTGATGCCGGAGTTAATTCTATTCGCACATACACTTTGACGTCAAACGATCATTTCGAAGTAAATATCCGTCAAGGTGATTCTGGAAAAATCCCGTTTTTAGTGCTGAAGAAATCGTTAGACAGAGAACAAAAGAGCAAACACACGCTACTGGTTACAGCAGTTGACGGAGGTAAACCTCAAAGATCAGGCACACTGAATGTTTCCATTAATGTTCTTGACAGTAATGATAATCGTCCAACATTTACTCAGGAGATTTATCAAATTTCAATACAAGAAAATGTTCCAGTCGGTACTTCAGTGTTTAGAATGAATGCGACGGATCCTGATGAAGGATTAAACAGCGAAATTGAATACGGCCTCGGTAAAACTCTGAAGAAAAATGTCTATGGTATTTTTGAACTCGACAAAATAACTGGAGAGATCACAGTAAAAGGAAAAGTGGACTATGAAGATAGTGAGCTGTATGAACTGGATGTTGAGGCATCAGATAAAGGAACACCTCCACTGACAGGTGAGTGCAGAGTCATTATAAAGATAATAGACGTCAATGATAATCCACCAGAAATAGAAGTCACATCACTGTCAAATACAGTGTCTGAAGACTCAAAGCCTGGAACTGTTATTTCACTTATTAGTGTGACGGATAAAGACTCTGGAGTGAATGGAAAAATTATTTCACACATAAGCAATGACGTGCCCTTTGAATTAAAGCCGTCTTATAAGGAAAACGCGTATTCAGTTGTCACTAAGGAAGTTTTGGATCGAGAGAAGGTGTCACAATATGAAATAATAATAAAAGCCACTGATTGTGGTGACCCTCCATTATCTACTGTTAAAACATTGAATATTCAGATATCAGATGTAAATGACAACAGACCACATTTCGAAAAAAATCCATTACAGTTTTACCTGGTAGAAAATAACGTTGCTGGAAAGTCAATATTTTCTGTAAGCGCAAAGGACAATGACCTGAATGAAAATGCAGCAATTTCATATCATATTATGAGAGAAGGGAGTCAAAATGACATAATGTCTTTCCTAAATGTAAATTCTGATAATGGACACATCACTTCGTTAAAAAGTTTTGACTTTGAAACTCTGAAAACGTTCCAGTTCCAAGTTGTTGCCACAGATTCTGGAACTCCGTCACTGAGCAGCAACGTCACAGTGAACGTGTTCATTCTGGATCAGAACGACAACGCTCCAGTCATCCTGTATCCAGTCAGCTCTAATGGTTCTGCTGAAGGTGTGGAGGAGATTCCCCGCAATGTGAACGCAGGACACTCGGTGACTAAAGTCAGAGCCTATGACGCTGATATAGGATATAATGGCTGGTTACTGTTTTCACTGCAGGAGGTTACTGACCACAGTCTCTTTGGTTTGGACCGCTATACAGGACAGATCAGAACACTTCGCTCATTCACAGAGACAGACGAGGCTGAGCACAAACTGGTCATACTGGTGAAAGACAATGGGAACGTTTCCCTCTCAGCAACAGCTACTGTGATTGTCAAACTTGTGGAGCCCAAAGAGGCTTTTGCTGCTTCTGATGTAAAAAGTTCTGCAAAGGATGATGAGGAGAATAATGTGACTTTTTATCTGATGATAACTTTGGGCTCAGTTTCAGTTCTTTTTCTCATCAGTATCATCGTCTTGATTGCAATGCAGTGTTCAAAAACCACAGACTATACTTCTAAATATCTCCAAGAGACTAATTATGACGGGACACTGTGTCACAGCATCCAGTACAGATCTGGAGACAAACGCTACATGTTAGTTGGACCCAGAATGAGTATAGGATCTACTATTGTACCAGGCAGCCATGCGAATACATTAGTGCTCCCTGACAGAAGACGGACTTCTGAAGAGGTAAGACTTTAAAAACTTTCAATTTTATATTTTTGACCTTTCATTTTTAGCATGTGATTAAAACATTTTGCATAAAAAAACAATAGCAAACGTATTTTATTCTTTTTTTGTTAAAGGAGTAGGTGTTCAAACCTTAAGAGTGTTGTCATTGTTCTTTTGTCTTCTCTCTTCTATCATAGCTGAGTGGTGCTATATGTAATAATCCAAGTAAATTTGTGACAGTTGGTACAATATTCTAACTTCAAACTATAAACTAATTTAAGAAGCTTGAATATGTTGCTGTGCTTCTATTAAGCCTAATTGTTTTGAGCAGCATGCAGGGTCTTGTTTTAAGGCTTAACTTTGTCGTTAGGAGAAACACTGGCCGACTATTGCTGTCCATGGTGCTGAAACACACCAGTAAGTCAAACAGAAATACAATGTCAAAAGTAAGGCAGACAATAGTATGACGTTCATGATCACTCAATCTGTATTACAAGTGAACATAGTCAATTAATAACCATCTGTAAAGAGAGACGGATGAGATAAAATCATAGGCTTCTGGAATTGTTATTTTTCTTTCTCAATGTTTGTTACATTTTACAGCTGTTTGTGGACGTTTTAGATAAAACAAAGCTTGTCGTTGGCACTTACCTCTGGGTGTCAGTATTACATAGGAAACCAAAGACGGTGTTGTCCCTCCTCTTTTAAGGCTTTGTTTCCTACTGAACAGAAATATAGCGAAGACGGTATTTGGATTACGCACAACAGCCGATGGATTAACGCTGTCCGTTTTGAAGTTTTACGACATTAAGCGGGTTGGACATGAATATTTGCTTGTCAAAGTAAGCGGATCCTGTGGATATGTGTTGGATAACGATGGGAACCAACACAAAAAATAGAACAAGAGACCGCCACTGGTTTGGTTTTTATTTGGCTCTGCTTCTTTTCGGAAATCAGGCTTTGGCTCAGATAAGGTACTCTATTCCGGAGGAGGTACAAGTGGGAACTACTGTTGGAAATGTTGCAAAGGATCTTGGTCTCGACAAAACCTCTTTGATTAATCGGCGGTTCCGTGTTGTGTCTGGATTTAAGGACGCCTTTTTTGAGGTTAACCCGGACAATGGTGCCTTACAGATCCGTAAAAAAATCGACCGAGAAGAGCTATGTTACGGTAATGCTTTATGTTTAATGGAGCTTAAAATTATCGTTGAAAACCCCTTGGAAATGCACCATATTGTTGTAGAAATTACTGATGTCAATGATCACTCTCCGAGTTTTCCTGAAAAGGAACAGCAATTTCAAATAGGAGAAAATACATCTCCGGGAACGCGACTCCAACTGCGCGCGGCCCGTGATCCTGATGCTGACATGAACTCTATCCGCACATATAAAATAACACCAAATGATCACTTTGAAATAGATGTCTATCAAAGCGACGAGGATAAAATACCATTCTTAGTGCTGAAAAAGTCCTTAGACAGAGAACAAAAGAAAAAACATGTGTTACTTGTTACAGCAGTAGATGGAGGAAAACCACAAAGATCAGGCACACTCAATATTTCCATTATTGTTCTTGATATTAACGATAATCGTCCAATTTTTAGTCAGGATACATACCAAATAGAAATATATGAAAATGTCCCAATTGGTACTTCTGTTACGAGGGTGACCGCAATCGATGCAGATGAAGGGACGAATGGAGAAATAGAGTACAGGTTGAGCAAAACGTTATCACGTAAAGTCTACGACATATTTGAACTAGATAGTTTAAGTGGACAAATTAAACTGAAAGGAGGATTGGATTTTGAGGAATCAGAGATTTATAAACTAGATGTTGAGGCATCTGACAAAGGAACACCTCCATTAACAGGAGGGTGCAGAGTCATCATAAAGGTGAAAGATATTAATGATAATCCCCCAGAAATAGAAGTCACATCACTGTCAAATACAGTGTCTGAAGACTCAAAACCTGGAACTGTTGTTTCACTTATTAGTGTGACGGATAAAGACTCCGGTGTGAATGAAAAAATTATTTCACAAATAACCTCGGACGTGCCTTTTGAATTAAAACCTTCTTATAAGGAGAACATTTATTCTGTTGTTACTAAGGAATTTTTGGATCGAGAGAAGGTGTCACAATATGAAATAACAATAAAAGCTACTGATTGTGGTGAACCTCCTTTATCTACTGTTAAAACACTCAATATTCAGATATCAGATGTAAATGACAACAGACCACATTTCGAAAAAAATCCATTACAGTTTTATCTTGTAGAAAATAACGTTGCTGGAACATCAGTATTCTCTGTAAGCGCAAAGGACAATGATCTGAATGAAAATGCAGCCATTTCATATCATATTATGAGGGAAGGGAGTCAAAATGACATAATGTCTTTCCTAAATGTAAATTCTGATAATGGACACATCACTGCGTTAAAAAGTTTTGACTTTGAAACTCTGAAAACGTTCCAGTTCCAAGTTGTTGCCACAGATTCTGGAACTCCGTCACTGAGCAGCAATGTCACAGTGAACGTGTTCATTCTGGATCAGAACGACAACGCTCCAGTCATCCTGTATCCAGTCAGCTCTAATGGTTCTGCTGAAGGTGTGGAGGAGATTCCCCGCAATGTGAACGCAGGACACTTGGTGACTAAAGTCCGAGCCTATGACGCTGATATAGGATATAATGGCTGGTTACTGTTTTCACTGCAGGAGGTTACTGACCACAGTCTCTTTGGTTTGGACCGCTATACAGGACAGATCAGAACACTTCGCTCATTCGCAGAGACAGACGAGGCTGAGCATAAACTGGTCATACTGGTGAAAGACAATTGGAACGTTTCCCTCTCAGCAACAGCTACTGTGATTGTCAAACTTGTGGAGCCCAAAGAAGCTTTTGCTGCTTCTGATGTAAAAAGTTCTGCAAAGGATGATGAGGAGAATCATGTGACTTTTTATCTGATGATAACTTTGGGCTCAGTTTCAGTTCTTTTTCTCATCAGTATCATCGTGCTGATTGCAATGCAGTGTTCAAAAACCACAGAATATACTTCTAAATATCTCCAAGAGACTAATTATGACGGGACACTGTGTCACAGCATCCAGTACAGATCTGGAGACAAACGCTACATGTTAGTTGGACCCAGAATGAGTATAGGATCTACTATTGTACCAGGCAGCCATGCAAATACTCTGATGGTGCATGACAGAAGGAAAACATCTGAAGAGGTAAGAGTTTAATTTGAAGCAGGTGTGATGTTTTCAGTTGTTTATCATATCATTGGGGCTTTGTTCACTTGTTGCGTCTCATTCAAAATGAGCTCACAATAATTTGGGGGGGCTCAGCTTCCTGATTCTGTTTGCAAAAGTCTCCTCCTGATGTACAACTTTATCTTTGCACCTCCCATTAGTTGACTCTGTTATAGAACACTAATACAGTATCAAAGTTAACGCTGATAATAGATGTGTTTCTATATGATGAAATATATTTTCTAAAAAGCTGACAGTGCTCTGAATCGCTATCCATGGTGCTGAAAGCTACTGACTGAACAGTTTTCAAGCAAGGTCTAGTATAGTATTATATTGCTTCATACTGTTTTTGTATATTTGGAGCATGGAGAAATATAACACATGGGCCTAAGAATGTTGGAGCCTCCTCCATAACATGACTTGTGATCATGTTTTTCACAAACTGCTTTATCACCGCTTCTGCGATGACATTCCAGGTGGCTTGTCTGACCATAGTATATTTCTAATATTTTATTTTGACGACTTTTGATGCCCTCTTGGTGTCACTGTTACATCAATAAGGCAACATAGTAGACTCTCAGTTCCTCCCATAAGAAAGCTTTTGTTTGGCTTATCACAGCAGAGGAGACATTATATTTTAGGATGCGCGTCGAATGAAACCGTGTTTTGCATCCTCCAAACATAAGATGATAAGTTGGACGCACACACTGTTTTGATTTTCAGCAGAAACAGGCTCCTGTGTGTAAACGTGGGTAGTGTCACGATGGGGAGCGAAAGAGGATGTCGATCAAGTGGCTGTTGGTGGTTTGCGTTTCATTTGTTCTTCCTGCTTATTTTCGGAAAGCGAAATTTGGCTGAGCTGAGGTATTCTATTCCAGAGGAGACGAAAGAGGGAACCGCTGTTGGAAACGTTGCTAAGGATCTTGGTCTGGATAAACCCTCGTTGACTGATCGACGGTTCCGTGTTGTGTCTGGATCTAACGACGCTTTTTTCGAAGTTAACCCGGACAATGGTGCCTTACAGATCCGTAGGAAAATCGACCGAGAGGAGCTGTGTCAGGGAAGTGGTGCATGCTTAATTGAGCTGAAAATTCTCATTGAAAACCCTTTGGAAATACACTATGTCGTTGTGGAAATCACCGATGTGAATGATCACTCCCCCAGCTTTCCTGAAAAAGACCAGCAATTCCAAATAGCAGAAAATACATCTCCAGGAGGGCGATTCGAATTGCACGCGGCCCGTGATCCTGATGCTGGTATGAACTCTATCCGCACATATAAATTAACACTAAACGATCACTTTGAAATAGATGTTAGTCAAAGCGACGAGGATAAAATACCATTTTTAGTGCTGAAGAAGTCATTAGATAGAGAACAAAAGAGCAAACACACGCTATTGGTTACAGCAGCAGATGGAGGTAAACCTCAAAGATCAGGCACACTGAATGTCTCAATAATTGTTCTTGATAATAATGATAATAGTCCAATGTTTAGCCAGGATACATACCAAATAGAAATATATGAAAATGTCCCAATTGGTACTTCTGTTACGAGAGTGACCGCAATAGATTCAGACGAAGGGACGAATGGAGAAATAGAGTACAGAATGAGCAAAACATTACCACGAAAAATTTACGACATATTTGAACTAGATACGTTAAGTGGACAAATTGAACTGAAAGGAGGATTGGATTTTGAGGAATCAGAGATTTATAAACTGGATGTTGAGGCATTTGACAAAGGAACACCTCCATTAACAAGTAGGTGCAGAGTCGTCGTAAAAATAAAAGATGTCAATGATAATCCACCAGAAATAGAAGTCACGTCACTGTCAAATACAGTGTCTGAAGACTCAAAACCTGGAACAATTATTTCCCTTATTAGTGTGACGGATAAAGACTCCGGTGTGAATGGCAAAATTGTCTCACGCATAAACGAGGAAATCCCATTTGAATTAAAACCTTCTTATAAGGAGAACACATATTCAGTTGTCACGAAGGGATTTTTGGATCGAGAGAAAGTGTCACAATATGACATAAAAATACAAGCCACTGATTGTGGTGAACCTCCATTATCTACCTTTAAAACACTATACATTCACATATCAGATGTAAATGACAACAGTCCACATTTCCAGCAAAATCCATTAGAGTTTTATCTGTCGGAGAATAATGCTGCTGGAGCGTCAATATTCTCTGTGACTGCAACGGACAACGATGTGGACGACAATGCAGTCATTTCATATCACATTGCTAGAGGAAATGATGTAACATCATTCCTCAATGTAAACTCTTACAATGGACATATATCGGCGCTAAAAAGTTTTGACTTTGAAACTTTGAAAACTTTCCACTTCCAAGTTGTTGCCACAGATTCTGGAACTCCGTCACTGAGCAGCAACGTCACAGTGAACGTGTTCATTCTGGATCAGAACGACAACGCTCCAGTCATCCTGTATCCAGTCAGCTCTAATGGTTCTGCTGAAGGTGTGGAGGAGATTCCCCGCAATGTGAACGCAGGACACTTGGTGACTAAAGTCAGAGCCTATGACGCTGATATAGGATATAATGGCTGGTTACTGTTTTCACTGCAGGAGGTTACTGACCACAGTCTCTTTGGTTTGGACCGCTACACAGGACAGATCAGAACACTTCGCTCATTCACAGAGACGGACGAGGCTGAGAATAAACTGGTCATACTGGTGAAAGACAATGGGAACGTTTCACTCTCAGCAACAGCTACTGTGATTGTCAAACTTGTGGAGCCCAAAGAGGCTTTTGCTGCTTCTGATGTAAAAAGTTCTGCAAAGGATGATGAGGAGAATAATGTGACTTTTTATCTGATGATAACTTTGGGCTCAGTTTCAGTTCTTTTTCTCATCAGTATCATCGTGCTGATTGCAATGCAGTGTTCAAATACCACAGAATATACTTCTAAATATCTCCAAGAGACTAATTATGACGGGACACTGTGTCACAGCATCCAGTACAGATCTGGAGACAAACGCTACATGTTAGTTGGACCCAGAATGAGTATTGGATCTACTATAGTCCCTGGAAGCAATGCGAATACACTAGTCCTTCCGGACAGAAGGACATCTGGAGAGGTAAGCTGCTTTTCATGGCCGACTCTTCAATTTGCGTGTTAACTTTAGTCTGTTTGCAACGACTCTTTTGGGTGAATAACCCGAGTGATAATATCGCTGTCCATGGTGCTGGAAGCAGCCCTTAACGCTGCGTAAATGTGTTTTTTAATGGCACAGTATGTAGCCTATGTGTGTTTCTTAATGAAACCGTATCATTCATCTAAACCTTAAACTAGGATATGGTGAGGAACAAACTGGAAAGTGATCACTTGGTGTCGGTATGTGAGCAGAAAAGTGTATCAGGATAAGCCTTTTGTTACAGATATAGGTCCTCCCCTTTGTGGGATGGGTTTTCACATTTCAGTACTTGGTACATCCTTCACACTCACAGCCAATATTTGTCATCTGTGATTTGGATAGCGCACTGGAAACTATTCATATAATTTCAGATATATTTTCTTTTCTTTTGACAAATGAGTCGTGATTGTGCATCACTGGGATTTTATTTTGATTCACTAATTATGGAGCAGAAAGGACTTCGAACATCGAGAGGGAAAATGCGGTGGATCGCTTTCATTGTTTCATTAATTTTGCTTTGGAGCGGAGCTTCGGCCCAGATAAGGTATTCAATCGCTGAGGAGGTTGAAGAAGGAACTGCTGTTGGGAACATAGCGAAGGATTTGGGATTAGAGAAGCACACACTGAAAGAGAGAGGATGTCGTGTTGTTGAGGGGCCAACAGAGTCATTTTTTCATGTCAACCAGGACGATGGAATATTGTATGTTGGCCGAATAATTGACAGGGAGAAGGTCTGTGAACGAAGCAGTGTGTGTTTGATCAATTTAAAAACAGTGCTCGAAAACCCTCTTGAAATTCACTCCGTGACTGTCGAGGTGCTGGATGTGAACGACCACTCTCCCACCTTCTCATCAAAAGAGGCACGTCTCGAAATTTCCGAGTCAGTTTTACCAGGATTGCGCCTCCAGCTGCAAGCGGCACACGACCCGGATGTCGGTCAGTTTTCAGTGCAGGAGTATAAACTTAGTCCTAATGACCATTTTCGTTTGGAAATTAAAAATCGTGGAAAAGATGGTAAAATACCAATATTAGTTTTACTGAAGACGTTAGATAGGGAAATAAAGAAAAGTCACAGGCTGCTTCTTACAGCTATTGATGGCGGTAAACCGAGTAAATCCGGAACAGCAGAAATTACCGTCGAAGTCTTAGACAGTAATGATAATATGCCAGTTTTTAATGAAGAGACGTACTCGGTACGTTTGGAAGAAAATGTTCCCATTGGCACAACAGTTATACAAGTAAATGCTTCTGATTTAGATGAAGGATCCAATGGCGAGGTTATGTATTCACTAGGTAAAAATGTAAATAGCAGAATACGTGAACTTTTTCGTGTTGATCCAGATACTGGTGAAATTATAGTTCGAGATCTGATTGACTATGAATTAGAAGCAAGTTATGAAATTGATATACAGGCGTCTGATAAAGGATCAGCTCCATTAAGGACGGATAAAAGTGTGTTGGTGAATATTGTTGATTTAAATGATAACATTCCTCATATAGAGATTACATCATTTTCAAGGGCGATTCCAGAGGATGCTAGACTCGGAACCACCGTGGCATTAATCAGTGTTCTCGATAAAGACTCTGGTCTTAACGGGAAAGTTATTTGCTCATTTAATGAGGATGTTCCGTTTACAATATCACCCTCAACGCAAGACAACATTTATTCTATAGTCACAAAATTGCCATTAGATAGAGAAAAGCAGTCCGTATATGACGTTACAATTGTCGCGAAAGATGCAGGTGTGCCATCGTTGTCTTCTGAAAAAAGCATCAGTATTGTTGTATCAGATGTAAATGATAACATTCCAGAGTTTTCAGCGAGCCCTCAGAGATATTATGTTAGTGAGAACAACTCTCCAGGAGCTTCAGTGTTTTCTGTGAGGGCCTCAGACCGCGACGAGGGTGATAATTCTCATATTACATACAAAGTTTTAACAGATGGAAAAGAGAATAACAAACTACATTCATTCAGTCTTAACATCAACTCTGAAAATGGAGATATTATGGCGCTAAAAAGTTTTGACTTTGAAACTCTGAAAACATTCCAGTTCCAAGTTGTTGCCTCAGATTCTGGAACTCCGTCACTGAGCAGCAACGTCACAGTGAACGTGTTCATTCTGGATCAGAACGACAACGCTCCAGTCATCCTGTATCCAGTCAGCTCTAATGGTTCTGCTGAAGGTGTGGAGGAGATTCCCCGCAATGTGAACGCAGGACACTTGGTGACTAAAGTCAGAGCCTATGACGCTGATATAGGATATAATGGCTGGTTACTGTTTTCACTGCAGGAGGTTACTGACCACAGTCTCTTTGGTTTGGACCGCTACACAGGACAGATCAGAACACTTCGCTCATTCACAGAGACAGACGAGGCTGAGCATAAACTGGTCATACTGGTGAAAGACAATGGGAACGTTTCCCTCTCAGCAACAGCTACTGTGATTGTCAAACTTGTGGAGCCCAAAGAGGCTTTTGCTGCTTCTGATGTAAAAAGTTCTGCAAAGGATGACGAGGAGAATAATGTGACTTTTTATCTGATGATAACTTTGGGCTCAGTTTCAGTTCTTTTTCTCATCAGTATCATCGTCTTGATTGCAATGCAGTGTTCAAAAACCACAGAGTATACTTCTAAATATCTCCAAGAGACTAATTATGACGGGACACTGTGTCACAGCATCCAGTACAGATCTGGAGACAAACGCTACATGTTAGTTGGACCCAGAATGAGTATTGGATCTACTATTGTACCAGGCAGCCATGCAAATACATTAGTGCTCCCTGACAGGAGACATGCATCTGAAGAGGTAAGAGCATAAAGTTGTGCAAATTGTGTTAATATACTAACATTACCTGAGAATTATACATTTAAATATATGCACCAGCATATAGATTGTGTACCTCTAATTTATGTTTTGCATTTGTGTTCTCTAACTTATCGATCATTTTCATCATCATCCTGAAGCTCCTAACACTTAGGGCTCTTTTAAGACAAAAGTGAAGTAAATAAATTCCATACATCTGACTCCTCTCCTCCTGCAGATGACTTAAAACTAACTTTTTAGTCAAGATGACTATTTCATTCTTTTTTGTAAAAATTGTCACTTTAAACAGATAATGGGAGGACATCAGGTTCAAAGTCTGGGCAACTTGTGTGTATCAACAAGATACAGATGCAAATTGAGCAGCAATATATGCAAGTAAGGATAGCCGTTGTGCCTGAATGTCAGATAGCTTTGGATGTCTGGTGCCCACTGGCCTGACAGATAAACATCTGATGAATTACGTGTGGATTTATGCCAGAATCAATAGTTTCATATTCATAATTTTATCCATCTTCAAGGGGTGTACTTCTAAAATGCGCTGGTGGTTTAGCCGAGTGCAAGTTTTCGCTGTTCTTGGTGCTGAAATATTCATTTGCTTTATTTGACGCACAGGTGAAAACACTTGGCTCATTCAGAGACAAATGAGTCGGAGCATAATCTAGTAATACTGATGAAAGTCAATGGGGATGTTTCACTCTTAGCAACAGCTACAGTGACTGTCAGAGTTGTCTTGCCAAATTATTTTATTTGATGAAAACTCTTGGCTAGGTTTCATTACTTCATGTAATCAGTGTCATTGTTCTGATGGCAGTGTTCAAGGTTAAGAGACTAATTATGAGGGGACACTGTGTCACAGCATCGAGTACAGATCTGGAGAGAAACAGTAATGGAAGCATTGTGAATACTCTTGTGCTCCCTGACAGGAGACGAGCATCTGGAGCGTCGAGTCAACATATATTTGTTTTTTTATGCTCTCTTTTATTATCTCATTTGTCATTAATTCTCTGGCACGGTGCTGAAACCGGAATAAACTGAACCTACATGAGGAATTTTTCTTTGAACATGCGTCCTGATATTTATTGCTGGTCACTTTTACGTGATAGATGCATTATCAGACACGTTCACGGGGTGGCAGTACCTTATCAGTATAGCACCTAAGCCTCTCAGTTCCCGATACATGAACCAGCCCCTACTGCGTCCGGTCTGCTTAAAAAAAACATTTAGACTTGGACTAAGCACACGGTGACTGTTTTTGTATTTCCTAACGAAATATTCCAAGGAGACATCAGTATACTTCTTGCTGCGATGGAGACACTGTATTAGACAAGTGGAGAATAATGGACGCGTTTGGATTCGGACTTTTACCTCAAAACATGAGACAAAGAGGATGGGAGACATGGCGACAGCGACTACATTTATTCGCCGTTTTGGGTTTGCTTTTATTTTTTCGAGGAACCGCGGCACAATTGAGGTACTCTATACCCGAAGAGCTCAAAGAAGGAAGTTTTGTTGGGAATGTCGCTAAAGATTTGGGAATAGACTTAAATTTGATGAAGCAGAGGGGATTTCGCATTATGTCCGGCTCGACTGAACCTCTTTTCAAGGTAAATGAGGATGATGGTGTGCTTTATGCCAACAATAAAATAGACCGAGAGGAGGTGTGCAAGGAGACAGGTGCATGTTTAATTAACCTTAAGGCTGTCCTCGAAAACCCATTAGAAGTACATTATGTGACCGTGGAGATAACAGATTTGAACGACCACTCTCCCACATTTCCAGATAAAACAAAGAGACTAGAGATCTCAGAGTCTGCATTGCCCGGCGCACGATATCAGTTGCAAAATGCCTACGACCCGGATGGCGGCACAAACTCCGTCCAACAGTATAAAATCAGTCAGAATGACCATTTTCGTTTAGAGATTAAAGATCGTGGGAGAGATGGTAAAACTCCAATTTTACAATTACAGAGGCAGCTCGACAGAGAGGCGAAAAGCAGTCATAAACTGGTGTTGACGGCTATAGACGGTGGAAATCCGCCAAAGACCGGCACAGTTGAAATATACATAGATGTTCTAGATGTAAATGACAATATGCCAGTGTTTACCAAAGACACATATTCAGCCGTGCTACGAGAGAACGCCCCAATCGGCACAACAGTCATACAAGTAAACGCAACTGATTTGGACGACGGTCCAAATGGAGAAGTTGTTTATTCATTCGGCACTAATGTTCAAGGTAAAATTCGAGAGCTGTTTAATATCGACTCTGTGACAGGGGAGATAATTGTGATAGGCTCTGTAGACTATGAGGAGCAAGACAGTTATGACTTTGATATACAGGCCTCTGATAAAGGAACTATTCCACTCAGAACAGAGAAGAGTGTTATCATTCAAATTGGAGATATAAATGACAATCCTCCAGAGATAGAAGTGGCATCTTTGTCAAGTGCTGTTGCAGAGGACTCTAGACCAGGGACAACAGTGGCGCTTATCAGCATTACTGATTTGGATTCTGGAATTAATGGAAAAATAATAAGCTCTGTGGCCGAAGAGACTAATTTTACGTTAACTCCATCAATACAAACTAACATGTTTGCTGTTGTCACGAAATCGCATCTTGACAGGGAGCAGCAATCAATATATAATATCACAATAATCGCCAAAGACGCAGGCGAACCAGCTTTAACATCCGAAAAGACAATACGTGTATTTGTGTCAGATACGAATGATAACAGTCCGAAGTTTTCAGTGAAACAATATGCTTTCTACATCATGGAAAATAATCCCTCAGGAGCCTGTTTATTTTCTGTAAGAGCATCTGATCGTGATGAGGGAGACAATGCCCTTATTTCGTACCATATTCTCAGGAATACGCACCATGAAAATAAAGCGACTTTATCTCTGAGCATCAACTCTGAAAATGGAGATATCATGGCGCTAAAAAGTTTTGACTTTGAAACCCTGAAAACGTTCCAGTTCCAAGTTGTTGCCACAGATTCTGGAACTCCGTCACTGAGCAGCAACGTCACAGTGAACGTGTTCATTCTGGATCAGAACGACAACGCTCCAGTCATCCTGTATCCAGTCAGCTCTAATGGTTCTGCTGAAGTTATGGAGGAGATTCCCCGCAATGTGAACGCAGGACACTTGGTGACTAAAGTCCGAGCCTATGACGCTGATATAGGATATAATGGCTGGTTACTGTTTTCACTGCAGGAGGTTACTGACCACAGTCTCTTTGGTTTGGACCGCTATACAGGACAGATCAGAACACTTCGCTCATTCACAGAGACAGACGAGGCTGAGCACAAACTGGTCATACTGGTGAAAGACAATGGGAACGTTTCCCTCTCAGCAACAGCTACTGTGATTGTCAAACTTGTGGAGCCCAAAGAGGCTTTTGCTGCTTCTGATGTAAAAAGTTCTGCAAAGGATGATGAGGAGAATAATGTGACTTTTTATCTGATGATAACTTTGGGCTCAGTTTCAGTTCTTTTTCTCATCAGTATCATCGTCTTGATTGCAATGCAGTGTTCAAAAACCACAGAATATACTTCTAAATATCTCCAAGAGACTAATTATGACGGGACACTGTGTCACAGCATCCAGTACAGATCTGGAGACAAACGCTACATGTTAGTTGGACCCAGAATGAGTATAGGATCTACTATTGTACCGGGCAGCCATGCGAATACATTAGTCCTGCCTGACAGAAGACACACTTCTGAAGAGGTAAGATGTCTCACTCTTGTAAGTTTTTGGCCTACTGTCATATACATACAGTAATATTAGGTCCGATTTTAACTTTCAATTTAATTTCATGAGTAGGAAACTTATGCTCCTCTCACTAAAATAGTTATCTGTTTTGCATTTGTATGATCTAATTATCTAAATAATCTAATTATCTAATTATGATGATCATGAAGCTATGACGACTTCTTATAAGATAAATGGAAGTGAAGACTGTCATGCGGATGTCAGATTCCTCTCCTGAATATTACATAAAAAAACAAAGTTGACTATTTCGTTCTGTTTTGTTAAAGTGTTCACATTGCACCGATAAGGAGAGGACATTAAGTTGTGTGCAACTAGTGTGTATCAACAACATATGGATGAAACTGAGCAGTAGTGTAATTATCGTACCTGAATATCAGATAGTTTCGGATACCAGGTGTCAAATTGCGTCACTGATATCTTGATTGTGTCATTTCTATTTAATTACTGATACATAAAGTATTGATTTTTGCCAGAATTAATACTTCTACAACTACTATTGTATCCATCTTGATGTGGTGTACGTCTGAAATGCGCTCGTGGTTTATGAGCGAACGTTGTCACTGTCCTTGGTGCTGAAACATTCACTGACAACAAGACGCTCATTTAAAGCATACTAACAATTAATTATATGACACAATTAAAGAGCTGATGTCTCCATGGGTTATCTTTTAAATGATTTACGGGCTTTTTATCCTCATTCTTGCTTTATAAGTTGGGATATTGCTTGCCAGTGTTTAAAAATGGTGCAAAGTTTGTTTGTTTTTAAATACATTTCGCCATGATCTAAAATGCAGCAGTGCAGTATGATTCTCTTTCACTTGGTGTCAGTACAATAACAAATAACACGTCCATGTGTTTTTAATGCCATACCCACTAGATCCATCCCCTTCCTCATAAACCCATCACTGAGGGAACCTTTGACGTGCTGACCGTCTGAATATACAATTTATCTCGAAAAGAATTCCAATATTACGTGGAATAATGGTTGGATGATATCAGCGGATATTACGGGGGATTTTACGTTAGTATACGAGCATAGCCCTTTGAATCTGCTCTCTGTTTAAACGTTTCATCCTCATATCATGGAACAAAGACAACGCGACACACGAAGGGAGCGGACAAAGTGGGTTGCCTTTATGGTGGTTTTGTTATGGAGCAGAGCTTCTGGACAAGTTCGATATTCCATCTCCGAGGAAGTGGAAGAAGGAACTGCTGTTGGAAATATTGCTAAGGATTTAGGTCTTGATAAGACTACGCTGAAGGAGAGAGGGTATCGTATTGTCTACGGAACGACGCAGCCTCCCCTTGGAGTAAATCAGGACACTGGTATCTTGTATGTGAATAGAAAAATAAATAGAGAGGAAGAGTGCGATCGAAGCAAGGTTTGTCTAATCGATTTAAAAGTCGTGTTAGAAAACCCACTGGAGGTCCACTATGTAACAGTAGAGATTGTGGATATAAACGACCATGCACCGAGCTTCCCTGAAAAAGAAAAGATGATAGAGATTTCTGAATCTGCGTTATCAGGAACAAGGTTTCAGTTACAAGCTGCGCGTGATGCCGACAGTGGCTCATTATCCGTTCAGCAGTATAACTTGAGTCATAATGAACATTTTCGTTTGGAAGTGAAAGATCGTGGGGAAGATCGTAAAACCCCCAGTTTAATTCTCCAAAAGCCACTTGATAGAGAGCGTGTCAAAACCCATGTGTTGTTACTGACAGCCATTGATGGAGGCAAACCTCCGAGGTCTGGTAACATGACAATAATTATTGATGTTTTGGATGTCAATGATAATCCTCCAGTTTTCAGTCAGGAGTCATACACTGTGCAGCTGAAAGAAAACTCTCCTCTGGGCACAACTGTTATACAAGTTAACGCAACAGATTTGGATGATGGTTCAAATGGTGAGGTCGTATATTCATTTGGCAATGACGTGGATGCACGAGCACGCGCACGTTTTGATTTAGATTCACTGAGTGGAGTGATTACAGTGGCAGGATCTATAGACTTTGAAGAATGTAGTAGATACGAAATTGATGTCCAGGCATCCGACAAAGCTGTCGCAACACTAGCTACAGAGAAGAGCGTTGTTATACAGATTGATGACGTAAACGACAACGCACCTGAGATTGAAGTGACATCTTTTTCGCATGCGCTCCCGGAAGATTCAAAACCAGGAACCACAGTTGCGTTGATTAGTGTTAAAGATTCGGACTCTGGTCTTAATGGGAAAATTATGTGTTACATAAGCCAAGATCCTCCCTTTATGCTCACTCCATCTCTACAAAATAACATGTATTCTTTGATCACCAAAGTGCTTTTGGATCGAGAGCAGATATTACAATATAATCCAACAATTGTATGTAAAGACGCAGGTGAACCATCCTTAACGTCAGAAAAAACTATAAAAATCCTTGTGTCAGATGTAAACGATAACAGTCCAATATTTTCAGAGAATCCGTATACTTTCTATGTTACCGAGAATAACAAGCCGGGAGCTTCTATTCTATCAGTGGCAGCGCGTGATAATGACGAGGGCAGTAATGCTCTCATTTCATATCAAATAGTAAGGGACAGAGGCAGGGAACATTTACTTACCTCATTTCTAAACATAAACAGTGAAAATGGAGAAATTTTGGCACTAAAAAGTTTTGACTTTGAAACTCTGAAAACGTTCCAGTTCCAAGTTGTTGCCACAGATTCTGGAACTCCGTCACTGAGCAGCAACGTCACAGTGAACGTGTTCATTCTGGATCAGAACGACAACGCTCCAGTCATCCTGTATCCAGTCAGCTCTAATGGTTCTGCTGAAGGTGTGGAGGAGATTCCCCGCAATGTGAACGCAGGACACTTGGTGACTAAAGTCAGAGCCTATGACGCTGATATAGGATATAATGGCTGGTTACTGTTTTCACTGCAGGAGGTTACTGACCACAGTCTCTTTGGTTTGGACCGCTATACAGGACAGATCAGAACACTTCGCTCATTCACAGAGACAGACGAGGCTGAGCATAAACTGGTCATACTGGTGAAAGACAATGGGAACGTTTCCCTCTCAGCAACAGCTACTGTGATTGTCAAACTTGTGGAACCCAAAGAGGCTTTTGCTGCTTCTGATGTTAAAAGTTCTGCAAAGGATGATGAGGAGAATAATGTGACTTTTTATCTGATGATAACTTTGGGCTCAGTTTCAGTTCTTTTTCTCATCAGTATCATCGTGCTGATTGCAATGCAGTGTTCAAAAACCACAGACTATACTTCTAAATATCTCCAAGAGACTAATTATGACGGGACACTGTGTCACAGCATCCAGTACAGATCTGGAGACAAACGCTACATGTTAGTTGGACCCAGAATGAGTATAGGATCTACTATTGTACCGGGCAGCCATGCGAATACATTAGTCCTGCCTGACAGAAGACACACTTCTGAAGAGGTAAGATGTCTCACTCTTGTAAGTTTTTGGCCTACTGTCATATACATACAGTAATATTAGGTCCGATTTTAACTTTCAATTTAATTTCATGAGTAGGAAACTTATGCTCCTCTCACTAAAATAGTTATCTGTTTTGCATTTGTATGATCTAATTATCTAAATAATCTAATTATCTAATTATGATGATCATGAAGCTATGACGACTTCTTATAAGATAAATGGAAGTGAAGACTGTCATGCGGATGTCAGATTCCTCTTCTGAACATTACATAAAAAAACAAAGTTGACTATTTCGTTCTGTTTTGTTAAAATGTTCACATTAAACCGATAAGGAGAGGACATTAAGTTGTGTGCAACTAGTGTGTATCAACAACATATGGATGAAAACTGAGCAGTAGTGTAATTATCGTACCTGAATATCAGATAGTTTCGGATACTAGGTGTCCAGCTGCGTCACTGATATCTTGATTGTGTAATTTCTATTTAATTACTGATACATAAAGTATTGATTTTTGCCAGAATTAATACTTCTACAACTACTATTGTATCCATCTTGATGTGGTGTACGTCTGAAATGCGCTCGCGGTTTATGAGCGAACGTTGTCACTGTCCTTGGTGCTGAAACATTCACTGACAACAAGACGCTCATTTAAAGCATACTAACAATTAATTATATGACACAATTAAAGAGCTGATGTCTCCGTGGGTTATCTTTTAAATGATTTACGGGCTTTTTATCCTCATTCGTGCTTTATAAGTTGGGATATTGCTTGCCAGTGTTTAAAAATGGTGCAAAGTTTGTTTGTTTTTAAATACATTTCGCCATGATCTAAAATGCAGCTCTGCAGTATGATTCTCTTTCACTTGGTGTCAGTACAATAACAAATAACACGTCCATGTGTTTTTATGCCATACCCACTAGATCCATCCCCTTCCTCATAAACCCATCACTGAGGGAACCTTTTACGTGCTGACCGTCTGAATATACAATTTATCTCGAAAAGAATTCCAATATTACGTGGAATAATGGTTGGATGATATCAGCGGATATTACGGGGGATTTTACGTTAGTATACGAGCATAGCCCTTTGAATCTGCTCTCTGTTTAAACGTTTCATCCTCGTATCATGGAACAAAGACAACGCGACACACGAAGGGAGCGGACAAAGTGGGTTGCCTTTATGGTGGTTTTGTTATGGAGCAGAGCTTCTGGACAAGTTCGATATTCCATCTCCGAGGAAGTGGAAGAAGGAACTGCTGTTGGAAATATTGCTAAGGATTTAGGCCTTGATAAGACTACGCTGAAGGAGAGAGGGTATCGTATTGTCTACGGAACGACGCAGCCTCCCCTTGGAGTAAATCAGGACACTGGTATCTTGTATGTGAATAGAAAAATAAATAGAGAGGAAGAGTGCGATCGAAGCAAGGTTTGTCTAATCGATTTAAAAGTCGTGTTAGAAAACCCACTGGAGGTCCACTATGTAACAGTAGAGATTGTGGATGTAAACGACCATGCACCGAGCTTCCCTGAAAAAGAAAAGATCATAGAGATTCATGAATCTGCGTTATCAGGGACAAGGTTTCAGTTACAAGCTGCGCGTGATGCCGACAGTGGCTCATTATCCGTTCAGCAGTATAAATTGAGTCACAATGAACATTTTCGTTTGGAAGTGAAAGATCGTGGGGAAGATCGTAAAACCCCCGGTTTAATTCTCCAAAAGCCACTTGATAGAGAGCGTGTCAAAACCCATGTGTTGTTACTGACAGCCATTGATGGAGGCAAACCTCCGAGGTCTGGTAACATGACAATAATTATTGATGTTTTGGATGTCAATGATAATCCTCCAGTTTTCAGTCAGGAGTCATACACTGTGCAGCTGAAAGAAAACTCTCCTGTGGGCACAACTGTTATACAAGTTAACGCAACAGATTTGGATGATGGTTCAAATGGTGAGGTCGTATATTCATTTGGCAATGACGTGGATGCACGAGCACGCGCACGTTTTGATTTAGATTCACTGAGTGGAGTGATTACAGTGGCAGGATCTATAGACTTTGAAGAATGTAGTAGATACGAAATTGATGTCCAGGCATCCGACAAAGCTGTCGCAACACTAGCTACAGAGAAGAGCGTTGTTATACAGATTGATGACGTAAACGACAACGCACCTGAGATTGAAGTGACATCTTTTTCGCATGCGCTCCCGGAAGATTCAAAACCAGGAACCACAGTTGCGTTGATTAGTGTTAAAGATTCGGACTCTGGTCTTAATGGGAAAATTATGTGTTACATAAGCCAAGATCCTCCCTTTATGCTCACTCCATCTCTACAAAATAACATGTATTCTTTGATCACCAAAGTGCTTTTGGATCGAGAGCAGATATTACAATATAATCCAACAATTGTATGTAAAGACGCAGGTGAACCATCCTTAACGTCAGAAAAAAATATAAAAATCCTTGTGTCAGATGTGAACGACAACAGTCCAATATTTTCAGAGAATCCGTATACTTTCTATGTTACTGAGAATAACAAGCCGGGAGCTTCTATTCTATCAGTGGCAGCGCGTGATAATGACGAGGGCAGTAATGCTCTCATTTCATATCAAATAGTAAGGGACAGAGACAGGGAACATTTACTTACCTCATTTCTAAACATAAACAGTGAAAATGGAGAAATTTTGGCACTAAAAAGTTTTGACTTTGAAACTCTGAAAACGTTCCAGTTCCAAGTTGTTGCCACAGATTCTGGAACTCCGTCACTGAGCAGCAACGTCACAGTGAACGTGTTCATTCTGGATCAGAACGACAACGCTCCAGTCATCCTGTATCCAGTCAGCTCTAATGGTTCTGCTGAAGGTGTGGAGGAGATTCCCCGCAATGTGAACGCAGGACACTTGGTGACTAAAGTCAGAGCCTATGACGCTGATATAGGATATAATGGCTGGTTACTGTTTTCACTGCAAGAGGTTACTGACCACAGTCTCTTTGGTTTGGACCGCTATACAGGACAGATCAGAACACTTCGCTCATTCACAGAGACAGACGAGGCTGAGCACAAACTGGTCATACTGGTGAAAGACAATGGGAACGTTTCCCTCTCAGCAACAGCTACTGTGATTGTCAAACTTGTGGAGCCCAAAGAGGCTTTTGCTGCTTCTGATGTAAAAAGTTCTGCAAAGGATGATGAGGAGAATAATGTGACTTTTTATCTGATGATAACTTTGGGCTCAGTTTCAGTTCTTTTTCTCATCAGTATCATCGTGCTGATTGCAATGCAGTGTTCAAAAACCACAGAATATACTTCTAAATATCTACAAGAGACTAATTATGACGGGACACTGTGTCACAGCATCCAGTACAGATCTGGAGACAAACGCTACATGTTAGTTGGACCCAGAATGAGTATAGGATCTACTATTGTACCTGGAAGCAATATGAATACACTGGTACTCCCTGACAAAAGAAGAACATCTGGAGAGGTAAGACCAATGTTTGGGATGTTTTGATTTTCCCACCCCAGCATACTTTGTGAAAAAGGTTAATTCCAGGATGACATTTATCTGTAGAATTAGCAGGGAAGCTACACCTTCCTCCTTCTCAGCATTTCCACTGGCTTAAATTATTATTTGTTTACTTTTTACTGTGGCATACCTGTAAGCAGCTTTTTCATTTTGACCATGGAGCTTTTATAATTAATCAGTCATTTTGCATGCCCTTCAAGGTGCTTTACAATGCGCAGTTAAGACCAGAAAAAAAGACTAAGGAGAGATAACACAACAAAAAATATTATAAGAATAATAATAAGAATAATAATAAGAATAATCGGAAGAAGAAGAAGAAGGAAACAAAAATAATATAATGAGAAACTATAAACCTAATAAGTAATTTTAATGATAATATAATAAATAATAGTAATAAAATAAAATAAATAATAATGACTGACATTAAAATACTGTCTTAAATAATAGCATATACTAAACCTATACAATTATAAGACACTGTATTAAAGACAGACTAAATACATTGGTAATTTTACAATGTGTGTCAGCTGTGGATCACACATTTATTGATTTTATTTGCCTGAAAATGCAAATATAAAGACCAAGGTTAGGACAGGTGCTGATGTGCTAATGTGTTTATATCTGTTGCTTCTCTATGCTGATGTATTGCCTTTGAAGATTCATTTTAGCGTTGATATTTTAAATTCAGTAACTACCATGTGTATATAAAAAGAATCAACACTTGGTGTCACTGTGGTTCAGTGATTCTATGTATCTGGCCGCATTTTACGTCAGAAGCTTTATCTGGAACAAGTCCTTGCATTTTTCTCATGGAGCATAGTTGAGCGCACGATCGCGGTTGGCAGCAACGATTGTGTTTTATTTTCAGCAGTTTTTTTTGTACAGAAAGATCTTGGGTATCATTCAGAAACACTGACGCCCTAAGTCTTATTCATATATCGACGGGGTTACTGGACTGCTCCCCATCGCCTTCAAGTCATGGAACAAAGAAGATGCACATCACGGAGGGAGCGACAGTGTTGGTTTGCCTTCATGGTTGCTTTGGAGATTCTATGCAGCGGGGCTTCTGCACAGATCAGATATTCGATATCTGAGGAGGTTCAAGAAGAAACGATCGTTGGGAATATAGCCAAGGATTTGGGACTAGATAAGAGTGCACTCAAAGACAGAAGGTATCGCATTGTAGCTGGCTCAACTACACCCCTCTTTCAGGTGAATCAAAATGATGGTGTATTGTATGTGAGGAGAAAAATAGACAGGGAGGAGGTGTGTGACCGGATCAGTCCATGTCTGATCAATCTGAAAACCGTGCTAGAAAACCCGCTGGAGATCCACTACGTGACAGTGGAAATACTTGATATAAATGACCACTCGCCTGTTTTTTCAGAAAAAGAGAAAAGGCTTGAGATTTCAGAGTCGGCCTTACCAGGAGCGAGATTTCAGCTGCAGGCTGCGCGCGACCCCGATATAGGCCAGTTCTCCATTCAACAATATAAACTCAGCAATAACGAATATTTCAGATTAGAAGTGAAAGATAGAGGAGAGGACCGCAAAGTATCATTTTTAGTTCTGCAGAAACAGCTGGACAGAGAAACAGCCGAGAGACATAAGCTACGTCTGACAGCAGTTGATGGAGGAAAACCCGCGAAGTCTGGCGCTATAGACATAATTGTGGATGTACTTGACGTTAATGACAATTCACCAGTATTTACCAAAGAGCTCTATTCTGCCACACTTAAAGAAAACGTTCCCGTTGGCACTGTAGTGATTCAAGTAAATGCAACAGATATGGACCAGGGCGCAAATGGTGAGATAATGTATTCATTTGGGAAAGAAGTTGATTCAAAATTAATGGATATCTTTAGTATAGACACAAACACTGGTGAAATTAAAGTAACCGGTCAGATAGATTTCGAGGAGAGTAAAAGTTATGAAATTGACATTCAGGCGTCTGATAAAGGGCAAGTTCCTCTAACAACAGACAAAACTGTTATGATAACTATTATCGATGTTAATGATAATGCACCTGAAATAGAAGTTACATCTTTTTCTAGCTCCGTCAAGGAGGACTCAAATATAGGAACTACAGTGGCCCTGATTAGTGTCAGAGATTTGGACTCTGGAATCAATGGTAAAGTTATTTGCACAATCAAAGAAGATGTCCCTTTTACTTTATCCCCATCATTACAAGAAAACATGTATGCTGTTGTAACCAGGTCGCAGTTGAACAGAGAAAATGTTTCCCAATTTGATGTCACAATTATTGCGAAAGACACCGGTGAACCTCAATTTTCAACTGAAAAGACCATTAGCGTTGTTGTATCAGATGTAAATGACAACAGTCCACAGTTTTCATCAAGCCCCTACGTCTTTTATATGAGCGAGAATAACAGCCCGGGATCCTCTGTTTTTTCAGTGACAGCTTCTGATTGCGATGAAAGTGACAATTCTCTCATTTCATATCATATTTGGAGACAAGCAAGCGAAGATAATAAATTGGCATCATTTCTAAATATCAACTCTGAAAATGGAGAAATTTTGGCACTAAAAAGTTTTGACTTTGAAACTCTGAAAACGTTCCAGTTCCAAGTTGTTGCCACAGATTCTGGAACTCCGTCACTGAGCAGCAACGTCACAGTGAACGTGTTCATTCTGGATCAGAACGACAACGCTCCAGTCATCCTGTATCCAGTCAGCTCTAATGGTTCTGCTGAAGGTGTGGAGGAGATTCCCCGCAATGTGAACGCAGGACACTTGGTGACTAAAGTCAGAGCCTATGACGCTGATATAGGATATAATGGCTGGTTACTGTTTTCACTGCAGGAGGTTACTGACCACAGTCTCTTTGGTTTGGACCGCTATACAGGACAGATCAGAACACTTCGCTCATTCACAGAGACAGACGAGGCTGAGCACAAACTGGTCATACTGGTGAAAGACAATGGGAACGTTTCCCTCTCAGCAACAGCTACTGTGATTGTCAAACTTGTGGAGCCCAAAGAGGCTTTTGCTGCTTCTGATATTAAAAGTTCTGCAAAGGATGATGAGGAGAATAATGTGACTTTTTATCTGATGATAACTTTGGGCTCAGTTTCAGTTCTTTTTCTCATCAGTATCATTGTGCTGATTGCAATGCAGTGTTCAAAAACCACCGAATATACTTCCAAATATCTCCAAGAGACTAATTATGACGGGACACTGTGTCACAGCATCCAGTACAGATCTGGAGACAAACGCTACATGTTAGTTGGACCCAGAATGAGTATAGGATCTACTATTGTACCAGGCAGCCATGCGAATACACTGGTACTCCCTGACAGGAGTCGGACTTCCGACGAGGTAAGGATGATTTGAACATGGTATTTTGTTACCCTATAAAAAAATACTTGCTATAATAGAGCATTGAGAAGTGCATGTCCATGTTAGAAGCTATTTTCCTATGTGAAAATAATTTTTAGCAATTGTTAAAATTTACCAAATTAACAAATATTTGGGCCAGATTAGAGAAACACCGGATCTGGCGCTAACTCTATTAAGTGGATGTGAATCCATATTTGTTGGTTGCACATTTGTATGTTGAGTTATATGAAAACTGTGGTGTGTTTGCTCACTGACATATAACTGTACTGCTTTCATGGACCGTGTTATCATTTTCCTTAGTATGGTGTTGATTGGCTTTTTCAGCTTTTCATTGCCGCTGTCAGCCATTTCCCTTTCAACAACCTGTTTCTATTTATGGTTTGGTTTCACCTGGATATTCTTACAATGGCTAAACATGACATTGATCTTTTTTAAAATAATTTCTTATTCATAGATTTTGTTAATGGTATGAGAATCCTTACCAGCATTCTGACATCCTTTATATACAGTTTTGACATTGCACATTCTTCTCTGTTTTCCACTTCTTGCAGGCCATAGTGTGATTAATGCTTGTTGGTTTTTGTTTTACAGTAAAAAAAATCATGTTTTTCATTATGTTTTTCTTCATACACCTTCCTATTTTCATTATCTTTATTATGTATTGGATATTTAAAATTTCCAAATGTTAGACAGGTGTAGCTGCACTTCAGTTACTGTTACTTTTGCGTCTGGATGAGGAGAGTCCGACACCAAATTGAAGGAGAGCTGACTGATCGCAGATATGTGGACACGTTATATCAGCATTATCAACTGTACTCACACTATACTCAGCCATAGACAGCAGAAAATGTAAAGTCTTTCATAAAACGTTCCAATATGACAACATGAAAAAGAAATTATGCTGGAGGTTATGCTGCATTATTGCGCACTATCCATGGTGCTGAAAGTGTTTGGTCTCATTTCCAATAATTGCTCACAAAATATAATAGCCTAAACCTTAAACCTCGAAAATGCGTAATGCCGATGGCAGGATTCAGACAGCTTATTAATATGAAATACATAATATTCACAAACGCTGCATGCACATCTTGAAATGCATTAGTTTTCTAGAATTATTTGAAGGATATTTTGTGTTAATTAGTTTTTCAAGAGTCCAACTCCTTGTTTCTTTCCAGTTCATCAAATATGGTCAGAGATCCGCATTACCTGGCCAAAGATTTACCATTTACCTAATGTGCTACAAATCATATCAAATCATGCATCGTATCTGCAGCGAGAGGTTTGGTCGCGTGGTGTCACTCTGATGTAAAAATTCAGCAGCATACCATCTTGTCGTCATAGCAATTGGGTTCCACCTCTTAACATCATTTTACATAGGCCTATATGAAGCTGCCTTTTGTGTGCTTATCCGTGGATTGATATCCTGCTTGTCACCATTACTGACTGCATTATTGAATATGTAGGAAAGGGCTGAATATTTAGGAACAGGAGAGTGCTGGGTTCTGGTTTTATGACGTGATTATTATCCCCGAATGGAGTACTGATGTTTTCGGATTTAACCATGGAACAAAGAAGATGCAGTCCTCGAATGGTGCGTGGATCGTTGGTCGGCTGCGTTGTTGCTGTGCTTTTGTGGAGCGTTGCCTCGGCGCAAATCAGATATTCAATCTCTGAAGAAGTTAATGAAGGAACTGTGGTTGGGAATATCGCAAAAGATCTGGGATTGGATAAAAACACACTGAAGGAGAGAAAATATCGGATTGTTTCTGGTACTGCGGATCCCCTTTTCCATGTAAATCAAAACGACGGCATCCTGTATGTGAGCCGAAAGATTGACAGAGAAGAGGTGTGTGCGCAGAGTAGTACGTGTTTAATAAATCTTAAAACCGTGCTTGAAAATCCACTGGAGGTACATTATGTAGAAGTGGAAGTGATGGATGTAAACGACCATTCTCCATCGTTCCAGGAAAAAGAAAAAATGTTCGAGATTTCAGAGTCCGTGTTGCCCGGAGCTCGATTTCAGCTGAAACCTTCACGAGACCCAGATAGTGGTCATTTCTCTGTTCAGCAATATAAACTAAGTCAGAATGATCATTTCCGTTTGGAAGTTAAGGATAGAGGAGACGGCGACAAAATACCAATATTGGTTGTTCAAAAATCTTTAGACAGGGAAGCAGCAGGAAGTCACTCATTAGTGTTGACCGCAGTGGATGGAGGTAAACCTCCGAAATCGGGTAATATGAATATTCTAGTAAATGTTTTAGATGTTAATGATAACGCACCTGTTTTTAGTAAAGATGTTTATTCTGCGATGCTGAAAGAAAATGCTCCAGTAGGGACAACAGTCATACAAGTGAATGCAACTGATTTAGATGACGGGCAAAACGGAGATGTAGTTTACTCCTTTAGTAACAGTATGAATCAAAACATATTAGACTTATTTGATATAAATCCATTAACAGGTGAAATATTTGTTAAAGGTTCCATCAATTATGAGGACAAAGACATATATGTAATTGAAATTGAAGCATCAGATAAAGGTCCGGTTCCTCTTACAACAGAGAAAAGTGTTATTATTAAAATAGTTGACATTAATGATAATGCACCTGAGATTGAAGTTACCTCATTTTCAAGCTCCATCCCTGAAGATTCTAGACCTGGAACAACAGTTGCCCTCATCAGTGTAAATGACCTGGACTCTGGTCTTAATGGAAACGTTATTTGTTCTATGGATGAAGATGTTCCATTTATGATATCACCATCCTTAAAAGATAAAATGTATTCATTAGTCACCAAATCAGCTTTGGACAGAGAGAAACAGTCACAATATGATCTAACAATACATGCAAAAGATGCTGGTCAGCCTCCATTATCATCTGAAAAGACAATAAGAGTTGTGGTGTCAGATGTGAATGACAACAGTCCAGAGTTTTCACTGAGTCCTTATACTTTCTATGTCACCGAGGGGAACGATCCAGGAGTCTCTGTGTTTTCTGTCAAAGCTTTTGATCGTGATGATAACGACAATGCTCTTATTTCCTATCATATCCTCAGAGATGGAAGCAAAGAAAATAAACTGACTTCTTTTCTCAACATAAATCCTGAAAATGGAGAAATATTGGCTCTAAAAAGTTTTGACTTTGAAACTCTGAAAACGTTCCAGTTCCAAGTTGTTGCCTCAGATTCTGGAACTCCGTCACTGAGCAGCAACGTCACAGTGAACGTGTTCATTCTGGATCAGAACGACAACGCTCCAGTCATCCTGTATCCAGTCAGCTCTAATGGTTCTGCTGAAGGTGTGGAGGAGATTCCCCGCAATGTGAATGCAGGACACTTGGTGACTAAAGTCAGAGCCTATGACGCTGATATAGGATATAATGGCTGGTTACTGTTTTCACTGCAGGAGGTTACTGACCACAGTCTCTTTGGTTTGGACCGCTATACAGGACAGATCAGAACACTTCGCTCATTCACAGAGACAGACGAGGCTGAGCACAAACTGGGCATACTGGTGAAAGACAATGGGAACGTTTCCCTTTCAGCAACAGCTACTGTGATTGTCAAACTTGTGGAGCCCAAAGAGGCTTTTGCTGCTTCTGATGTAAAAAGTTCTGCAAAGGATGATGAGGAGAATAACGTGACTTTTTATCTGATGATAACTTTGGGCTCAGTTTCAGTTCTTTTTCTCATCAGTATCATCGTGCTGATTGCAATGCAGTGTTCAAAAACCACAGAATATACTTCTAAATATCTACAAGAGACTAATTATGACGGGACACTGTGTCACAGCATCCAGTACAGATCTGGAGACAAACGCTACATGTTAGTTGGACCCAGAATGAGTATTGGATCTACTATTGTACCAGGCAGCCATGCGAATACACTAGTGCTCCCTGACAGGAGATGTACATCTGATGAGGTAAGGAATACCTAAATAATTATGTTGTGTTTGTTCCCCTAAAAACTTTCTTGCTGTATCAAGATATGAAGCTAAATTTCGTACATAAAAACAATATCAGGAAATATCACATCCATTTTTTAGATGATCTTCCTATGTGGGAATTGCACTGTGGCATTGTTAAACTTGGGAAAATAATACACACACTTGATTGAAATCAGGGAAACTCTGTTGGATGGGGAGCAACTCTTGTAAGTTAGTGAATGTATTTTTTTTCTTTTAGTTGCATATGAAGGACATTTTTTGCAGACAAAGATTTTTTTGTGGCCTTCATATTGGTGGTGAACTGTTTTATCCATTCATTTAACTTAGATACACATATTGCCCTGTTTTATTTCATGGGGCTGTGACATGGTTTCGGTAACTTGTTGGGCTGAGTCTTTTTGCTGTTTGTCGGCTTTTTACATGGCAGATTTCATCCTTAGAGAGACAAAATGAAAGTCTCTCTGATAAATGGGTACAGCATGGCATCATGAAATGATTTGCTGAATTTAAAGGTGCCTGATTGTAAAAAAACAAACACTTCAGGTAGTATAATAGTCTCCCTAATTGCTGAACTCAGCTGAAGTCAGTGGTAATCGCTGTCCATGGTGCTAAGCTGTTTGGTCCCATTTTCCTAATGTGTTTCAAACATTATAGCAAACATTAAACCTAAAAATAAAGTAATCTCTGTCATTTAATTCATAAAAGTCCATCATAGGGAAGAGAAAATACTGGTAAAAGTTATTCAGAATCCTTACAGGTTTTTGAAAGGCTTTTATTCTGGAGGTTTATTTGAGAAGGACTCATCTCCTCATCTCTTTCTAATGAGTTCACTACGTTTTGTCAGTGATTCGTATAAGCTGTGAAATAATGTATCATTCATAAAAATTATACTACACAATTCAGTGAGTTTCCTGCATCGAGACGTTTTATCGCAGGGTGTCAGTGTAATGTAAAAAGTCAACAGTACACGATCTTGTCGTCATTGCATTTTGGTTCCACCTCTTGACGACATCCTCAGTTCGATATTAGCTCAGCCATTTTTGTGTTCATGCCTTTGTGAATACATTGTTTGCCACAATTACTTAGTATGTAAGAAAAGAGTGAATATTTACTTGCTGGAAATTACTGGATTCTCTCGTTACCAAAGTTTTTTATATTCATCGTGATTCAGTACTGATGTTTTCGGATTTAATCATGGAACAAAGAGAACACGAGAGACGAAGGGCGCGCGGATCGTTGGTCGGCTGCGTTGTTGCTGTGCTTTTGTGGAGCGTTGCCTCGGCGCAAATCAGATATTCAATCTCTGAGGAGGTTAATGAAGGAACTGTGGTTGGGAATATCGCAAAAGATCTGGGATTAGATAAAAATACACTGAAGGACAGAAAGTATCGGATTGTTTCTGGTACTGCTGATCCCCTTTTCCATGTAAATCAAAACGACGGCATCCTGTATGTGAGCCGAAAGATTGACAGAGAAGAGGTGTGTGCGCAAAGCATTACGTGTTTAATGAATCTAAAAACCGTGCTGGAAAATCCACTGGAGGTACATTATGTTGGAGTGGAAGTGATGGATATAAATGATCATTCTCCCAGTTTCCCGGAGGAAGACAAAAGACTGGATATTTGGGAGTCTGTTCTGCCCGGAGCACGATTTCAGCTGAAACCTTCACGGGATCCAGACAGTGGTCAATTCTCTGTGCAGCAATATAAACTAAGCCCGAACGATCATTTCCGTTTAGAAGTTAAGGATAGAGGAGAAGATGGAAAAATACCAATATTGGTTATTCAAAAATCTTTAGACAGGGAAGCAGCAGGAAGTCACTCATTAGTGTTGACCGCAGTGGATGGAGGGAAACCTCCGAAATCGGGTAATATGAATATTATAGTAAATGTTTTAGATGTTAATGATAACGCACCTGTTTTCTCTAGAGACAGTTATTCTGTGACGCTAAATGAAAATGCTCCAGTAGGGACAACAGTCATACAAGTGAATGCAACTGATTTAGATGACGGTCAGAACGGAGATGTAGTTTACTCCTTTAGTAACAGTATGAATCAAAATATTTTAAATGCATTTGACATCAATCCATCCACTGCTGAGATAATTGTTAAAGGTTCCATAGATTATGAGGAGAAAGACAAGTATGAAATTGAAATTGAAGCATCAGATAAAGGTCTGGTTCCTCTTACAACAGAAAAAAGTGTTACTATTAAAATAGTTGACATTAATGATAATGCACCTGAGATTGAAGTTACCTCATTTTCAAGCTCCATCCCTGAAGATTCCAGACCTGGAACAACAGTTGCCCTCATCAGTGTAAATGACCTGGACTCTGGTCTTAATGGAAAAGTTATTTGTTCTATGGATGAAGATGTTCCATTTATGATATCACCATCCTTAGAAGACAAGATGTATTCATTAGTCACCAAATCAGCTTTGGACAGAGAGAAACAGTCAGAATATGATCTAACAATTCATGCAAAAGATGCTGGTCAGCCTCCATTATCATCTGAAAAGACAATAAGAGTTGTGGTGTCAGATGTGAATGACAACAGTCCAGAGTTTTCACTGAGTCCTTATACTTTCTATGTCACCGAGGGGAACGATCCAGGAGTCTCTGTGTTTTCTGTCAAAGCTTTTGATCGTGATGAGAACGACAATGCTCTTATTTCCTATCATATCCTCAGAGATGGAAGCAAAGAAAATAAACTGACTTCTTTTCTCAACATAAATCCTGAAAGTGGAGAAATATTGGCTCTAAAAAGTTTTGACTTTGAAACTCTGAAAACATTCCAGTTCCAAGTTGTTGCCTCAGATTCTGGAACTCCGTCACTGAGCAGCAACGTCACAGTGAACGTGTTCATTCTGGATCAGAACGACAACGCTCCAGTCATCCTGTATCCAGTCAGCTCTAATGGTTCTGCTGAAGGTGTGGAGGAGATTCCCCGCAATGTGAACGCAGGACACTTGGTGACTAAAGTCAGATCCTATGACGCTGATATAGGATATAATGGCTGGTTACTGTTTTCACTGCAGGAGGTTACTGACCACAGTCTCTTTGGTTTGGACCGCTATACAGGACAGATCAGAACACTTCGCTCATTCACAGAGACAGACGAGGCTGAGCATAAACTGGTCATACTGGTGAAAGACAATGGGAACGTTTCCCTCTCAGCAACAGGTTCTGTGATTGTCAAACTTGTGGAGCCCAAAGAGGCTTTTGCTGCTTCTGATGTAAAAAGTTCTGCAAAGGATTATGAAGAGAATAATGTGACTTTTTATCTGATGATAACTTTGGGCTCAGTTTCAGTTCTTTTTCTCATCAGTATCATCGTCTTGATTGCAATGCAGTGTTCAAAAACCACAGAATATACTTCTAAATATCTCCAAGAGACTAATTATGATGGGACACTGTGTCACAGCATCCAGTACAGATCTGGAGACAAACGCTACATGTTAGTTGGACCCAGAATGAGTATTGGATCTACTATTGTACCAGGCAGCCATGCAAATACACTAGTGCTCCCTGACAGGAGATGTACTTCTGAAGAGGTAAGACACATCTAAAAAAGTGTTTTGTGCTTTTTTATATCTCAAAACTTGTTTTCTGTATTGACAGAAGAAAAAATTTAAATACAACAAATATGACTATGTGGTAGTCAATATAAATTGGCTCAGAATAAAGCCACAGACGTCAACACAAAAAAATATATTGATTTCTCCACGATGTAATTATATGGCAGCTACACAGTTTCACTACAAGGCCTGATTGCAGCCAATAATAATGGAGGGATGGACTAAATTTTACCATTGACATACTGTATACTGTAAACAGTAAATGAGTAAAGAATGAAAATGAACTGTGGTGCTCGACTGCACCACCAGGGGTCAGTGTAGAGTTTACGTAAAAAGAGAATTTTGTCAAAATATGTAGGGAAATAATTAATGAAATTCCACTACAGACAGATCAACTCAAACAAAATTAAAGCTGCTCTATAGTGGTCAAATTTACCTATTACCATCATATAAGAGTGACTCGAGCCACATTATACATAACATGCAAGATGGCCACCTCTTTAATACAGCATAAAGCCCCACAATGAAAACTACATGAAAACGGCCCAATAACTTTAGTCATTTAAAAGCATTGTAAAATCTCTTAAGTCTGGGGAAAAGAGTGATTGGCTACTCAAGTAGTGTCATTATCTAAAGTAAAAGAAATTAAATGACATTAATATAAAAAACAGAACTTCATAGAAACATTTTTGGAAACACACATATAAAGTAAATAATGCACATGGCTAAGCTGAGATACAGATCCCTCCTTCATTCAGAGACATTCCAAAGACTGGAGTTTATATTTAAGGAATGAATACTGCGTTAAAATTAGGGGAACATTGAAGTCCTACGTGCACAAAATACAAGATAAGATAAGATAAGATATCCCTTTATTAGTCCCACAGTGGGGAAATTTACATAGTTAATTAATATGCGTATGAAGGCCATTTTTAGGAGACTGCAGTTTTATAAGAACTGTGGAGTGTTTGCTCACTGTTTCATTAATTCATTTAAATACGATACACATATAGCCTGTTTTATATCATTAGGCTGTGATATAGTTTTGCTAACTTGTTGTACTGACTTTGTTTGCTGTCTGTCGGCATTGCAAAGCAGGTTTGATTCTGAAACAGGACAAAATGTAAAGTTTTTTTGATAAATGGATATAGCGTGGCTGCATGAAAAAAATACTCTGATGTTTATGGTGTAAGATTGTATAATAGACTTCAGTTAGAAAACTATCTAAACGAAATGTAGCTGATCTGAGCTGCTGTCAGTGGTAATCGCTGTCCATGGTGCTGAATGTGTTCGGTCCCGTTTCCCGCTTTGATTCATCAATTACAGCAAATACTATACCAGCAAATGAAATAATGTTCGTGATTTAATATATAAAACTTCATCATAGGATTACAAAATACAGTATTGGTAAAAGTTAAACAGAATCCTTACAGCATTTTGAAAGACTTATTTTCGAGGTTTATTTGAAGGATAGGATACGTGTGATGATTTACGGAGGACTCATCTCATTCCAATGAGTCCTCTTCGTTTTTTAAGTGATTCGTATAAACTTTGAAACGATGTACCATTTATAAAATATCATACAAATTCTATTGAGTTTCCTGCAGCGAGGCGTTTTATCGCAGGGTGTCAGTGCAATGTAAAAAGTCAACAGTACACGATCTTGTCGTCATTACATTTTGGTTCCACCCCTTGACGACATCCTCAGTTCGATATTAGCTAAGCCATTATTGTGTTCATGTCTTTGTGAATACCTTGTTTGCCACAATTAATGAGTATGTAGGAAGATAGTGGATATTCCATGCAGGATTTTGCAGGATATTGTTTTCACAAAGGTTTTATTATCCTCTTGATGGAGAACTGATGTCTTCGGATTTAACCATGGAACAAAGGAGATGCAAACCACGAATGGTGCGTGGATCGTTGGTCGGCTGCGTTGTTGCTGTGCTTTTGTGGAGCGTTGCCTCGGCGCAAATCAGATATTCAATATCTGAGGAGGTTAATGAAGGAACTGTGGTTGGGAATATCGCAAAAGATCTGGGATTAGATAAAAACACACTGAAGGATAGAAAATATCGGATTGTTTCTGGTACTGCGGATCCCCTTTTCCATGTAAATCAAAACGACGGCATCCTGTATGTGAGCCGAAAGATTGACAGAGAAGAGGTGTGTGCGCAAAGCATTACGTGTTTAATGAATCTAAAAACCGTGCTGGAAAATCCACTAGAGGTACATTATGTTGGAGTGGAAGTGATGGATATTAATGATCATTCCCCCAGTTTCCCGGAGGAAGACAAAAGACTGGATATTTCGGAGTCTGTTCTGCCCGGAGCACGATTTCAGCTGAAACCTTCACGGGATCCAGACAGTGGTCAATTCTCTGTGCAGCAATATAAATTAAGCCCGAATGATCATTTCCGTTTAGAAGTTAAGGAAAAAAGAAACGATGGCAAAATACCAATATTGGTTATTCAAAAATCTTTAGACAGGGAAGCAGCAGGAAGTCATTCATTAGTGTTGACCGCAGTGGATGGAGGGAAACCTCCGAAATCTGGTAATATGAATATTAGAGTAAATGTTTTAGATGTTAATGATAACGCACCTGGTTTTAGTCAAGATGTTTATTCTGTGATGCTGGAAGAAAATGCTCCAGTAGGGACAACAGTTATGCAAGTGAATGCAACTGATTTAGATGAGGGTCAAAATGGACAAATTGGTTACTCATTTAGTAACAGTATGAATCAAAACATATTAGACTTATTTGATATAAATCAATTAACAGGTGAGATAATTGTTAAGGGTTCTATTGATTATGAAAGGAAAGACATATATGAAATTGAAATTGAGGCATCAGATAAAGGTCCGGTTCCTCTTACAACAGAGAAAAGTGTTATTATTAAAATAGTTGACATTAATGATAATGCACCTGAGATTGAAGTTACCTCATTTTCAAGCTCCATCCCTGAAGATTCCAGACCTGGAACAACAGTTGCCCTCATCAGTGTAAATGACCTGGACTCTGGTCTTAATGGAAAAGTTATTTGTTCTATGGATGAGGATGCTCCTTTTTTGATATCACCATCCTTAGAAGACAAGATGTATTCATTAGTCACCAAATCACCTCTGGACAGAGAGAAACAGTCACAATATGATCTAACAATACATGCAAAAGATGCTGGTCAGCCTCCATTATCATCTGAAAAGACAATACGAGTTGTGGTGTCAGATGTGAATGACAACAGTCCAGAGTTTTCTCTGAGTCCTTATACTTTCTATGTCACCGAGGGGAACGATCCAGGAGTCTCTGTGTTTTCTGTCAAAGCTTTTGATCGTGATGAGAACGACAATGCTCTTATTTCTTATCACATCCTCAGATATGGAAGCAAAGAAAATATATTGGCATCATTTCTAAATATCAACTCTGAAAATGGAGAAATTTTGGCTCTAAAAAGTTTTGACTTTGAAACTCTGAAAACGTTCCATTTCCAAGTTGTTGCCTCAGATTCTGGAACTCCGTCACTGAGCAGCAACGTCACAGTGAACGTGTTCATTCTGGATCAGAACGACAACGCTCCAGTCATCCTGTATCCAGTCAGCTCTAATGGTTCTGCTGAAGGTGTGGAGGAGATTCCCCGCAATGTGAACGCAGGACACTTGGTGACTAAAGTCAGGGCCTATGACGCTGATATAGGATATAATGGCTGGTTACTGTTTTCACTGCAGGAGGTTACTGACCACAGTCTCTTTGGTTTGGACCGCTACACAGGACAGATCAGAACACTTCGCTCATTCACAGAGACAGACGAGGCTGAGCATAAACTGGTCATACTGGTGAAAGACAATGGGAACGTTTCCCTCTCAGCAACAGCTACTGTGATTGTCAAACTTGTGGAGCCCAAAGAAGCTTTTGCTGCTTCTGATGTTAAAAATTCTGCAAAGGATGATGAGGAGAATAATGTGACTTTTTATCTGATGATAACTTTGGGCTCAGTTTCAGTTCTTTTTCTCATCAGTATCATCGTGCTGATTGCAATGCAGTGTTCAAAAACCACAGACTATACTTCTAAATATCTGCAAGAGACTAATTATGATGGGACACTGTGTCACAGCATCCAGTACAGATCTGGAGACAAACGCTACATGTTAGTTGGACCCAGAATGAGTATTGGATCTACTATTGTACCGGGCAGCCATGCAAATACACTAGTGCTCCCTGACAGGAGATGTACTTCTGAAGAGGTAAGGGATACCTAAATAATTATGTTGTGTTTGTTCCTCTAAAAACTTTCCATGCTGTATCAAGATATGAAGCAAAATTTCATACATAAAAACAATATCAGGAAATATCACAATCATTTTTTAGATGATTTTCCTATGTGGGAGTTGCACTGTGGCATTGTTAAACTTGGGAAAATATTACACACACTTGATTGAAATCAGGGAAACTCTGTTGGATGGGGACCAACTCTTGTACGTTAGTGAATGTATGTTTTTTCTTTTAGTTGCATATGAAGGACATTTTTTGCAGACAAAGATTTTTTGTGACCTTCAGATTCGTGGTAAACTGTTTTATCCATTCATTTAATTTAGATACACACATGACCTGTTTTATTTCATGGAGCTGTGACATTGTTTCGGTAACTTGTTGTGCTGAATCTGTTTGCTGTTTGTCGGCTTTTTACATGGCAGATTTGGTCTTAGAGAGACAAAATGAAAGTCTCTCTGACAAATGGGTACAGCATGGCATCATGCAGTGCTTTGCTGAATATTAAGGTGCATGATTGTATAACACATTTCAGGTAGTATAATAGTTTCCCTAAATGCTGAACCCAGCTGGAGTCGGTGTTAATCGCTGTCCATGGTGCTAAGCTGGTCCCGTTTTCCTAATGTGTTTCAAACATTATAGCAAACATTAAACCTAAAAATAAAGTAATCTCTGTCATTTAATTCATAAAAGTCCATTATAGGGAAGAGAAAATACTGGTAAAAGTTATTCAGAATCCTTAAAGCTTTTTGAAAGGCTTTTATTTTGGAGGTTTATTTGAGAAGGACTCCATCTCCTCATCTCTTTCTAATGACTTCACTTCGTTTTGTCAGTAATTCGTATAAGCTGTGAAATAATTTACCATCATAAATTATACTATGAAATCTCTTGAGTTTCCTGCAGAGAGACGTTTTATCGCAGGGTGTCAGTGTAATGTAAAAAGTCAACAGTCCACGATCTTGTCGTCATTACATTTTGGTTCCACCTCTTGACGACATCCTCACTTCGATATTAGCTCAGCCATTACTGTGTTCATGCCTTTGTGAATACATTGTTTGCCACAATTACTGATATGTAGGATAATAGTGAATATTTACCTACAGACAATTCCTGGATTCTGTTTTTACAAAGTTTTTATTATCCTCTTGATGGAGAACTGATGTCGTCGGATTTAACCATGGAACAAAGGAGATGTAAACCACGAAGGGTGCGCGGATCGTTGTTCGGCTGCGTTGTTGCTGTGCTTTTGTGGAGCGTTGCCTCGGCGCAAATCAGATATTCAATATCTGAGGAGGTTAATGAAGGAACTGTGGTTGGGAATATCGCAAAAGATCTGGGATTAGATAAAAACACATTGAAGGAAAGAAAGTATCGGATTGTTTCTGGTACTGCGGATCCCCTTTTCCATGTAAATCATAACGACGGCATCCTGTATGTGAGCCGAAAGATTGACAGAGAAGAGGTGTGTGCGGAAAGCATTACGTGTTTAATGAATCTAAAAACCGTGCTGGAAAATCCATTGGAGGTACATTATGTTGGAGTGGAAGTGATGGATATAAATGATCATTCTCCATCGTTCCAGGAAAAAGAAAAAATGTTCGAGATTTCAGAGTCCGTGTTGCCCGGAGCTCGATTTCAGCTAAAACCTTCACGGGATCCAGACAGTGGTCATTTCTCTGTGCAGCAATATAAGCTAAGTCAGAACGATCATTTCCGTTTGGAAGTTAAGGATAGAGGAGACGGTGACAAAATACCAATATTGGTTGTTCAAAAATCTTTAGACAGGGAAGCAGCAGGAAGTCACTCATTAGTGTTGACCGCAGTGGATGGAGGGAAACCTCCGAAATCTGGTAATATGAATATTCTAGTAAATGTTTTAGATGTTAATGATAACGCACCTGTTTTTAGTCAAGATGTTTATTCTGTGATGCTAAATGAAAATGCTCCAGTAGGGACAACAGTCATACAAGTGAATGCAACTGATTTAGATGACGGATCCAATGGAGAAGTAGTTTACTCATTTAGTACCAGTATGAATCAAAATACATTAAACCTATTTGATATAAATCAATTAAAAGGTGAGATAATTGTTAAAAGTTCTATCAATTATGAGGACAAAGACATATATGTAATTGAAATTGAAGCATCAGATAAAGGTCTGGTTCCTCTTACAACAGAGAAAAGTGTTATTATTAAGATAGTTGACATTAATGATAATGCACCTGAGATTGAAGTTACTTCATTTTCAAGCTCCATCCCTGAAGATTCCAGACCCGGAACAACAGTTGCCCTCATCAGTGTAAATGACCTGGACTCTGGCATTAATGGAAAAGTTATTTGTTCTATGGATGAAGATGTTCCTTTTATGATATCACCATCCTTAGAAGACAAAATGTATTCATTGGTCACAAAATCAGCTTTGGACAGAGAGAAACAGTCACACTATGATCTAACAATTCATGCAAAAGATGCTGGTCAGCCTCCATTATCATCTGAAAAGACAATAAGAGTTGTGGTGTCAGATGTGAATGACAACAGTCCAGAGTTTTCTCTGAGTCCTTATACTTTCTATGTCACCGAGGGCAACGATTCAGGAGTCTCTGTGTTTTCTGTCAAAGCTTTTGATCGTGATGAGAACGACAATGCTCTTATTTCCTATCATATCCTCAGAGATGGAAGCAAAGAAAATAAACTGACTTCTTTTCTCAACATAAACCCTGAAAGTGGAGAAATATTGGCTCTAAAAAGTTTTGACTTTGAAGCTCTGAAAACGTTCCAGTTCCAAGTTGTTGCCACAGATTCTGGAACTCCGTCACTGAGCAGCAACGTCACAGTGAACGTGTTCATTCTGGATCAGAACGACAACGCTCCAGTCATCCTGTATCCAGTCAGCTCTAATGGTTCTGCTGAAGGTGTGGAGGAGATTCCCCGCAATGTGAACGCAGGACACTTGGTGACTAAAGTCAGAGCCTATGACGCTGATATAGGATATAATGGCTGGTTACTGTTTTCACTGCAGGAGGTTACTGACCACAGTCTCTTTGGTTTGGACCGCTATACAGGACAGATCAGAACACTTCGCTCATTCACAGAGACAGACGAGGCTGAGCATAAACTGATCATACTGGTGAAAGACAATGGGAACGTTTCCCTCTCAGCAACAGCTACTGTGATTGTCAAACTTGTGGAGCCCAAAGAGGCTTTTGCTGCTTCTGATGTAAAAAGTTCTGCAAAGGATGACGAGGAGAATAATGTGACTTTTTATCTGATGATAACTTTGGGCTCAGTTTCAGTTCTTTTTCTCATCAGTATCATCGTGCTGATTGCAATGCAGTGTTCAAAAACCACAGACTATACTTCTAAATATCTCCAAGAGACTAATTATGACGGGACACTGTGTCACAGCATCCAGTACAGATCTGGAGACAAACGCTACATGTTAGTTGGACCCAGAATGAGTATTGGATCTACTATTGTACCGGGCAGCCATGCGAATACACTAGTGCTCCCTGACAGGAGATGTACTTCTGAAGAGGTAAGGCATATTTAAATATATAATGAGCACCAATAATTATGTCCTGGGGAAACCTGCATTTTTATATTCACCATATCAAGCAAAACTTAATATTTCACAATCACTGAAAAGGTTCAAATTCAACAAATTTGGACATGGCTCTATACTGAGTTTTTTTTGTTTTTTTTTAAATTAAATTTTAATTGATTGATTGTAATGTTTATTTCGAACATGTAAAGAAAAAGATACAGCAGACAAGAATTAATATTAAAAAAGCCCCAAAAACAAATAAAAATTAAACGAAAAGCATAGCGGACGGACAGAAAAAAAAGATATGCATTTTATTTACAGACAATAAAATGCATAAAGCAAAATTAATTGTCAAACACTTCATGACTTCTTTACATATTTGAATATTTAAGTATTTTAACAATTTTATATGTATATTTTAAGTAAAGAATTGAGGTATTAAGTTATTGAGACAAATTAAACTTTTAAGTTAAAACAGTGGAAATTATTTTATTAGTGTTCTACATCTCATATTGTTAACTGTACGAAATTATTTCCAGAATCCTTGTTATGCTTTTGATAAGTAGAGTCATGAATCCATTGGTACCGCTTTAGTTTTTCTTGGTATGTATGTGTCTTTTGCATAATTTCTCAAATATTACGGTTTAACCTGGACTGATTGATATAAACAGTGAAACATACTGAAACCTTTATCATGTTTTCATACAAGTTTCCCAAATACGCCTCATTTTTATACTTGAAAAATATGTTTTAATATATCTGCATAAGTGATGTGCTATTATATTTTCTTTAGACATGGAGGACAATTCTTCAACCAAATGAGAGCCAATTGATTTTATGTACATAATTTTGCTCCATCAACATGCATTTACTCCTTCCAAACCTAAAACGCTCCAGAAAAATTGGAAATACAAATCTTATGTGCTTTAAGGAAAGAGTAAAAGCTTCCATGATGCATTATTAACAGAAAAAAAACATATTTAAATGGAACACCAACAAAAGTAGCAGGACAGACGTTTTTGTGGTGATCGCTGTCCATGGTGCTGAGCATGTTTGCTCAGAATATGTTCAGAAAATACTGTATATCAAACCACAGTGAATTTATTTCTGTTTGATTCATATACAGAAACATAGTCGCACATTTTAGACAGAATATCATCAACATTTGTAGTTTTTCTTTGTTTTACAATCTTTATTTTACATTTACTCCGGTACTGATTGGTGAATAAAATAGTAAACACGTAACATTGAGCTAAGGTTTTCCTGACTGTTCATTTTCTGCAGATATAATCTAGATCGCATGGTGTCAGTGTAATGAAAGAAGACAGCATGTCGTTGTTCTGAGTGCATTTTGGTTCCAGCTATTCATAGCCTCTCAGTTCGATGTTCACGCAGTCGTTTCTGGTCTTACTGCTGCCTTTGGAAATAATTAACTCATATTTATCGTTGGAGGAGGAGGATGAATATTTTCTCACGTGAAGAGTTAGATTCTGGCATTATAACGCAGTTGTTGTTCTTGTGACTGATTACTGATGATATCGGGTTTAACCATGGAACAAAGAGAACACGAGAGACGAAGGGCGCGTGGATCGTTGTTCGGCTGCGTTGTTGCTGTGCTTTTGTGGAGCGTTGCCTCGGCGCAAATAAGATATTCAATCTCTGAGGAAGTCAATGAAGGAACTGTGGTTGGAAATATCGCAAAAGATCTGGGATTAGATAAAAACACACTGAAGGATAGAAAGTATCGGATTGTTTCTGGTACTGCGGATCCCCTTTTCCATGTAAATCAAAACGACGGCATCCTGTATGTGAGCCGAAAGATTGACAGAGAAGAGGTGTGCGCGCAGAGTAGTACGTGTTTAATAAATCTGAAAACGGTACTCGAAAATCCGCTGGAGGTACATTATGTTGGAGTGGAAGTCATGGATATAAATGATCATTCTCCCAGTTTCCCGGAGGAAGAGAAACGGTTGGAAATTTCAGAGTCCGTGTTGCCCGGAGCACGATTTCAGCTGAAACCTTCAAGGGATCCAGATAGTGGTCATTTCTCTGTGCAGCAATACAAACTGAGCCACAACGATCACTTTCGTTTGGAAGTTAGAGATAAAGGAGACGATGGTAAAATACCAATTTTGGTCTTACAAAAATCTTTGAATAGAGAAGCAGCAGGAAGCCACTCATTAGTGCTGATGGCGCTGGACGGAGGGAAACCTCCGAAATCTGGCGAAATGAATATTCTAGTAAAAGTGTTGGATGTAAATGATAACACGCCTGTTTTCTCTAAAGATGTTTATTCTGTGACGCTGCCTGAAAATGCCCCAATAGGTACTACTGTCATACAAGTGAATGCAACTGATTTGGATGAAGGTCAGAATGGAGAGGTTTATTACTCATTTGGTAACAGTGTGAGTGATATGTTATTTAAACTTTTTGAGATTAATTCATTAACAGGTGAGATAACTGTTAAAGGTCATATAGACTATGAGCAAAAGGACAAGTATGAAATTGAAGTTGAAGCATCAGATAAAGGTCTGGCTCCTCTTACAACAGAGAAAAGTGTTATTATTAAGATAGTTGACATTAATGATAATGCACCTGAGATTGAAATTACCTCATTTTCAAGCTCCATCCCTGAAGATTCTAGACCTGGAACAACAGTTGCCCTCATCAGTGTAAATGACCTGGACTCTGGTCTTAATGGAAAAGTTATTTGTTCTATGGATGAAGATGTTCCATTTATGTTATCACCATCCTTAGAAGACAAGATGTATTCATTAGTCACCAAATCTCCTCTGGACAGAGAGAAACAGTCACAATATGATCTAACAATATATGCAAAAGATGCTGGTCAGCCTCCATTATCATCTGAAAAGACCATAAGAGTTGTGGTGTCAGATGTGAATGACAACAACCCAGAGTTTTCACTGAGTCCTTATACTTTCTATGTCACCGAGGGGAACGATCCAGGAGTCTCTGTGTTTTCTGTCAAAGCTTTTGATCGTGATGAGAACGACAATGCTCTTATTTCCTATCATATCCTCAGAGATGGAAGCAAAGAAAATAAACTGACTTCTTTTCTCAACATAAATCCTGAAAGTGGAGAAATATTGGCTCTAAAAAGTTTTGACTTTGAAACTCTGAAAACATTCCAGTTCCAAGTTGTTGCCTCAGATTCTGGAACTCCGTCACTGAGCAGCAACGTCACAGTGAACGTGTTCATTCTGGATCAGAACGACAACGCTCCAGTCATCCTGTATCCAGTCAGCTCTAATGGTTCTGCTGAAGGTGTGGAGGAGATTCCCCGCAATGTGAACGCAGGACACTTGGTGACTAAAGTCAGATCCTATGACGCTGATATAGGATATAATGGCTGGTTACTGTTTTCACTGCAGGAGGTTACTGACCACAGTCTCTTTGGTTTGGACCGCTATACAGGACAGATCAGAACACTTCGCTCATTCACAGAGACAGACGAGGCTGAGCACAAACTGGTCATACTGGTGAAAGACAATGGGAACGTTTCCCTCTCAGCAACAGCTACTGTGATTGTCAAACTTGTGGAGCCCAAAGAGGCTTTTGCTGCTTCTGATGTAAAAAGTTCTGCAAAGGATGTTGAAGAGAATAATGTGACTTTTTATCTGATGATAACTTTGGGCTCAGTTTCAGTACTTTTTCTCATCAGTATCATCGTCTTGATTGCAATGCAGTGTTCAAAAACCACAGACTATACTTCTAAATATCTGCAAGAGACTAATTATGATGGGACACTGTGTCACAGCATCCAGTACAGATCTGGAGACAAACGCTACATGTTAGTTGGACCCAGAATGAGTATAGGATCTACTATTGTACCAGGCAGCCATGCGAATACACTGGTACTCCCTGACAGGAGGAGGGCATCTGAAGAGGTAAGGGATAATCTTCCAAAAGCCCAAGCTTGTTTCGACTTGCAGTCATATTAATTTTTTGTCGTTCTTTGGTTCAGTCTATATTTGCTGAATGTGAATTGTTTATTTGGCATTACCTTGTCGTAGTATTCCAAAGTAGGCAACTTGACTGATTTTATTCACTCTGAAGTTTTTTTTCCCACTATATTCTGAAACACACATCAGTACAACAGCATTGTTGACTTACCTACTTTTCAAATTTATGTGATGTCATCAAAAGACACACCTGTGGCTGGGCCAAGTCATAGTTGATGGCGTTGTTCGATATTTATGGTGCTGATAAGTTTTACTGTTGTGTCCTGAATCCTCTGAATACATTGTAAGAAATGTGAAACCACTAATTTAATTAAATGCATTTTTGTCCTTAGAAAGAAATCCAGTTGTTATGGAAGTAACCAATAATCTGGGATACAATTGATCTTTCTATCTTCATCAAAGGAATATCATTTTTGTTGTTGTTTGTTGGCTTGAAAGGGAATCTCCTCACCTGTCACCCCATAACATATAAGACCAAAGTACGTAAATATAAAATGTTGTAAATATGCTTTAAAATAATTTAGCGATACTTTGATTTCCTTGTAGTGAACAATGAGATCGCATGGTGTCAGTGTGTTGGGAATAAAAAGCTTTCCCTGCATTTTGGTTCCACCTCTTTAGCCTTCTCAGTTCCATAGTCTTAGTCGCAAAATCGCTTGACGGCTTGCTGCTGCCTTCATCAATAACGACCCGTTATTTTAACATTATTGAAACAAAATGATTATTTGAATACTCGGATGTCTTGGATTAACTTCTATGTACATGATTATCAATCCCGTCAGGAATCGATATTAGATTTTTTTCTTTAAGCATGGAACAAAGAGGATGCGGGGTAAAACGGGCGAGGAGACGGTGGCTCGGCTGCGTTGTTCTTTTGTGGAGCGTGGCTTCAGCGGAATTAAGATATTCCATCTCTGAGGAAGTCAACGAGGGGACTGTTGTGGGGAATATAGCAAAGGATTTGGGATTTGATAAGAGCACCTTGAAAAATCGGAAGTACAGGATCGTGTCTGGTGGCACAGAACCCCGTTTCCATGTGGATCAGAATGACGGCATCCTGTACGTCAGTCGGAAGATTGACAGGGAAGATGTATGCGAACGAAGCAGGACCTGTTTGATAAGTCTGAAAACGGTGCTAGAAAATCCGCTGGAGGTGCATTATGTTGAAGTGGAGGTGATGGATATAAATGACCATTCCCCCATTTTTCCAGAGAAAGAGGAAACGCTTGAGATCTCGGAGTCCGTGTTACCTGGAGTACGGATTCCGCTCAAAGCTGCACGAGATCCAGACGGCGGTCCTTTCTCTGTTCAGCAGTACAAACTTAGCCCGAATGATCACTTTCGTTTGGAAGTTAAAGATAAGGGAGACGATGGTAAAATACCGATATTAATTGTGCAGAAATCTTTGGATAGAGAGGCAGCAGCAAAACACGCATTAGTGCTGACGGCAGTCGATGGAGGCAAACCTCCGAAGTCTGGCGAAATGAATATTGTAATAAAAGTCTTAGATGTTAATGATAACGCACCTGTTTTCACTAAAGCTGATTATTCTGTAATGCTGAATGAAAATACTCTAGTCGGAACAACAGTCATACAAGTGAATGCAACTGATTTAGATGACGGCCCTAACGGAGATGTGGTGTATTCCCTCAGCAACAGTGTGAGTCCGAGATTATTGAAACTTTTTGATATCAATCCGTCCACAGGGGAGATAATTGTTAAAGGTTCAATAGATTATGAGATGAAAGATAAATATGAAATTGAAATACAAGCATCAGATAAAGGTCTGGCTCCTCTGGCTACACAAAAAAGTGTTATTATTAAAATAGTTGACATTAATGATAATGCACCTGAGATTGAAGTTACCTCATTTTCAAGCTCCATCCCTGAAGATTCCAGACCTGGAACAACAGTTGCCCTCATCAGTGTAAATGACCTGGACTCTGGTCTTAATGGAAAAGTTATTTGTTCTATGGATGAAGATGTTCCTTTTATGTTATCACCATCCTTAAAAGATAAAATGTATTCATTAGTCACCAAATCAGCTTTGGACAGAGAGAAACAGTCCCAATATGATCTAACAATACATGCAAAAGATGCTGGTCAGCCTCCATTATCATCTGAAAAGACAATACGAGTTGTGGTGTCGGATGTGAATGACAACAGTCCAGAGTTTTCTCTGAATCCTTATACTTTCTACGTCACCGAGGGGAACGATCCAGGAGTCTCTGTGTTTTCTGTCAAAGCTTTTGATCGTGATGAGAACGACAATGCTCTTATTTCCTATCATATCCTCAGAGATGGAAGCAAAGAAAATAAACTGACTTCTTTTCTCAGTATGAACAGTGAAAGTGGAGAAATATTGGCACTAAAAAGTTTTGACTTTGAAACTCTGAAAACGTTCCAGTTCCAAGTTGTTGCCACAGATTCTGGAACTCCGTCACTGAGCAGCAACGTCACAGTGAACGTGTTCATTCTGGATCAGAACGACAACGCTCCAGTCATCCTGTATCCAGTCAGCTCTAATGGTTCTGCTGAAGGTGTGGAGGAGATTCCCCGCAATGTTAACGCAGGACACTTGGTGACTAAAGTCAGAGCCTATGATGCTGATATAGGATATAATGGCTGGTTACTGTTTTCACTGCAGGAGGTTACTGACCACAGTCTCTTTGGTTTGGACCGCTATACAGGACAGATCAGAACACTTCGCTCATTCACAGAGACAGACGAGGCTGAGCATAAACTGGTCATACTGGTGAAAGACAATGGGAACGTTTCCCTCTCAGCAACAGCTACTGTGATTGTCAAACTTGTGGAGCCCAAAGAGGCTTTTGCTGCTTCTGATGTAAAAAGTTCTGCAAAGGATGATGAGGAGAATAACGTGACTTTTTATCTGATGATAACTTTGGGCTCAGTTTCAGTTCTTTTTCTCATCAGTATCATCGTGCTGATTGCAATGCAGTGTTCAAAAACCACAGACTATACTTCTAAATATCTCCAAGAGACTAATTATGACGGGACACTGTGTCACAGCATCCAGTACAGATCTGGAGACAAACGCTACATGTTAGTTGGACCCAGAATGAGTATAGGATCTACTATTGTACCAGGCAGCCATGCGAATACATTAGTGCTCCCTGACAGGAGACGTACTTCTGAAGAGGTAAGGAATACCTAAATAATTATGTTGTGTTTGTTCCCCTAAAAACTTTCCTGCTGTATTGAGATATGAAGCAAAATTTCATACATAAAAACAATATCAGGAAATATCACAGCCATTGTTTGGATGATTTTCCTATGTGGGAATTGCACTGTGGCATTGTTAAACTTGGGAAAATAATACACACACTTGATTGAAATGAGGGAAACACTGTTGGATGGGGACCAACTCTTGTAAGTTAGTGAATGTATGTTTTTTTCTTTTAGTTGCATATGAAGGACATTTTTTGCAGACAAAGATTTTTTGTGACCTTCAGATTCATGGTGAACTGTTTTATCCATTCATTTAATTTAGACACAGACATTGCCCTGTTTTATTTCATGGGGCTGTGACATGGTTTCGGTAACTTGTTGTGTTGAATCTGTTTGCTGTTTGTCAGCTTTTTACATGGCAGATTTGGTCTTAGAGAGACAAAATGAAAGTCTCTCTGATAAATGGGTACAGCATACATCATGCAATGATTTGCTGAATATTAAGGTGCATGATTGTATAACACATTTCAGGTAGTATAATAGTTTCCCTAAATGCTGAACTCAGCTGGAGTCGGTGTTAATCGCTGTCCATGGTGCTAAGCTGATCCCGTTTTCCTAATGTGTTTCAAACATTATAGCAAACATTAAAGCTCAAAATTAAGTAATCACTGTCATTTAATTCATAAAAGTCCATCATAGGGAAGAGAAAATACTGGTAAAAGTTATTCAGAATCCTTAAAGCTTTTTGAAAGGCTTTTATTTTGGAGGTTTATTTGAGAAGGACTCCATCTCATCATCTCTTTCTAATGACTTCACTTCGTATTGTCAGTGATTCGTATAAGCTGTGAAGTAATGTACCATCATAAATTATACTATGAAATCTCTTGAGTTTCCTGCAGAGAGACGTTTTATCGCAGGGTGTCAGTGCAATGTAAAAAGTCAACAGTCCACGATCTTGTCGTCATTACATTTTGGTTCCACCTCTTGACGACATCCTCACTTCGATATTAGCTCAGCCATTACTGTGTTCATGCCTTTGTGAATACATTGTTTGACACAATTACTGATATGTAGGATAATAGTGAATATTTACCTACAGACAATTCCTGGATTCTGTTTTTACAAAGTTTTTATTATCCTCTTGATGGAGAACTGATGTCGTCGGATTTAACCATGGAACAAAGGAGATGCAAACCACGAAGGGTGCGCGGATCGTTGGTCGGCTGCGTTGTTGCTGTGCTTTTGTGGAGCGTTGCCTCGGCGCAAATCAGATATTCAATATCTGAGGAGGTTAATGAAGGAACAGTGGTTGGAAATATCGCAAAAGATCTGGGATTAGATAAAAACACACTGAAGGAAAGAAAGTATCGGATTGTTTCTGGTACTGCTGATCCCCTTTTCCATGTAAATCAAAACGACGGCATCCTGTATGTGAGCCGAAAGATTGACAGAGAAGAGGTGTGTGCGGAAAGCATTACGTGTTTAATGAATCTAAAAACCGTGCTGGAAAATCCACTGGAGGTACACTATGTTGGAGTGGAAGTCATGGATCTAAACGACAATTCTCCATCGTTCCAGGAAAAAGAAAAAATGTTCGAGATTTCAGAGTCCGTGTTGCCCGGAGCTCGATTTCAGCTGAAACCTTCACGAGATCCAGACAGTGGTCATTTCTCTGTGCAGCAATATAAACTAAGTCAGAATGATCATTTCCGCTTGGAAGTTAAGGATAGAGGTGAAGATGGCAAAATACCAATATTGGTTGTTCAAAAATCTTTAGACAGGGAAGCAGCAGGAAGTCACTCATTAGTGTTGACCGCAGTGGATGGAGGGAAACCTCCGAAATCTGGTAATATGAATATTCTAGTAAATGTTTTAGATGTTAATGACAACGCACCTGTTTTCAGTAAAGATGTTTATTCTGTGATGCTAAAAGAAAATGCTCCAGTAGGGACAACAGTTATACAAGTGAATGCAACTGATTTAGATGACGGGCAAAACGGAGATGTAGTTTACTCATTTAGTAACAGTATGAATCAAAATATATTATATCTATTTGATATAAATCCATTAACAGGCGAGATAATTGTTAAAGGTTCTATCAATTATGAGGACAAAGACAGATATGTAGTTGAAATTGAAGCATCAGATAAAGGTCTGGTTCCTCTTACAACAGAGAAAAGTGTTATTATTAAAATAGTTGACATTAATGATAATGCACCTGAGATTGAAGTTACTTCATTTTCAAGCTCCATCCCTGAAGATTCCAGACCCGGAACAACAGTTGCCCTCATCAGTGTAAATGACCTGGACTCTGGCATTAATGGAAAAGTTATTTGTTCTATGGATGAAGATGTTCCTTTTATGATATCACCATCCTTAGAAGACAAGATGTATTCATTGGTCACAAAATCAGCTTTGGACAGAGAGAAACAGTCACACTATGATCTAACAATTCATGCAAAAGATGCTGGTCAGCCTCCATTATCATCTGAAAAGACAATAAGAGTTGTGGTGTCAGATGTGAATGACAACAGTCCAGAGTTTTCTCTGAGTCCTTATACTTTCTATGTCACCGAGGGGAACGATCCAGGAGTCTCTGTGTTTTCTGTCAAAGCTTTTGATCGTGATGAGAACGACAATGCTCTTATTTCCTATCATATCCTCAGAGATGGAAGCAAAGAAAATAAACTGGCTTCTTTTCTCAACATAAATCCTGAAAGTGGAGAAATATTGGCTCTAAAACGTTTTGACTTTGAAACTCTGAAAACGTTCCAGTTCCAAGTTGTTGCCACAGATTCTGGAACTCCGTCACTGAGCAGCAACGTCACAGTGAACGTGTTCATTCTGGATCAGAACGACAACGCTCCAGTCATCCTGTATCCAGTCAGCTCTAATGGTTCTGCTGAAGGTGTGGAGGAGATTCCCCGCAATGTGAACGCAGGACACTTGGTGACTAAAGTCAGAGCCTATGACGCTGATATAGGATATAATGGCTGGTTACTGTTTTCACTGCAGGAGGTTACTGACCACAGTCTCTTTGGTTTGGACCGCTATACAGGACAGATCAGAACACTTCGCTCATTCACAGAGACAGACGAGGCTGAGCATAAACTGGTCATACTGGTGAAAGACAATGGGAACGTTTCCCTCTCAGCAACAGCTACTGTGATTGTCAAACTTGTGGAGCCCAAAGAGGCTTTTGCTGCTTCTGATGTAAAAAGTTCTGCAAAGGATGACGAGGAGAATAGTGTGACTTTTTATCTGATGATAACTTTGGGCTCAGTTTCAGTTCTTTTTCTCATCAGTATCATCGTGCTGATTGCAATGCAGTGTTCAAAAACCACAGAATATACTTCCAAATATCTCCAAGAGACTAATTATGACGGGACACTGTGTCACAGCATCCAGTACAGATCTGGAGACAAACGCTACATGTTAGTTGGACCCAGAATGAGTATTGGATCTACTATTGTACCGGGCAGCCATGCGAATACACTAGTGCTCCCTGACAGGAGATCTACTTCTGAAGAGGTAAGAAAGATCATTTAATTTCCTGGCAGTTCTGGCAGTGAATGCTTGTCATAGATTGGATTCAGTTACTAATAATCAAAACAAGTCAAAAGTACTGAATCACATCACATATCCAGAATGGACTGATAGAAATGCACCTCAGACATAAAATTCACCACTTTGGCAAATCAGCAGGCTTTATGTTGTTATAACAGCCTGCTGGATTACATTGCTGGTATACAGATGGTTGTATGGTTGTTTCTCACACAGTGCAGAACGTTTCTGCTTTTTTAAATAACAGTAAGTGAAGTTAAGATGCTGTTTGTGTTACCTCATTGCTGCGTTATTCTGATGTACTTAAAAACAATATTGATTCCAAGAAATGATGCAGCTTTATTATTAATTTGTTATTGGCTATATGGCTTCATCCAAAGGAATGTTGCAGAATGTTGTGTGTCGTCAGCACTTTTTCTCAGAAGAGGAAAGACACGTTCAATTAATACTATCGATATTAGAAGGTTGCTGTTATTGAATAATGATACGTCATACTTTAATTTAATTGCAATTAAAATATACATACAATATACATTAACACATTTTAATTACAAATAATATTTGATCATATTTTACATTAACACATGCATTTTAGTTTAGTTAACTAGACTGTTCTTGATGTTGCCACTTTATAAAATGCAGCAGCTATTAATTAATATAATTCAAATTTTGAGTGGTTTCATTTCTAAAGCTACTTGTGTCACAGAATTTAATTGTCTATTTATTAATAACACAAATGTTGGTGACATTTTTAAACTATGAAAGCACTTGAGTCAAATGTTTTTAAGAAGTAAATTATTTCTGGTATTTAAAAGGCAGCATCTTGTTAACATCACACTATATTCGTTTGTTTGCACAAAAATAACGCACTTTGCTTCGTGTTGGGTAGTTGGAGATATACAGTAGGTAGCCTACAGTTTGTTAAAATATTATTCCACAAAGTTCAAGTAAATTAAAATTGTGACACAACGTGTAATTTAATCTAGGAGTCTGCGGCGTTGGGAGTGTCGCTGTCCGTGGTGCAGAATGTTGTCTTTTTAAGTGCAGCCATGAATGTCACAGAAATAAGGACTTCTTAATAGGCAGGATTGTCCAAATGATAGCTGGTTGGGACTGGAGTCCGTTGCTGGAAAACACTCATAATGCATATACATACTGAAATATTAACAGACTGCACGTGTCTCATGTTTTCCTTATTGTCCGAACTTTGACTTGTTTAAATATATTTCATTATTTGAGCAGTGCTGCTCTGGATCGCATGGTGTCGGTATTATGGCAAATGATGTCTCTTGAAGTTTTCGTCATCACCATTAGGTCCAACCCTGTATTGTGGCATTACGTGTAAAGGTTTGGAAAGGGCTTGGACACAACGCTACAATTCCCACATCTCTCTTGGCAATGGGTCGCGGTTTGCAAAGGAATAAGGCTGATGATTATATCTGGACCAAACAATTATAGATCCAGGAATTATTATTAGCACTATTTTTTCTTTGCTGTACACAATGGAGCAGAGCGGACGCCCGGCGTGGATGGAGCGATGGAGATGCGTCGCCTACACGGTGGCTTTGGTAACGTTTTGGAGCGCAGCCTCCGCTCAGATCAGATACTCTATCTCCGAAGAGGTAAAAGAAGGAAGTGTTGTTGGAAATATTGCGAAAGATTTAGGAATCGATAAAGCTACACTGAAAGATAGAGACTATCGCATTGTTGGCAGTTCAACAGAACCGCTATTTCTTTTGAATAAAGACGACGGTGTCCTGTATGTCGGTAGGAAAGTGGACAGGGAGGAGATCTGTGAGAGAAGTAAAGCGTGCGTAATCAACCTTAAAACCGTGCTGGAAAATCCTCTGGAAATCCATTACGTGGCCGTAGAGGTGCTGGATGTAAACGACCACTCCCCCGTCTTTGCAGAGAAAGAGAAACGACTGGAGATATTTGAATCGACATTACCCGGAGCGAGGTTCCAGCTCCAACCTGCACATGACCCGGATGGTGCTCAGTTTACTGTTCAGCAGTATAGACTGAGCCACAACGACCACTTTCGTTTAGAAGTTAAGGAGAGAGGCGAAGACCGTAAGATGCCCTTTCTGATTTTACAGAGGCAGTTAGACAGAGAGGCTATGAGAGAGCACAAGATAATGCTAACAGCTATTGATGGTGGGAAACCGGCCAAGTCTGGAACAATAGAATTACTAATTCAGGTGCTTGATGTTAATGATAATTCACCAGTTTTTACAAAGGATGTATATTCTGCCATTTTAAAAGAAAACTCAGCCCCAGGCACGACAGCCATTCAGGTTAATGCGACTGATTTGGATGAGGGTGCAAATGGAGAAATTGTTTACTCATTTGGAAAGGAAGTAGATAAACATTTACAAAATATATTCAACATAGACCCAAGGACGGGTGAAATTAAAGTGACTGGTCTAATTGATTTTGAAGAAAATGAAAGCTATGAAATTGATATACAAGCTTCAGATAGGGGCAGTGCTCCATTTTCCACGGATAGAACTGTGATAATAAAGGTAATAGACCTTAATGATAATCCTCCAGAGATTGAAGTTACATCATATTCCAAATCAGTTCCAGAGGATTCCAGAATTGGAACAACAGTAGCTTTGATCAGCGTCAATGATTTGGATTCAGGCCCCAATGGAAAGGTTAATTGTTTTATACTGGAAGATGTTCCTTTCACTATATCTCCATCCTTGCAAGATAATATGTTTGCAATAGTGACCAAATCACAACTGGACAGGGAAGAGAAATCTTTGTATGAACTTACAATTCTTGCAAAGGACACTGGAGACCCATCACTCTCATCTGAAAAGCTAATAAGTGTGGTTGTTTCAGATGTGAATGATAACAGACCACAGTTTTCACTCAGCCCATATACCTTCTATATTAGTGAAAACAATGACTTAGCGCTGCCAGTATTTTCAGTTAAGGCATCTGACCTTGATGATAGTGATAATGCGCATATCTCATATCATATTCCGAGGGATAGCAGCAAAGGTAATATTGATGTGTTTTTAAATATTAACTCAGAAAGTGGGGCTATAATGGCGCTAAAAGGTTTTGACTTTGAAACCCTGAAAACGTTCCAGTTCCAAGTTGTTGCCACAGATTCTGGAACTCCGTCACTGAGCAGCAACGTCACAGTGAATGTGTTCATTCTGGATCAGAACGACAACGCTCCAGTCATCCTGTATCCAGTCAGCTCTAATGGTTCTGCTGAAGGTGTGGAGGAGATTCCCCGCAATGTGAACGCAGGACACTTGGTGACTAAAGTCAGAGCCTATGACGCTGATATAGGATATAATGGCTGGTTACTGTTTTCACTGCAGGAGGTTACTGACCACAGTCTCTTTGGTTTGGACCGCTATACAGGACAGATCAGAACACTTCGCTCATTCACAGAGACAGACGAGGCTGAGCACAAACTGGGCATACTGGTGAAAGACAATGGGAACGTTTCCCTCTCAGCAACAGCTACTGTGATTGTCAAACTTGTGGAGCCCAAAGAAGCTTTTGCTGCTTCTGATGTTAAAAGTTCTGCAAAGGATGATGAGGAGAATAATGTGACTTTTTATCTGATGATAACTTTGGGCTCAGTTTCAGTTCTTTTTCTCATCAGTATCATCATCTTGATTGCAATGCAGTGTTCAAAAACCACAGACTATACTTCTAAATATCTCCAAGAGACTAATTATGATGGGACACTGTGTCACAGCATCCAGTACAGATCTGGAGACAAACGCTACATGTTAGTTGGACCCAGAATGAGTATAGGATCTACTATTGTACCAGGCAGCCATGCAAATACACTAGTGCTCCCTGACAGGAGACGTACTTCTGAAGAGGTAAGACATTTTTGGGAAAACCCTTGCTTGTTTTCATTGTGTTATTCATGTGTTCGTTCATTATTTAGTTCACTCAGTCATCTACTGGACACACTGCATTGGTTTGCTTTGCATCATTATAGGCATTTCCAGACACTTGTCTGATTCAGCTGTCAACTCCATTATCAATTATAGTGAATGTTCTTGTAAGGATATTACAACAACATTTGCTAGTATAGGTTAACATATATTACTCATCAATTTGTGGTTTCGCTGTCCTGTTTATGCATATATCAGTAATGCAACAGACTAGAATTATTAAAGAACAAAGAATTATTAACGAACACTTTGCAGAGTTTCGAGCATTTATCACTTTTCATTTTTTTTCACTTTTTTGGCCTATACTGTGATTTGAGCTGTGGCTGGGTCGACTTACAGGTGGCGTTATTTGCTGTCCATGGTGCTGAGACGTTTTCCTGTCATGTCTCATGCCCTGTCCATCTGATTATTATTATTATTATTATTATTATTATTATTATTATTATTATTATTATTATTATTGTTGTTGTTATTGTTCTTCTTCTTCTTCTTCTTCTTATTATTATTATGTTTATTCAATCACGTCTAATTCTGGTATATTGTCTGCCCGTTCCATCAGTTCTGAAATGGCATAGGGTTAACTTTTTTTCCTTTAATGTCAGCAGGCAGTTCCGGCTTTCAGTCTTTGCGAAAGCCACAGAAAAGCAGAATATTTTTTCATTGAAAGTGTATCTGCATTGTATCGTCGGCTCGCGTGGTGTCACTGCTTATGGAATTGAACGACCCTCGGTTATCATCCTCTACGTCAGTAGTTTGGTGCTGTTTCGAGACGGGGTTGGCTTCTGCTTTCGGGCGATGGCTTCAAATGCTTGACTCGATCATCAGCGTCACTGACATTTGTTTTCTAATATCGGGCAATTGCTGTTTTTTGCTTTAAAATGTGGGTTCCTGAGTAGACTCATATTTTAATCTCTATCCCTGATATTCGTATTTTTAAAAGAATATCCAATATGGCACGTCGAGGATGCAGAGCATGGTTGGAGCGTCTGGTCTTTGTCATTGTTTCATTAAATCTGACTTTTGATTTTGCTTCGGCTCAGCTACGATACTCTATTCCCGAGGAGCTCACGGTGGGTGCTGTTGCTGGAAATATCGCTAAAGATTTGGGGCTGGATGTGAGCTCTTTGAATGCTCGAGGATTTCGCATTGTTGCGGGGTCTACAGAACCCCTATTTCAACTAAATAACAATGGCATCTTGCACGTTTACCGAAAAATAGACAGGGAAGCGGTGTGCGAACGGACCAGTACCTGCATTATCAACTTAAAGACTGTGCTGGAGAACCCGTTAGAGGTGCATTACGTCGCCATTGAGGTTTTGGATATTAACGATCACCCTCCTACCTTCTCTAAAAACGAGACGACTTTGGAGATATCAGAATCTGCTTTACCTGGTGCGCGCTTCCAACTAGAAGGCGCCCGTGACCCAGACAGTGACATGTATTCTATTCAGCTGTATAAACTCAGTCAAAACGACCATTTTCGCCTGGAGGTAAAGGATAGAGGGGAAGATGGGAAAATTCCTGTTTTGTATTTGCATAAACCTCTAGACAAAGAAACTGCAAGAAGTCATAGATTACTGCTGACAGCCGTTGATGGAGGTAAACCTGCTCAGTCCGGAACAATGGCAATTATCATCAATGTTTTAGATGTAAATGATAATATGCCCGTTTTTGCTAAAGACTCATATGCAGCGGTGCTCAATGAAAATTCACCTATTGGCACAACTATCATGCAAGTAAATGCGACAGATTTAGATGATGGCATAAACGGGGAGGTGATTTATTCATTTGGCAATAACGTGAATAATAAATTGCGTAAACTTTTTGAAGTTGACGCTAATACTGGTGAAATTATTGTTAAAGGGCTGATAGATTTTGAAGCAAAAGACAGATATGAAATTGACATAAAAGCTTCTGATAAAGGGACTGTCCCCCTAGCAACAGAAAAAAGTGTTAAAATAACTATTGTGGACGTGAATGACAACGCACCTGAGATTGAAGTGACATCCTTTTCAAAAGCAATTCCTGAAGACTCCAAACCTGGAACAACAGTAGCATTGATAAGTGTGAATGATAATGATTCAGGAGTAAATGGGAAAGTGATCTGTTACATAAGTGAAGGTGTACCTTTTATATTAACACCTTCTTTACAAGATAATATGTACTCCATAGTCACCAAATCACTGCTGGATAGAGAGCATCAGTCCAAGTATGATGTAACAATAATTGCTAAAGATGCTGGTGAACAACCGCTGTCATCTCATAGGATAATAAGTGTGACTGTATCAGATGTGAATGATAACAGTCCAGACTTTTCATCGAGTCTGTATACTTTTTATGTTACTGAGAACAATGCTGCAGGAGCCCCTTTATTTTCAGTGAGTGCTCAGGATTGTGATGAGGGTGATAATGCTCTCATATCATATAACATTCTGAGAAGTGGGGATGAAGACAAGAAAATTACATCATTTCTAAACATCAACTCTGAAAATGGCGAAATTTTGGTGCTAAAAAGTTTTGACTTTGAAACTCTGAAAACATTCCATTTCCAAGTTGTTGCCACAGATTCTGGAACTCCGTCACTGAGCAGCAACGTCACAGTGAACGTGTTCATTCTGGATCAGAACGACAACGCTCCAGTCATCCTGTATCCAGTCAGCTCTAATGGTTCTGCTGAAGGTGTGGAGGAGATTCCCCGCAATGTGAACGCAGGACACTTGGTGACTAAAGTCAGAGCCTATGACGCTGATATAGGATATAATGGCTGGTTACTGTTTTCACTGCAGGAGGTTACTGACCACAGTCTCTTTGGTTTGGACCGCTACACAGGACAGATCAGAACACTTCGCTCATTCACAGAGACAGACGAGGCTGAGCATAAACTGGTCATACTGGTGAAAGACAATGGGAACGTTTCCCTCTCAGCAACAGCTACTGTGATTGTCAAACTTGTGGAGCCCAAAGAGGCTTTTGCTGCTTCTGATGTAAAAAGTTCTGCAAAGGATGATGAGGAGAATAATGTGACTTTTTATCTGATGATAACTTTGGGCTCAGTTTCAGTTCTTTTTCTCATCAGTATCATCGTGCTGATTGCAATGCAGTGTTCAAAAACCACAGAATATACTTCTAAATATCTCCAAGAGACTAATTATGACGGGACACTGTGTCACAGCATCCAGTACAGATCTGGAGACAAACGCTACATGTTAGTTGGACCCAGAATGAGTATAGGATCTACTATTGTACCAGGTTCCCATGCAAACACGCTAGTGCTCCCTGACAGGAGGCGTACTTCTGAAGAGGTAAGACAGATCACTTTATTTCAAGGCTGTTTTTGTATGAAAGCTCATCATGGACGAGATGCAGTTCCTGATGACTGAAGTGTACCAAAAGTACTGACTCACTCCACAAATCGGTGACAGAAATAGAAATTTTTACTTATGAAAATGAACAGGTTGTGTGTTGTTATGAGACTTCTAAGCCAAGATGATAGTTTACAGGTGTTTGTATGGTTTGTTCTCACACAGCCCAGAGAGTTAATTGACTCATAGATAACACAAAGGATTTGTATGTATCTCAATGTACTTAAAAATGACAGTACACTAAAACCTTATGAAATATAAGGATTTTGTGTTGGCTGTGTGAAAAAAGATCTTGTGGATTGTTGTGAAGTTTTTGTCAAATTAGATCTCAAGACAAAGAGATGTCTCTGTAAATAACAATATCTACCCTTTCCTGTGACAATGAAGACTTGCTTTTTAGAACAAGAAAACATATCAAAACAAACAATTTCCTTAAGAAAATGAATGCCTCTTAACTGTGGTAGCATTTCATCACATTGACTTCTTTCAGACCACTGAAAACTGCGTATGCAGTGCACTGACTGACTTTCGCTATTAATAATTTAAACTGTGCTGTGTCTATTTCAGGCCATATGTGGTTGTGTCATAGTAGGTGATAAACTAGGCTATGAAAGGTAATAAATGCATAATTTGAGCTGATTTTGGTTAAATATAATGACATAAGGAAACTATATTGTCAGTTTTAAAAATGAGGCTTAGTTTACTCCAATAACCAGTGGCATTTTGTGCTATCGTGAATAAAATCAAAACCTTCATTTGCTAGTTCTATGTACAGGAATACCTGCTTCCACAAGTAGTGTTATCTAACACCTGCATTATGTGAGCTATGAATCTGCTTGTTAATATCTAGATACTCAATAGAATAATAAACGTTACCATACATTACTTAACAGATACACAAATTGTGATCTGTGTGTTTTACAAATTTGTGCACTTGTGTTTTTATTCTAGGCACCTGCCTATTAGGTTTGTTGCATGTGAGTAGAGAGTAACTGACTGACTGAGGTCTGTGCACGCTGGTGTAGTTGAGGTGATTCACTGGGCCATGACTGGCTGCAGCCGCAACAGAGAGGGGAGGAAAGAGAGGCTGTGGCTGCTGTGCAGTGAATCACAATGTACAGCCAGTCAGGTGGAGTCGGGACACTTAGCTTCAGTAGTGACCTTCATTGATTACAGGACTGTAAAGCAGCAAGCAATGTTTTTTTTGTTTTTTTTAGCAATTATCATTTGATTGGCTTTTTGTGCTTTGAGGTTGAAAAATACTAAGCAGTGATAAAAAAAGAGTGCATACAGTTTTCTTCTGACTGCCTAAAAAAATAGGTCATATTTTATCGCATGTGTGAAGCTCTGCCTACTTGGTTTCTGGGCTGATTCTCTGTTCAACACATGTGTTGCCCATAGCAACACACGAGGAGATCCACCTCTCTGAATCTACTGGTTTGTTCACAGACTAGCTTGTGCTCAGCCGTCTTAGCAACAGCAGGGGAAGAGGAGGGAGGGAGGGAGGGAGGGAGCAGTCGAACAGGGGGGAAGGGAAGCGGCTTCATCTATAGACACCTCACAATATTTAATGGAAATGGGTTTATTTAGAAAGGAAGGCATGGATTATGTTATCAAAGTCTCCATAGTAAATCAGGCAACAGATGGTGCAGATATAAAAGCTGTTGCCAAGGCGGGAATAGCTGAGCTTCTAATTAGATATTTTATAGCATGGGGATGATCTTTTCTCTCAAACAACTGGGTCAACATTTGATTTCGTACCTAGAAAATGACTGTCAGAAGAATATGTATTTTAGTTTGTCATTAAATGTGTCTTCAGTGAAAAGCTGAGCAGAACCTGTACACCATAGTGGAGAATAAATGCAGGAAGAGAAAGGATCAGCTCAGAACCAAAGGAAGCCATGCAGCATCAGAGGCTGACCAGTTTCTGTGCATCTCTCCGGTCCAGTTTTATTTAGTGCTCTACTAAAATGAGCCCCTCCATGTGTGTGTGTCTATGCGTATTTCATGTGCGCATGTTTGTGTGTGAAGCATCATGCAGTACACCAGCAGTGCCACATAAGCTATGCCTGGACAGCAGATGCCAAAAAGAGATTTAATGATGTGGTGAAAAATGAGTGCATCACATTAAACCTAAACAGTGCAGGTTGGTGTCATTGGATAACACTGATTCTCTCCTGTTTCACAGTGAGTTGGTCATGAGAAAGAGTTGTCTTTTACTGAACTGAATATCATTCTGCTTTAGGAGTGGGTGAACTGCTAGTAGAGTAGCTGCGTTCAGAATGCAAGCACATGGGAGGTGGCTTGAATGAACACATAATGCTTGAACTAAAGTTTGATTTGAAACAACTGTACGAAAGAACTGCACAGTAAATACGGCATGTCTATCATAATATCATTTCACTCTGTATGCCCTCTACCGTTGGGGGTGTGGCTGTTTGCTCCAGTGGCTTTGTCTGCTTGGCTGGTTCAGCAGATCAGCGCAATCGTGTTTTTTTTCATGCTGAGTGTCTGCTCTGAAAACCTTCACAGTGCAACGGCCCTTGTTTTGTGTGTCTGTGTGTGTTGTCGTTACATGGGTGAGAGCATTCTCCTCATTAAACTGTATGCAGTGTCATCAAGAGAGAAAATAGCAGGACAAGCTAAGTGTCAGAGAGAGGAGACACAGCTGTTACAGCCGGATTGTATCTACTTGTATGTGCTGTTAGCTCAGCAGCTTGAACTCCTCTGTTCCACTCTTACCATTGATTTCTAATTCATCCTAAATACACCTTCCTAACCCCTTTATCCGCATACTGTATCTTAAACTGTTCTATTGTATTATTATCTATGTTTGGATATATATTGCAACATGAATGTCTGTCTATAAGATGCCATTCCCATTCAATTCTGTCTGCTCTGTTTCGCTGTAAAGCCCGTTTTTCCTTTGCTCAGTTTTTGCAGCTCTCCACACTATTCCTCTCCACAGTGGTATTACTCTCCATGTCCCCCTCCCCCTTCCCACTCCTGGCCTCCTTTTCACGCTTTTATGTCTCTTTACTTCATGTCCTTTTTCGTATGCTGTCCTTTTTTTGTCTCGCTATCATCGTCCGTCTTTCGTTCTGTAGTCTGTCGCTCTCATTCTGACACATGCTCTTAAGGTCTATATTGTTTGTGCTTCATGCCTGTAGGGTTGTGGCTGTGGATGCTGCAGCCTGCATGTGCTGTTGTGTGTCAGTAGGGCACATTCTCTCTTATTGCTCCAGCTTTGCTGGAGGATGGCGCCACTCACATTGAGGTCAGCAGCAGTGACGGTAATCTAATTTACACACACAGCAGGGTAAAAGCAAAACAGCCACTATCTTAATGTTCACACTTTGCACACGCATGCTTGTGCTCATAGATGCACAGAAACACAACACATCACACATACTCTCATAAGGCTAATCCACGTTATTGAAAGGCACTTTCACAGAAGAAAAGAGGTGGGTGGATAGAGAGAGAGAGAGAGAGACATGAAGAGAATAAGAAAACAGAGCATGAAGAGAGCATGTCCTTTCAGTGGTGATAGTAACATACCCACTGTGACAAAATTAGATCAATCAAAGCCTCATGCCAAAAATCAGATGACCTGCATTGACTGAAAAAAGAATATCTTAAGGAAGTGTATCATTTCATGATTTGAAACTTTTATGCCACCAATTTTGTAACCAGGAAGTTCGTACCCAACAGCTTCCTCCTTAGCCCGTTTCATCTTCCATCTCAGACCAAACTTTCACCACTGTGGCAAAACCAGTACAAAATAACTTTCAAAAATGCAAATTTGACCAAATAATAACACTGGCTGACCCTTATCACTGATTACCCATGTTTGTTTGTTTGTTTGCTTGTTTGTCCACAAGATATGTCATTAAGTTATCAAAGCATTTTGATTACATTTTGTGTAGGGGTGGCACCTGGGCCAAGGGAGATTACATTCTGAGGCAGATCTTGGTATAGATGAGGATTCAGGATCACTTTTTCACGTTCTTCAATATAGTGAGATTGTGCCTTTTTTTAAACATTTCACCAATATTATGAAAAATAATACTCACCAATTAAAATAAAAAGTAACCAGGTATGGACAACTCATGATGTTCCACCACTTTGCACAATAGGATCCAGATTTGGATCATAATCTGGGTCTGAGAGATTACAATATATATTTAGATAGGTTTTGGTCACAGTACAGTGATGGAGAGGGGTAGAGACATGGCGTTGCCACCGATATGTAGCTGAGATAATGCAAAGTCATGTCATTCAAATGGATGTTGTGTATCTGTGTCTGTGAAAGGTAAAAAGTTAAAACTAGATGAAAAATCAATCCGGAACCATCATTATGGAAAATCTTTGCAAACTGAATTTGGCATGAGGCTGATGAGAGTAAAGCAATGTCATCATGGTGACATCACCACAGGTGACCTTGGTGCAATGATACAATTGATGATACACTAACGGTGAAAAAACCTGATGTGCAGACACTCATTTCTTCTGTCAGAGGCCTGAATGCTGATAGAAATTTTTGAGATGGCTCCACATGAGAAAATTGTTCAGGTTTTAGTGACAATGTCGGTGGTGAGGGTATGCAGTCTCTTATTGTCTTCTATGTGTGTAATTAAACAGGTAATAAAGCTGTTTAAAGATGCTTAATACTGTGACTAACTGTGAGCTCATTCTCTCTTTCACAGTAAACTGTCTACTACATGTAATGAATACATGCTTGTTTTAACAAAGATGTTAGTTCATTCTGTTGGTGCTCTTGTCGCTATTTAAATGTCTATTTAGTCTCTCTGTCACTCATAGTTGCAAGATTGACTTGAGTGTTATTTTTGACTAATCAAGCAGATGTGGCTCAGTGAATAAAGAGGAAGGGAAGTGTCTTATGTTGGTCAGTAGTTACACAAACATGTTGTAGTCGGTTCTATTCTACAGTGCTACATAAACTGTACACTGTCCACATGGTTCAGAACAATTACTTATCTGTGTTGATATTAGATGTGTTGATACATTGGTGACTGTTTGTATTTATCTTTATGGATGATTTATTATTGGTGAATCAGGAGGGTGTTATCATGAATGTCAGCAAGCACAGGCACTCTTGTAGTGGATCTTATGGAGTATGTGCTCAATGGGCTGTTAGTACATTTGTGGGAGGTGCTGTACAGGCAACACAGACAAGTGACACGTGTCCTCTCTATGTCAAGTTAGACTAGTGAACTATAAAATGACTATTTCTCAGAATTATAGCATTTATAATTTGTGACTTTTCCTCACACTACATTATCCAGAAATTACAGAAACCATTTTTTTTCCTAATGGGGGATATTTAACACCATTAAATTAACAAGTAACAACATAACATGCAGATTTACTCCCCCCCCCCTCCTCTTGGGTTATAACATTGCGAAATCAGAGTGAGTCAGTTTTGAAAACTGCAGGCCAAGGCGTTCTGGCACAACTACTTTTGCTCTTGTTATTTGTCCCAGAAAATGACAAAATGGTGCACAGCCATGTGTGGCTCTGATGTGCACGACAAAGGTTAGTGATTTCTCTTAAGTATATGGGTGAAACCTGGATCTTCCACATTAAAAAAAAGAGATACAGAAAGAGATTATTTGTGAGCATGTCCTCAAAGTCGGGTCTGGTTACCTCTGTATCACAGCAAATACTAAAGACAGATTGTGATAATTAGAGAGAGACATTTTTGAAATCTGTACATTTTCTTCTGTCTCACTCTCACTCTCTCTTTCAAGTCTGGTATAGTGTGAGTGGGTCTGACTCTTTCTCCTCTCCACCACTCGGTTATATAAGCCCTCAGTTTCATTATGTGTCGGCCCATTGATTCACGGCTGTGCGGATGAGTCCTGTAAGTTAGATTTTGCTACTCTCATTTTAGAATGCTCTGCAGCTGAATCAAGGCGCTGAGACCCTCCTCCAGAGTGTTAACTGTATGTAGTCCCATGACCACTAATAACTGATGAAAAGCATTTGTGCACATATAGCTTCATGTGTCATTTTAAATCAGTGCTGGATAATATGAGTTCAGCTCAGGGTGCTGCATTATGCTGATGTCCTGTCTTGCCTTATTTTTGACTGAGCTAATCAACAATGTAATAATTAACCAGCAATCATATATTAATACAGCAGCAGTGGGGCTACCTCTATAATTGTCAGTCTGGTTTTTTCTTTCAGAATCAACAGAGATCAGAACAGCTGCTCTTGTTTGGAGTCAGTGCTCACACAGACATAACATCTGCTGCTGTGCTTAGGTCATTGCTGCATGCCTGCAGGATTGAACTGACTTAAGGTCAGAGAAAAGGCAGATAGTCATTAAATGGAAAACTAATGAACGTACACTTGGTTGAATATCCACTCTAAATTCACCGTTGCTATTTGTGACATGTCCAGTGACCTGGGATTTAGGGGATAGGGTTGTTTACTCTGATTTAAGGCATGTATGAATGACTGGTGGAAATCTAGAGTCAGCTGCTTAGATTTTGGATGCAGACTTGGTTAAGAGGATTGCCCTCTTACAGCAGTATCCCTGCACTGCTCGCTGTGGGGAAGATGTGGTATACGGTCAATGTTGGCATACACTTGTCTGATTATAACCGAGTGTTGTTTTTATGACTGGCCACACATGGATGGGATCAGATGTTGGACTGATAGAGGGATCCAGGCTCTAGTTGCAGGGTTCCTCTTCCCCCTGTGGTTATTTGCCCCTGCCTAATGCCCCCATTAAGCATGGTGGATAATTGCTTAGACTTGTTTTTGGCATGTGCAGTCTCATTTCTTAGACTGTTTTCTGGTTGGTACAATGATAGGCTGTGTAGTCAATCTTATATGTGTTATTGACGTTAAGGTATCTCACACACAGGTTGACCTTTTCTTTGAATATTTTTACATGATTAGTCAGGAGTGCAGAGTGAAAGTTAAAGGAAGTGATTTGAGTGTATGAGACTAACAATCACTTTCTCTCTCTCTTCAGTTATAAGGCTTTAACTAGTGTGAAATGGTTTGAATACTAATACAGAAACAAGTTTGTATATCTTTTTGAATATGCTACATAAGTTGTATACTGACCTCATTGGCTGGTCTGCTCAAATTGTGGACAACTTGCCCATGTGAGCTAATGTGATACTGTGTCCTGCAAAGAGTCCAACTATAGTGGAGTTCCTGTTTTAACTTGAGTTCAAGGACTTGCTTGACCCTCTAAGAAGATTCTGCATATCATGAATGTGAAGGTATTTTCAAAAAAGCAAAGACAATTTCACTACAACATTTTCTTTTAAAAGAAACATAATTAGTAGAATTCATTGATCTGTGTTTTTTTCAGGACAGGACAGGACAGAGAGTCACTATGCTGGTATCGTGTGTTATCACATGACATAAACATGGTGATGTAGATGCAGATAGAAAGCCTGTTTTTAACACTGATTAAAGCCTCCACCTGACGTGTCTTCTCAGTTTTTTTTCTTAGAATTAAAATGGTCTGAATGTCATGTGTCTCATTTTGGTCATGTTTATGGGTTTGAACAAGTGAGCTGTTCTTTACGCTGTGAGTCATCTCATCTCCCACATGCAGCTTTTCATGTGAAGTTGGCCGGCTGTGTTTATTTTTAGGTGAGCCATCTGTCAAAAATAAATAAATCAGGATCTTCAGCATTTAGGGTTTTACTCTATAATTTCATTATGGAGATTTGGTTATGTGATGCCCTGCAGCCACACACAACAGAGTTGTATATGTGTTGGTCACTGGCCTTCGTGTTTCCCTCCATCTTATCTAGTGGGTGCAGTGTATGAATAAAACAATGAGACATGGGTGTGGAAGATGAGTGCTAGTGCTGTAAGCCTGACTCATATCCTACTCTCTCCTCCCACCGACTGGGTCTCTCTCTCGCTCTTCCCCTGCCTTTGTACTCATTATCTCTACCTCACTCTTCTCCAGCTTCACATGCTTTCGTCTTCATCTTCATCATTTATGGTTTCTTTTCATTTTTTTTTTTGCTTATTTCTGCTGCTCTTCTCATTGTTTTCATATCTCTTTATTCTCACCCTGACATAGAGAGCCTTTATTTTCTGATTTTCTTCATCCCTCTCCACATCCTACATATCCTGATGTCCTCTGGCTGGTACTCGATCTTATGCCCCCTCCTGTCTTTATACGTAACTGCAAGCAGATAGAAAAATGGCTGACATCTTTTAGAAGCACGGTTACTCCCTCTCTTGTTTTTGGTCGTTTTTGTTTTTTAAGTCTGTTATTCATAGTTTGGTTCCTATTCGCTATGAAATGCAAAGTTTTGTCTATTAGTGTTCATTCCGCCATGCACCCCCCTTCTCCTTTCCCTCACTGACAACATAGACTATCTTCTCTGCAGTACCTCCTCTTTCTGGAGCTATGAGTAGAGGAAAATATGTCAGAGCACCCTCCTCATTCTCTCATCCTTATGACTGCTGAAGGTGGATGTGACGCACTACCAAACCTATGTGTGACTCTAAACAGCCTCAGGCCTAAAGTCCAAAGGCAACAAAATCTGAACCTATTACTATATGCATGCGTGTGTCCTGTATATGAACCCAGAGAGTAACTAATTCATATACACCAGCAAGACATGGTTTTATATTGAATCATTTCATCACTTTCTTTCTTTCCAATTTGCAACTTTCACCTCTGATTTAAATTACAAATGAGTCAGTGCCTTTTCATACTTAGATATTCCATGTATTTAACATACCTGCATACATATATGTATATGTTACATTAATGTATCACTGAGAAAACTTTATTTACCTTTATGTTGGTGTAATTAAATACTCGATGAAGTTGAAATGTGACCTGCTTTCTGCCATATTACACATGCTTTTTTCTAATTAGTATTACAATGACAGTAAAACTTTTTTTTTAGTTCAGTTTAGTTTAGTTTTTTAGGATTATGGTTGTTTCAGATAGGGGTAGTTTTTAATGCTTATTTGGAAAATAGGATTCTGTGGTATGAGATGGGTTGCAATATTGCCCATAACCTTTGCTGATTTGATACCTATGCACTCACTAATTAGGTTCAACTTGTGCCATATGTATAATATGGGCTGTATTGTTAACTGGCTCTTAATTGACGGTACTTATCTTATCATGCATCATTACAACATGAAGCTCTGCTGGTTCCTGGAGTGTTGCCTTAGGTGTTATGTTATGGCTTCAGTTTGTGTGTTTATGTGAGGCTTTACTATAGTGATCATGATTACTGGTGACAATTGCAGAATGTTTTCATGGAAAAATGCATTATTGCAGTACATAAACATGGTTAGATTTATGGTTAATGTTTTATTATTTTGGCAGTGAAACACATACTTAGAATTATCTAAATAGAATGAAATAAAATGTTTGATTATTTGACTTAAAGCCAAGGGTGTCTCAGCAGGTCAGGGGATGATGCCTTTTGTGCAACATGTAACACTAATTTTTAGAAGCAGGATATTTGTTTTATTGCGAGTGTTTAACTCTTGGAATGCTTTCTTGTCACAATTTTGAAAATGATTTATATAAGGTGGCTTAGTACTTTTAGTACTTATAGTGACTAGTACTTAGTACTTTCAGCAGCTGACTTTCTTTGTATTTAAACATTTGACACACTCAAATACTGTGATTAACCTTTCAGAATGTTTGATATCACACACTGGGACTGCAAGGAAATCAGATTTTCACTACACTATTATTAGAGTCAAAGGAATTCACAGTAATGACATTGTTGCAACATCTACAGAAAATTAATTTCAATAAAAATAATGAATCTATCAGTCAAATTAATCTTTAACTTTCTTTATTGTGTCTTTTTTTTTACAAATGAATTACACTCAAATTGTAGATTTGAGGAGACAGAATATGGAAACATAATGGTTAAAAAAGAGTGTACAAAAAGAACAATTGCACTTAATGAATAGTGAAAAGGCAACCAGATGAACTGATAAACAAAATAACCACAATGAATTACATCTGTGCTGGATTATTTACATGATATCATCATGTATATTATTAATATATTAGTTTTTCATATTTTAACATAATGGTTCTGATCAATACAAGTGTATTGTAACATTCCTACTACACACTTGCTCTCTCAGGATAATGGCAATTACGATAAATGCTTAATTTAATGCTGTATTTCAGATTTATATGAATGTTTATCGTGGTAATTTTAGTTTATGATGAGCTTTTAGTTGTTATTATTGATGCTTCGCTTGTTCACCTTTTAAGTCGGTCACTCATCTCATAGCTTTTTGACAGTCCAGGTCTCAGTGCATCACATTTAGGGTCACATCATGTTTTGGTGTGTTCAACCTGACAGTCTAGATATCATATCGGTTTAACAGTAGATAAAAAAGACCATGCATGATATGATTGTCCACAGTAGATACTTGAATGGATAATCTATGCACCACATTACAGTCAATAAAGTGAAAATGTGTTTATTGTGAATAGAGGAGCAAACCTGAGCAGAGACAGCAAAGACATTAAGACATGATTCCAGAATAATGAACAGAGTTTGGTCTGCTTGTTTACAGATTCCTGTAAATGGGGTCTTTGTAATAAGACTGCAGCATAATTGCTCCCTAAATCCTTGTTTACTCCCTGATGTTCGTCTTAATCCTAACTCACTTTGCTATGTCCTCTCACCAAGAAGTGGAGTAGTAAACTGTACTGATGGTGCTCCTAATGGAACAAAGATATAGAATGTGTCAAGTATAAGGAATATACTCACTGACCAGTAAAATAGACATGCCTGAATAATAGAAAGTAACCTGCTAAATATCATCTTTGTGAAACCAGTAAATCAGATCTCAGTGTATATGTAAAGTATTTATGTGTTGTACTAAATTTTTTCAAACCACAAAAAACTTTATCACTATTCCTTCAGGTGTTTTAAATAAGAAATTCCAGTCAAAGCGTTCTCTCCACGCTCCCACTGCTGTCAGTATCCCCAGTTGTCCTGGATTAAGTCTTCTGTAAAGAGTGTAGAGTGATAATTCCACTATGTTGCTCCTCTGATGCGATTAGGTGGAATAATCTTAATGATGCCATGAAGAGTAGCTTTGAAAGGGTAACAGCACAGACAGTAAGCTATAAGGACACTGACATCTAAAATCCAGCATAATGTCAACGTTTCTTTCTTTCTTTATTTTGTTTTACTTTGTATTCTATTATTGTTGTCTTTGGCCTCATCTGTGTCCATGTTGTTGAAATCAAAGGCTATTAAGGGCCCTCATTTCTCCACATGTCTGTAATATTTGCAGTTGCAGTGTATGATCTAGTGCCAGTGGTAATAAATTCCAGTCAATGTTAGCAGATGTGAGAGGGGTGTTGAATTTAACTCCGTGGTCTTATGGAGGCTGATGAATTGTACTGAGACTTTGCTAACATTTACTCATTTACTCTGCCCTGGACAGAATATTAGGGGGCTGTTGAACAATTCAACAGTATCCCACTCTACAGCCTCCAAAAGACTATTAAAATAAAGCAACACCCATTTAAAAAGGTTAAACAAAAACTGATTATTCTTACATCATAAAAGCAGGATTTATTCTAGGGCTGTTGCATCAGTGCACATTAGTGTTTCTTCCTGTTGTCCAGCTGTTCAAGTTTTGATGCTTGTGAGAGTGAAAGATGGTGTTTGCTATTCTCTGAGAGCAGCATCAGCAGAGAACAGGCATAAATGATTGGTAGGGAATTCATTACTTTATAAGTTATCTTGATTGTCTGTGGAAAGTGGACCAACCTTACAAAACCACTCTCCAACATCAGATTCTCTGCAGACCAGCACTCTCCTCTATTATTCAGACCTTTTTTTTATATATATATTTAAAGAAATGGGCTAAGACCCACAGCAGGCCTGCATCTGCAGTGCACTTCCTATGCAGCAGTGACTGCTGCATGCAGCACAGCATGACTAATAAGAAACCGAAAATAGACATTACACAATGCCGGATTGATAGATACAAGAATAGTTTACTTATGAATTGAAAACTTAAAGACACAGAAATGTTGATAGCCTATATGCTTTACAGTTGTCGTTTGCTTGTACGGTTTGTCCTTGTAAATTACAATACATGCAACTGCTCCATAAAGGATACTGACAGACAAGATTTCTCTCTTTGTGTTTCCCTCTTTGTTTTGATATGCATCAGTGTGGTTGGAAATGTGCAGGTATTGTTAGATACATGCATATCTCCTTTACCACCTGGTAGAGTTGACAATTTAATTTCCGCCTGCAGAGGAAATGTGTGGTTGACACCAAGGCTGCATGTGTATCTGTACCACTGATAGAATACTTGGAGTGGGTGAGCGTATTAATATAATATAACACTTTATAACATTGTCTGCCTCTGTCATAAGTGTGTGTGTCTGTCTGTACTGCTGTAGATGACAAAAGAAAGACTGACAAGGCTCCCCCTTGTGGCTAAAAAGTGGAAATGACTCGCCACTTCTTCCCTGTTGCGTGTGTGTCTGTGTGTCAATACATTCAATTATTTAGCATGTTGCCACTCTGTATGTGGTAGTGTATTGACTGGTATTGTTATTGGACTTCTGTGTCAGTATTGATCCTCAGATAGTGGGTCCTGTCCCATTTTACATTCTGAATAAAGCCAAATGAGTTCACGCCCTCTTCTCCACTGAACTGTTTGACAAAACTAGGTTATGGATGCCTGACTTTACAGCTAGATTTATTTGAAATCCCAATAAACTTGTTTTTTTTCACCCTGGTTCTGTTAAAATAAGGGAGACAGAGAGTGTACAACAATGAGATGTGTCCCCTATTATATTAAAGGCTTGTATAAAATGGGTGAACCTGCAAAATGTGAAAAATATATGGATTTCAATTGAATGTAAACCTTATTTTTGAGTTTGTATGATTGCGATTAGGGGGAAATAACTGTCCTGTCCTCTGCATATGTCGTGGATGCTCATAATAAGGGGTACAGAGGGGGGGCTGACATGGGCTGCATCTGCATCACCATAGATACAAGACAAGAGATAGTGGCATAAATATGGGTGTTCCCTGTGTAAGCAGAGGTCTATGGGACCCTGCCTTTGTCTCCAGGCACAATGTTGAGCCAATCCATAGTGTCCATTACAGTCACATTCATTCTAGCTAACCAATCAGATTTCCATGCTACTCATGCTGTTACCAGAGCTTTCTGTGCCTCCGGTTTTATTGACAGTTTTGATTAATGGTCTGTTGCTGCAAAGTAAACCATGTCTGTGCCTCTGTTATAAGAGTCTATTGGATTTGACAAGATGTTCTCAAAATATATTTTAATGGATGAAGTCATACCTGACATTCTCATTGAGCTACAATGAACTATATATATATATATATTAATGGAATTCATGAACACACATCCTGTTTGTCTCTCTTACCATCTACTCCTCAGCCTCACACCTCTCTTACACACACAAAAACATGCAAATCACACACATTCTGATCAGTCCCTCCTGCAGTTAAATGTGTATTTTTTTTATACAGACACAATCTGAAAAACTGTAAAGATTCTTATTGATGCTTACTGTATTCTTCACCATTACATATTCAATAACAGGCCCTGTCCCTGCTGACTGAGTGTTATGACTGAGTGTGATTAATGAGTAAATTTACACCACTGATTATTTGTAAAGCAACACATCTTATCAGTGTCCTTATGGAACAAAGCACTTTACATAAAAATCATTGTGCATAAATAATGACTACATATAGTAAATTAAAATCTAAATCCTACCACACTATCTTCCCAACTGAACATTGACATCTTGCAAACAAATCAAATGGAACGATCACTTTGCAAACAATCACATGTTGTCGGTTGTTTCACAGTAGAGTAACTAACTGCGATATTTTGGGCATTGTGCCATTACTTTCCAAATGAGTGAACACTGTGTTGATGTGGCCTGTAGTTTTATCTCAGGGGTAAGTGCATGTGTTTGGGCATGCTCCATATTGCTGTGTCCTGGTTTTCATCTTGTTCTGGCTCATGTTTCCCTGGACACGCCCCTGCCCTACTTATTCAAGAAACCAGTGGAGAGGAGCGCTGGTTTGGAAATAAATCATTAAGTTGTAGTTGGATTAAATACTCTCCCCATCTATCCATCCACCTATCTCCATCTATTGTTTAACTACCCAAATGCATGTGTCTCTGCATGTCTTGGAATCCTGATTTAGGATACAAAAATATTTTTTTTAAAAACAACATTTTTTCACACGCAGGGAGGATATTCTCCCAGTGCCTCCTCTCTGTTTTTATCCCTCTTTATCTTCCAAGTGCCATCTCCATTCCTCCCTCATGTTTTACTTAGTTTGGTTTCCTCCTCTGCAATCACACTTGAATATGTTCTGTTTCATTACAACAGCCCATTTACCTTTTAGCTGCATTCCTCATCTATTTCTGTCCGATAATCATTAGCATTTTGCTGCAGTTGGGTGTGGTTCTAGTCCCATTGTTTCTAAAACCAAGTGTCGTATGAGCCATATCACAGCTGTTCACAGAGAATTTTCACAGAATCTGGACATGTGGATTCGATTCAGCAACTCAGCACACAAAGAAAAAGTGCCAATCAATGGATCTGAACAGTCAGCATGATATTGTGGTGGTAGGTATGGAGCATAGAGGGAAACATGCCCAAGGAGTAAGTTCCCCCTTGTGCCATGATGAGCTCTTCTCCACACAAAGACAGCACACTGACGTCATTATCTCGTCACAGGAAGCTGCATGTAGCATGTGGACTGTGGAGGCGGGGTGGTCTCCTGAGACCTATACCACAGAGAGGGTATAGTGGGTTGGGCATGGCTGAATGCAAAGGTCAGGCTCTCTGAGACTGTGGGGGTGGAAAGAGAAGCAGGCGCTGCTGCTGAAGTCGATCTGTCATAGTGAATATGCCTCTGCAGTGCTACATAACAAATGCATGAGCAGCCCAACCATGGACAGCCATGTAGGCTATGCATGGGAGTGTGTTTTGAGTTTGCTTCGTTGGCTTTGCGTGGACTTGTGTGTGCTTTGCGACTGTCACAATAATTTGATTTGATTCATTTGACACTGGCAGATAAAAATGGTAAGTGGCTTAGCAAAGATCCAGTGCATTGCTTTTTAGACATTATTCTATGCCTTTTGAAAAATAAACCCACAGGCTTCTACAGCCTCTCCTGTGAGGCTGTGTGTGTTTGCACACACACGCATCATGTGTACACTTCAGATGGCGTTTCCATGGAAATAAGAGGGCTGTTCAAAAGGAGAGAAAAGAAAGGGGGGGGCGCACTCGCCTTGGAGCATGTGCAGATAGCACCCTTCCCCCATCCACTCACACACATATGAACAGTACACATCTTTACAGTAAACACTTTTCACAAGCTTGTAATACAATTACTAACAAGAAATTCGATTTGTTCTCTACGTGTCGTAGTACCCCTTTAATATTGCAGTGATTGTGCATAAAACACTCCTGTTGACTGCTTCCGCCAATGCTACCCCCTCCCCTCACCTACCACACCCTGCTCCCTCTGCCCCTTGTGATCACACTGCATTTGGTGCTTCCCTGCTGTTTCTCCTTGGACTTTATCACGTGATATGTAAACCTTGAATAGAGAGCACACATGTATTTAACCACGAGATTCATTGCGCACAGCTCTCTGTGTTCAGGGAGCAAATACTGTGTATTTTTCTTAACCACTATTTACTCACTATTAATTATTCAGCAAATTCAATTATCATAACTTCAGGTCATGTGAAATTCATTAATGTTTATAGAGTTCATAAATAACAAGTAAAATACATTTAACCAAGCAAACAAGCATATCTTGTCTCTGCAAGTATATGTGTGGCAATTATGGTTTATTGTTTCTACATATCGATCAATTGATTCCTCTGCAGATGCTTCCTAGAAGAGCAGTATCTGGTTTTCAAGGAGGAGGTGAAGTGTGTTCAGCATCTTTTATATCTCCATGACACAGTCAGTGTTTCCTCCAGATGGTCTCAGTAAGAGACGTCACTTTGCTCTCAGTTTCTGATTGTAAATGTTATCTGACTTTTGTTTAATTATTTCTTTGAAGGGTGTGACTGTAAAAATCAAGTCACATGAATTAGCAGGCCGCAAGGTAGAATCCTAGGTAAGATTTATGCTTTTCAAAGATAAGTTCTTTCTAGAATGCTGAGTAAACTGTAGCATCAGTGGTTCATGTGCGTCATTTTGGGTTTATGACAACGATAATCCAGAATCAAAGGTCGTATTTGTAGTATAAACAGTGACCTAAAAATGAACTATGAATCATTGAATTTCATCAAAGGCTGGCTGGGTCTGATGGGCCAGGTGGTCTATGTTTGTGTGTGTGTGTGTGTGTGTGTGTGTGTGTGCTTGAGCAGAATTGCCATGTAGGTTATTTACATACACAGAGTGACCGACTATTTTCTCTTGCCTTGCATTAGGAAAATTGAGCACACAGGTTATCCTTTGTGAGCTATTATTATTATTGCATTTTGGGTTTAACAGATGACTCTGGCTCAGTGTGTGATGATTATTAATACTTTCAAATGAAATCATGTTTTCTGCAGAATGGAAATAGGACAGGAGTTTTAGAATCCAGGGCTTAATCCTGCGATTACAAATGAGAACATTTTTATAAACTGATGACCACTGTCTCTGTGGAAACGTAGAGAAACACTGCAACACAGGTAAATACACCACAGCACATGGATGCACACTCTGTGGCTATGTGCAGGATAACAATAGGATCCAATTAACATGTTTTATTGCCACAGGGCTGACAAAAAAAAGGAGAATGGGGTGATATGGGCTTCTGCTCATCCATCTACTGCACTTATGAAAATATACAGTTTATTATAGCTGATTTTATTTTTACTACAATTATGTGGTAGTTTGAAACCCTGATAAAAAAAAGCAAAAAACAAATAAAGGTAAGACAAAAGTCTTTTTAAGCTGGCTGACAGTTTATCATAGCAAACATGGTGTAATAAAAAAAAAAATGACACCAGAGCAGGATAAAAAAAACAAATGGCTGAAAATCCCAATATTACCACTTCATCAAACTAACTCTTTAACACAGTCACGCAAATTACTGCCTAAATTAAATAAACAGGGAAAGAGTGGGGATGAGAAGTGGAAAGAGGTGCTTAACATTCAGGACGTTCTCCAGAGCGCTGTCCATGGTGCTGAAACCTAATATCCAGCTGTCTGGCTGCTCATCAGTTGCCTATAGAATAGAATTATCGATGTCATTTAATTGTGATGTAATGGCTCCTTAAGAGGCATGCATGGTGTCTGCATGTTGCTTATTTCCTCACGTGGCGCCGCTGTTGATCCATCAGAGATCAGAGACAGCGCTACTCTTGGATACAACTAGGCCCCTCCTAGCTTCTCAGGCAACTGGAACATTTCCTCAGTCTTTGTTATGAAGAGAGGACGACGGAGAAAACACAGCATTTTCCATTCTCATTAAAATCTCACCTCTTATCTAAAATACCTGACCGTGTTTGGAAGTCATATTTAGCCGAAGCTTTGTTCACGTTGGACGGAAACATGCCTTCACCTCGTAGATGGAGCTATTTCTGTATATATGTAGAGCTTTTTCTACTGGATTGTTACTGGGAAATGGTGTCTGGGCAGCTCTCCTATTCTGTCTCAGAGGAGGTGAACGCGGGGACTCCTGTTGGAAATATCGCCAAGGACTTAAACCTGAAGTCACAGGACTTGGAACTCCGTATGTTTCAAATTGTTACTGGGTCAAAGAGGAATTTTTTCGACGTAAATTTGAAGACTGGTGTTCTATATGTCAGTGAGAGGATAGACAGAGAGGAGCTCTGCGCAGAGGAACTTAAATGCTCAGTAAGTCTAGAAGCCGTGATAAATAACCCGTTGAAGCTTTATCGTATTGATGTAGACATTGCAGATGTAAATGACAATGCCCCATTGTTTTCTACCAAATCACAAAATTTGTATATCGCAGAGAGCACTTTACCAGGGGTGAAATTCACGTTATCTGAAGCAACTGATGCAGATGTGGGACGGAACGGAGTCAGTACTTACAAATTAAGCCAGAATGAGCATTTCTCTTTGGCGGTGCATAAATCAGGCGACAGTGCGTCTGCGGAGTTAGTGTTGCAGAAAGCTTTAGACCGAGAGAAGCAGCCTGTGATCACCATGACGCTGACCGCTGTAGATGGAGGGAGTCCTCCGAAATCAGGCACCTCACAGCTCGTTGTTAATGTTTTAGACAATAATGATAATATTCCGATATTCAGCCAAGCATTGTATAAGGCAAAGATTCCCGAAAACACGCCACTGGGCACAATAGTTATCGCTGTGAACGCCACCGATGCAGACGAGGGCCTGAACGCTGATATTGTGTATTCATTGAGAAGCAAAGATCAGGATCACGTACTTCATGTCTTTGAAATTGAAAGTCAAACGGGTGTCATTAAGGTAAAGGGACATGTAGACTTTGAAGACAAAAAAGCTTTTGAGATCCGCGTAGAGGCCAGTGATAAAGGACAGCCTCCGATGTCTGCTCATTGTAAGGTGTTGGTGGAAGTGGTGGACGTAAATGATAATGCGCCAGCCATCACCGTGACGTCACTACATACCACAATCAAAGAGGACGCCACTGTAGGCACCGTAGTTGCTCTTGTGTCAGTCCTTGACAAGGACGGTGGGAAAAACGGTGACGTGAATGTTCAAATTAAAAATGAAGTTCCTCTTAAACTTGAAAATAACTACAAAAATTATTATTCTTTATTAGTTGACGGACACCTGGACAGAGAACGTGTCTCTGGCTATGACATCATTATAGTGGCCACTGATGAAGGAACCCCGCCACTCTCGAGCACGACTGTTATTTCTATGTACGTTTCCGATGTGAACGATAACGCACCTCTGTTTCCAGAACCGCTAATTAACGTGTACGTGAATGAGAACAGTCCAGTAGGAGTCATTATTAAAACCGTGACTGCAACAGATGCTGACGTTGATCAGAACAGTCAGGTCAGCTATTCATTCTTACAAAGTCACACTAATTCATTACCGTTATCTACAATGATTAACATCAACTCAGAGACTGGAGACATAATCAGCCTGCAGTCTTTTAACTATGAGGAGTTAAAAACGTTCCAGTTTAAAGTTCAGGCCACAGACTCTGGTGTTCCTCCGCTCAGCAGCAACGTGACAGTCAACGTTTTGATCCTGGATGAAAATGACAACAGTCCCGCGATCCTTCCTCCATATTCTGAGCACGGCTCCGTTAACAGTGAGAGCATCCCCTATTCTGCTGAAGCGGGATACTTTGTGGCAAAGATCAGGGCTGTAGACGCAGACTCTGGATACAATGCGCTGCTTTCTTATCACCTGTCTGAGCCCAAAGGAAACAACCTGTTCCGGATCGGAACCAGCACCGGGGAAATCAGGACTAAGAGGAGAATGAGTGACAATGACCTGAAAACTCACCCCTTGGTGGTGTTGGTCTCTGACAACGGAGAACCCTCCCTGTCAGCTACTGTGTCTCTTGATGTGGTGGTGGTTGAAAGCACAGCTGACATCCAGACTCAGTTCAGACATGTGCCCATAAAGGAGGAGAGCTTCTCTGATTTAAACCTGTATCTGCTGATCGCCATTGTGTCGGTGTCAGTGATCTTTCTGCTCAGCCTCATCACTTTAATAGCTGTCAAATGCCACAGGACAGACGGCAGTTTCAGCAGGTACAGCGCCCCCATGATCACCACCCACCCTGACGGGAGCTGGTCTTACTCTAAATCTACTCAGCAGTATGACGTATGCTTCAGCTCAGACACGATGAAGAGTGACGTAGTGGTTTTTCCCGCACCGTTTCCACCTGTAGATGGTGAGCTCATCAGTATTAACGGAGGAGACACTTTTACCAGAACTCAGACTTTACCCACCACAGAGAAGGTAAGAGAGCTTTGAATAATGAACGTGTTTTATTTTAATATGATATTTTCTCAGAAACCACGCCCTACTCAAGAGTTCATATTTTTTTCTTATAGGCCTACATGAAAAACTTTCCACATTGTATTTGAAAATCAATTTCTATGACAATAATGAAGTTAACATTCGGTGAGCCTTTCATTCATTTGCCCCAGTATATGTATGTCGTTGTCCATGGTGCTGAAAAAGACACTAGAGAGTTGTGTGCGGTCAGGAGGGCGCAAAACTGTTTTCTGTCTTTCATTTATTAAATCTAGCCAAAATGTTACATGGCACGATTTAATGGTGTTAATTTCTGTGGTTTTCTTATATTTTTTAAAATTTATTTTTAAGTGACATAAGATATTTCACAACATTTAAAGGAGCCGTCTTTTTGAATAATTTAAATACTTGGATTCAGAGCCATACTGCGCTTTTGCATTATTAAGCACTGATCCTGGTTTAGTCCTGAAGAGTGTCTGTGAATAAGTAAATAAAACAACTGGTTAGTTTGTTGTTGTTTTTTTTAGATACTGTATTAATCCAACAGGGGGAAATTATTTCTCTGCATTTGACCCATCCCTGAGGAGCAGTGGGCTGCCACTACATGCGGCCCCCGGGGAGCAAATTGGGGTTCAATATCTTGCTCAAGGATACTTCAACTTGTAGACTTGCTGGGGATCAAACCACCGACCTTTCGTTCCGAGAACGACCGCTCTACTCCCTGAGCCACAGCCAACCCACCCTGTCCTGTGATTTTCTTGTTGCCTGAATCTTGACTTGAACGATTAGATGAATGTTAGAATAATTTTTATAGTGAATGTAGTTATTTCAAACGACCACACGAGGACACTGTAGACCATCACATTTTAATGGTCCACTTGGTTGGTCCAGACTCCTCCCAGATTCAGAGGATGATGATGCTTCTCGAGGCTTTGTTACAAAGAGACGCAGTATCAGAATGGATTGTGTGGCCATCGTTTTGTCTATTTGCCTCTAAAAGCAAGTAGATTCTGGCTCTGAGGTTTCATCTTGATGCGTTTGAAAGGATTCTAGATTCTAAATGCTCTGCTCACATTGGATAAAAATATGTCGACGCGGAGGATACGGAGATCTTTTGGGATTTATCTAGTCGTTCTTCTTTTGGATTGCTGCCGGGAGGCGGTATGTGAGCAGCTCTCTTACTCTGTACCAGAGGAGGTAAACCCAGGGACGACTGTGGGAAACCTCGCTAAAGATCTAAAGCTTGATGTTCACGATTTGGAGGCACGGATGTTTCAAATTGTCAGCGGATCAAAGAGAAAACATTTCGATGTAAATCTAAAGACGGGTGTTCTTTATGTCAACGAGAGAGTAGACCGTGAGGAGCTTTGTATGAGGGCTGTAAAATGTACTGTCGATGTAGAGGCTGTTATAAACAATCCACTGAAGCTGTATCGTTTGGAGATTAACATACTTGATATAAATGATAATGCGCCATATTTCCCTGAGAATTTGCAGTCTCTTAATATTGCTGAAAGTACAGTGCCGGGAGGGAAATTTGGATTTATCGGAGCGTCAGATCTCGATGTTGGCAAAAATAGCGTTAGTACATACAAGCTTAGTCCAAATGACTATTTTTCTTTAGATATTCACAAAGGAGGAGAGAGTGTGTCTGCGAAGCTCGTGCTCCAGAAGGCTTTAGACCGAGAGAAACAACAGACTATAAGACTTACAGTGACGGCAAGCGACGGCGGAAATCCACCAAAATCAGGGACGACTCAGATCATTATAAATGTTTTAGACATTAACGACAATGCTCCGGTTTTCAGCAGGTCTTTATACAAGGCACGTGTTTTTGAGAACGCACCAGTAGGTAAAACTATTATAGTTCTGAATGCAACCGACGCAGATGACGGTCTGAATTCAGAAATAGAGTACTCACTGAGAAGTAAAGGTCAGGATGATGTCATCGATTTATTTCATATTGATTCTAAAACAGGAGCAATTTTGGTCAAACGTGAGATCGACTATGAAGAAAATCCTGCGTTCGAGATTCATGCGCAGGCCAGTGACAAAGGCCAACCCGCGATGTCTACTGATTGTAAGGTGCTGGTAGAGGTGGTGGACCTAAACGACAACGCTCCTGAGATCACGGTGACGTCACTTCTAAACACGGTGAAGGAAGACGCTGAAGTAGGTACAGCTATTGCTCTCGTATCTGTACTAGACAAAGATGGAGGTAAAAATGGTGTAGTAAAAGCTGTAATTGTAAATGATTCCCCCTTTAAATTAGACACAAATTACAAAAACTATTACTCGTTAGTAGTTGACGGCGCGCTTGATAGAGAAACTACAGCCCAGTATAATGTCACTATAGTAGCAACTGATGAAGGGACCCCACCTCTCAGCAGCACCAGCACAGTGACTGTTCGTGTTTCTGATGTCAATGATAACCCACCTCGCTTCTCGGAGCCGCTTGTGAATGTTTATGTGATGGAGAACAGTCCAGTGGGAGCAGTTATTAAAACAGTGACAGCAGATGATGCCGATATCAGTCATAATGGTCATGTGAGCTATTCATTCTTACAAAGTAACACTAATTCATTACCGTTATCTACAATGATAAATATTAATTCAGAGACAGGAGACATAATCAGCCTGCAGTCTTTTAACTATGAGGAGTTAAAAACGTTCCAGTTTAAAGTTCAGGCCACAGACTCTGGTGTTCCTCCGCTCAGCAGCAACGTGACTGTCAACGTTTTAATCCTGGATGAAAATGACAACAGTCCCGCGATCCTTCCTCCATATTCTGAGCACGGCTCCGTTAACAGTGAGAGCATCCCCTATTCTGCTGAAGCGGGATACTTTGTGGCAAAGATCAGGGCTGTAGACGCAGACTCTGGATACAATGCGCTGCTTTCTTATCACCTGTCTGAGCCCAAAGGAAACAACCTGTTCCGGATCGGAACCAGCACCGGGGAAATCAGGACTAAGAGGAGAATGAGTGACAATGACCTGAAAACTCACCCCTTGGTGGTGTTGGTCTCTGATAACGGAGAACCCTCCCTGTCAGCTACTGTGTCTATTGATGTGGTGGTGGTTGAAAATACAGCTGACATCCAGACTCAGTTCAGACATGTGGCCATAAAGGAGGAGAGCTTCTCTGATTTAAACCTGTATCTGCTGATCGCCATTGTGTCGGTGTCAGTGATCTTTCTGCTCAGCCTCATCACTTTAATAGCTGTCAAATGCCACAGGACAGACGGCAGTTTCAGCAGGTACAGCGCCCCCATGATCACCACCCACCCTGACGGGAGCTGGTCTTACTCTAAATCTACTCAGCAGTATGACGTATGTTTCAGCTCAGACACGATGAAGAGTGACGTAGTGGTTTTCCCCGCACCGTTTCCACCTGTAGATGGTGATCTCATCAGTATTAACGGAGGAGACACTTTTACCAGAACTCAGACTTTACCCACCACAGAGAAGGTAAGACATGAATTAAAAAGCAGTATGTCTCGTACACTATTTCATGACAACTTTATCCATTGTAGTGACAAATATATATATTTTTTCTATTCATTTTGAAATTGCCTATAACATGAGTCAGAGTTATCAGTATTTTAACTTAAGCCTCTCTCTACACAGAAAGTGTATGTCGTTGTCCATGGTGCTGAAGTAAGCACCAGAGTGTCGCCAAAGAGCAACCATGATAAACATCCTCATAAAAAAGGCAACAATAAAATAATGTTGAAACAATAATAAAATAAAATAAAATAAAATAAAAATAGCAGTAACATTGATAATAACAACAATAACAATGATAATGATAACTATCAAAGTGTATCAGAACTTTGGATGTTAGGTTTTATTCAGCGTACTGGTCAATCTATGTAACCACGTTTTAGCATATTAAGGGAAATTAATTCAAGAGCTTATTTCATGAAATTAACTTCGTTCTTTTCCCCATTGGAAATACGGAGCTACTCAATTTATGTTTGCCATTAACAGTTTTAGTTTTTTTTTTATATTTGTAGTGTATTGTAATATTGTACTCAGTATGTGCATCCATTTTACATTTTCCCGCTTCCCAGCCGGATTATCAGTGTGTTCATGGGTGAGTGTGTATTCAATGGATGAAAGAAAGAAAGAAAGAAAGACAAGGAAAATGAATGAGTGATTTATATTGAATTTTGTTAATTGTGATCGTGTGATCAAGCTGAACATAATTATGTGTTACACTGAAATACTATAGTTCCATTCAAACAGTAGATTCGTTTTTCTATTGTTGTTGAATGTAGTTATATTAAATCAACACGTGGGGACACTGTAGACCATGACATCTGGAGGTTATTTCCTCAGACACAAGACTCCTCCCAGAAAAAGAGGATGATGATGGTTCTCTCCGCTTTGTCACAAAGAGAGGCAGGGAGAGAGAGGTGAGAGAGGAAGAGAAAGGAACGAAAAACACTTTCTGCTGGCTGATTAAAACGCAAGAAACTGGAATCTGGTCTTGATTTGTAATATGACTGTTTGACGGGAGTGGTTGGACCGGGATTACTGCCTTATTGGGTCGGATAATGTTTTTCTCAAGACGATCGAGGCTGTCTCGCATATATCTTGTGGCTGTGCTGGTGAATTATTTCTGGGAAGCATTGTCTGGGCAGCTCTCCTATTCCGTATCAGAGGAGGTAAACCCGGGGACATCTGTTGGAAATCTCGCCAAGGATCTAAATCTCAATGTCCAGGATTTAGAGTCACGTATGTTTCAGATCGTCAGTGGATCAAGTAGAAAGCATTTCGATGTAAATTTGAAGACGGGCGTTCTTTATGTCAGTGAAAGAATAGACCGGGAGGAGCTTTGTTCCAAGGCAAAAAAATGTACTGTCAGCGTAGAGGCCGTGATCAACAACCCACTGAGGCTGTATCGCTTAGAGATCACTATAATAGATATAAATGACAATGCACCTGTTTTCTCTGAGCAGTTGCAGTCCCTGAATATTGCCGAAAACACTTTACCGGGAGTGAAATTTGGACTAATTGAGGCAACGGATTTAGATGTTGGCAAGAACGGCGTTAATACATACAGGCTCAGTAATAATGATTATTTTTCTCTAGAAATTCACAAAGGGGGAGAAACTGTGTCTGCAGAGTTACTCCTGCAGAAATCTTTAGACCGTGAACAATCATCTGTTATAAGACTCACACTGACTGCAGTAGATGGAGGCAATCCATCGAGGACAGGAACCTCGAACATTATTATAAACGTTTTGGATAATAACGACAATCCTCCGATTTTCAGTAAATCTTTGTACAAAGTTCAAATATCTGAAAACTTGCCAACAGGGTCTACTGTGATCAGTTTGAATGCAACGGATAGAGATGCGGGTGTAAACAGTGAAATAGAATATTCTTTGAGAGAAAAAGGTCAGGATTATATTCTAGAATTATTTCAAATTGATGGTAACACAGGGGTGATTTCAGTAAAAGGTGAGATCGACTATGAAGAAAATCCTGCGTTTGAGATTCATGCGCAGGCAAGTGATAAAGGCCAACCCCCCATGTCTGGTCATTGCAAGGTGCTGGTAGAGGTGGCGGACCTAAACGACAACGCTCCTGAGATCACGGTGACGTCACTACTAAACACGGTGAAGGAAGACACTGAAGTAGGTACAGCTATTGCTCTCGTATCTGTACTAGACAAAGATGGAGGTAAAAATTGTGTAGTAAAAGCTGTAATTGTAAATGATTCCCCCTTTAAATTAGACACAAATTACAAAAACTATTACTCGTTAGTAGTTGACGGCGCGCTTGATAGAGAAACTACAGCCCAGTATAATGTCACTATAGTAGCAACTGATGAAGGGACCCCACCTCTCAGCAGCACCAGCACAGTGACTGTTCGTGTTTCTGATGTCAATGATAACCCGCCTCGCTTCTCGGAGCCGCTTGTGAATGTTTATGTGATGGAGAACAGTCCAGTGGGAGCAGTTATTAAAACAGTGACAGCAGCTGATGCCGATATCAGTCATAATGGTCATGTGAGCTATTCATTCTTACAAAGTAACACGAATTCATTACCGTTATCTACAATGATAAATATTAATTCAGAGACTGGAGACATAATCAGCCTGCAGTCTTTTAACTATGAGGAGTTAAAAACGTTCCAGTTTAAAGTTCAGGCCACAGACTCTGGTGTTCCTCCGCTCAGCAGCAACGTGACTGTCAACGTTTTAATCCTGGATGAAAATGACAACAGTCCCGCGATCCTTCCTCCATATTCTGAGCACGGCTCCGTTAACAGTGAGAGCATCCCCTATTCTGCTGAAGCGGGATACTTTGTGGCAAAGATCAGGGCTGTAGACGCAGACTCTGGATACAATGCGCTGCTTTCTTATCACCTGTCTGAGCCCAAAGGAAACAACCTGTTCCGGATCGGAACCAGCACCGGGGAAATCAGGACTAAGAGGAGAATGAGTGACAATGACCTGAAAACTCACCCCTTGGTGGTGTTGGTCTCTGATAACGGAGAACCCTCCCTGTCAGCTACTGTGTCTATTGATGTGGTGGTGGTTGAAAGCACAGCTGGCATCCAGACTCAGTTCAGACATGTGCCCATAAAGGAGGAGAGCTTCTCTGATTTAAACCTGTATCTGCTGATCGCCATTGTGTCGGTGTCAGTGATCTTTCTGCTCAGCCTCATCACTTTAATAGCTGTCAAATGCCACAGGACAGACGGCAGTTTCAGCAGGTACAGCGCCCCCATGATCACCACCCACCCTGACGGGAGCTGGTCTTACTCTAAATCTACTCAGCAGTATGACGTATGTTTCAGCTCAGACACGATGAAGAGTGACGTAGTGGTTTTTCCCGCACCGTTTCCACCTGTAGATGGTGATCTCATCAGTATTAACGGAGGAGACACTTTTACCAGAACTCAGACTTTACCCACCACAGAGAAGGTAAGACATGAATTAAAAAGCAATATGTCTCTTACACTATTTCATGACAACTTTAAACATTGTATTCACAAATATATATATTTTTTTCTATTCATTTTAAAATTCTCTATATCATGAGTCAGAGTTATCAGTATTCTGACTTAAGCCTCTCTCTACACAGAAAGTGTATGTCGTTGTCCATGGTGCTGAAGTGAGCACCAGAGTGTCGCCAAAGAGCAACCATGATAAACATCCTCAAAAAAATTAAATTAAATTAAATTAAATTAGCTATCCAATGGCATTGAAAGCATGTTTCTGGGCATTTTTCGTTTCTAAAAAACAGAACACAGGAAAATCTGCACATTAATAAGAAAAAACACATTAAAATCTGTGATACATGAAACTTTTCTTTTAAGAAAAGGAAACAAATGAAATATATGAAAAAGTTTCTCTACTGATGCGGATTATTTGAAGAAATTATTTTAGAATACCAATACATTTATTTATTTATAAACAACTTGGCTCTGAAGATTGTCTTTTTCCTTTCTTGGCAATATTCCTTTCTACATTTCGTTTTGATGTCTGTCTTTGTTCGTCATGCAAGTGTTTTGTCTTATCTTTATTATTATTAGATGTTAAGGGTAAATTAGATTTCAAGGCTTCTGCTGCTGTTCAAATGTGCATGCTAAATGTAATTCTACGATTGCCCACACGAGGACATAGGAGACCATCACATCTGATCTTTGTCTTTGGAGGCTCAGGGCTCCTCCCAAATCCAAACGACGATGATCTTTCTGGAGCGATTCAAACAAAGGGATTTAGACGGCGAAAGGGAATGGTGTTACGACCATTTTAATATTGCAGTGTACATAGGCCGAAGAACTGAAAGTGGTTTCGTAATTAGGTTTAATTTGTTGATTGGAGTTATTCACCCGTGTCTCTATGCCTTTTCTCGATGTATGGAATAATGCGTCTACTGAGCAGAACGAGCTCTGTGTGGATTTATCTCTTGGTCGTGCTGGATTGTTACTGGGAAGCCGTGTCTGGACAGCTCTCTTACTCCGTCTCAGAGGAGGTAAATCTGGGGACTGTTGTCGGAAATATCGCTAAAGATCTGAATATTAATGTCCAGGATTTGGAGCCCCGCATGTTTCAGATCGTTGCTGGATCAAAGAGAAAATATTTGGAGGTAAACCTAAAGACTGGTGTCCTGTACGTTAATGAGAGAATAGATCGAGAGGAACTCTGCGGCGACGAGCCCAAATGTTCACTTAGTATAGAAGCAGTTATTAATAACCCACTGAAGCTGTACCGGATTGAAATTGTAATCTTAGATGTAAATGACAATTCCCCGACATTTCTCAGCACGTCTCAGGTAATCAACATTAGTGAGAACGCGGCAATAGGAGCAAAATTCCCCTTGCAGCCTGCTGACGATGCTGACGTCGGTAAAAACACTGTAAATGTCTACAAACTCAGCCAAAATGAACATTTCTCTCTAGCTACACATAAAGGAGACAGTGTCACTGTTGAATTACAGCTTCAGAAAGTATTAGACAGAGAAAAACGGTCTGTGATCCACCTTGTACTGACTGCCATTGATGGAGGGACACCTGCTAAATCAGGCAGTATGACGATAACAGTGAATGTGTTAGATATTAATGATAACCCTCCTGTTTTCAGTCAACCACTATATAAAGCCAGTGTGTATGAGAATGCAAAGATAGGCACATTGATCATAAGGCTAAATGCTACAGATTTGGATGCAGGACAAAATGGACAAGTCTTTTACTCATTTAGTAAAGTGGGCAGAGGGAAACAAACGGATCTGTTTGCTATAGATGAAAAAACAGGGACTGTAACAAATAAAAAGAATATTGACTTTGAAGAGAATAATGCTTTTGAGATTCGGGTACAAGCCAGTGATGGAGCGTCGTCTCCTCTCACGTCACATGCCAAACTATTAATTGAAGTTTTAGACGTAAATGACAATGCTCCTGAAATTTCAGTGACGTCACTGTTAAACACTGTAAAAGAAGATGCGTCCATTGACACAGCGATTGCACTTGTTTCAGTCTTTGATAAAGACGGAGGTAAAAATGGGATGGTGAACTGTAAAATATCCAATGATGTTCCTTTTAAATTAGAATTCAATTATAAGAATTACTATTCGTTGGTGGTGGACGGTCCTCTTGACAGAGAGAGGACATCTCAATACAACATCAGCATCACTGCTGCTGATGAGGGCAGCCCACCACTATCCAGCACGAGCGTTGTTAATGTGCGCGTGTCAGACGTGAACGATAACGCACCTTTATTCCCAGAGTCACTAATTAATGTGTACGTGAATGAGAACAGTCCAGTGGGAGTAATTATTCAAACTGTGACTGCAACAGATGCTGACGTTGACCAGAACAGTCAGGTCAGCTATTCGTTTTTACAAAGTAACACTAATTCATTACCGTTATCTACAATGATAAATATTAATTCAGAGACTGGAGACATAATCAGCCTGCAGTCTTTTAACTATGAGGAGTTAAAAACGTTCCAGTTTAAAGTTCAGGCCACAGACTCTGGTGTTCCTCCGCTCAGCAGCAACGTGACTGTAAACGTTTTAATCCTGGATGAAAATGACAACAGTCCCGCGATCCTTCCTCCATATTCTGAGCACGGCTCCGTTAACAGTGAGAGCATCCCCTATTCTGCTGAAGCGGGATACTTTGTGGCAAAGATCAGGGCTGTAGACGCAGACTCTGGATACAATGCGCTGCTTTCTTATCACCTTTCTGAGCCCAAAGGAAACAACCTGTTCCGGATCGGAACCAGCACCGGGGAAATCAGGACTAAGAGGAGAATGAGTGACAATGACCTGAAAACTCACCCCTTGGTGGTGTTGGTCTCTGATAACGGAGAACCCTCCCTGTCAGCTACTGTGTCTATTGATGTGGTGGTGGTTGAAAGCACAGCTGACATCCAGACTCAGTTCAGACATGTGCCCATAAAGGAGGAGAGCTTCTCTGATTTAAACCTATATCTGCTGATCGCAATTGTGTCGGTGTCAGTGATCTTTCTGCTCAGCCTCATCACTTTAATAGCTGTCAAATGCCACAGGACAGACGGCAGTTTCAGCAGGTACAGCGCCCCCATGATCACCACCCACCCTGACGGGAGCTGGTCTTACTCTAAATCTACTCAGCAGTATGACGTATGTTTCAGCTCAGACACGATGAAGAGTGACGTAGTGGTTTTCCCCGCACCGTTTCCACCTGTAGATGGTGATCTCATCAGTATTAACGGAGGAGACACTTTTACCAGAACTCAGACTTTACCTAATCAAGAAAAGGTAAGAGCAACATGTTTAAAATGACTTTAAATATTCAGCAATTGGCTCCATTAGGTGCTACTTAAAAGTTAGCCTTGAATGGTCTTCATCAGGCATACTTATTCATTTGTTATTTTTTCCTTCCTTGTCTAAATTCTTGTTTTTTTGTTTTCAAATGTGTAAGATATACGGTTTTTTTTTAAAGGTGATTCCATCTTTTTCCTGATAATAAATCTTTTGAAAATGCGAACGTTTTACAATTATCATAGCCTACAATTTATAGGCCGGAGACAGTCATTTATGAAAATGTCACTGGTCAGCTGACTAACCTGACCTAAGAAGTTTGTGGTTGTGTTGTTGTCTTTGTCTTTTAAAGGGCCAGGTCATACTGCTTAAACTTCGTTGACAATAGCATTTGTTTTCCTATATGGTTTGTAAATTTTGTGCAGTTTTCAAGTGTCAAGGTCATTATTTCTTTACCAATGGCACTTAAACATGGAATATGTGTTCCGGGGTCAGATTACGCATTTTAAATATTATGCCAGATGCAGTGTTTGCGTGCTTCATTTTTTTAATTTTTTTTTTATTTTTGCTACATCAGCCAGTCATTTTCAACAGGCTTTCTAAAGATAGTTTTTCCACAAATTATTTTAGTTTAATGTAATAATTAATATGACCAGCTGATCTAATATTTTTGTCCAAGAGGGAGACTTTGTATTTCCTGGTTTTAATTTATTTTTTAAAAGTGGTCATTTCGGGCTGAGCATAAAAAAGAAACTCTTTTTTTTACAATGTTGCACTATTTTCTTCCTTTGGTTTGTAATGTAATTTTACATAGGGCCATAGGGGGGCATTGTAGACCATAAAACAGAGATGCTCTTTTTTTTTTTATCCTAATGCGCCTCCCAGATCAACAGCGCAATGATGTCTTGTTGGGCTTTGACACAAAGAGACTCACAAGCACAGAGAGGACGGGCGTTATCTGCACTGAGGACAAATAAGAACTGAAAAAGGAATACGCTTTCAATCTATACTCGACATCCATTGGACTTGTTTTAAGGCTAAATTCAGGTCGGTTTGGATAATGTATTCAATGAAGAGGAGTCCTATGCTGGCATATGTGGTAATTATGCTGCTGGATTGTTATTGGGAAGCGGTGTCCGGGCAGCTCTCCTACTCCATATCAGAAGAGGTGAATCCGGGGACTTCTGTAGGAAATATTGCCAAGGATCTAAACCTCAGTGTCGATGATCTGGAATCTCGTATGTTTCAGATTGTTAGTGGATCGAAGAGGAAATATTTTGAGGTGAATTTAAAGACTGGTGTTCTCTTTGTCAATGACAGGATAGATCGAGAGGAGCTCTGCGCGAAGGCAACAAAATGCACAGTGAGCGTTGAGGCTGTGATAAATGCTCCACTTAAGCTTTATCGGTTAGGCATAAATATTCTAGATGTTAATGATAATTATCCGTCTTTCAGTACTGATTCGCAAAGTATTGAAATAGCTGAAAGCACACTACCTGGTACTACATTTCTTGTGCTGTCAGCCTATGATGCCGATGTGGGGAAAAATGGTATCAGCACGTACAAGCTAAGTCAAAATGAACATTTTTCATTATCAGTGAACAAAGGGGAGAGTGTGTCTGCTGAGCTCGTCCTCCAGAAACCTTTAGACCGAGAAAAACAACCAGTAATTAAACTCACGTTGACTGCTGTGGACGGAGGGACACCTCCGAAATCCGGAACATCACAAATAATAATCAATGTATTGGACATTAATGATAACACTCCAGTCTTTACCAAATCATTGTATAAAACAAGCATTACTGAAAATGTACCGCTTGGTACATCAGTCATAACAGTAACGGCAACAGACGCCGACGAAGGGAGAAACGGAGATATTTCATATTCACTGGGCAGCAAAGATCAAGATCATGTTTTGGAAATATTTCAGATTGATGAGCGCACAGGTTTAATAACAGTAAAGGGAGAGATCGATTTTGAAGAGCACCCAGCTTTTGAAATCCGGGTCCAAGCCAGTGACAAAGGCTCTCCTCCAATGGCAGCGCAGTGTAAAGTCCTAATAGAGGTGGTGGATTTAAATGACAACACTCCTGAAATATCAGTGACATCATTAATTAACAGAGTGGAGGAGGATGCAAAAATAGGGACTGCTGTCGCACTGGTGTCTGTATTGGACAAAGATGGAGGTCAAAATGGACTTGTGCACTGTGATATTAAAAGTGAGAGCCCCTTCAAATTGGAACCAAATTATAAAAACTATTACTCTTTGGTAGTTGACGGACAGCTAGACAGAGAGAGTGCTTCACATTATAATGTCACTATCACAGCTACGGATGATGGACTTCCAGCTCTCACGAGCACCAGCGATCTTACTATTTATATTTCTGATGTTAATGACAACTCGCCACATTTTTCAGAAACTTTGGTGAATGTTTATTTAAAAGAGAACAGTCCTGTAGGAGCCGTTCTGAAAAGAGTGTCTGCTACGGATGCGGACATTGATCAAAATGCCGAGTTGAGCTATTCAATTATCGAAAATAACAGGAACTCTTTGACGTTATCCACAATGGTAAACATCAACTCAGAGACTGGAGACATAATCAGTCTGCAGTCTTTTAACTATGAGGAGTTAAAAACGTTCCAGTTTAAAGTTCAGGCCACAGACTCTGGTGTTCCTCCGCTCAGCAGCAACGTGACTGTCAACGTTTTAATCCTGGATGAAAATGACAACAGTCCCGCGATCCTTCCTCCATATTCTGAGCACGGCTCCGTTAACAGTGAGAGCATCCCCTATTCTGCTGAAGCGGGATACTTTGTGGCAAAGATCAGGGCTGTAGACGCAGACTCTGGATACAATGCGCTGCTTTCTTATCACCTGTCTGAGCCCAAAGGAAACAACCTGTTCCGGATCGGAACCAGCACCGGGGAAATCAGGACTAAGAGGAGAATGAGTGACAATGACCTGAAAACTCACCCCTTGGTGGTGTTGGTCTCTGATAACGGAGAACCCTCCCTGTCAGCTACTGTGTCTATTGATGTGGTGGTGGTTGAAAGCACAGCTGACATCCAGACTCAGTTCAGACATGTGCCCATAAAGGAGGAGAGCTTCTCTGATTTAAACCTGTATCTGCTGATCGCCATTGTGTCGGTGTCAGTGATCTTTCTGCTGAGCCTCATCACTTTAATAGCTGTCAAATGCCACAGGACAGACGGCAGTTTCAGCAGGTACAGCGCCCCCATGATCACCACCCACCCTGACGGGAGCTGGTCTTACTCTAAATCTACTCAGCAGTATGACGTATGTTTCAGCTCAGACACGATGAAGAGTGACGTAGTGGTTTTCCCCGCACCGTTTCCACCTGTAGATGCTGAGCTCATCAGTATTGACGGAGGAGACACTTTTACCAGAACTCAGACTTTACCAAATAACGAAAAGGTAAGAACATAGCTGCATTAGATTCTTATCACTACACTTTTTTTTAAAAAGAGAAATGCAGGTGACATGCTCCAGCCTCTGTCCTGTGTTTTAAAAAGCATTGTTTTGAAATGAAAAAAAAACTATCATTTACGCTAAAATAAAAATTGAATCAAGTGGTCACGATGTTAGAATTTGTAGCTTGCTGTTATTTATACCCATCCTTGCTTTTTTTGTGTGTTATTTCATTCATTATTGCCGTTTCATTCAGTATTATAAAGTGCTCTTTATGGGCTGAGATGACCGCAAGTGCCCGAATTTGTGTTGTTTGGAAGCAGACTGATGGGAAAGAAAGACTGTTCAAAAGTGTTACATTTCTGAGTAGCCTACATTTATTTGGCATCTGAAATGTTGAGCTTTTTTTTTAAAGACCCCACAATTTCCCCTCAAAATGGATAATATTTAACATTTTTCTGTCCATTAGGTATAATTTAAAACAAGGGTTGTACTTTACCGGTCTCAGATTTAGAACTAGACAAGGCAAGACGACAAAATGCAGCCATATTATTGGAGCACTTCAGGAGTGCGTGCAGTGAAAGGCAGTGTTTTATTCGTTGCATTTTAAAAGGCTTTACACCATATATGTGACGAGAAAATGGTGAGTTAAATTGCTCCACGTTTAAACTTAAGTAGCCTAATGTTGGCAAAGACTCATATCTGCTTTGGGTTGTTCGTGGATTTTAAATAGGAGTAATATTGCAGCATATTCGGCTTTTTCGATGGATATGTCTCTGTCCGTGGTGCTGAACGTAGCGTTGTGTTTGCGTCCCTGTAATCCTGAACCTATTAATCACAAGGAGAAACATATAATGTAACTGAGCAAACCGTTTACCTGTCCCGGAAATGTAAGCTCCCAGATCTTATCATTCTTCGGAAGGTCTATAGACTATGTCTCTGTGTCACCTGTTTTTTTTTTTTGTTTTTTTTTCCAATTTCCTAAAACAAATGTGTTTGTGTGCGAGGGGTTGCTTGTGTGCTGTTTGTGCCATACTATCGTTAATTGTGTATCCCCTGCAAGCTTTTTTTGTGTTACCACAACCGTCTATTTATTGAAGAAGGATTCAGTAGTTTCCTTTAATTCGAAGTTAGTTCCGAGACGTGTCAAAATTAGGGTAGAAAATAAATTATTCCTGCGAAAGCATGCTCATATATCCGAGGCTATATTTCCTTTAGTTGCCGCTAAATCCTTCAGGACACATTAATATAAGGGTCGTTGTAATATTGTTATAGGTGGATTGATGCTGACTGTAGTTCTGAAAGTTTCCACATGAGGACAATATAGACCATCACATTTGAATTCCTGCTCGGGGCTCCTCCCAGATTCAGATGATATTTCTCAGACGACTGAAACAAAGAGACGGAGACGGTGACAGAGATCGGTGGAAGGATCATTTTGATGTTTCATTTGATATCTGTTTCGTGTATTATCCTAAAGGGCTCTAAGTCTTTATTTTCACTTATTGAAGGCATCAGTCTGTATGTCTTTACTCGATGTGTGGAATAATGCGTTTATCGAGCAGAACGAGCTCTGTGTGGATTTATCTCTTGGTCCTGCTGGATTGTTACTGGGAAGCGGTGTCTGGACAGCTCTCTTACTCCGTCTCAGAGGAGGTAAATCTGGGGACTGTTGTCGGAAATATCGCTAAAGATCTGAATATTAATGTCCAGGATTTGGAGCCCCGCATGTTTCAGATCGTTGCCGGATCAAAGAGAAAATATTTGGAGGTAAACCTAAAGACTGGTGTCCTGTACGTTAATGAGAGAATAGATCGAGAGGAACTCTGCGGCGACGAGCCCAAATGTTCACTTAGTATAGAAGCAGTTATTAATAACCCACTGAAGCTGTACCGGATTGAAATTATAATCTCAGATGTAAATGACAATTCCCCGTCATTTCTCAGCACGTCACAGGTAATCAACATATCCGAGAGCACATCGGTTGGAGCAAAATTCCCCTTGCATCCTGCTGACGATGCTGACGTCGGTAAAAACACTGTAAATGTCTACAAACTCAGCCAAAATGAACATTTCTCTCTAGCTACACATAAAGGAGACAGTGTCACTGTTGAATTACAGCTTCAGAAAGTATTAGACAGAGAAAAACAGTCTGTGATCCACCTTGTACTGACTGCCATTGATGGAGGGACACCTGCTAAATCAGGCAGTATGACGATAACAGTGAATGTGTTAGATATTAATGATAACCCTCCTGTTTTCAGTCAACCACTATATAAAGCCAGTGTGTATGAGAATGCAAAGATAGGCACATCGATCATAAGGCTAAATGCTACAGATTTGGATGCAGGACAAAATGGACAAGTCTTTTATTCATTTAGTAAAGTGGGCAGAGGGAAACAAACTGATCTGTTTGCTTTAGATGAAAAAACAGGGACCGTAACAAATAAAAAGAATATTGACTTTGAAGAGAATAATGCTTTTGAGATTCGGGTACAAGCCAGTGATGGAGCGTCGTCTCCGATGACGTCACATGCCAAATTATTGATTGAAGTTTTAGACGTAAATGACAATGCCCCTGAAATTTCAGTGACGTCACTGTTAAACACTGTAAAAGAAGATGCCTCCATTGACACAGCGATTGCACTTGTTTCAGTCTTTGATAAAGACGGAGGTAAAAATGGGATGGTGAACTGTAAAATATCCAATGATGTTCCTTTTAAATTAGAATTAAATTATAAGAATTACTATTCGTTGGTGGTGGACGGTCCTCTTGACAGAGAGAGGACATCTCAATACAATGTCAGCATCACTGCTGCTGATGAGGGCAGCCCACCACTATCCAGCACGAGCGTTGTTAATGTGCGCGTGTCAGACGTGAACGATAACGCACCTTTATTCCCAGAGTCACTAATTAATGTATACGTGAATGAGAACAGTCCAGTGGGAGTAATTATTAAAACTGTGACTGCAACAGATGCTGACGTTGACCAGAACAGTCAGGTGAGCTATTCATTTTTACACAGTAACACTAATTCATTACCGTTATCTACAATGATTAACATCAACTCAGAGACTGGAGACATAATCAGCCTGCAGTCTTTTAACTATGAGGAGTTAAAAACGTTCCAGTTTAAAGTTCAGGCCACAGACTCTGGTGTTCCTCCGCTCAGCAGCAACGTGACTCTAAATGTTTTAATCCTGGATGAAAATGACAACAGTCCCGCGATCCTTCCTCCGTATTCTGAGCACGGCTCCGTTAACAGTGAGAGCATCCCCTATTCTGCTGAAGCGGGATACTATGTGGCAAAGATCAGGGCTGTAGACGCAGACTCTGGATACAATGCGCTGCTTTCTTATCACCTGTCTGAGCCCAAAGGAAACAACCTGTTCCGGATCGGAACCAGCACCGGGGAAATCAGGACTAAGAGGAGAATGAGTGACAATGACCTGAAAACTCACCCCTTGGTGGTGTTGGTCTCTGATAACGGAGAACCCTCCCTGTCAGCTACTGTGTCTATTGATGTGGTGGTGGTTGAAAGCACAGCTGACATCCAGACTCAGTTCAGACATGTGCCCATAAAGGAGGAGAGCTTCTCTGATTTAAACCTGTATCTGCTGATCGCCATTGTGTCGGTGTCAGTGATCTTTCTGCTCAGCCTCATCACTTTAATAGCTGTCAAATGCCACAGGACAGACGGCAGTTTCAGCAGGTACAGCGCCCCCATGATCACCACCCACCCTGACGGGAGCTGGTCTTACTCTAAATCTACTCAGCAGTATGACGTATGTTTCAGCTCAGACACGCTGAAGAGTGACGTAGTGGTTTTCCCCGCACCGTTTCCGCCTGTAGATGCTGAGCTCATCAGTATTAACGGAGGAGACACTTTTACCAGAACTCAGACTTTACCTAATAAAGAACAGGTAAGATAATACAAATGTAATTATTTTCCTTGCGTGATATGTAATGTCAGCTCTTGCATTCTAATGTTAAAATTTATTTACATCTGTATTTTTTTTCATGTCATATGAATTGATTCTGTGCATTTTTAGAGGGCATCCACGTCTTAATTTGTTTTGTTTTGTTTCGTCGCGGAACTGTTCCATATCGACATTACATTCACTCATTAAGTCTACCAAAATACATTATGAATATTTAAATAGATTTGACATTCAGTCACACAAACGTTTATCATTGCACGTTTGAAATACCGTTTAATTTTACGTCTTGTAATGTGCAATGAAAACCAGTCATCCCACGTCTAAATATGAAATAAATTCTGTAAATGAAGAATTTCAATATTTTCCTCTGCCTAATGTAACTAATGTCAAGTTACTTATGTAACTAATGTACGATGTAAAGTTCTTAAACTCGCTGCAGTTTGCGTAAAAATACCTCGTGAAACTCAACTCAACTTGTATTCAATTTATTCGGTTGGGCTACTTGCTTATCTGCAAGTATTTAAATGCAGTCGGTTTCATGGGATAATGCAACTTTCCTCTTTCATATTGCATAAATTGACGTTTTCTGGTACTGATTTAAGTCTTGGATCCAAGTTCAGCATATAATATATGAAAAATATTTGGCGTGTTTGCTGACTTCTGATTCCCCATGTTAGTCTCATTTTGTATATGAGTCGCTTTTGAATATTGTGTGTGGAATGCCACAGACCACGTGTATTGTTGTCCAAATACAGTATATATTTTCATATATTTATATTTATATATTTTTTCGCTGCTGTGCTGCTGCTGTATTTGTCATAGTCTGGGTGAACAATTTTCACGCATAGGCCTTCTGACAAACTGTTTTGCCGCCTGGCTGCTGTGAATATCCCGCTACATCACCATCATGATGCTCTGTCCATGGTCCTGAAATGTGAGGGTTTTAGACTTTGCTACGTTATAAAATCATAGCAGTAAACATAGCCGTGAAAGACATGTCACTTTAGTCGTTAATCACTGATAGCTATAATGTCAGTTCTGGTGATTTCAAGCACAAAAGAAAAAATGTTTCCTGTCTTTATTTTACAGTAGTGTAGTTATGTCAAACGTCCATGGGGCGACACTATAGACCGTAACACCGCGAGCGGGTCGCTGATGTGTAAAGACCCCTCCCACATTAAAAGGATCATCATTTCGCCATTGCTTTGTTAGAATGAGACGCAGGACGAAGTGAAACGACCATAGAAAATATATCGAGTTATAATTTGGTCTTTTACACAATATTTTCGCCGTAACAAGTACAAGGCGCGTCGATGCGAGGATTTATGCTTTGTTCCTATTCTATGGAATTATGCATCGGCCAGGAAGAAAGACCTGTATTGGGATTTATCTGCTGATTGTTGTCTTGGAGTATAACTGGGGAGCGGTGTCTGGGCAGCTGTCCTATTCCGTCTCAGAGGAGGTAAACGTGGGGACATCTGTTGGAAATCTCGCCAAGGATCTAAGTCTTAATGTGCAGGATTTGGAGTCACGTATGTTTCAGATCGTTACTGGGTCGAAGAGAAAGTATTTCGATGTAAATTTGAAGTCGGGTTTTCTCTACGTCAGTGAAAGAATAGATAGAGAAGAGCTCTGTGCAGCAGCTCTAAAATGCAAAATAAATGTAGAGGCTGTGATCAGTGATCCTTTGAAACTTTACCGAATTGAAGTTAATATTGTTGACGTAAATGATAATCCACCCTCTTTTAGAGCCAAATCACAAACCATCGACATAGCAGAGAGCATATTGCCGGGCGCTGCGTTCCCTGTGTTGTCAGCCTACGATGCTGATGTAGGGAAAAATAGTATTAACACCTACAAACTAAATTCTAATGAATATTTTTCTTTAGCGGTGCACAAAGGAGAGCGTGTGTCAGCGGAATTAGTTCTTCAGAAATCATTAGACCGAGAAAAACAGCCTTTAATTAAACTGACGCTGACCGCTGTAGATGGAGGAACACCCCCGAAATCAGGCACGTCAGAGATAATTGTTAACGTTCTGGACATAAACGACAATATCCCAACCTTCACAAAAACCTTGTATAAAACAAGTATTAAAGAAAATGCAGCACTTGGCAGTAGAGTAGTCACAGTGACTGCTACTGACGCTGATGATGGGATAAACAAAGACATCGTGTATTTTCTAAATTCAAAAGATCAGGATCATGTATTGGACATTTTTGAAATTGATTCTGAAACAGGATTAATAACAGTTAAAGGAAAAATTGACTTTGAAACCAATCCTGCTTTTGAAATTCGTGTGCAGGCCGCCGACAGAGGCCAGCCTCCATTAATAGCACAGTGTAAAGTACTAGTGGAGGTAGAGGACCTGAATGACAATGCGCCTGACATCACAGTGACGTCACTGCTCAGTAACGTAAAGGAGGATGCAGACATTGGTACGGCCATTGCACTTGTTTCAGTTTTTGACAGAGATGGTGGCAAAAACGGTGAAGTCAACTGTGAAATACTGAATTCAGCTCCATTTAAATTAGAGATAAATTATAAAAATTATTACTCTTTAGTTATTGGTGGACCTTTAGACAGGGAACTCATTTCTCACTATAATATCACTATCAAAGCTACAGATGAAGGTGAACCTCCTCTCTCTAACACCACTATGCTTATTGTTCAGGTTTCTGATGTTAATGACAACACACCTAGGTTTTCACAAACTGTAATTAATATGTATGTGGAAGAAAACAGTCCAGTTGGAACAGTATTGAAGGCAGTATCTGCCACAGATGCTGATGTTGGTGAAAATGGTCAGGTGAGATATTCATTAGTCAGCGATAATAAGTTAGTGCCGTTATCTACAATAATTAACATCAACTCAGAGACTGGAGACATAATCAGTCTGCAGTCTTTTAACTATGAGGAGTTAAAAACGTTCCAGTTTAAAGTTCAGGCCACAGACTCTGGTGTTCCTCCGCTCAGCAGCAACGTGACTGTCAACGTTTTAATCCTGGATGAAAATGACAACAGTCCCGCGATCCTTCCTCCATATTCTGAGCACGGCTCCGTTAACAGTGAGAGCATCCCCTATTCTGCTGAAGCGGGATACTTTGTGGCAAAGATCAGGGCTGTAGACGCAGACTCTGGATACAATGCGCTGCTTTCTTATCACCTGTCTGAGCCCAAAGGAAACAACCTGTTCCGGATCGGAACCAGCACCGGGGAAATCAGGACTAAGAGGAGAATGAGTGACAATGATCTGAAAACTCACCCCTTGGTGGTGTTGGTCTCTGATAACGGAGAACCCTCCCTGTCAGCTACTGTGTCTATTGATGTGGTGGTGGTTGAAAGCACAGCTGACATCCAGACTCAATTCAGACATGTGCCCATAAAGGAGGAGAGCTTCTCTGATTTAAACCTGTATCTGCTGATCGCCATTGTGTCGGTGTCAGTGATCTTTCTGCTCAGCCTCATCACTTTAATAGCTGTCAAATGCCACAGGACAGACGGCAGTTTCAGCAGGTACAGCGCCCCCATGATCACCACCCACCCTGACGGGAGCTGGTCTTACTCTAAATCTACTCAGCAGTATGACGTATGTTTCAGCTCAGACACGATGAAGAGTGACGTAGTGGTTTTCCCCGCACCGTTTCCACCTGTAGATGCTGAGCTCATCAGTATTAACGAAGGAGACACTTTTACCAGAACTCAGACTTTACCTAATCAAGAAAAGGTAAGCCCTGCCTATTTTCATCAATCGGAATTACTGATTATTTTCTGTCTGTCAGTGAAAAAAATATATTTTGTAACATACAGAAAACTTTATTAACAAAATCATTGCCATGGCTCCATGGCAATAATTGTACATGTACATGCAGGAAGAATTGGCTCTAAAGTCATTGAAACTTTGACATGTATTGCAAACATCTTTCTATCTGTATCTACAAATAATTATAATCTATTGACACATTTCTTACTATTCTACAGAATTATTAAGAACTTAAAACCGTGAAGAGGATGGTATGTTAAAAAAATATTTGCGGATGCGTCTGCCGAATGTAAAAAGAAAATATCGGATTAATTGTTAATTGTGTGCGACGTATGCTATGATTTATAACCATTTTTATAACAACGATTACCAAATCTTTACATGAAGTTTCACGGAGTATTTGATGGACTCTGTTGTCACTTGGAGAATGTCACAAAATACAGTACTTAAAAGCTGCATTAAGTCGCTGTCCATGGTGCTGAAAACGTCTTCTCTTTCCTCTGTGTTTGTAGTGAGTCTTGTCTGCTGTCCGTGGTGCTGATATTGTGAAGCGCTATTTAAATCAATATGTTATTAATGAGCGACCTCACAAACTCTTTAACCTGCATATCCATGTGTTATATGAACAGTCTAATCGCTGACTTTGAGTCTTCATTAATAATAAATATTTATCGAGCATAACTTTTCCCATTAACAGTTTTTAGTGTAACTGATTGAGAGCATATTCTCTTCTTTTTTGGGTCGAGTTTTTGTATTATCAAAGTACCACGGGATGTCGCTGGAGACCACGCAAACATTATATGTTTGCTGCCTAGAAACTCCTCCTTTATTCATGACAAAAAAGAAAACGTCATCATTTGACAGTGCTTTGTAAAAATAGCGAACAAGACGAGTGAACCCCGAAAGAGAGAGGACCTGTAAGCGAGAATGGATGCATAAAGACGGCGTTTATCATTTTTCGTTGATAAGCCAAGAGGTAGAAACCAGGATCCGTTGTTTTTTGCCTCATCAGCGATGGCTGCGCGGGAACAATGGGATAATATTGCGGGTCTGTTATTCACTCTGCTTTGTCTCTGCGACTGGTCCGTGGCTCAGATATCATACTCTATTCCAGAGGAGGTGGACAAAGGGACCACGGTGGGAAATCTTGCTAAGGATTTAAATCTCAGTGTACAGCAACTCCACTCCACCCGTCTTCAGATGAACTCTGCTTATAAGAAACAGTATTTTGACATAAATCGTGAATCTGGAGTACTTTTCGTTAGCGAGAGGATAGATCGGGAGGAGCTTTGTCCTCAGACGGTAAAGTGCTCTTTGAATATAGAGGTGATATTGAGTAACCCACGCAGCCTGCATCGAATTGAAGTTGTGATTACAGATGTTAATGACAATGCCCCGTCGTTTCAGGAAGAAATGAGAACAATAGATATGGCTGAATCCTCATTTGTTGGAGAAAGGCATCCGTTGCCGATAGCTCATGACGCAGATGTAGGTGCTAATTCGGTAAAGAGCTATAAATTAAACCCGAATGATCATTTCTCTTTGAATATACAGAGCGCTGGTGACCAGAGCGTATCTGCTGAATTGGTGTTGCAGAAAGCATTGGATCGAGAAAAACAGGCTGTTCTTGAGCTCACGCTGACAGCCGTAGATGGAGGAAAACCTCCCAAAACTGGGACTTTACAGATAAAAGTTAACGTACTGGATGTGAACGACAATTCACCTTTATTCAGTAAATCTCTTTACAAGATCCAAATTGCTGAAAATGCAAATATTGGCACAACGTTGTTAACACTGACAGCTACCGATTTAGACGACGGGGTTAATGGTCAGCTTGTGTACTCCTTTACAGAGAGGGGGCGTTCAAATCACGATGATAAATTTGCCTTGAATGATAATACAGGAGAAATTACAGTAAAGGGCAATATTGATTACGAGGAAAATCAAGCATATGAGATTCGTGTTCAAGTACGAGATGAAGGCACTCCTCCTCGCTTTGCATATAGCAAGGTTTTAGTCGAAGTTATTGATGTCAATGACAATGCTCCAGAAATATACGTCTCATCACTTATGAGTCCAGTGAAAGAGGACGCAGAAATAGGGACAGCTGTTGCTATGGTCACGATCACTGACAGAGACGGAGGTAAAAATGGTTTGACAACTTGTAAAATTATGGGCTCCGTGCCATTTAAATTGAAATCTAATTATAAGAACTACTATTCTCTGTTGGTTGATGGGCCTCTTGACAGAGAGAATGTTTCTCTGTATAATGTATCTGTTACAGCTACAGATGAGGGAAATCCGTCTCTTTCGACCACAAGCGTCTTTACTGTTCAAATTTCTGATGTCAATGACAATGCTCCTCGATTCATGGAATCTCTAATCAATATTTATCTGAAAGAGAATAGTCCAACCGAAACTATTATCTATACAATGACGACGTTTGATTCAGATTCAAATGAAAATGCAAAAGCAACGTACCACTTAATGAATGGTTCTCCGAAGATCACACAGATAGGGTCAATGGTGAGTGTCAACTCAGAGACTGGAGACATAATCAGCCTGCAGTCTTTTAACTATGAGGATTTAAAAACGTTCCAGTTTAAAGTTCAGGCCACAGACTCTGGTGTTCCTCCGCTCAGCAGCAACGTGACTGTCAACGTTTTAATCCTGGATGAAAATGACAACAGTCCCGCGATTCTTCCTCCATATTCTGAGCACGGCTCCGTTAACAGTGAGAGCATCCCCTATTCTGCTGAAGCGGGATACTTTGTGGCAAAGATCAGGGCTGTAGACGCAGACTCTGGATACAATGCGCTGCTTTCTTATCACCTGTCTGAGCCCAAAGGAAACAACCTGTTCCGGATCGGAACCAGCACCGGGGAAATCAGGACTAAGAGGAGAATGAGTGACAATGACCTGAAAACTCACCCCTTGGTGGTGTTGGTTTCTGATAACGGAGAACCCTCCCTGTCAGCTACTGTGTCTATTGATGTGGTGGTGGTTGAAAGCACAGCTGACATCCAGACTCAATTCAGACATGTGCCCATAAAGGAGGAGAGCTTCTCAGATTTAAACCTGTATCTGCTGATCGCCATTGCGTCGGTGTCAGTGATCTTTCTGCTCAGCCTCATCACTTTAATAGCTGTCAAATGCCACAGGACAGACGGCAGTTTCAGCAGGTACAGCGCCCCCATGATCACCACCCACCCTGACGGGAGCTGGTCTTACTCTAAATCTACTCAGCAGTATGACGTATGTTTCAGCTCAGACACGCTGAAGAGTGACGTAGTGGTTTTCCCCGCACCGTTTCCACCTGCAGATGCTGAGCTCATCAGTATTAACGGAGGAGACACTTTTACCAGAACTCAGACTTTACCTAATAATGAAAAGGTAAGACGCAGTAAGAATGGACACTAGTCATGAATGCATACTCTATTTTTTCATAACTGTTTATATTGCAATTATTCCTTGGTGTTTTTATAAACAATGGATGGATGTGACCCGTGTGGTCTCCTACACAATGGAAAGCAGCAAATTCGTATGAACTCAATGACAACATAACAAACCTGAAACACCGCATGTATGCAGACACTGCCTGGTGCGAAATGCGTTCTCCATGGTGCTGATCTCTGTGTTCTTCCGTCGTCACATGCTTGACCTCTTGTATTCATGGTGAACTCGTCTTACAGACGTCATGTTTTTGATGGGTCTAAACATATCGGAGGAAGGCGGAAAATAAAATTGTATGTACTAAGTTTAGCGTTGTAGACATTAAACACAAGAACTAGATCATAAACTGGTGAAATATTGAGGATAGGCATTAAGGGTTATTTCTTAAATGATCATATGATTTGTACAACGTAGTTAAAAAAAGATTTCTGGTAGTCGAGGCATATTACTAAACATGTTCAGCAACAAATGCCAGGTCCAGTCAGCCATTCGTTCATTAATTAATATGATTAATTGTGTTGATATGTTTTATATGATGTTGCCTAATATTATCCCTTTTTTTAGTGATAATATTGATCTTTCTTTAATTTTGTCTGCTATTATTTGGCTGCCTTCATTGCCTCCGCTTCACGGAAACCAATAAGCGATCATAAGCTTCTGCTTTAATGTTTTAAGATGTGGTCACTGGTGGGGTGTTGTTGGTAAACAATCCACTGCGATCTAACAGAGAAACGCAAGATGTCGCTCGAGACCACACGTTTGGTGGTGTTCATTAAATCACATAAAACTCCTCCTCTGCTGTGCGTGAAATAAGAAACAGGCTGTACGTTTCGTAGGGACTCAGCAGTACACTTCGTCTGGAAAAAAAGTGTTCCTTACATGAGGAGAGCTTGGCTGTCTTTTGGATATTTTCCCGATCTTGTGAATGAATGATGTTTGTTTGACCGAAAAAGAGGATGAGTCGTCAACGGTACAGAGAGGCCAGATGGATGTTGTGCGCCATTATTCTTTGTTTATCTGACTGGTCTGTCGCTCAGATTTCCTACTCCGTTTCCGAGGAGGTGGACAAAGGAAGTGTGGTGGGGAATCTCGCAAAGGATTTAAATATTCCTACACAGCAACTGGAGGAACGGGGATTTCGGATTGTATCGGGATACAGTAAGAAATATTTCGAGGCAAATTTAAGAACAGGAGCTTTGCTTGTTAACGAAAGGATAGACCGGGAGGAGCTTTGTCCGAATTTCCCTAAATGTTCACTAAATATAGAGGGACTTTTGAGCCAACCTATGAATATTTATCGAATTGAGATAACCATTATTGACATAAATGATAACGCGCCATCATTCCTTGAGCAAATCCACGTCTTTAATATATCCGAGTCGTCCTCATCGGGAGAGAGGTATCCGCTCCCAGTAGCTCAAGATGCAGACACTGGCAGTAATTCAGTGAAAACCTACAAATTAAGTCCCAACGAGCATTTCTCTATAGATGTGAGTGGCGGAGGAGACAGTGCGTCAGCGGAGTTAATGCTGCAGAAAGCTTTAGATCGAGAAAAAGAACCTATTATTAAACTAATATTAACAGCTGTAGACGGAGGAAAACCTGCAAGGTCTGGCACTATGCAGATTCTAGTGAATGTGATCGATGTCAATGATAACACGCCTTCCTTCAGCAAGTCGCTTTATAAAGTAAGAGTAAGCGAAAACATACCCATACATACAACAATATTACAACTTAATGCTACTGATTTAGACGAAGGTTCAAATGCAGACATCAGATATTCTTTGATGAAAAGAGGAAATGTGAACTCCGCTGAAAAATTCATTGTTATTCCTGAGAGCGGTGAAATCATTGTTAAGGCTGATTTGGATTACGAGGAAAGCAATGCATATGAACTAAGAGTACAAGCGACAGACCAGGGCGCTTCCCCTCGCAGCGGTTATTCTAAAGTGCTCGTGGAAGTGGTCGATGTCAATGACAATGCACCAGAAATCTCTATAACTTCACTAATGAGTCCAGTAAAGGAAAATGCTGAAATTGGAACAGTGGTTGCATTAGTGACAGTGACTGATAAAGACGGAGGGCAAAATGGCCTTGTCTCCTGTAAAATCACAGATTCACTCCCTTTTACGTTGACGTCAAACTACAAAAACTATTACTCTTTGATAGTTGACGGTCTCCTTGACAGGGAGACTGTGTCACAGTATAATGTTACCATCATTGCTATCGATAAAGGTAATCCGCCTCTGACCAGCACAGCTGTAGTGACAGTGCAGATATCTGATGTTAATGACAACCCGCCGAGTTTCCCAGATGCCAATTTAAATATTTACGTGAAAGAGAATAGTAAAGTAGGTGACATTATCGCACAAACAACTGCACAGGATGCAGATGCAAATGAAAATGCAAAATTAACATATTCATTAATAGATAATTATCCGAAAAGTTTTCCTATCTCAACAGTTGTTAACATCAACTCAGAGACTGGAGACATAATCAGCCTGCAGTCTTTTAACTATGAGGAGTTAAAAACGTTCCAGTTTAAAGTTCAGGCCACAGACTCTGGTGTTCCTCCGCTCAGCAGCAACGTGACTGTCAACGTTTTAATCCTGGATGAAAATGACAATAATCCAACAATTCTTGCGCCATATTCTGAGCACGGCTCCGTTAACAGTGAGAGCATCCCCTATTCTGCTGAAGCGGGATACTTTGTGGCAAAGATCAGGGCTGTAGACGCAGACTCTGGATACAATGCGCTGGTTTCTTATCACCTGTCTGAGCCCAAAGGAAACAACCTGTTCCGGATCGGAACCAGCACCGGGGAAATCAGGACTAAGAGGAGAATGAGTGACAATGACCTGAAAACTCACCCATTGGTGGTGTTGGTCTCTGATAACGGAGAACCCTCCCTGTCAGCTACTGTGTCTATTGATGTGGTGGTGGTTGAAAATACAGCTGACATCCAGACTCAGTTCAGACATGTGCCCATAAAGGAGGAGAGCTTCTCTGATTTAAACCTGTATCTGCTGATCGCCATTGTGTCGGTGTCAGTGATCTTTCTGCTCAGCCTCATCACTTTAATAGCTGTCAAATGCCACAGGACAGACGGCAGTTTCAGCAGGTACAGCGCCCCCATGATCACCACCCACCCTGACGGGAGCTGGTCTTACTCTAAATCTACTCAGCAGTATGACGTATGCTTCAGCTCAGACACGCTGAAGAGTGACGTAGTGGTTTTTCCCGCACCGTTTCCATCTGTAGATGCTGAGCTCATCAGTATTAACGGAGGAGACACTTTTACCAGAACTCAGACTTTACCCACCACAGAAAAGGTAGGACATACTTTCCAATTACTGCTCCAATAATTGATTTAGAATGAAAACAACTTAAACGGAACTACAAATGAAACATTCACTTCCCATTTGTCACTCATTTGAACAGCCCATGTAGCTTTTTATGAACGCATGACCACACTATGTTGCTGATAAAGTTTATGCACTACAAATTATAGCGGAAACATATTCGTAGTTCTGCAAGAATGTGTTCCATTTTACTTGCTCTGGTCGTCTCCATTAAAAAAATAATAAACGTATTTTGGGATGTTTTTTTACATATCAGTATTCTGCCAGATAAATAACCCAGATAGCCAAGTTATTACTTAGTATCTTAATAGGGAATGTGGCGAAGTGCAACACAGAGGAATGGTTAGAAAATCTCCTGTCAAAATATCTCATATACGGAGGTTGATGATAATGATAACCATGCTGCTTGAAATTCAAGAGCGCTGACCATGGTCCTGATCGCCAGTAACTTTTCATACCGGTGGGCTTCAACGCCACAATGACGCCTGTGCTGCACAGGGCAACTTGATCTCAGCCAGTCCTCATTTCTATTAAGACAGAGTTCGAGATTGTGCTGAAAATAGCCCAGAAGCCTAATTTCAGCAATCCATAGTGCTGAAATCAGACTTTAACATAGGTTCTGTGCTACGAAATAAAAACCTCTGTAGTATTATTATTTTTTATTATTATTATTATTATTATTATTATTATTATTATTATTATTATTATATTTTTTATATTTTTGTATTATTATTATTATTATTATTATTATTATTATTATTATTTTCAATACATTCAAAATACATTACAGGATATTTTATTGAATTTGCATGACTTTTTTTGGTTTGTTTGTTTGTTTTGCTTGTTTTTTGTGGATACATTACAGTATTGGGACTTTTAAGTGGTTTGTCTGACTTTGGAAATGTCCATCAATGTATAGTCACTTCACTCTGAATATTTACGCCAGTAATTACGCGTAGCTTGACTGTATATGGACATATACAAATGTATTTGTACAGAACTATGTTGTAAATTGATAGATAAAGTCAAATTTACCAGCAATTCACCACAAGATGTCGTTGGAGACCATAGATCAGAATGTGTCTGGAAAAACTCCTCCTTTATGGTTGGGAGACATGAAATCGTCATCGACCCTCATAGCCTCCATTCTGTTGACGGTATTGTGACGAGAAAGGCTGGATCTTAGACGGAGCGATATGCTTTGGAAGTAATCATCTATACAGGGGATTTAATACTGACTCGGTTCACTTCCTTTATTGCACGAAGGATGTATGAGCGACGACAAAAGGAGCACGCCTGGATTCATATTCTTGCGCTGCTTTGTCTGTTTGACTGCTGTGCCTCTCAGATATCTTACACCATTTCCGAGGAGGTGAACAAAGGTACTGTGATTGGGAATATCGCAAAGGATTTGAATTTGAATCTACAAGATGTGGAAACAAGGGATCTACGAATTGCTTCGAGTTACAGTCACAAATATTTTGATGTGAATTTGCGGACCGGGGACATCTTTGTTCACGAAAGAATAGACAGAGAAGAGTTGTGTCCAAATACGGTAAAATGCTCATTGAAATTACAGGCTGTTCTAAACAACCCAATGACTGCACACAGAATTGAAGTTAATGTTTTAGATATAAATGATAATCCGCCCGTTTTCACTGAACAATCGCATTTATTCAGTATCACTGAATTATTGTCACCAGGGGAGCGTTATCTACTGCCAATAGCAGAGGACGCAGACACAGGCAGCAACACAGTAAAGACCTACAAGCTGAGCCAGAATGAGTATTTCTCTCTCGATGTGCAGAGTGGTGGAGAACACGGTGTGTCTGCCGAGTTAGTGCTGCAGAAAGCTCTAGATCGAGAGAAACAGTCGGTGATTACACTCCTCCTCACGGCTGTGGATGGCGGTAAGCCTCCTAGATCAGGGACACTGCAGTTAGCGATTAATGTAGTAGATGTCAATGATAACACACCGACATTCAGTAAATCTCTTTATAAAGTGCGAGTCAAAGAAAACGCAACTCCTGGAACACGCGTAATTAAGTTAAACGCGACAGATTTAGATGAGGGCATGAACAGTAAGATCCTGTACTCATTTATCAAAAGAGGAAATATTGATCCATCAAATATCTTTAGTCTAAATCCAGAAACAGGAGAAATTACTGTGAAGGGGACTTTAGACTATGAGCAGACTACTGCTTATGAAGTTAGAGTTCAGGCAATGGACCAGGGTCCCTCCCCTCGTAGTGCACACGCTAAACTACTGGTAGAGATAATTGATCTGAATGACAATGCGCCGGAGATATCAGTGACGTCACTGATGACTCCAGTGAAAGAAGACGCAGAACAGGAGACAATCGTTGCTTTGGTTACAGTGAGTGATAAAGACGGAGGACAGAATGGTGTAACTCACTGTAAGGTTGTTGGGTCTGTTCCGTTTAAACTCAAGTCCAACTACAAAAATGATTATTCATTAGTAGTAGATGGACCACTAGACAGAGAGAACACTTCTCTTTACAGCGTCACCATTACAGCTACAGATGAAGGAAGTCCACCTCTGTCCAGTATCACAATCATTACTGTTCAGGTGTCTGATGTCAATGATAACGCACCTCGATTTATAGATTCTGTCATAAATATTTACGTGAAAGAAAACAGTCCAACAGGATCCGTTATTTACAAAATAAATGCATTTGATTCTGATTTGGACAGTAATGCAAAACTGACGTACAGACTGTTAGATAGCTCCTCAAAAAATATTCCGATTTCATCAATGATTAACATCAACTCAGAGACAGGAGACATAATCAGTCTGCAGTCTTTTAACTATGAGGAGTTAAAAACGTTGCAGTTTAAAGTTCAGGCCACAGACTCTGGTGTTCCTCCGCTCAGCAGCAACGTGACTGTCAACGTTTTAATCCTGGATGAAAATGACAACAGTCCCGCGATTCTTGCGCCATATTCTGAGCACGGCTCCGTTAACAGTGAGAGCATCCCCTATTCTGCTGAAGCGGGATACTTTGTGGCAAAGATCAGGGCTGTAGACGCAGACTCTGGATACAATGCGCTGCTTTCTTATCACCTGTCTGAGCCCAAAGGAAACAACCTGTTCCGGATCGGAACCAGCACCGGGGAAATCAGGACTAAGAGGAGAATGAGTGACAATGACCTGAAAACTCACCCCTTGGTGGTGTTGGTCTCTGATAACGGAGAACCCTCCCTGTCAGCTACTGTGTCTATTGATGTGGTGGTGGTTGAAAGCACAGCTGACATCCAGACTCAGTTCAGACATGTGCCCATAAAGGAGGAGAGCTTCTCTGATTTAAACCTGTATCTGCTGATCGCCATTGTGTCGGTGTCAGTGATCTTTCTGCTCAGCCTCATCACTTTAATAGCTGTCAAATGCCACAGGACAGACGGCAGTTTCAGCAGGTACAGCGCCCCCATGATCACCACCCACCCTGACGGGAGCTGGTCTTACTCTAAATCTACTCAGCAGTATGACGTATGTTTCAGCTCAGACACGATGAAGAGTGACGTAGTGGTTTTCCCCGCACCGTTTCCATCTGCAGATGCTGAGCTCATCAGTATTAACGGAGGAGACACTTTTACCAGAACTCAGACTTTACCCACCACAGAGAAGGTAGGCCATTTGTGCTGAATGTTGATGAAATTAAACAATACACTAAAACTATAATGCTATTTTCATACTGCTGGTTAATGTTAAGGTTTGTCGTGATTGAGTAGTCCTATATGAAAACGTTCATATGTAATGTCTGTCATACTTCATAAAAAAATTTCCACTGACTCCCGAATAATCACACTCGCTGAAAACGCAACTAATGTAACTTTTTATTAAAGTCATCTTTAAGGCTAAAATACGTTCGCTTATCCATAAGTTGTAATTAGTTCACGCCCTTTCATAATGTGAGCACTATATTCTCTACCTAAATTATTCTGTGTCACTAGGCCTATATCAAACTTAGACTGGTTTACAGCTCCTGTGCTATAAGAGACGGTGGAACTAGTTTAATGCTAATATGCAGTTAGAGCGCTCCGTGAAACTGAAATACTTTTTTGCGCCACGCTGCAGAAAAATCCACTGCCTTTAAGCTTGCTTAATCATATCATTAGCCCTGGTGATTTAAGTGATTGATTTACGAGAATCGAAACCGCGGTATCTGTGGTGCTGAGCTTGTAACATCTAAGGTGTATGTAGCTGGTGTCATTCTGATTTGATATACAGTAGTCTAATATTTGCAGTCCCCGTAAAGTCAGTGTTAAGAAACGGCGCTGTCCTTGGTGCTGGAGTTTGTGCCAACAACATGCGGTGTGTGTACCGCCCTGTGGTGAACAAATTTTCTTTATAGCTATTATATATTTCAAATATGACCGTTTTGAAATATTGTAATTAAATTCAAGACATAAATTGTCAGTCTTTTTTCTTAGATATATTGTGTCATTTGAACTTCTAATAGCTTGTTTAACCGTCGAAATGTGTCACTTTTTCATGTATTCAAGGATGTCACTCTAGATGTTAAAATGCATGTATAGATAATGAATGTGATCAATTATGTCATTCAAAATATTAGAAATTATTTGGGTATGTGATAACTCTGAATTGTGTTCGCTTTGTATCATTCACCACATGATGTCGCAGGAGACCATAGACATGAATGTGTTTATATATCCAAAACTCCTCCTCCCTGCATGGGAAAAAAAATAAAAAAAATCACTCATCGCTGCCATGACTGCACCCGCGGAAGGTGCCGTGACGAGAAAGGCAGAAGCAACCCCACACTAAATGTATTTGGACGTAAATATATTAGCCAAGGATACGTGATTGTTTGGATTCAGTTCTTTTGTTTCTTCAACAATGGATATTCAACGACAAAAGGAATACGTCTGGATTCACATTGTTGTGTTTCTTTGTCTTTGTGACTGGTCTGCTTCGCAGTTATCCTATTCTATTTCCGAGGAGGTGAACAAAGGCACCGTAGTGGGGAATATTGCAAAGGATTTGAATCTGAATTTACAGGAACTAGAAGCCAGGGGTCTACGAATTGTTTCGAGTTACAGTAAGAAATATTTTGACGTCAATTTGCGGACCGGGAACATTTTTGTTGATGAAAGGATAGACAGAGAGGAGGTTTGTGTTAATGTTATAAAATGCTCGCTAAAAATACAGGCTGTTCTAAACAATCCAATGACTGCACATCGCATAGAGGTTCATGTCTTGGATGTAAATGATAATTCCCCTGCTTTTATAGAAAACATATATTATTTGAATGTTTCCGAATCATCTTTAGCGGGAGAGCGATATCTACTCCCTATAGCAGAGGACGCAGACACAGGCAGCAACTCAGTAAAGACCTACAAGCTGAGCCAGAATGAGTATTTCTCTCTCGATGTTCAGAGTGGTGGAGAACACGGTGTGTCTGCCGAGTTAGTGCTGCAGAAAGCTCTAGATCGAGAGAAACAATCGGTGATTACACTCCTCCTCACGGCTGTGGATGGAGGAAAACCGCCTCGATCAGGATCATTACAAATACATGTTAATGTAGTAGATGCCAATGATAACGTGCCCACTTTTAGCAAGTCACTCTATAAAGTACGAGTGCGTGAAGATACTGCACATGGAGCATTGGTAATAACGTTAAACGCAACAGATTTAGATGAGGGCATGAACAGTAAGATCCTGTATTCTTTTATCAAACGAGGAAATATTGATCCATCAAATATGTTTAGTCTAAATCCAGAAACAGGAGAAATTACTGTGAAGGGGACTTTAGATTATGAAGAGACGCCTGCTTATGAAGTTAGAGTTCAGGCAATAGACCAGGGTACCTCTCCTCGTAGTGCACACGCTAAACTACTGATAGAGATAATTGATGTGAATGACAATGCGCCAGAGATATCAGTGACGTCACTGATGACTCCAGTGAAAGAAGACGCAGAGCAGGAGACAATCGTTGCTTTGGTTACAGTGAGTGATAAAGACGGAGGACAGAATGGTGTAACTCACTGTAAGGTTGTTGGGTCTGTTCCGTTTAAACTCAAGTCCAACTACAAAAATGATTATTCATTAGTAGTAGATGGACCGCTGGACAGAGAGAACACTTCTCTTTACAACGTCACCATTACAGCTACAGATGAAGGAAGTCCACCTCTGTCCAGTATCACGATCATTACTGTTCACGTGTCTGATGTCAATGATAACGCACCTCGATTTATAGATTCTGTCATAAATATTTACGTGAAAGAAAACAGTCCAACAGGATCCGTTATTTACAAAATAAATGCATTTGATTCTGATTTGGACAGTAATGCAAAACTGACGTACAGACTGTTAGATAGCTCCTCAAAAAATATTCCGATTTCATCCATGGTGAACATCAACTCAGAGACTGGAGACATAATCAGCCTTCAGTCTTTTAACTATGAGGAGTTAAAAACGTTCCAGTTTAAAGTTCAGGCCACAGACTCTGGTGTTCCTCCGCTCAGCAGCAACGTGACTGTCAACGTTTTAATCCTGGATGAAAATGACAACAGTCCCGCGATTCTGGAGCCCTATTCTGAGCACGGCTCCGTTAACAGTGAGAGCATCCCCTATTCTGCTGAAGCGGGATACTTTGTGGCAAAGATCAGGGCTGTAGACGCAGACTCTGGATACAATGCGCTGCTTTCTTATCACCTGTCTGAGCCCAAAGGAAACAACCTGTTCCGGATCGGAACCAGCACCGGGGAAATCAGGACTAAGAGGAGAATGAGTGACAATGACCTGAAAACTCACCCCTTGGTGGTGTTGGTCTCTGATAACGGAGAACCCTCCCTGTCAGCTACTGTGTCTATTGATGTGGTGGTGGTTGAAAGCACAGCTGACATCCAGACTCAGTTCAGACATGTGCCCATAAAGGAGGAGAGCTTCTCTGATTTAAACCTGTATCTGCTGATCGCCATTGTGTCGGTGTCAGTGATCTTTCTGCTCAGCCTCATCACTTTAATAGCTGTCAAATGCCACAGGACAGACGGCAGTTTCAGCAGGTACAGCGCCCCCATGATCACCACCCACCCTGACGGGAGCTGGTCTTACTCTAAATCTACTCAGCAGTATGACGTATGTTTCAGCTCAGACACGATGAAGAGTGACGTAGTGGTTTTCCCCGCACCGTTTCCATCTGCAGATGCTGAGCTCATCAGTATTAACGGAGGAGACACTTTTACCAGAACTCAGACTTTACCCACCACAGAGAAGGTAGGCCATTTGTGCTGAATGTTGATGAAATTAAACAATACACTAAAACTATAATGCTATTTTCATACTGCTGGTTAATGTTAAGGTTTGTCGTGATTGAGTAGTCCTATATGAAAACGTTCATATGTAATGTCTGTCATACTTCATAAAAAAATTTCCACTGACTCCCGAATAATCACACTCGCTGAAAACGCAACTAATGTAACTTTTTATTAAAGTCATCTTTAAGGCTAAAATACGTTCGCTTATCCATAAGTTGTAATTAGTTCACGCCCTTTCATAATGTGAGCACTATATTCTCTACCTAAATTATTCTGTGTCACTAGGCCTATATCAAACTTAGACTGGTTTACAGCTCCTGTGCTATAAGAGACGGTGGAACTAGTTTAATGCTAATATGCAGTTAGAGCGCTCCGTGAAACTGAAATACTTTTTTGCGCCACGCTGCAGAAAAATCCACTGCCTTTAAGCTTGCTTAATCATATCATTAGCCCTGGTGATTTAAGTGATTGATTTACGAGAATCGAAACCGCGGTATCTGTGGTGCTGAGCTTGTAACATCTAAGGTGTATGTAGCTGGTGTCATTCTGATTTGATATACAGTAGTCTAATATTTGCAGTCCCCGTAAAGTCAGTGTTAAGAAACGGCGCTGTCCTTGGTGCTGGAGTTTGTGCCAACAACATGCGGTGTGTGTACCGCCCTGTGGTGAACAAATTTTCTTTATAGCTATTATATATTTCAAATATGACCGTTTTGAAATATTGTAATTAAATTCAAGACATAAATTGTCAGTCTTTTTTCTTAGATATATTGTGTCATTTGAACTTCTAATAGCTTGTTTAACCGTCGAAATGTGTCACTTTTTCATGTATTCAAGGATGTCACTCTAGATGTTAAAATGCATGTATAGATAATGAATGTGATCAATTATGTCATTCAAAATATTAGAAATTATTTGGGTATGTGATAACTCTGAATTGTGTTCGCTTTGTATCATTCACCACATGATGTCGCAGGAGACCATAGACATGAATGTGTTTATATATCCAAAACTCCTCCTCCCTGCATGGGAAAAAAAATAAAAAAAATCACTCATCGCTGCCATGACTGCACCCGCGGAAGGTGCCGTGACGAGAAAGGCAGAAGCAACCCCACACTAAATGTATTTGGACGTAAATATATTAGCCAAGGATACGTGATTGTTTGGATTCAGTTCTTTTGTTTCTTCAACAATGGATATTCAACGACAAAAGGAATACGTCTGGATTCACATTGTTGTGTTTCTTTGTCTTTGTGACTGGTCTGCTTCGCAGTTATCCTATTCTATTTCCGAGGAGGTGAACAAAGGCACCGTAGTGGGGAATATTGCAAAGGATTTGAATCTGAATTTACAGGAACTAGAAGCCAGGGGTCTACGAATTGTTTCGAGTTACAGTAAGAAATATTTTGACGTCAATTTGCGGACCGGGAACATTTTTGTTGATGAAAGGATAGACAGAGAGGAGGTTTGTGTTAATGTTATAAAATGCTCGCTAAAAATACAGGCTGTTCTAAACAATCCAATGACTGCACATCGCATAGAGGTTCATGTCTTGGATGTAAATGATAATTCCCCTGCTTTTATAGAAAACATATATTATTTGAATGTTTCCGAATCATCTTTAGCGGGAGAGCGATATCTACTCCCTATAGCAGAGGACGCAGACACAGGCAGCAACTCAGTAAAGACCTACAAGCTGAGCCAGAATGAGTATTTCTCTCTCGATGTTCAGAGTGGTGGAGAACACGGTGTGTCTGCCGAGTTAGTGCTGCAGAAAGCTCTAGATCGAGAGAAACAATCGGTGATTACACTCCTCCTCACGGCTGTGGATGGAGGAAAACCGCCTCGATCAGGATCATTACAAATACATGTTAATGTAGTAGATGCCAATGATAACGTGCCCACTTTTAGCAAGTCACTCTATAAAGTACGAGTGCGTGAAGATACTGCACATGGAGCATTGGTAATAACGTTAAACGCAACAGATTTAGATGAGGGCATGAACAGTAAGATCCTGTATTCTTTTATCAAACGAGGAAATATTGATCCATCAAATATGTTTAGTCTAAATCCAGAAACAGGAGAAATTACTGTGAAGGGGACTTTAGATTATGAAGAGACGCCTGCTTATGAAGTTAGAGTTCAGGCAATAGACCAGGGTACCTCTCCTCGTAGTGCACACGCTAAACTACTGATAGAGATAATTGATGTGAATGACAATGCGCCAGAGATATCAGTGACGTCACTGATGACTCCAGTGAAAGAAGACGCAGAGCAGGAGACAATCGTTGCTTTGGTTACAGTGAGTGATAAAGACGGAGGACAGAATGGTGTAACTCACTGTAAGGTTGTTGGGTCTGTTCCGTTTAAACTCAAGTCCAACTACAAAAATGATTATTCATTAGTAGTAGATGGACCGCTGGACAGAGAGAACACTTCTCTTTACAACGTCACCATTACAGCTACAGATGAAGGAAGTCCACCTCTGTCCAGTATCACGATCATTACTGTTCACGTGTCTGATGTCAATGATAACGCACCTCGATTTATAGATTCTGTCATAAATATTTACGTGAAAGAAAACAGTCCAACAGGATCCGTTATTTACAAAATAAATGCATTTGATTCTGATTTGGACAGTAATGCAAAACTGACGTACAGACTGTTAGATAGCTCCTCAAAAAATATTCCGATTTCATCCATGGTGAACATCAACTCAGAGACTGGAGACATAATCAGCCTTCAGTCTTTTAACTATGAGGAGTTAAAAACGTTCCAGTTTAAAGTTCAGGCCACAGACTCTGGTGTTCCTCCGCTCAGCAGCAACGTGACTGTCAACGTTTTAATCCTGGATGAAAATGACAACAGTCCCGCGATTCTGGAGCCCTATTCTGAGCACGGCTCCGTTAACAGTGAGAGCATCCCCTATTCTGCTGAAGCGGGATACTTTGTGGCAAAGATCAGGGCTGTAGACGCAGACTCTGGATACAATGCGCTGCTTTCTTATCACCTGTCTGAGCCCAAAGGAAACAACCTGTTCCGGATCGGAACCAGCACCGGGGAAATCAGGACTAAGAGGAGAATGAGTGACAATGACCTGAAAACTCACCCCTTGGTGGTGTTGGTCTCTGATAACGGAGAACCCTCCCTGTCAGCTACTGTGTCTATTGATGTGGTGGTGGTTGAAAGCACAGCTGGCATCCAGACTCAGTTCAGACATGTGCCCATAAAGGAGGAGAGCTTCTCTGATTTAAACCTGTATCTGCTGATCGCCATTGTGTCGGTGTCAGTGATCTTTCTGCTGAGCCTCATCACTTTAATAGCTGTCAAATGCCACAGGACAGACGGCAGTTTCAGCAGGTACAGCGCCCCCATGATCACCACCCACCCTGACGGGAGCTGGTCTTACTCTAAATCTACTCAGCAGTATGACGTATGCTTCAGCTCAGACACGATGAAGAGTGACGTAGTGGTTTTCCCCGCACCGTTTCCACCAGTTGATGCTGAGCTCATCAGTATTAACGAAGAAGACACTTTTACCAGAACTCAAACATTACCTAATAAAGAGAAGGTGAGTTGTTTGCAGTCTTTCATACATTTTAAGTCTTGAAAAGCCCATTAAGAACTTTTTTTCTGTTCTGAATGCTTTACTTTATCATAGCCTAACTTCCTATCTCTCCTTGGTTTCGGTACATGCCGAACAGACATGATGACGTTATCATAATAACGACTTAGGCTACCAATAGCTGCAAAACGTACCTTTATTTAGCCTACATAGGTGAGACGTGTTAAGTTGTAAAATAGTGGATTGTCCTGCAAGCGGATTTTTGTGACGCTTTCCATGGTGCTGAAAACACGGGTGTCCCTTTTGTCCTAAACTGTTCTTTAGTTAATAAGTTCTTTATATATCCTCCATGTTTTTACGGTGAATCTGGTGAAAATCAACTTATTTACAACATTTTAAACAGTCTGAGGTTGTAACAGTACTGTTCACATTTGGAGAATATTATTTGAGTCTTAATGAAGTGATTTATTGAAGACGTTTTAAGCCTAACCCTACGTAATGAAAAGTTGGTGTTGTTTTCTTAAACATTTTGTTAAAAAATTGAGGTGTATAATGTCAGACCGACACTGTCGTAAGCCTATATGTTCATATCGTCGTAACGCGTGAGGTCGCTGATGACCACATGTTTTTGTGAGCTCGGTGTTTTCAGTCTCCTCCTTTCCGTGTGAGGCGTCAGCAGACTGCGAGTGTTTTGTGAGAAAAGCACGAATGGCGATAAAGAGGAGAGGACTGGAGTCGATGGGATTAAACGAGATAGCCGATCGAGAGGCATTTAATGGGCGAATATATTTTGTATTTTATCAGTTTCTTTGAAAGTGGCGATGGGCATTAGAAGGAATAAGGACATTTTCTGTTTGCTGTATATTCTGTTTTTATCGGACTGGACTGCTGCTCAGATATCCTTTTCTGTTAACGAGGAGGCGGACAAAGGGACTGTGGTGGGGAGCCTGGCGAGGAATTTAAATGTCAACGTTAGAGATCTGCAAACGAGGAATCTAAACATCGTGTCTGGGTACAGTAAGAAATATTTCGAGGCAAATTTTAAAACGGGGGATCTTTATGTAAATGAACGAATAGACCGCGAGGAGCTCTGTCCAAATACGATAAACTGCACGCTAAACTTGGAGCTAATACTGAGTGATCCTATGGTTCTCCGCCGCATCGAGGTGGTAATTGTTGATTTAAATGACAACGCGCCGACCTTCGTCGAGAAATCATATTCACTGAACATATCAGAACTGTCACCTACGGGCGAACACTTCTTGCTTCCCTTTGCTATTGATGCAGACACGGGAATCAATTCAGTAAAGACTTACAGGCTGAGTCCAAATGAATATTTCTCCCTCGATGTGCAGAACAGTGGAGAGCATAGTGTGTCTGCTGAACTAGTGCTGCTGAAAGCTTTGGATCGTGAAAAACAAGCAGTTGTTAAACTCATCCTGACTGCTGTAGATGGAGGAAAGCCTGCTAAAACCGGTAGCTTGCACATAAATGTAACTGTTCTCGATGCCAATGATAACACGCCGTCATTTAGCCAAACACTTTACAAGGCAAGGGTGAATGAAAATGCGCCAACAGGATCGGTCGTAATTCAACTGAGTGCCACAGATTTGGATGAAGGGGACAATGGGAGGGTTACTTACTCTTTTGTCAAACGTGGAAAATTCAATCCTGCTGACGTGTTTTTAATTAATGCAGAAAGTGGGGAGATTAAGGTTAAGGGTAATTTGGATTATGAAGCGCAGTCAGCATATGAATTTCACGTTCAAGCAACAGACCAGGGGGCATTGCCTCGTAGTGTAAATGTCAAGCTACTGGTCGAGATAGTTGATGTGAACGACAATGCCCCAGTAATAGTGGTGACGTCACTCATGAACCCCGTTAAAGAGGATGCTGACATAGGAAGCGTCGTCGCTTTAGTGACAGTGACGGATAAAGACGGAGGAAAAAACGGCCAGACTCGTTGTAAACTTATTGGTTCTGCACCTTTCAAACTGAATCCAAATTATAAGAATTATTATTCTTTAGTTGTAGATGGACATCTTGACAGAGAAAGATGCGCTTTTTACAATGTCACGATTATGGCTGCTGATGAAGGGAACCCGCCTCTTTCCAGCACTGACGTTATCACTGTTCATGTTTCTGATGTTAATGATAACGCGCCTAGATTTCCTGAACACGTGATTAATATTTATGTCAGAGAAAACAGTCCTGTTGGAGCTCGTATTTATACGATAACTACAGTCGATCCTGATATAGACGAAAACGCTAGAGTGACGTACGCATTAGAGGGCGATTCAAAAGGTATTCCTGTAACTTCTGTTGTAAATATCAACTCAGAGACAGGAGACATAATCAGCCTGCAGTCTTTTGACTGTGAGGAATTAAAAACGTTCCAGTTTAAAGTGCAGGCCACAGACTCTGGTGTTCCTCCGCTCAGCAGCAACGTGACTCTAAATGTTTTAATCCTGGATGAAAATGACAACAGTCCTGCGATTCTGGCGCCCTATTCTGAGCACGGTTCCGTTAACAGTGAGAGCATCCCCTATTCTGCTGAAGCGGGATACTTTGTGGCAAAGATCAGGGCTGTAGACGCAGACTCTGGATACAATGCGCTGCTTTCTTATCACCTGTCTGAGCCCAAAGGAAACAACCTGTTCCGGATCGGAACCAGCACCGGGGAAATCAGGACTAAGAGGAGAATGAGTGACAATGACCTGAAAACTCACCCCTTGGTGGTGTTGGTCTCTGATAACGGAGAACCCTCCCTGTCAGCTACTGTGTCTATTGATGTGGTGGTGGTTGAAAACACAGCTGACATCCAGACTCAGTTCAGACATGTGCCCATAAAGGAGGAGAGCTTCTCTGATTTAAACCTATATCTGCTGATCGCAATTGCGTCGGTGTCAGTGATCTTTCTGCTCAGCCTCATCACTTTAATAGCTGTCAAATGCCACAGGACAGATGGCAGTTTCAGCAGGTACAGCGCCCCCATGATCACCACCCACCCTGACGGGAGCTGGTCTTACTCTAAATCTACTCAGCAGTATGACGTATGTTTCAGCTCAGACACGCTGAAGAGTGACGTAGTGGTTTTCCCCGCACCGTTTCCACCTGCAGATGCTGAGCTCATCAGTATTAACGGAGAAGACACTTTTACCAGAACTCAGACTTTACCAAATAAAGAAAAGGTGAGTTTTCTGCAACCGATTTGTGGCCCTTATGATAATTAACTAATTCAGTGTCTGAAATATCAATTATGCTATCAGGTTATCACGTCTGGATCATTTTAAAGGTTGCTGTAATTTGTAATATATATTTTATGCAGGCGACGGTTGTGAAACAATGTCATATAAAGTCGAATTTCGGGGGATGTAAATCTAAATCATCAGTTTTTTTTATTTTTCTGGGGAAACTATACTTTAGATGCTTGATATTGAGGATTTTGTGTGGAATTTAAGTCGAATAGTAGGCCTATACTGGGCAGGGAAGTCACTGGTTCAATTCGAACTGATATGACTGAAGACGCTGTCCAAGGTGCTGAAATCCGGATGGAGATTGCCTGTGTACGAATAAAGGGTGCCTCGTCTTTATAGTATTCATACCTTAATAGCAGACAATGTTTCACTTCTTTAATATGTTTTGCTCTGGTAACACACACCTGATAGTTTTTACGTATTCTCCAGAAACCCAGTTTTGTAATTTTGTAAGTTTTACATAGATTTTCCACTGCTTTGACCTTCCGCGCAAGTATATAAGAGTGTAGAACATTAATGTCTTCATGTACAAGCATCAGAATAACATCTGGTGTCGCTGGAGACCACACTATTCGTGTGGTTCATTTCATCCTTCAAACTCCTCCTCTCCGAGCGAAACATCCCCGGTGCTTTGTCAGAAAGCACACACAATGGCCACAAGACAGCGAGCGCTTCATCCGTTCACCTAAAGTGTGGGCATGTTCAGAAATGATCGTTTCTTTAATTCTGTAGCAGTGATGGGACGTGAAGGACTACGGGTTTCGATTTGGATAAAAATAATAGCTTTGCTTTGCTTGGGTGATGGCATCTCAGCGCAGCTGTCGTTTTCCGTTTCAGAGGAGGTTGACAAAGGAGCGGTAGTTGGAAATCTCGCTAAGGAATTACAAATTAATGTTCACGAGCTGGAAAAACGGGATTTACGAGTTGTATCGGGGAATTCTAAGAAATACTTCGACGTGGATTTAAAAACTGGTGCTCTATATGTCTGCGATAGGATCGATCGGGAAGAGCTATGTCCGAATACGGCAAAATGTTCCTTGAATATAGAAGCCATTCTGAGCCACCCAACCCATCTGCATCGCATAGAGGTAGAAATTATTGATATTAACGACAACGCGCCGTCTTTTCGTGAAAATGAGAAGATTTTCAATATTTGGGAATCTTCTTTTCCCGGGGAGCGGTATCTTCTTCCCATGGCGAACGACGCAGACACGGGCAGCAACTCGGTAAAAAGCTACAAGCTCAGCCCCAATGAGTATTTCTCACTGGACGTACAACAGAGTGAGTCTGCTGAATTAGTGCTCCAGAAATCTTTGGACAGGGAGAAACAGTCTGTTATCCACCTTACGTTAATTGCTCTGGATGGAGGAAAACCTGCCCGGTCAGGGACATTAAAAATAGTGGTCCATGTAATGGACATAAACGACAATGCTCCAGTATTTAGTCAATCTCTGTATAAAGCCAAGGTTACTGAAAACGCTCCATTTCAGACATCCATACTGAGTGTAAGTGCTACCGATTTAGATCAGGGAACGAATAGTGAAATAGTGTATTCATTTATTGAGAGGGGAAATTTTAATCCTGAAACTGTGTTCTCCATTAACCCAGACACGGGGGAAATATCTGTGATTGGAAAGGTAGACTATGAGGCAAATACAGCATATGATATTCGTATACAGGCAAGAGATAAGGGTATGCCTTCCAGAAGCGTGCATGGTAAAGTGTTAGTGGAAGTGATTGATGTAAATGACAATATACCTGAAATCATTATCACCTCTCTTATGAGTCCAGTTAAAGAGGATGCTGAGATGGGTACAGTGGTGGCTTTGGTTACTGTGACAGACAGAGATGGGGGCAATAATGGTCTGACCAGTGCTAAAATTATTGGATTGGTGCCTTTTAAACTCAAGCTTAACTACAAAAATTATTATTCATTAACAGTTGATGGACCCCTTGACAGAGAGAGTGTTTCTCAGTATGATGTAACTATCATAGCTACTGATGAAGGCACTCCGTCTCTATCCAGCACCAGTGTTATTCCTGTTCATATTTCTGATGTTAACGACAATGCCCCTCTATTCTCAGAGCCTGTGATTAATGTATATGTAAAAGAAAATAGTGCAGTAGGAGTAACTATCTGTACTATAACTGCAGTTGATCCTGATATAGAAGAAAATGCAAAAGTAACATACTCTTCATTAAATGGCATTTCAAAAAGCATTCCAATAACATCTGTTATAAACATCAACTCAGAGACAGGAGACATAATCAGCCTGCAGTCTTTTAATTATGAGGAGTTAAAAACGTTCCAGTTTAAAGTTCAGGCCACAGACTCTGGTGTTCCTCCGCTCAGCAGCAACGTGACAGTAAACGTTTTAATCCTGGATGAAAATGACAATAATCCAACAATTCTTGCGCCATATTCTGAGCACGGCTCCGTTAACAGTGAGAGCATCCCCTATTCTGCTGAAGCGGGATACTTTGTGGCAAAGATCAGGGCTGTAGATGCAGACTCTGGATACAATGCACTGCTTTCTTATCACCTGTCTGAGCCCAAAGGAAACAACCTGTTCCGGATCGGAACCAGCACCGGGGAAATCAGGACTAAGAGGAGAATGAGTGACAATGACCTGAAAACTCACCCCTTGGTGGTGTTGGTCTCTGATAACGGAGAACCCTCCCTGTCAGCTACTGTGTCTATTGATGTGGTGGTGGTTGAAAATACAGCTGACATCCAGACTCAGTTCAGACATGTGCCCATAAAGGAGGAGAGCTTCTCTGATTTAAACCTGTATCTGCTGATCGCCATTGTGTCGGTGTCAGTGATCTTTCTGCTCAGCCTCATCACTTTAATAGCTGTCAAATGCCACAGGACAGACGGCAGTTTCAGCAGGTACAGCGCCCCCATGATCACCACCCACCCTGACGGGAGCTGGTCTTACTCTAAATCTACTCAGCAGTATGACGTATGTTTCAGCTCAGACACGCTGAAGAGTGACGTAGTGGTTTTCCCCGCACCGTTTCCACCTGTAGATGCTGATCTCATCAGTATTAATGGAGGAGACACTTATACCAGAACTCAAACATTACCTAATAAAGAGAAGGTAAGGGTAACATTGCATGAAGTACAGTGCTGCCAGTCATAACTTAATTATGTTGTCGTTGACAATTGTGCAATTTTGTGTGATCTAATGTGTTTTTTCTCCTGATGCCAATGTAAGATCTGTGCTATGACCTTGCATCTAACACTTTCAAAACACTTCAGAGTATAAATTTGTTCCTCTATGACCTGCTGTCCAATAATTTCAGCCCTTGTTTGTGGCATATAACATTTTTGGACTTTCTACTAAACTTTATTACTAGCCTGTTTCTCCTTCCTCTCTAAATAAGAGCATTCAGGCCTTTGCAGCTAGATTGCCATGATGATTGTCTTTTTGTAGGTTTTCAGTTAATGGGAAATATTTTTGAGTTATTTAATTTCACAATAACGCATAAGATTAAATTAATTAATGGTCTGTTTAAAATCTTTTCTCGCTTCTGACGTCAAGATCACCACAAGATGTCGCTATTAGTTCACAGAGCTCAAGTACGTATTGTCTGTGCGACGCCCCTCCCTTCTGGAGAGAGGTTTGTACGTCTTTGTTCGTCGTATAGAAGGACAGAACATTTACTGGACTCTACTCTGGATGTGTTATTAGGCCTACTAAGTAATGTTACCGTTTGGGTGATTATTTTTTCAATTAACTTGATAAGCAGGGTATCAACAGAATGCAACAAGGAAATATTTTCCGGCATTGGATTTATTTTTTCTTCTATGTATCTCACATATGGAGTATCAGAGCAGCACAGATTGTGTATTCTGTTACGGAGGAATCGAGCCCCGGTACCACTGTGGGCAATTTGGCGAAGGACTTGCATCTAAATGTACAAGAATTGGGAACTCGAGGTTTCCATATTTCAGGACCTAATACAAGGTATTTCGAAGTAAACGATCAGAGTGGAATACTTTTAGTGAAAGACAGAATAGACCGAGAGGAGATCTGCTCCCGCAATGTGAAGTGTTCTCTTGAAGTGGAAGCCATTGTGAGGTCTCCGCTGAACCTCTATCGTTTTGAGGTGAAAATATTGGATATAAATGACAATGCACCCTCTTTTCGGATACCCGGAATTGTTTTGAACGTTTCCGAATCAGCCTTTTCTGGTGAAAGATTTGCACTACCAAAGGCATTTGATGCAGATGTCGGTAGTTATGCCGTTAAGGGCTATAAACTGAGTCAAAATGAACATTTCACCCTGGATGTGCAGAATGGTGGAGAGCCGACAATGTCCGTTGAAATGGTGCTGCATAAAAGCTTAGACCGTGAGAAACAACCTATTATCAGACTGACACTGACGGCTGTAGATGGAGGAAAACCTCCTAAATCAGGAACGTTACATATCACCGTCAATGTTCAAGATGTAAATGATAATATTCCAATTTTTGACAAGCCGCTGTACAAAGCCACAGTGCCAGAGAATGAGCCGTATGGTGCAACCGTAATTTCTGTGCATGCTCGGGATTTAGATGAGGGTCTTAATGGTGAAATATTTTATTCTTTTATTAACCAAGACAATGACAACGTTGTCGATACATTTTCCATTAATCCCATGACGGGAGAGATTACGGTAAACGGTGATTTAGATCACGAAAAAAGTAATGCAGTTGAAATCCGGGTACAGGCAAAAGACAAGGGACACAATCCAAGAGCATCTCATTGTAAAGTACTCGTTGAAATCACTGATGTTAATGACAATCCACCAGAAGTATCCGTAACATCTTTAGTCGACGTCGTGAGGGAAGACGCACCACTGGACACAATGGTGGGACTTATAACTGTGAGAGATAACGACGCAGATAAAAACGGCGTTGTGCAGGTCAGAATAGTTGATTCAGTTCCATTTAAAATTAAGAACACATATAAGAATCATTATTCTTTGGTCGTAGACGGAACTTTAGACAGAGAACGAGCTTCTCAATACAACGTAACAATAACCGCGACTGACGAGGGGGTTCCGCCTCTTTCTGGTACAAGCATTATCACAGTACACGTTTCTGATGTCAACGACAACGCACCACGGTTTAAAGAGCCTGTGATAAACATTTTCGTCAAAGAGAATGGTCCAGTGGGTGCTGTTATATATACTATGACTGCAGATGATCCTGATGTAGACGAAAATGCAAAAGTAACTTTTTCAGTAATTAATGATAATCATAAAAACAATTTAATAGGGTCTGTTATAAACATCAACTCAGAGACTGGAGATATAATCAGCCTGCAGTCTTTTAATTATGAGGAGTTAAAAACGTTCCAGTTTAAAGTTCAGGCCACAGACTCTGGTGTTCCTCCGCTCAGCAGCAACGTGACTGTCAACGTTTTAATCCTGGATGAAAATGACAATAATCCAACAATTCTTGCGCCATATTCTGAGCACGGCTCCGTTAACAGTGAGAGCATCCCCTATTCTGCTGAAGCGGGATACTTTGTGGCAAAGATCAGGGCTGTAGACGCAGACTCTGGATACAATGCGCTGCTTTCTTATCACCTGTCTGAGCCCAAAGGAAACAACCTGTTCCGGATCGGAACCAGCACCGGGGAAATCAGGACTAAGAGGAGAATGAGTGACAATGACCTGAAAACTCACCCCTTGGTGGTGTTGGTCTCTGATAACGGAGAACCCTCCCTGTCAGCTACTGTGTCTATTGATGTGGTGGTGGTTGAAAATACAGCTGACATCCAGACTCAGTTCAGACATGTGCCCATAAAGGAGGAGAGCTTCTCTGATTTAAACCTGTATCTGCTGATCGCCATTGTGTCGGTGTCAGTGATCTTTCTGCTCAGCCTCATCATTTTAATAGCTGTCAAATGCCACAGGACAGACGGCAGTTTCAGCAGGTACAGCGCCCCCATGATCACCACCCACCCTGACGGGAGCTGGTCTTACTCTAAAGCTACTCAGCAGTATGACGTATGCTTCAGCTCAGACACGCTGAAGAGTGACGTAGTGGTTTTCCCCGCACCGTTTCCACCTGTAGATGGTGATCTCATCAGTATTAACGAAGGAGACACTTTTACCAGAACTCAAACATTACCTAATAAGGAAAAGGTAAGATGCAATCCTCCCCAACGTGTTTGTAGACTGACTTTTGAAACTTGTGCACACCTCTGTGGAAGCAGTGGAATAAGTGTTTTTTGTAGCCTATTTGTCCTGCTTGTATGACTTGCTTTGGGCGCTATCCATGGTACTGCTCTCGGGTCTGCTTGTTAGATCTTCTTTTTCACAATGGCGTGCTCCTTATCCGACCGTCCTACAGAGCTCACAAAAGTGGGCGAGGAGGGAGGAGTCACTTTATAAGGTAGCCATGAAATCATTAAGTATTGTTGAAATGTAACTTGTGAGTAACATCAAGACAAGCAACAGTCAAACATTTCTGGCAGTGAAAGGCTCTGTATAAGAAATGCTTGATTGTATAAAGTTGGTTAAAATAAGTTGTGTGCATAAGATTCTAAGACAGTGTTGGAGCAGACTCATCTAGGCCTACATTGCAATGGATTTTTTTTTCTGAAGAACTGAATGTCCACATTTATGGCACATTAAGCTATTAATTAGATGTTGAAAATCCAAACTCACCGGAGATAAGTTGAACTTCTTGGCATAAGTGAAGTTGATGATATGTTTATGTGGCAGAAACAACGTTGTTCTCAAGGAGACCAAAATATGTCCCAAATGTAAACAAATAATTTTAAAATCCAAAATGACGCATCTTCCTCGCTGACTGCAACTATTATGGCTCTGTGCTGCCATTCATGGCTTGAAGCTGTATTGCAAGCATTCTGAAAATAGCTAAATAGCTTCAACCAGTGAGAGCATTTTGGACTTCACCAAAGTCCAAAGTCACCGCAGTCCATCTGAAAAGTTAATTAGACAATTAATATTTGTCTAATTAAATTTCATGATGATCTTGACCTTTGTCATGCTTTGTAAAACCACTCAGTAGCCTATACCAGAGCGTGACCTTGACATGTTTTGTGATGGAGGGCCATCACTTTCTGTCGCACTACATTTAGGGAATTATTGACAGCAGCTGTCATTTGATGTTTAGTTGATGATTTTTCTGACTGTGTGTGGTTGCCGCATGCTTTCTAAATGCTCCACATGTGCTCCGTAATTGACTGAGATATTTTCTTAATTTGCTTGTATTTTGTCTATTTGTATGTGTTTTCTGAAGTTGCAACGATATGAGGTCTCCGGGCCACCATAGAAAACATGTGGGTGGACCATGAGTGTGTTGCGCCTTTAATTTGTCCAGACTTAGAGCTTTAGCGTCCAAAACACTGTCTAATCTGAAGTAATCTATTTTTCTGTGATAGTGCTCTACTCATTGCTCCCCTTTAATGTCAGCTTTTCCAGATAGCCATTATCCTTCCTGTTGTTTTCCATTGGAGCTTTTAATTCATTAGGCTACTATTTGTACTCTCTACATTCCATCCAGCATAATATTTATTATTTGGTTAGTGGGGTTTTTATGTATTTGTCTTGGGTAACATATGCTTTTGTTTTTAACTAATTATTAATATTATTAATTATTAATTAATTTTTAACTGTGTCCACTTTTCTTAATATTACAGCTGTTAGGATCAGTACCTCAAGGCCCCAGTGTATTGTGAGACACAATTTAACCTTTACAGGGTAGTGTGTGACATTGTATTCCTAGAAATAGATTGACACCTGAGTGTTACTTGCTCAATATCAGAATGCGCTAATTTTGTACTTTAAGTAAAGAATGAGCCTTGGATAATCTCTTTCTTTGCTGTTTATTATAAAAAATACAGCTCATACGTACAGTACAGTTCGATTTTGTTTATCAAAAAATATTAACACGCACACATCCTCGAAATTTTGTTTTGTCTGATTAGATTTTCACTATTCTTACTCCTGTTGGCTCCATTTCCCTATCTCATGTGTTTCACAGTGTGAAGACAAATAGCATATACACGATATTTTTGATTTCATGCCTGTTCCTTTTTATTTTCCTCCTCCACCACCATGCTGTCAGACCTCTTTCCCCTCCCCCTCTCCTTCACCAGCACTCCTGAGAAGGGGCGCAGCTGACAGAACTAATAGGGAATTAAAGCCCATCTCTGCAGACATGTGTGCTATGTGTTAGAGTACTGTAAACACGATCAAAAATATTTTCATTAACATTCCTAATGTATACATAGAGTTGATGCAATCCCGATGTGCTTATGCCAAATGACAGACGCGCCTCGTGTATTCTCTTCTGATTGAATTTGCCATGTTTAATTTAGCTTTTTATTAACTCTCGTGTGACAAACGTGTTTCATACTATTATTTTTGATCCTAACTGGTGTGATGTGTTCAGATTCCCGGTGCAGCTCGCTGTGCATTGTGTTGTGGGGAATCTATGACGCTTAGAATCACTTAGACGATGTGACCTCATTTCAGGGAGTGGTACAGCACAAGCAAACAAACAAGGCGAGATCCGTCATACTGCATTCGTTTGGTTGGTTCGGCGTCAGGGTGATCGAACGTGAGCTTTCTGTGCTCCCAAAGAGACTTTCCATATTACAGTCGGTGTGTATGAGCTAAGCTATGTGAAGCCTAAAAGTGGGTCAGCGTATGATTTAAAGATGGCAGCGCGCAACATGCGCCAACTGAATGCTTCATAGTAGCCTCGCTCTTTCTCCGATACGGTCTCTGCTGCACACACAAGCTCTCCATACTGTGGCTCCTGAAACAATGCCTGGAGCTGTCTCTGCGTAAAAAGTGGTTTAGAATGTGTTCTGTATGCTGCAGTTCTCTGTGAATGCGAGGCGGGGGAGGGGCAGGTAATTTTCCGCTACTTGCTGCAGCAGCAGGGACTTTCAGCACCGATCGAGGTAACAGCTCCACTCGGCTCTGCTCTGCGGCTGGGCGGGGCCGGCAGCGCCTACCGTCAGTCACAGCCAACTCACGCAGTCATTAGAACATCGTGTATCAGTGTTGGAGTATTTGGATCACAAGGGTGTGTGTTTCGTGGTCGTTTTATATAATAATAATAATAATTTTAATAATAATAACATAAACACAAGAAAAAACTACTGAGACCATTGTAGCTTTTAGGGAGTGTGCGTATGATGACTTGGAGATAAACTGTGTATCCTATTAAAGCTTCCCCCTGTGCTTCCCCAGTGCTGCCAAATGCATTAAATTATTGATTCTACAGTATCCTGCTTGAAGCAGACCGCTGAGTGGCTCACAGCTCATACATCAACAACATCCATCCAACATCATTTTGTTGGATTACACAGATGGGTTCTGCAGATGGATCAAAAGCAAGTCATCAGATGTAATACAAGATGACAGAACCCCAGAGTGCTGAATACAGGAATAAAGGGAATAGTCTGTTACACACACGTCTTATGTAGCACTTCCTGTTTTTCTCCTTCACAAGGGTGTGTCCTTTGTGTGAATGGGGTTAGCGCTGCTATCCGTGGTTACCACGGAGACTGTTCTGAGCCAAAATGAAATGATGAACTAGTCTGTTCCCAGTGAGCTGCCAGTATATACCCGCCCCCATCCAGACATCCATCCCAGCATGCGTTGCACAGATGCAAGCAGGAAGGAAACAGAGTGGACACAATAGGAGGCAGGGGAGATTGAGAGGGAGACAAAGGGAAGGATGCTAACCAAAGACTTGCAGCATTCGTGCAGAAATGCCAAGTCATACGGAGGGTAAAGGCAGTGAGCATGAGAGAGACAAGTGTGTGAGATTAGTGAATCCATTTTAAAAAGGGATAGGGGTTTAGAGGAAGTCACAAATACAACAACTCAGACTCAAGCCTTGAGCATGAGATAGTGAGAAAACTCGAGCTTCTGAGGATGAGATGGACAAAAAACACATTAAATACATGCCCTGCAGCTGAGTGAGAGCATCACAAGCTGACAATTGGTCACAGATAAAAGGAAGAACTTATCCCCCCCCCCTGACTTCAACCAAACTGTCCTCCATCCATGCTCCCTCTTAGTGGTATTTGGATATTGTTGCAATCATTAGATTAGCTTCGTCATGCTCAGAACCACGGGATCCATCCTTTTCCATCCGGCAAGGATACAAAGCCAGAGCATCCTAAGAGGGAAGTATCCGAAGCCTGCCTGCATTTCCTGATAGCATTGTTCAGTACCACAACAAGAATGTGTTTGATTTATTCATAGGATGAACCAGGACAACCAAGGAACTGTTCAACCCTTGCAGGGCCCCAGAGGGAAGGATTTGCGCTGCTTTAAGTTCTCTCATGCCCTTTATTTTCAATAGCAAGGCACACAGGGGATCATCACAAACAAACATACCCAGAGAATGCTGCACCCGCTTACTGTGTCCACCTGAGTAAAGGGATTGTGTTTACCATGGAACTTTTGTTTCAGAGATTTAACAATGGGAAAGTTTTTATGCATGATGAAAGTATGATGACAAAGAAAATCAGAGCTTTTTCATGGTATTATCTTCTTGTTTACTAAATAATACTATCACCAGTCTGTTTTGTCTGAAACATTTTACCAGTCTGTCTTTTGACTTTTTTTTTCTCATTTCATTTGATAGAGTAATGCTGATAATGTGAGTGACAGCAAGGCTAAAGAGAGTTGTGTTGCCGGTTATGTGATCAGAGGTTGTTTGTTTCCTTTTTTTTGGTGAGCTTAAACAATTGTCTTTGAGACAAAATGATTGAGTTCATCAGCCTTCACAACATTTTGCATTACAATCCTCCTTTTAATTGCTATTGTTGTGATTAATACACATATGGATTCCCTTTATTTAAAGATTCTACCATCATTAAGCCTTAAACTGCTCCGTCTCCTCTAACCTCTGGAGGATGCCTCGCTTTATATCTCCATCCATCGCAGTATTGGAAATGAGAGAGAAAATGACTGCTGCTGCAGTCTGATGTCTGTGACCTCTCTCTCTCGCTCGCTCTCTCTCTCTCTCTCACACACGCACACGCTCATGGATTATGTTGTGACTTCACCAGGAAGTCCTGCTTGGATGAACAGTTGGCTGATGATCACGTGTCCAACCCTTGTACTACCGATTTAATCCAATAGAGGGACCAATTTCACTGTCTGCCCCACCTCTGTTCCCTCTTGCACAGCATGCCTCTCCCACATACGAGGTAGATTAAATTTAGCATTAAAATCCATCTTAACTAATACAGTGATCGTGAAAGTTATGCTGTTTTCTTGGTATATATATATATATATATTTATTTTTTGGACCCAGTAGAATAGATAATCAAATTCCAATATAAACGGATCCTAATGATGGATTTTATGAGTTGTTGATATGGCAGTGTTGTGATTGTTAAAATGTTTCCTCAACTGCTATTTGGGTTGATACATCCCATGACCACACCCTCCAAAAAAATCGACAAAATATTTTTTGCGGGATGCTTTTTCTGCCATCTCCCCTAAGAAAAGGGATTTTTTGCGAGTGTCTATTTTTCAGTTCTTTTTTTTTCTTTTTCACTTACCTAATCTGAAAGCACATTTCCTGACACCACAGATGCTGCTGCTCACCTGCTCAACAGCCTGCGAACATCTTTCTAGCTCAACTTATCCTTACTGGGAAAATGAGGATCATAAATCTGCCTTTAACAATTTACCAATGTAATCCATAGTACAATATGACTGCTGCTCCATGTACAAAGCAGCAGTAGACCGAAGCTTTATAAGAATCAATCAAGTAAATTTCTCATGTATAATCATATAAGGTACAATCACAGTGAAATGTGTAAAAGGTAAATGTATACTCGGGCTGCATTATATTGGAGAAAAAAAACAACGCTGCAATATCCTTTAACACCTTTAATCATAATTCTCACCTTTTTTGGTAAATCTATGCTCCTTTAACAAAACAAATGCTCCTTCTTCTGCCACAGTTGATTCAGCCCTCTGCCATCTCTCCACTTTTAGTTTCACGTATGTGATTCGGATACCTGCATGGACAGTTGGAGAGAGAACAGGAAAAACAACATGTTTCTTGATAAACTTTACAAACAGACTTGTGTGTCACCACTATGTTATTTACAAGTATTCTACCAGTTCTAACAATGTTTAAATTGATTGATTGAATTCTATCATGCCCATAGACAAACAGGTAGTCATTGGAAATGAGATCCTTTAATTTTTGTATCAGGTTAATTTGCATTCTTGACTCTGCATATCCTGTAATGTGGCTTTTGCACAATGGTGAAGCTGATGCTGAAAAAAAAAAAAATTGTAGCCCTAATGTATATGAACCTGGATTTGAAAATTTTGTTTTGGGCCAGCAGTCTTTGATTATGGATACAAATAGTAATCATTTCCATATGCTCTAAAGCTCGACCCATAATGAATATTATGTGAATCGGTAGGGGTTGTCAGTATAACCTTAAAGAGCCTGCGTGCTCCTATCCCCTGCAGTCAGTGCATCTGTTTATCTGAGCTTTTGATGGCTGCTCCCTGCTATTTAGAAAAAGACAGGAAACAACAACAAAATATGTTCTGACATCCATTGAGAATAAGTACATTTGTGCTTAGATAGCGTTTGTGTTTAGTTGCATCTACACAGCCTGAGTGTGTGTGTGTGTGGGAGCGTACTTGCCTACACAAATGCCCTTTAAGTTTAGGATCGCTTTTGTTTTTATGTGCTGACTGTGGGGGTGATGTAAGGAGTCTTGCTTCATGATAGTCCAGCCATGACCTGGTACTCTGTGGATCTCTGCTGTCATTTGACTCATTAAAAATGGGAAAGATTCCAGATAGCAGACTCTTAGGGGAAGTAATATAATGGTTTTTAGAGTGGCCGCTTACAGTATTAATGAGGTTTAGTCTTAGTGAATAGAATTATATTAATATGGTCATCATCTTGGACTATTAATGGAAATGGTGGATGTTCATAATCTGAGAGAGGATGAAAAAAAGAGTATCAATGTTTAAAATCTGAGTTATCTCTCTTCCCCCTATCACAAACCTATCTATATCAAGCTTCTTTTTCTCTCATTCTGTAAAAGAGATGAGATTTTCTGTTTCCAATGAAGACCCTATTATGCCCTCAGCCACCTCTCAGCTGCATCAGCAGAATCTGTCACAGGCACAGCTGTAGACATTTCAAAGAGTTGGTGAGAGGTTATTTGGGAAGGTGGGATAAATTGGAAGGGGTTTGGGAAAAAAATCTAATCAAAAATCAGAATTGAATGACAATATAGAGCAACTAGTCATTTGTGCATTTATGCATAACAGGCATCTGTCTGCAGATGGGATAATGGTGATAACTTTTTCTGCAGCAGACTTGAGTGAAACATTAAATAATCCACTGCTCAGCAGCAGCGCAATAAATGCAGAAACAGATGGGCGCCTTTGAAATAGGTAGAGCTGTAAGCATACATCACATCGGAGGAGTGGGGGAGGGAGGGAGATGGATGTGAATCACAGGTAAAAAGGTCAGGTGTAAACCAGCTCTGTGTTTGTTACTGACGCGATAAACATTGTCTGTTTCCTTTTTGGTCTTTTTGCCATACACAGAGGTCGGCATCCCACCAGGAAAATCTGCTAAATGTCACGGATGCAGACTACATATGCAGACCATCTGAGACTGTTAGCCTGGTTGAAAGGAACTACGTTATCATCACTCCTCAGTGGGATAATAATGCAGAGAAAGAAATCCCTGCCAAATATTACTCTTAAAAGAATTTTGCTGAAAAAGGCTCCTACAAATCAAATATGTTTTTAAAGGCTAACCTGAAATAAACATATTTTTTTTCCATGGGAACATAGTGTCCATTTTGTTAGGCCTCTACAGATTGAGTATTTCATGAACGCTCTTTGTGTCAGGTATTTTTATGTAGTAATAATTTGTGTTCCTTCAACAGACATTTGGCTGCTTATTTAAATCTCCATTTTGCCACCTCCTCCCTGTCGCCTTGGAGTGTGAAGAGTCACTCTCTATCTACCCATCGACTAGCAGCATCTGAGTGAGTCACTGTCTTCTCCACGTCTCACGGCATGCCAAGCGCTGTCATTGCCGTGGGCAGACTGGGCGTGGGTGAGAGTGGCAGTGCACAAGGAGAGGAAAAAAGATTTTGTGGGCAGTGGACAATGTTGACTCAGTGGCCAGGGTGAAACAAGAAGGCTCAGGGTCCTCACAGCCAGACCTGTTTAAAGCATTGGAATTAATGTCAGTACAATATGTTGGTGCTGAGAATAATTTGTGTTTATATTCTTGGTGGCTTGGGGGAAACTGAATTTAGCTTGATTGTGTGTTCCATAGACATATAGCTCCACTGCTCAGATGAACTTTAACCTTGTCAAAAGCTGGAATTCCGAGGACAGAAAAAAGGCAGGACAGGCAGAGCAGGGTGACGTGTGTTAATTTCAACACCTGCCCTATGATCCTCAGACCTTTCTGCAATGTCTATAAATATTGTGTAAAATATAGGGGAAAGTGTATGTGGGTAAATCTAATTTGTTGCTGTTTGTAAGTGCAAATAGTGCTGTGGTTACTTGAGCCTTTCGGGTCTGTGTTTGTAATCATGCCTGACACGAAAGGTCATTTTGTGTTTTTGTCAGATGTGGAAAGGAGTCACATCCAGAGCACCTTGTCTGTGACCACGGGGTTTTTTTTGTAGGGGATGAACCTGTGCCGCTAAGGACCCCCCTGCATCTCCTTCCAGCTGACAATGTCTGCATTGTTAGCTGCCGCAGTGAGGAAAAGTGAAGGAAGAGAATATGTTTTTCTTCTGACAGAAGTTGTGAGCAAACACTCGCTGAAACAGCCAGATCAACGTCAGTGTTGGTCTGACAGGTGTGTGGGTGAAAACAGGGAGACAGTCCCTGGAGAAGACACACAACTTCGTTTTGTTGTGACATAAACTCGACTGCACTAAAATAATTTCATTGATGCTTCATATTAGGCTACTGAGAGTTGCTTTACTGAAATCATCTTTAAAAAAAATAGTCGTATAATCTGCTTGTATCAGAATTCTCTTTTCCGTTTTGCTAGAGAGGACTCCTGTGTAGTTGTGTTTACATCAGTGAGGACGTCTGGTCGCCAGGCAGGTTTATAAATCAGTTTTCAGCGCACAATGAAAAGGGCGGTGGCACTTACAAAAAAAGAGGGAAAACGATTGTCAAACCGAGCTCAGTGTGCAGATGACACTGGTGGCTCCGTGTGCGGCGTCCAGATCTGTATGTGGATAAAACGCCAGTCTTTTCCTCTTTTGAGTTTTTATTTTTATTAGATTGTGCTCGATCATTGAAACGCAGCCAGCACCCGAGTGGCTCCCCCTCCCCTCCCGCCATCACCACATCGCAGAGAGGGAGAAAGAGAGAGAGAGAGAGAGAGAGACCAATAGGCAGCATCAGTGAAAGTCAGCCTTGCACAGAGGAGAAAGAAATTTAAAAACAGCACCCATACAGACGAAGGAAAACATGGATGCACGGGGGAATATTTCCTTTAATCATGCATCTGAGCGGATATTGGTGGTCATCCTGCACATAATTGAAGTTGTACATGGACTATTACCTCGTTTTTAATGAGGTGGGTGGGTGCACACAGCAAGCTGGAAAGGCGGAAAGATTTCTCAAACCCGTCTACAAATTTTGCCTGCCTGCGATGGCTGTGACGGCGCGATGCTGTTACAGTGCAAAGGAGAACGTGCCTTATTCCCTATATTTGTTTATTTTTGTGCTCAGTGGCCTTACAAATGCACAAATTAGATACTCCATTCCGGAGGAGCTGGAGAACGGGGCATTGGTCGGTGACGTTGTCCGAGATTTGGGTCTGGACCTGAGAAAACTTTCCACCCGACGAATCAGAATCACTTCGGACAGTGGCCGCAGATATTTCACCATCAATCACAAAACCGGGAAGCTGGTGGTGAGCGACCGCATTGACAGAGAGACATTTTGCGAATCCAGTGGCACCTGCTCACGCAACCTGGAGCTGGTGTTGGAGAATCCACTGGAGGTGCACAACGTGGAGGTGGAGATTTTGGACGTGAATGATAACGCGCCACAGTTCCCACGAGAGGAATATCAGCTTGAGGTGTCAGAGTCCGCCCTCACCGGGTCGCGGTTCCACATCGAGGGAGCTCAGGATGCAGATGATGGCTTCAACTCAGTGAAGCAGTACCGCCTCAGCCCTAACGACCACCTCACTCTGGAGTCTATTAAGGCTTTTCCCAATAATAAGCACATCGAACTAATTCTCAAAAAGCCCTTTGACCGCGAGCAGATGCCCACTCATCAGCTCATCCTGACAGCAATGGATGGAGGCACCCCACAGCGAACTGGCACGGCCAAAGTCAACGTACGCATCCTTGATGCCAATGACAACGTGCCTGCCTTTGACAGCTCCGTATTCAAAGTGAAACTGACGGAGAACTCTCCAAAGGGTGCGCTGGTCATCAAGTTAAATGCAACAGACCCAGATGAGGGCTCAAATGGGGACGTCTTTTACTCCTTCAGTAGTTACACGCCAGAGAGAGTCAGACAGATGTTTTCCTTGGACACAGACACGGGGGAAATTCGTGTGAAAAATAATATAGACTATGAGGAAACAAACTCATATGAAATGTACATACAGGCTATGGACAAGGGACCTGCTCCTGTGGCAGTTCACTGTAAAGTAGTTGTAGAGGTTTTGGACGTCAATGACAACATTCCTGAGATTGTTCTGTCTTCACTCTCAAGTCCTGCACGCGAGGATGCCCGGGCTGACACGGTTGTAGCATTGATCAGTGTGAATGACCGTGACTCTGGACCAAATAAACAAGTTACCCTGGAGATCATGCCTAATGTACCTTTTAAGATCGCATCCTTCCGAAACCACTATACCATTGTCACATCTGCTTTCCTGGACCGAGAAACAATCTCATCTTACAATGTCACCGTCAATGCTGTGGATGGAGGCACCCCACCCTTGTCATCTCAAATGACCTTTAAGGTGGACGTTGCAGACGTGAATGACAACCCACCTCGCTTTGAGCAGACATCATATACTGTTTATATTACTGAAAACAATGCTCCTGGTGCACCGCTCTGCATTGTTAAGGCCACAGATGCTGATGCCGTAGAGAATGCACGCATCACCTATACTGTCCTCAATGACAACAATCATGGTATCCCAGTAGCCAGCTATGTCAGCATCAAACCTAACACAGGTGAGGCCTATGCCCTGCAAGCCTTCGACTTTGAGAGGCTAAGAGAGTTTCACTTTCAGGTTAAAGCCCATGACAATGGTGTGCCTCCCCTGAGCCGTGTTGTCACAGTTTATGTTTACATTATGGATCAGAATGACCATGTGCCCAGGATAGTGTACCCCCCTGCCAATGGGAGCCGCACTACAGAGACAATAATGAAAAACGCTGAAGCAGGAGTGTTGGTTAGCAAGGTGACGGCGTGGGATGGTGATGCCGGCCAAAATGCTTGGCTGTTCTATGCCCTGGAGCAGACCAACACAGACCTTGACCTGTTTAAGGTGCATGAGTACACAGGTGAGATCCGCACCACAAGGCGCGTCATTGAGGACAACACCACCTCCTTCATTTTGACAGTGCTGGTGCAGGATAATGGTTTACCTCCACTCTCCTCTACAGCCACCATCCATGTGTATGTCATGGAGCTGCCGCCGAAGTTGAGCCCTGACCCCAAGCGAATCATAAGGCCCAACAGCCCCCTAATGTTTTCCAATGTCACTATCTACCTCATCATTGCCCTGTGTGCTACAACCTTTGTGTTCCTGGTCACCATCTTTGTGCTGATTATTGTGCGCTGCCATGCCTATTGCACACAGCCTGGCTCCTGCTCCCCATGTTGCGTATCCAAGAAGAGTGTTCCAGAGGGGGGCACCCCAGCAGGTGTTGGAGGAGGTGGAGGCCAACCAAACCATAATATGTCCCTGCGCCGTGACCTCAAAGTGGAACCGCATTATATTGAAGTGCGGAGAAATGGGTCTTTGACCAAAACATACTGTTACAAGACATGCCTGACAGCTACGTCGGGAAGTGACACTTTTATGTTCTACAACACGGGACGGCCGCACAGTGGCACCTGGGGCTCAGGCTACGTCAGCTGTCAAAGTGGACAGAGCCAGATATTTGTACGGCGTCTCAGTATGCCAGATGCAACTACCATTCAGGTGTGTCAGGTCTTAACGATGTGCTTGTTATTTTAGGTTGCCTCATGACAGAAAATGACTCACAAAGCACAGGCCATGAAAGGAAAATTCTCAGAGAGTTATGGGTCAGGTTTTGCTCTAGGGTGGTTTTCTGACTCTAGGATTGTAGTTGACATTTATGGCTCTGGATCTGTAGAAGCCTTTCATCTGTTCTTATGATTGAGGTTTTAAAAAATATGTTTTCATACTGCTATATCAGGTAGACTGTTGTTTTGTGCCACCTTAACATTAACTAGGTATCAAGTTTTTTTTTTTTTTTTTAAGTGGGTGATGCTCCGAAGATCTGCTTAATCCTTTAGTTCCTCAAACAAATTTATGGTCTGTTCCTTTCAGATACCACTATTTTGTTTATGTACTGTATGTACTTCTGGTATTACCAGTAGTGATTGTTACACTTCATTTATCTTCACGTCCATATCTTAAGTTGGCTTATCTAACTGTGGGTATCTTCTTGTGTGTCTGAGTGGGCAGGTGGGCTCACTCTGATTTGCTGGATGTGTGAGTTCAGGGCTCGTTAAAGGCCAGGTTGTTGAGAGACTGAGAAGTTAAGTCTGCCTGTCCTTAGCTCTGCAGAGCTGCAATCAAATTATTTTTCAAGAACAATCTGTAGCTCTCGTTCTATGCTCCTTGTTATGTCTTTTCAAAGCAAATCAGTAGATTTCAGAAGCATGTCCCCACGCAGCCAGTGTCATTTGTCTACTGTGGGCTGTGTGCCACAATAGTCAAGTCCAGATGGTCCAGAGGGCATTCAGTGGTCATCTATAGGGAAATAGTGCAGCCTTCATCAGCTATGAGAACCACCAATCCCACTGCACCAAAATATCCTATTCCACTTCTGGTCACGTACGTCTCTGGTACTCAGCCAGTAAGCCAGAGTTTTGGAATCGGTAAAGGAGACAGGAATTTGGCAGTTTAACATACATTGGAGCTCCTTTACATGGTGTCATGGTATTTTTTCACATGCATAAGGTTGATGACAATACGTAAAGTTTTTAGTTGTAGCAAAAGGATAAAACAAACATTATTCCACTGTTTGCGACAAAGCTTCTCTGTGTGTGTCTGCAGCACGAAAAATCCTATCTGAGAAAATCACTGTAAAAAAGAGGAATAAAGGTGTTTTTAAGATCATTTTTCTCTTAACACTTAACATGTTCCTCAGTGTTGTTTGTTCTTGCTATGTAATTAACTGGAAGCAATGTTTTTTTTGTCAGTATTGTGCATGGATTGGCTGTTCTGCGAAGATGAGGCAGGGATGAAAGGTGATTGGACAGAGTGTTGATGGCGGAGGTGTGAGCTCTGTATCCATGCTAGGAGTTTTCAGTCAGAGGGAGGGGGAGGAATGGAGAACAAGGCGAGAAAATGGTTGAGTGGCCAAAGAATAAGCTTTTATTAGCCAGTTCATAATGTACAACAAGGCAAGGAAGTTAATGTATTAAACAGAATTTATTTTTCTATTTCTACTTAATATGGTTTATGCTCTTCTAACCACGAAATGTGTATTGATTTGTCTTCCCCAGCACAAGTCAGTTATTTGTCTACATTTACTGTGTGGTGATGGCTAAATCTAGTTTTGCATGCACATATTTTCTTGAGAATATATCAGACTGCAAACATGTTTAGGTTCCAGATGCTTGTGTGCAATGTGTGTATGTGCTAATGTGTGTGTTTTCATTCCTCCCAATAAACACCATACGGCCAAGCAGACCTCTCCCTTTGGCCACTGGCATGCCACAACAGGGCAAACATTTAGTAAAAGCATTTAGTTTCATTTGTGGACAATCTGGTCATATTTAGATTTTTTTGTTTTTGTCTCACTCTGTATTGTGTGAAAGGTAAAATTAGATGTTGTTTAATTGTGTTTTTAGTTCTATACCAACATCTTCCTCATAATAATATCAGCCTAAACTATGGATCCAGCAAATGACTGCTTGTTGATGTTCGATTGTCTTCAAATAATCAAGTACACCCTCGGTTTCCAGTGTGATGTGTCTCTGATGCTGCAGTGTTCTGTATTCTCGAACACATTCAGCTCTGTTTGATTGACTCCAGGAGGAATACCAGGCTTCTCTCATTAAGACCACATATTGGATTTTGAAGGTGATGAATGTCCACTGCAGACTCATAGAGGTCAATGCAGCTTGAGTAGCAAATGAACATCTCTCATATTTGAAAGGAAATGGCATTGTAAATGGGTCTTTTATGAACTGCATTGCCAAGCAGGGAAAATTTAGTGTTCTCAGTCTGATTGGTTTAATTCTGTCAATGCTTTAGGTTGGGATTAGAAAAAAAATGCAATCTCACGTTAGTTATGTGTTCAGGTTAACAACTAATTGTTCTGAATGTCAACCTCTAATGATTTTTTCTTCTTTTCAGAACATTTGGTCAAGTTTTATGATGTTGTATCTTATATATTTGCGATCACAGAATTAACCAGAAGTAAAGACACTGAAGTCCTAAAATACGATGTCAGTTGTAGTGGTGTGTTGTCCCTTTTTGTCCCTTTGTTTTGATATGTCTGATTTTAGATGCAGGGCCAAGGGGGTTAGTCTGACATCTGCCCTCCCCTCCCCCATCATCCCTCCACCTGTGACCTTCACATGACAGAAATGAAACAGGCGCTGGGTGCAGATTAAAATGTAGCCCAGGCCCTGCACTGTAAACATGGTTAGAAGTGTCAGACTGACTCAGGCAGACTGTGTGCCAGGGAAACGTTTATCACTGTTAAGATGATATAACAGTGAGAAAGAAGTCAACAGCACAGGGAAAAGAAAAAGTACAGCAAAAGCCGTTCAGAAGCCAAGATGTAGCACAGCTGAGAAAAATCTTGATATTTCAGTAATTTTGTGACAACTGACTTTCACATGTTGAAAGATATTGACTGAGAATGGAGTGGAGGCAATGGGCAGCATTAACTTTGAATTGAGTTTGTCAACACAGCAATTAGAGAGATCTGGAATGGTTCCATAGTTATGTACCACGACCAGCCAATAGTGTTAGAGTTCTAACCCATGGACATGTGGCCTCACGGTCTTTGAATCAAAATGCCAGGGTCATTGCGCTACAGTTAAATCTATTTAAGACATGTTTTGTTGAAGAACATAATGGAACTAGGGATGAGTAGGAGGAGGAGAAGGTGTGGGGATAGATGTAGTTGAGTGCACCTAAGCTTCAATTCCTCACATGGCTCCCCAAAAAGCACAGGGGGGCTTTGGAGAGCCAAGGTGTCACTGCTATCTGTTTGTGTGTGTGTGTGTGACTGAGATTGTGTGTTTATGTGTGTGTGAGACACCCATACAGCAGCAGCAGTTCTTGTCATGACTTATAAATGAGATGGTATTGGTTTTAGCCTGTACGAAAGACTCAATTCCTCTCACTCTCTCTTGCAGCCCAAAGTGCCGAGTGCAGACTGGAGATATTCAGCCTCCCTGAGAGCTGGAGGAGTAATGCAGAGGTAAGCCTGTATTTTTTTTTTTTCAGTCACTTTGCTGTAGGTTTCACATTATACCTCACGAGTCAATTTCATGTTTTGTTGTGGACCAAAAGACATCCATGCCACCATCACACCTTATGCCATTGAGGCATTCTGCTAAGATTTAAAAGAATATGAACATAACATGGCTGATGCAAAAATGTTCTTCTGTCAGTTCAATGGGAGAAGCCCTGGCAACCTGCAGTGAGACCATGACAGTGAATTCATCTTGAGAAGTCATTTCCCATTATCATACATCTCCCATTGTGTCTGTGTAAAGTAAAATCTTGCATATAATAACCATTTGTCTTTCCTTTTTGCAGCTTCGGTAGAACAATTTGTGTAAATGGACATAAAATAAACAACGTAATAATTTGCACAAAAAGATACATGTTGTCTCCAAATCTGACAACACCCGTTTGCTTCTTTGGTTTGGTTGATCCTTTGTGTTTTATGGCATTAATTAGCCTCACTTTAAACCAAGAGGCAGGCTTTTACCTAAATATTATTTTGATAACTAAATAGAGGATATATAGTTGGGAGATAATGGTACCTTTGAAAAAAATCTTAGTGTTGATGTTGAGCTGACTTTGAGGTCTACTGTCTACTCTCCCCTCTCACTAAAGGGTTTTAGTTTGTTTAAATTGAATATACAGCATTAACATGAAAACATAACAGTCTATCTATCACAAGGCCACCAGGTACAATTTATAAATGCTTCAATGCCTATCCATATTTGTTTTACAGAGCCAGGTGAAACATTCAGGTTGATCCAATGACTTATTAAATATATCTGACACATTCTTTTTCTCCCAGCTGCTCCTCAGCTGTGATTAATGCTGAGGATAAAGGGAGGAGTTTGGAAACAGAAAACAGAATACTTAACATCTTGTTTTGCAAGTCCCAAATGACTCAAATGTGATCAAATACATCAAATTTTAATCAATAGTTTTATAATTATCGTCAAAAACTGTGAAATATCAGTGACTCAACATCAGGAGAAAAGTATCTCTCTCAGTGTTGCCATAGACAGATGGAGAACTGACAGGAGGGAAGAGGAGGGTCACAGATTGATGGGGGACATAGTCAGGGGGAAGAATGGCCTATCAGGCATGTGGCATTTGCTGCATGACCACACAATGATCACATTACCCACTGGGCTGTTACCTGCTGTGTGATCAGATGGACCCGAACAAATCAAGAGTCATGCTAATGAGATGGCATAATAAAGACTAAAAGTTACAGGCCAAATGAGCTGGATGCAACCAAAGTTTCTCTCTCAATCATAGGTCATATTTATCTGTTCTATGAACTTCCTACAGCGAGTTGTGGCTTAGATAAAGCAGAAAACAGTTGGCTTTCCAATCCCTGTGTTACAGAAAACACAAGTAGAATATCTTTGTAACACACAAACCTAAAGATGTTATGGGAAAGACAGACACAGCGTGTTTCTCTTGAGGACCAAGAGTATATTTAAATGTGTTGTACATGTCATAGCATGTGATACTTTATTTGCTGTGATCTAATCTATATTTGTATGTAAGTGCCACTGTCTAGTCTGCAAGTGCTATGCAGTTTGTTATATATTATCTGTGTGCTGTAGATATGCATTCTGTGTGTGCATGTGTGAACTCTGATGTCCAAGTCAGATTAATAACTGCACCGTCTGAGCATCATTAATGGTACGCAGATTCACTCATAATTACAGCGGGGATTAATGAGAGTTTAATGTGAACCAGTCTAACATATTAAATCTGTCTCGTGACTCACAAACGCTCAAGTGCTTTAAGATGACTGTCCCCCATGTCCCATTACCAAGCCTCACTGAATGTTCATCTGTAATCAGAGCTTGTATAAGAGATTTTGGATACCACACCCGAACACCATGTAATGCAATGACCTCTTTAATTTATTAATTTATTCGTATTTGTTTTCTGGTGTAATGCATAGCATATCCTTCTAATTGTGTTTTTAGGAGGCTGTCTGAGTTCATTTTGTGATCAGAATAGTTATAAATAAAATTTCCCTTGTGAATAAATGATGCAAAGAATTTAATGACAAGAATGTCAATACTTCTTTGTTTTCAAGGAGTAAAAATTATCCATGCCCCAGAATACAAAAATAACCAGGAAAAAAGATCAGCTCCCACAGACCTCAGTGAAAGTTTCAACCTCTTGAGACCTAATTTTACACTTAACGTCAAAGCAGGAAGTGTTTCGTTGTCAGATTATTGGTTTAGAAGACTAACAATTGGCATAGATTGATAGGTTGCTCTGTCTGAGGTGGCTTTGTTTGCTTGAACAAACTACAGTCTTGGTTAAGAGAGTTAATACTCTGCTGGTAACACCAAGCAGCTTTATGGTGACTATTACAAGGATGGTGCAGTCTAATCACAGAAACATTTCCTGTTCATAGCCATAATGGCTCATGGCTAGGCTGGCACAGCATATTTCTGGGATTATGTTTGCTACAGCCCAAACCAAACACCACTCAGAGAGGAGTCTGAATTTGCAATACTGCACATTATAGGAAACATGGAGACAAAAAAAATTGATATATGGGATCTTATATTTTTGTTATGTGAAACAATCATAACATAGAGTATACCGAAGTATCGCTTAGTATGTATTATGTGAGAGAAAGTCTTTCCTGTATGTAACATGTGCATGTTTTTTTTAAATTATTTTCCAGCTCAGTGCACATGGAGGAGTCTTCAGTAATGCAGGGAGCCCAAGGGGTCCTGGTACAGAACTGGCCTACTGCATCCAGTGCTGCCGGTAAGAATCTTTCATGCAGCTTTCACCTAAATAAATCAAATCTAACTGGAACACTGGGTTAGGCACAATTTAAAGGACTTTAAATAAAGCAAGTGGCCTGCTTTGCACACATAAACCTATTCTAGTCCTTAAGATTGATATCTCTGCAACACTTTTCATGACACAGATTTATGCAATATCAGCTAAGACTATCTTATACTAATAACTATTCCTGAAATGCTTATCGACTCACAAGAGGAAACCTGAGACATCACCTCCAAGATCAACCTGACCCACTCTTACTCTTCCCTCTACTGCAGGAGAGGAAATGAGCCACGCTATGTAGACTTAGATAGACATCTTTGTTCTCTGTCAGGAAGGGAGACTTGAAAAAGGAGAGCCAATAGTTGTTTGGATTATCAGCAAGATGATTACAGAGACATACACCACTGAGAGGGCAAACAATCGAGAAGACGTTAGTGAAGAACAATGAAATCCAATTACATTCTCTCTCACTTAACATGGATCTGTCTGCATTCTGTTGCTCTTTTATACAGACACTTAAATATATAGGTGTGTGATGTGGGCCACAATAGAAAAGCTAAGTTATTTGAATCAATCATTAAGCGCTTAATACTTTTCTCTAACATATAGACATTTAAAATGATGCATCTGTGCATTACATCAGTGTGCCTTAATTCAACAAGCAGTTGAATGCAAACTGTTTTGTCCTGCTCAATTTTTGATCTTGCTCTTATGTTGAGAACCCATCTCTTAACAAAGTTAGTCCTTCAGAAGAATCTGACGGCACTCGGTGGAAAGAAGTCACTCTATTTACAGAAGACAAAGGACAAAGTACTTCTGGATCAGACCCACCAAAGATGAAAAGGAGCTTATTAGAAAACAGTACAAGATGAACAGGAATATTGGAACATAACAACACTCTAAATGACAGCATTCTCAATGTTAGATGACATTTACTTCACTTCGTATTGTGAATGTGATTGCATATGATGCCACATTCCCTGCCTCTAACCACGATTTATTTTCAAACATGCACTGCATACACAGTGTCAGTGACAGTTGTGCTTTAAGGGAAAATTCAGTTGTCAACTCTTGACTTTCCTCATAATGACAAGTGGGGTCAAAAAAGATTAAGAGTGAAATAGAGAAAAGAGTGGCCTGGAAGAGGAAAAATGGAGGACAGCGGTGAGCTGAGACAGAGGTGTGTTTAATAAGAGGACTGGCGTAAGCACGACGGTGCAATTAAGCTCTGATAAAGTGGTGATTTGTTATAATTAGGGATGTAGAAGTGGCCTGGCCCAGTGTCTTTTATAGACAGGAGGCAAGACAAACTACCCACACACTATGTCCCTTCATACAGACACACACCCGCCTCCTCTCTGCCATCGATTTCTTGCTTTGGCTGAGGACTTTCAGTCTACAACCTTCAAACAAAATGAGGGAAAGAGACAGGGAGATAGACAATGAGAGGGAGAGAAGAGAACAGACAGTAGTGACGTATTTAGGGTGGGTCAGCGGTGACAAGATCAGCTGGTGAGGATTTAAGGTGATCTAATTAAGCTGTGGCAGTTCAGTAACAACGCAGTCTGTATATACGCTAATCTTGCTGTGCTTAAAAGCTTATACCGTGTCTTCTTCAACTCATAAGTCAGGTAAAGAATGAAAATGTCAACTTCAGGTCACATTTCAGAATTGTGTTAAGGATAATGATGGTTTAAGATCGTCAAATCATTTGAAAGGTATTCATTTCTGCAGCTCACTTTATAGGAGGACAAGACTGAGGGAGATTTGTGCTCTAACCTTCAAGCATCGTGTCTCAGAAATGAGAGATATGGAGATATGAATGCAGTGCGGTCAGCCACATCACTATGAGTCATAGTCTGTGCTAATTATAAGTATGTTGTCTTGTTTGTTAGGCAGGCTGTGGTCCTTAAGTGGGGAACCAGAAAATATGAGGGCTTGGTTTGTTGAGGGAATTGTCTCAGTTGTGTTGTTGTTTTGCCTCAGTCTATTTTTTGCTTCGATGTGAGACACGGAGGTGCAGCCGACAACGCCCCTGTTTCTTCCCTTCTGATTTTGAGCATGCGGATCTGGGTTTTGGTAACAGTTTGTGTATCTGTGTCCTGTGTGCATGCGCTGTGTTTCAACGTGTGCTTTGGCTGCCTGCTTTGTGTGCTGCTCCTGCTGTGACAGATGGAGCGCAGCCCACGCCCAGATTAACAGACCCACATTAATGAAATCAGGGTCGTGCTTGCTGTCGCACACTCTCTCCCTATCTGTTTTTTTTTTAACTCCCTCTGCAACCACGTCCCCCTGGAGAAATTGGCAGAGACGGACAGGAATGAGCTGGACTGGTTGCAGTAATTGAGGGAATGAAAAGAAATAAGAGTAAAAGCAATAAAATATAAGGTGGGGATGGGAAGGTAGAGAAGCAATGGGTGTTAACAGTTTGGGAGGGAGTGACTATGAGTACATCAGAGTGATTGATTATAGGAAAGGAAATAGAGGAAACTGTATGAGGCTGCTGTTGCTATGGGGAGAGTGGTTAGACTAGACAGAGAGAGAGGGAGAGAGTGGGAGAGAGAGCTTGCAGTATTATTCTACATCACCACAAGCACTGTCACCATGACTCTACTAATGTCCTACTGGCTCACTAGAGGATGCAGTTTCCATGGTAACCACTCATGGCCCCTAATATTGGCAGGGGAGAGAGGAAGGGAGGGGGGCTGTGATATAGAGTAGTGCAAACATATGGTGCGTGCTGAAGGGGAAAGGGGTGGGGGGGTGACTGTGGCATCAGGAGCTGAAGGACGAGACAAAGGGAGGGGTTGGTTGCATGAACATGAGCTATAGTGAAGGAGGAATCTGTTTAGAAAGTGAGAGTTGGTGGTATAAAGGGAAGGAGAGAGCAGAGGAACGAGGCACAGAAGAATAACCTACATCCACAAGGGTGGGGGTGTATACTGCAGAGGTGGATTCAGGTTTACTGGTTTGCATTTCACCCCAGATGAGACACATGTATTAACCACACTGAAACATAATCACAGACGAAAAGAGAAAAAGGTTTGATAACAGTTGACAGTAGGCAACTGCAACAGGAACCTGTCAAAACAAAAATAGTGTGGAGGCGAAAGGCCAGGTGAGGGGGAGAAATGTAGCAATATGATGAAGAAAAATGTGGCGACTCTACTGGTGTTTTATCCCCTTGTGCCTCAGGGCTTGACCATTTGATCTGCCATGTAGCATTTAGCACCAGGACCTCATCCATTTACATTTGTCTGCCATCATCATGGATGTAGGGGTGAGTTTTTACAAGTAAATGTTGAGTAATTTCCCTATGTGGTGGATGAAAAGAAAAGACGTAAGTGACTGAGAAATAAAAACATGCAGTTAAAATCGTTCTGTCTGTATCACGTAGAGCTAAAGTCTTTTAGCTATAAGGTGTATTCGATACAAAAAACAGCACAATCAGAAAGACAAAGTAGAAAAGTGGAAGCTGTCAGGGACTCACTGTTTCTGAATGCTACCGCCCCCTTCTGCTTTCTGTTCTTGACTTTTTTCTCACCTTTGTTATCACTGTTTTTTGCTCCCATCCTACACTCACTGAGTCTTTAGAAAGCTCGCCAGCTCTCATGAAAGCATGAAAGTCAAACACACACATGCACACTCATTAATGTATTAATACCCACAACAGCATTATTTGTTTATTTCATCTGCTGTTAATAGATTGAGGAATGCATGGTAATTTGTACAGTCACAAAACTGTATTCTTCCTTCACCAACTAGTCATATCAGTGAGAACACATGAATAAGAATTAGGATCTGAATAGACTGCAACATCACATTTTGTTTTTATCTAAATGGGCTCACGCTGCACACTAATAGGTGCTATCTTGAAGAAGTGTGTGTCCCAGCTGACTGCTGGCCATGTAAAATGTATCTACCACTGCAATGTGGAAAAAAAAAAAAAACCTGAATCACACCTTCAGGATCTTTTATTCAATTTTAGCCCTCACTCCCACCCTCCGTTTTGTGGTGAGCAGTGTGTTTCATATCTGGATCCTGGCACTTCCTGGCCCCTCATCTTCCTCCTCCTCCTCCTCAGCTCGTTATGTAACACTGCATTGCGCTCCACTGCGCTTCTGCCCAACTGGCTGATGGTAGGGTGAGACAAGGGGATGAATAAAGTAGATGTGGCAAAATGGAACTTGGGTGATTTAAGTGGCTGTGAAAACCTTGGTCAGCACAGGGGAGTGAAGGGACATTCACACGCCAAAATTCTGGACTGAAGACTTCAGAGATCGAAAAGGAGGGAGATACTGAGAAAAGCCCAGTCCGCGACTCAAAATGATCGACTACAGTGGATGATGTCACTCATTTCAAATACAGAGGGCTTGAGTCTGTGCAAGTTACAGATACAAGGAGAGAGAAGAGTTCAGGGTAACTGACATCACTATCAGGCAAATGAACCATCCTCAACTCTAAAATGCCTGGAGGTTATCATTGATGGACAAGCTGTTTAATACCCAATCATGTTAATGGCACCATAAACATTGATAGGCATAATTAAGATGAGATAGCTGGCTGAGTTTTCACACAAGATTAGTTGAAAGGTCAGGGGATATGAGCGATAGAGAGAGAGGCGGGGTTGTGGAGGAGGCATAGAGAAGAGAGAAACAAGGAAGTATTACTCTATTCTTATCTTATTTTATTACTATTATTATCATTATCTTATCTTATCTTATCTTATCTTATCTTATCTTATCTTATCTTATCTTATCTTATCTTATCTTATCTTACCTTACCTTACCTTACCTTACCTTACCTTACCTTGATAGAATAGTATATGACCTTTTTAGTTGCACCAGACCTTCATGTGCCATGGATTGTTTTTTTTCTTTTAATTGACCCTTTGAAGAGTTACCTTGCCCTACCTTACCACATTGCATTTGTCTGCTCATAGTGTGACTCATCACTCTCCATGGTGTTGTTTTGTTTATGGATCCAAGTTTTCCAGAGCACACTGGTGTCTCATAAAGTTCCCACATTGAGTTATGCATGGAGACTTTCTTAGAGACAAGAGAGTGAACACTTTAGAATGCATTGGCTACACCGGAGTATTCTGCATTTTTCATTCTGTACTTTGGGCTCCTTCCTTTTTAAGATCATAGAATTAGGGGCATGTTTCTGCTGGAGGAGTCAGATGAGGGCCTATCAACAAGGGGAAAACTCTTGCCTTGTAAATCAATGTGACTCTTGTTGTCTCTGTGTCTACATGTGGTGGAAGCAGTGACTGGATTGAGTCTGTGCTGTCCTAATCTTCTGAGTCTCTTTGTCAAATTCTGTCTTCTCTCTGTAGCTCTTGCAGCTATGTTGTCAAAGTCGGTGAAAGTATGAGAGCTTCTTGGGGAGTAATGATAACACTTTATATGCTTAACCCACTGAATTCTTAGGTGGTTATCCCAGGCCAGATGATCCCTCCAGCGATCAAATCAATCAAACTTTATTTGCACCTTTCAAATGGTGACTGACGAAACAAAAGAAGTTCAAAAGGATGTAGAGACTTATACACACCATTTAGAGACTAAAACAACAACAATAAAAGATTGGTAGGTAGTCAAGAGAAAAAAAAGATGAAAAATAAGAGGTAACACAATGTGTTATCCAGACATTGACAAATTATTAAATGTCATTGGCTGCATCAACTTCCTTGCAGAGGGAAGAGTTTAACAGCAACATGTCCCTCTGTGACAGATCAGGATTGAATGCAAAGTGGGAGAGGTCATGTTTGCAATGAATTTATTACTCCATGAACTTTACACTGTCAGAAGATCTCATAACGAGAGTTGGTAATTTAAAATGGCAGAATATGGAGGGGTAAACAAGCAGGAAGATTGAAACAAGTATGAATTCAAACCATAGATGAAAAAAGTAAAGAGGGGACTGGAGTATATGTCTGATTATATTTAGCATCAAAGTTCATTTTGCGTATGAAATGCAGCCCAAAGCAAACAGTAACCGAACAGAGAGTGTATATTTTCAGGTTGGCTGGGTAAGATGGAAGCTGGTTTTCGCTGCCCGGGGTACTGGATGAGGTCAGGCTTCCTCTTCCAGACACTGTTCCTTCTGGTTGGATGGAGCCCTGCTCTGTTTATCTTCCCCATTTAGAAAGAAGTTAGATGTGTAGTCATAGAAATAAAAGGAGTATATGAGGTAAGAGTGGCAAATAGGTCATTGCGGCGTACAAAGAACCGATGTAACACAGTCTCTTGCTGCACATAGACATTAATGTAATGACACACATCCACACAATGAGGTAAAGGTGTGATCACTCCATGGTCAGGTTGGTTGGTAATGCCTTCCTTAATACAGTTTACTAATTACTAAATTAATATATAGGAAATAAGCCTTTAGCATAATGATGAAGCCTTTAATGTTTCATCACACAGTGCCATGGATTTTAGCTTTGGCCATGAGGGAGCCTTTGATTCATTGCTCACTTAAAACGTCCCATTAGGTTCCACAACCCCCCACCTTTCATAGCATATCATAGATGTTTATCACAGAATACCGTTCATCATCGACTGATTAAATCTTTTTTTTTACAATAGCTGCCGTGGATATCAGTGAACTCTCCTTGCACTCAAAGTTTGATAATATATATTTAATCACTCAGAGCAGTTTTGCACTCAGCCTTTTATTTAATTAGTAGCAGCTAATTTTATGGTTTGCCACTGAGACTGCCCCCTGTATACAAGCACATTCTCTGAGATCAAAAGGTGTCGGTCATGGCAGGGATTTGTCTGAGGAAATTAAAATGCAGTGATACTAAATAGTTAACAGTATATTTCATTTAATTTTTGAGAAGGAAATATATTGACATATCTTACAGATTGCAATAATAAATAATATTAAACATACATTATGCAAAGATTATTTCGAGAAAGTTTTGTGGCGCTCGTACAGCAGGAGTCACTAAATATACATCGAATGAAATCAAAATGAGATGGAAGTACATAAAATGATAGACAAAAGTATTGTGTATAAAAAAACCAAAAACAATTTACCACTGTGTATCTGTCATCTGAGAATGTGACTTCTTTTGTGTTGGTGCAGCTCAGTAAACTCCAAGTTCAAATTTTAATTAAAATACATAGTATTCCATACATATCTTTGCTTAAAGATTTAAAAAAAGAGAAAAAAATATTTTCTAAGAAAGAATGAGAGATCCCTTGAGGAGATAATTTATAAATATAATATCCTACATGGTTGTGCACTCATTAGAATTAAAATGGCCTCTTTGCTCATATGGACCATAAACATTTATAAATCCAGCTGACTACATTCTTCCATTCTATCAACACTTCATATTCTCCTCATCTCCTCTGGCTGTATAAAGCATATGTATATTTATTCATAAAGGACAGACACAACCTGTGCTTCATACAAAGGCAAATTGTGCTCTCAAGTTGGTGTGTTTTATAAATTGCATGCATAACATTCATTTTGCTGCAGAATGCATCAGATGAGATGCAAAAGCATTAGTAAATCTCAGTCAGTGGGTTTGCTTTTTGCATTCAGAGTGGGATGAATTTAATGCCGACAAACCTCAAGTTTTCTATGCGTTAAAACACCATAACATTACCAGACCTGTTTTAAACAAATAAATAGCAAACAATGAGCCACCGTCAATCTCTCTTCATTTCTTTCAGATGCTGAAGGGGGAGAGGTGTCCCCCCCAATGGGTGCTGGCGTAGACAGCAACAGCTGGCACTTTCGTTATGGCCCCGGCGGTCCTGGTGCACCTCCACAGCACCTGAAACCTGGTGAGGTTCCCCCAGAAGCATTCATCATCCCTGGCTCCCCCGCCATAATATCCATCAGACAAAACCAGGGAGGAGAGGATGACAAGAGTGATTTCATCACATTTGGGAAGAAAGAGGAGGCGAAGAAGAAAAAGAAGAAGAAGAAGGAGAAGAAAGACAAGAAGGATAAGGGCAAGGATGATGGAGATGAGTAGAGAAGCAGAGAGAGAAAATAGCAAAGAATACAAGGGCGTTGTTAAAACAGAGGTACCAACCAAAGTCCATGGAGCAAAAAGAAAATGTGAAAACTATTCTAGATTTTCCAATTTCATTACTCATTTCCACTGACAACATTTTAAAGGCTTTCTGATATGAACCTGACCTTATCAAGACTTATTTTACCTTCAGACCTTTGCTGAGGTAAATTACTGATTTTGTCTTGACAAACAATAAAATGATTTATTAAGCTCCACACCCCTGTGTGCCTATACACCCTGAGTCAACTCATGTCAGTCATCTTTCCCAAAGAAGAAAAGACACTCTTTGCCCTTGTCTTAATTTTTTTCTCCTTCAACCCACTGGGCATGTTGGCACCTCTGTCTTACCCGCTCCCCAACTATGATGTGTAAACCATTCTCTCTGAGAGAAGACAAATACTTTGTACAAGAACAACAAAGAGGTCGGTGCCAGCTTAGGGAAAGAAGAAAGATGGCAAAGATGGAGGCAGATGCATGTCATCTGGAGCTGGACACACATTACTTGTAAATAGCATAGGAGGAAGTCACTGATACTATGGCTAACATGACACTGCTTCAGATTCCTCTGGTAGTTAATACCAACAGTCTTTCCTGAGATCTCAATGAAACTACATGCACACACAAGCATGCTCACGTATTTCAAACATGCAAACACGTACATACATGACAAAATAGAAATGGAAAGCACTTGAGACCTAGAGAGAGGAAGAGAAATAAAAAAGAAGAACACTAACAAACATCAAAGAAATGTGCTTAAAACTAGACACTGACAGCTTTTTGCCCTGCACAGTCACCTACGCGGTGCACATGTGTACATCAACTCTCTCAGGATGGAAGCATCCTTTGCAATCACTCTGTATTTTCTCACTGCATTTGATGGACACAGAGAGCTTCATCTCCAACCAGAACCCTGACTGAGGGATGCAGAGAGCACCGGAAAGTTGGAGAGATGGGCGGACACCTCACATTGTCCTGAGGATCAGGATAGTCCAACCGAGCTGGCCTGTGACTCCGCTTTCTGTCAGTGGACTCTGGCGAAACCTCATAGTATATTAGGAGAATCTCGAGATTTTGATAACACCATCTCTTCTCCCCCCTGCTGCAGCAAAAGCCTAATGCTTTCTACTTTGAATGTTCAGTAGCAACCAGTCCTTACCTTGAGTTTACAACTGCTCACCTGCTTGTACTTGCCCCAAGCTGCCACAAGCCGACCTCTCCTCCCCCAACTGCCTTTTTCCCCATGGTCACCCACCCAAGTGACTGCCTCTTCATGTTATTATGAAGTTCTGTTTTCATTTATTCTCTAAAGAGATTCAATGTTACATACTCTGGCTTATTTCTTTTCTTCCTCATAGCTTTAACTTCTTTTTGTGTGTCATGCCCACCCCTATTTACCCTCAGACACTGCACCTAACCGCCGCTCTGACACCCCGCTCAGGAATGATCCTGGGAATGGTCTCCTCTGAACGTTGTGGTGTGCTAAGAACAGCATGGAGTAATGTGGATGAGGCCAGGGGAAGCTCAGTCGGGGGTCAATGTCCTGAATTTTTTTCAGCTGTCTCTCTATGTGCACAATGGTTCAGTGCTTTTAACTACTACTGTACACTGTTCATTTTTATGTTTGTAACAACTGATGAGAGGGGACCAGGTGGGATGAGGCACATTACAGGGGTGGAGGACTAGGATAAAGTGAGGAGACAGGTGCCATAGGCTGGCCCTCCTCCTCCATCTACAAGACAAGAACCAAATTGATAATGATCCTTGAGTCACATATTTAGCTTTTAGGTACACTGTAAATGTCGTATAGACTTTTCAAACATTAGATTGTCTTAATATTAGTAATTGAAACATTCTTAAAAATGTGGCCATCTAGAGATCCCCAACCTGCAGCTACATCCCACCAATCCTCTCTCAAGATGTTCTGAAAATGGGATACAAACATCCCTCAAGACCTGCTTTTGTTGGTTCCCTTCCCCTGCCTGTGACTTGTTGCCATGTCCCCATAGGTTTGCGGCTCAGTATGATGTCAGTCCAGTAAGTGGCTGCTGCATGTACTGCTCTAAGGAAACACATACTATATAGAGAAATATATATATAAATAGATAGATGGCTATGATTTTATTCTTTTGTATTACAGTATCATTTTTCTTCATTACTCACAGGAGATATTTCTATGTACTTCTGTCTGCTTAACATCTATGTACTATACAATCTACACACTCCACAGATGTTGTTTGGCATCCACTAAACCAGTTAAGATATTTGTAAATGCTATAGTGTGATAACTTTCAATGCAGGTTTATTATTTTTCTTTTGTCAGCTATGATTTTTGCATTGAAAACAAGCAAAGCAAGAAAAGAAAAGAAAAAAAAACACTCTCTGTGTCCAGCTTTGACATGACGATCTAACTAACACTGTAATATTGTAACTGAAATATGTATGATCCTATGATGAGCTATCACTTCCCTTTCACTCTTAGAAAAGACAAAATGACTGAAAAAAATATTCCAGTGTAAAAAAACCTATATGTAGTGTATGCTTGTGTTTAGTGAGCATTCATAATGTCATTCTTTCCCAATGTATGGTGGTGAACTATGGTGGCAATGTGCTGTCCTAAACGGACTAGCCCAGATCTGTTGTAAAACCTTTCTTTGTACACTCGCTCATCAACTGTGACAGTGAAGTAGTGAATTTCATTTATGTCATTTATTTTCTGACTTTTTTCTTTTTTTATTTTACTTAAATGGAAACAGTGGTAATGTGTTTTCTTTATAAATCACGAATAAAGTTTTCTTTCATAAAAAATAAATATGAATTGTATGTCTTATGGGTGTGTGTGTGTGACAGAAAGAGATGGCCATTTCCTGTCATTTAAAATGTGTTATACAGTTACTTATTAATAACCAATTTATTGCTTTAGAGGGGTAAAAAAAAAGAACAGAATAAAAAAACACAGAATATGGTGGTATTTAGACAGTAGCTTTCTTTAGATTTTACTACAAATGTTTATTTTTTTAGTGCATACTTTATATTCCTATACATAACGTGTAATGAATATCTGAAGAATATTTAAAGTAAAATGGAATCTAATGCAATGAAACCCAAAATTCAGAATCAGTATAATTGTTCTTCTTTTGCAGGGACTTTTATACTCTCTTTTATCATGCATGCTGACATCCCATTTCTTTCTCTGCACTAACAATCACTCAGAAATGAGACTCAGATAGAATGACCTGCCCAGTGCTGATGTCCTATTTGTCCTTGTTGAAAGCTGTGGTCACAGATGGTCCAAAACAGTCCCTTGTGAAAGGAAGCTTCCACAAGCAATATAATTCAATAGAGTGGCTAAGTAGATTTATTATATCCCTTTGGGTGAGTTTGTTGAAAAAGGATCCAAATAGAGAGACATCAATCATGCTGGCCTATATAAAATGTAACATTGATAGTCAATGCTTTTATCCAGTCAGCCACTCTGGCAGCCGGCTCAATGGTTTCCTAGAGAGTTATTGAGAAAGGAAATATTTCCCATTTAGATGGGTTTGTGCATTCTTGTGGGTTTTTCCTCTTTTTTTTTTTTTTTACTGATGCTGCATTTGAAATATATACTGTTCTTTTGCATGCCACACGCAGCACAGTTGACTATTTGGTTGCTGATTTAACACAGCAATAACACAAATACTATCTCTGAATCCTCACTGACATATAATTGTTAAAAACAGCAGATCTGTGCAGGAACAACACTTAAACAAAAACCATTAACACCCACAGATAATGCCGACAGCTATATATTCCCATGAGAATTCATTAAATGTGCTTTGGCCTTGGTGAATTTTGGCTCATTTGAATTATACAAACAAGTTAGCAAATAAGCAAACCAACTCAGCGTGCAGAAAAGCAGCCTGCAGTGTTTGGTCTGCAGAACAGTGAATGTCTGGCTAATGAATATGGATATATATTATGGCAGAGTGAGCAGAGTCATGCAAGCAGAACAGTGGGTCACAGTGTTAGCTCTTTTTAAAATGCACATGTAAACCAGTTTATAAATGTCATAAACATACACTATGCTGTGAAGTGCATGAGCCAACCTTCATTCATTTAATATAGAAAATGCCTCCAGTAGTGCAAACAGGTCTTCAAACACATGATTAGACAGATTAGGACAAACCAGGGAACACTGGAATTAAAGTGTGCATGTGTTTGTCTTTGCGGGTGTGTTAGCTGATCTTGTCACCAGCTCCAGTGATGCAGAAAACCATCATCCTGCTGAGGAAGGCAAGTAGAGTGACTTGGGAGTGAAGATGGAGAGATTAATGGGCACAATAATTTTGGTCCTTGGTAATAACATTACAACACATTATAGAGCCACTGTCTATTTTTCTGCATCATAATTCTAAACTCATCACGGAGAACTGCCATTGAAAAGCTACACTCAAAATGAGTTATACAGTACACACATGCATTTATGGGCTATTATGCAGGCTGTTACCACACGCTGCAGTTTTTGTGATGACCGCCTGCACTGGAGAGCAAAGATACATGTGCCACAACAAGATATGGTCTCCATTCTGCCTTCAGCAGTCTAACATACGCAAACATTGCATGATGCATGATGTATGTTGCAGCACATTCATGACGTATGGCTTTGGTCACTCCCTAATTTTCAGTTAATTAGGAGTATGATGTATTAGCAGGTTTCCAATTACATTTCCAGAGGCTGTTGAAAATGCTGATAGAAAATACCAAATTCTGGCAGCTCATTGTTTTTCCATTGAACCCAATGTAACCTTCACCCCCCAACCACCACCATCACCACCCTTCCGATCCTCACCCAGAAAATCTCAGGTTCGTGCAACAAACATGGGATTGTATCACCTACTCCTACAACAGAACACAGCAGAACAGAACATTCAGACCTTTGAAGAGCACGTGTTCTTTCAGTAAGAGTGCTAAGCCAAAGGCGCCATCTTCTGGTCTATGTATCACGGCACATATGGCCATGTATACTGAGAGAGGGTGCTTTCATGCCATAACAACCTAGATTTGACCTTTTACTCAATTGATAATCGAAATCACTTACAAAATATGGTGAAAAGGAAGCAAAGTATGATTGGACTTCAAATTTAGGCTAAGTGTTTTGTTATTTTGACGTTTTTCCAAAATGAATTTTAATCTAACAATCATCAGTACTGATGATTTCTTTTGAGGGAAGGATTAATTAACTTCAGTTCTTCTTAAAAAGATTTCAGTGAAGTTTAAATTCAGCTCACGGAGACTTTTCATCTCTTACAGAGATTTTCAATTTCATAAAAAAGTATGGACATTTAGAGTTCTAAAAAAGAAATATTTCTAAAATTATTTTGAAAAAAATATAAATAACTCAATATATAAAAAGCGACACATACAAATATTGCAATATCTGATCTGAATGAGCTTGAGGTTTGCAATAAAAAATAATTAATGTAAAAAAGAGTTGCACTCTCAGGAATGGTGCAATTTAAGAGACACTGTGAGGCTGATTTCACATTTAAATTTTTCTCTGTGATCGTTGAAATCTGATTCAAGAGACAGACATGAATATGATCAGTGACATCACAACTCGACCAATCATAGTCCAGTATTCAGCAAACACAAGTGTGATGCAGAAACATGAATCCTGAATGGACTTTAAAGCTACCCAGGAGACATCTTGTGGCCAGCTTCTAAAATATTTACACATTTATATATTCTTGATTTAATGACAAAACAGGAGCATGTGCCAATTTAAGAATTTAAATGTGGTAATTTAACATTTTTCAGCAAAAACACTCATTAGAGAATTGTTATCTTAAAACAGATGAGTGAAGGAAAGAGCTGCGTGTTGTCGTCTGTTCGTCTTCTCCGATTACTATTCCCTGTTTAAGGTAATTAAGTACTGTCCAAGAAGCACTATAAAGTGATAAGCACGTCAGTAACTGTTCACTTCATGTTGTTTTCTTTGCCTTTAGAGGAAGCCCCTCTCACTCCCAATCATATCACCTGTTTCCAATTAACACAATCAAAGTGGGTTCAGATGGGCGGATTTAGACTTTGCAGAGATGATTGCATGTCCATGTAAAGAGTGAAAGGGGACTCATGGTGCCGCTGTAGGCCAGCACAAACTGCACGGACATCTCCACCCTCAGTTGCTGCATTCGTGAAGAACAACACCGTCATTCGACGGCAATTTTCATTTTGTTTACTGTCTAAAACGTTCAATTATTTTCTCTGTTTGCTGGAATTTGATTTTATGATAGTTTCTTTTAGATTTTTTTGTTTTGAGAGTGTGATTTTCGTTTTTTTGTTTTTTTGAAGATGGGAGACAAAGGATTTCCATCGCCTCATCTAATCCTCTGCGTCGCCTCCTTTATTGTAACGCTGCACCTCGTTAATGGAGACCTGAGTTATTCTTTTCCAGAAGAGATGAAACGGGATTCCATCATTGGAAATATAGCCAAGGATCTGGGTCTCGATCTGAGGACCTTATCTTCACGAAAGGCCCGTGTTAATTTAGAGGGAACTCGTAAGCGTTACTGCGACATTAATCTGAACACTGGAGATTTGATCACATCGGAGAGAATTGACAGAGAAAGCCTTTGTGGAAAGAAACCATCGTGTGTTGTGAAAGTAGATCTGGTGTTAGAAAATCCTTTAGAGCTTCACAGACTCAGTCTTCATATTCAAGATGTAAACGACAACTCTCCAAAATTCAAGAAAAATTTGATTGAAATGGAAATAAGCGAGTCAGCGGATAAGGGTAACCGCTTCTCTATCGATGAGGCCCATGACGCAGATATAGGTCAAAATGCTGTTCAGAGGTACAACCTTCAAAAGAACGACAACTTTATTCTCGCTGTTGACAGCAACAAGGTTGAATTAGTGTTGGAGGATCCACTTGATCGAGAGAAACAAAGAGAGATTAATTTGCTCCTCACAGCTCTAGATGGCGGCTCTCCTCAGAGATCAGGTACTGTAGTCATACACGTCACTGTACTGGATGCTAATGATAATGTACCAGTGTTCAGCCAGGCCGTCTATAAAGCCAGTCTGCCTGAAAACTCTCCTCCAGACACCATAGTGGTTCATGTTAGTGCTACAGACGCAGATGAGGGAGTGAATGGAGATGTGACGTATGAGTTCGGTCACGTGTCTGATGAAGATGCAAATGTTTTCTCAATTGATCCTAAAACTGGAGTAATTAGAGTAACTGGTGAGATTGACTTTGAGGAAAGCAGTTCTTTTGAAATGAGAGTTCAAGCTAAAGATGGTTTAGGGTTAACTTCTTACGCCAAAGTTATAATAGATGTTACCGACATAAATGATAATGTTCCAATGATATATATGAATTCACTGTCCAATCCTATACCTGAGAACGTGTCACCTGGTACAGAGGTGGGCATCATTAACGTGCAGGATAGAGACTCTGAGAATAATCGACAGGTCCGCTGTTCTATTCAGCAAAATGTCCCTTTTAAGTTGGTTCCTTCTATTAAAAACTATTATTCTCTGGTGACCACAGGACAACTGGACCGTGAACTAGTGTCTGATTACAACATTACAATCACTGCCACTGACGAGGGCTCTCCACCTCTGTCCTCCTCTAAAACTGTTCACTTATCTGTAGCAGACATCAACGACAACCCACCTGTGTTTGAGGAACAGTCCTACAGCGCATATGTGACTGAAAATAACAAACCTGGCTCCACTTTATGTTCCGTTACTGCTCGAGACCCCGACTGGAGACAAAACGGTACAGTGATTTATTCTGTGTTACCCGGTGAGGTGAACGGTGCCCCGGTGTCCTCCTACGTATCTGTTAACGGAGACACGGGGGTGATCCACGCTGTGAGGTCGTTTGATTATGAACAGCTGAGGAGTTTTAAAGTCCACGTGATGGCCAGAGACAACGGTTCTCCTCCGCTCAGCAGCAACGTGACCGTCAGTGTGTTCATATCGGATGTGAATGACAACTCTCCTCAGATCCTGTACCCCGCACCGGAGGGCAGCTCGTTCATGACCGAGCTGGTCCCCAAAGCTGCACACGGAGGCTCTGTGGTGTCCAAAGTGATAGCGGTGGACGCGGACTCCGGACAGAACGCCTGGCTGTCCTACCATATAGTCAAATCCACTGATCCGGGACTTTTCACTATTGGTGTCCACAGCGGGGAGATCAGGACCCAGCGGGACATTTCTGAATCTGACAGCATGAAACAGAACCTTATTGTGTCAGTTAAAGATAACGGACAGCCCTCTCTCTCTGCCACCTGTTCCATGTATTTACTTATTTCTGATAACTTGGCTGAGGTGCCAGAACTGAAGGATATTTCTTATGATGAGAAGAATTCCAAACTGACCTCTTATCTGATCATCGCTCTGGTGTGTGTGTCCACCTTTTTTCTGACCTTCATCATCATCATCCTGGGTGTGAGGTTTTGTCGCAGGAGAAAGCCCAGACTGTTGTTTGATGGAGCAGTCGCCATCCCCGGCGCTTATCTCCCTCCTAATTACGCAGATGTTGACGGCACAGGAACTTTACGCAGCGCTTACAATTATGACGCATACCTGACAACAGGATCTAGAACCAGTGACTTTAAGTTTGTGACATCCTACAATGACAACACACTGCCTGCTGACCAGACTCTGAGGAAAAGCCCAACAGACTTTGCTGATCCATTTGAAGATTTAGAGACGTCTCTAGAGGTAGGAACCATTCAAAATACTTCACTGGTCACACTGTAATTTATTTATGAACCTTTTACTGTGAGGTTTTCTGCAGAATGGGTTTACTGTTAATTGACTGAGTAGTTATTGAAGCAAACGTTTAGGAAAACATAGTGTCTTCTATTCTTCTTCTAAAATACATCAGTAATCATTTCGATATTGTTTGGCTTTTTACTTCAACGCCACGAGACTCCTCTATTTTGACTATTTGTGAAGCGTTTTTTTAAATAATGTTTTTCACCCCTACTGTGAATGCATATCTTTCAATATTACAGCAGCTTGATATGTTTTATCGGTTCTAAATATGAAATATCGAAATTTCAGCTACGATTCCATGACAAATACATTCTTAAGAAGTTTTCTAGTGCGATGGTTTCATAGTTTCCATTCGCAGATTTTCTTTTAACTGACTATACTGATATGTTTTTACCCGAAAGATGTAGCGATGAGCTAAATTGTAACGTAATTATTGTTAAATAATTAACAGCCTTTTGTTAAATATTTCGTGTTTTTTTCTGAAGATCGTTTCTCTCAATGCATCATCATTAGTCATCAGGAAGTGATGGAATTGTAGCTCCCATTTCTGTCAGTATAACTCTTTATCCCTAACCATTTATATATAACAATTAGTCATTTTTACCTTTTGTGAAAGTCTCACTAACTCATAATTTATACGAACATTTCCAACACAAAGTTTAAAAAACTTGGTGCCATTAGTCCTCACAAATTTCAAGGTGTATCTGTCCATGGTGCTGAAACAGTCCTTAGACGCTCCGGCACTCCTGTTAACTGTAGATGTATGTTTCTCCTCAGTATGTGTCTGAATTTTATTAGGTTAATGATTACGAAATGTGCATACAATGGAGACATTACATATTGTTAGTGAATGATTCAGTGTTGTATTGAGACTCTTTATTCGAATTTTTCTGTGCCAAGTAGTTAATAGTTTATCAAATACCTACTTCCTTAATATGACTTCTGTTAGAAAGATACTTTAAGGTAAACAGCTGCTGCATCCCCAAAGCTGGACCAATAACATGTTATTTAAATGTGTCTTTTCGAGAGTGAAATGTTTCCCCTAAATACAGAGTTAATCTGAGCGTGTGTGAATATTATAGAGATGTGGTTTTAGACATTGTGAAATATATTTGATTAATACTAGTGTGTAGATGAAATGTGACTCATGATGTCGCTGTTGGCCGACAGAAAACAGGCTCTCACCACTCCACCCACTACTACTACAAAGATATCAGCTGCGTTTTTCCGGACAAACGCTGTCATTTCCGACCATTTAGTGACGTCTATATTGCTGTGAAGAGTTCGATTGTTATATTTTATTTTTCTCGTCCTGTCACATACAAGTTATTCAAGCTGTGAACGTATTTTGAGTCAGGATGGGAGACAAAGGATTCTCACCGCTTCGTCTGATCCTCTGCGTCGCCTCCTTTATTGTAACGCTGCACCTCGTTAATGGAGACCTGAGTTATTCTTTTCCAGAAGAGATGAAACAGGAATCTATCATTGGAAATATAGCAAAGGATCTCGGTCTTGATCTCAGGACATTATCTTCACGAAATCCCCGGATCGATTTTGAGGAAACTCGTAAGCGTTACTGCGACATTAATCTGAACACTGGAGATTTGATCACATCGGAGAGAATTGACAGAGAAAGCCTTTGTGGAAAGAAACCATCGTGTGTTGTGAAAGTAGATCTGGTGTTAGAAAATCCTTTAGAGCTTCACAGACTCAGTCTTCATATTCAAGATGTAAACGACAACTCTCCAAAATTCAAGAAAAATTTGATTGAAATGGAAATAAGGGAGTCAGCTGAAAAGGGTAACCGCTTCTCTATAGAGGAGGCCCATGACGCAGATATAGGTCAAAATGCTGTTCAAAGGTACAACCTTCAAAAGAACGACAACTTTATTCTCGCAGTTGACAGCAACAGAGTTGAATTAGTGCTGGAGAATAAACTGGATCGAGAGAAACAAAGAGAGATTAATTTGCTCCTCACAGCTCTAGATGGCGGCTCTCCTCAGAGATCAGGTACTGTAGTCATACACGTCACTGTACTGGATGCTAATGATAATGTACCAGTGTTCAGCCAGGCCGTCTATAAAGCCAGTCTGCCTGAAAACTCTCCTCCAGACACCATAGTGGTTCATGTTAGTGCTACAGACGCAGATGAGGGAGTGAATGGAGATGTGACGTATGAGTTCGGTCACGTGTCTGATGAAGATGCAAATGTTTTCTCAATTAATCCAAAAACTGGAGTAATTAGAGTAACTGGTAAGATTGACTTTGAGGAAAGCAGTTCTTTTGAAATGAGGGTTCAAGCTACAGATGGTTTAGGGTTAACTTCTTACGCCAAAGTTATAATAGATGTTACCGACATAAATGATAATGCACCAGTCATAAACCTGAAATCACTAAATAATCCTATACCTGAGAACGTGTCACCTGGTACAGAGGTGGGCATCATTAACGTGCAGGATAGAGACTCTGAGAATAATCGACAGGTCCGCTGTTCTATTCAGCAAAACGTCCCTTTTAAGTTGGTTCCTTCTATTAAAAACTATTATTCTCTGGTGACCACAGGACAACTGGACCGTGAACTAGTGTCTGATTACAACATTACAATCACTGCCACTGACGAGGGCTCTCCACCTCTGTCCTCCTCTAAAACTGTTCACTTATCTGTAGCAGACATCAACGACAACCCACCTGTGTTTGAGGAACAGTCCTACAGCGCATATGTGACTGAAAATAACAAACCTGGCTCCACTTTATGTTCCGTTACTGCTCGAGACCCCGACTGGAGGCAAAACGGTACAGTGATTTATTCTGTGTTACCCGGTGAGGTGAACGGTGCCCCGGTGTCCTCCTATGTATCTGTTAACGGAGACACGGGGGTGATCCACGCTGTGAGGTCGTTTGATTATGAACAGCTGAGGAGTTTTAAAGTCCACGTGATGGCCAGAGACAACGGTTCTCCTCCGCTCAGCAGCAACGTGACCGTCAGTGTGTTCATATCGGATGTGAATGACAACTCTCCTCAGATCCTGTACCCCGCCCCGGAGGGCAGCTCGTTCATGACCGAACTGGTCCCCAAAGCTGCACACGGAGGCTCTGTGGTGTCCAAAGTGATAGCGGTGGACGCGGACTCCGGACAGAACGCCTGGCTGTCCTATCATATAGTCAAATCCACTGATCCGGGACTTTTCACTATTGGTGTCCACAGCGGAGAGATCAGGACCCAGCGGGACATTTCTGAATCTGACAGCATGAAACAGAACCTTATTGTGTCAGTGAAAGATAACGGACAGCCCTCTCTCTCTGCCACCTGTTCCATGTATTTACTTATTTCTGATAACTTGGCTGAGGTGCCAGAACTGAAGGATATTTCTTATGATGAGAAGAATTCCAAACTGACCTCTTATCTGATCATCGCTCTGGTGTGTGTGTCCACCTTTTTTCTGACCTTCATCATCATCATCCTGGGTGTGAGGTTTTGTCGCAGGAGAAAGCCCAGACTGTTGTTTGATGGAGCAGTCGCCATCCCCGGCGCTTATCTCCCTCCTAATTACGCAGATGTTGACGGCACAGGAACTTTACGCAGCGCTTACAATTATGACGCATACCTGACAACAGGATCTAGAACCAGTGACTTTAAGTTTGTGACATCTTACAATGACAACACACTGCCTGCTGACCAGACTCTGAGGAAAAGCCCAACAGACTTTGCTGATCCATTCGAAGATTTAGAGACGTCTGTAGAGGTAGGAACCATTCATAGTACTTCACTGGTCACACCCAGTATTTTTTAGGTATTGAATCCTTTTACTTAGAGTTTTTTTGCAGAATGTGTTTACTGTTAATTGACTGAGTAGTCATTGAAGCAAACTATTATCTCAACGGTGAGTCTTTTGCTTTGTTTTTGTAAAATGCATCACTAATTGTTTGAATACTTGTTGGCTTTTCCTACAACACCAAGATACTCCTCTATTTTGTCTATTTATCGAATGTTTTCAATTTTTTTTAATCACCCCTATTGTGAATGTATTATATTCAATGTTACAGCAGCTTGGTATATTTTATCTATTCTAAAATAGAGAGATCAAAATTTATGCTCGGTTCATTGACAATATATGTTCTTAAAAAACTATTCCTGTTCGTTGGTTTTATAAAGTTTCTATTCACGGATTATCTTAACTGACACTATACTGATATTTTGTACCCGAAAGATGTGATTTTGAGCGAAATTGTAAAGTTCTTATTGTTAAACAAGCCTTTTGTGAAGGCTTTCGTGAGTTTTTATGTTCTTCTTTAGATCGTTTCTTTTAATTCTCTGTCATCATTAGTCAGCAGGAAGTGATGGAATTGTAGCTCCTGTTTCTGAGTCAGTATAACTTTTTGTGGTCCATGGTGCTGAAACGCAGAAGTTGGTCAAGCTGGAAACGTAATTTGAGTCATGATGGGAGACAAAAGGATTTACATCACTTCGTCGGATTTTCTGCGTCGTTTCCTTTATTGTAACGCTCCACCTTTCCGAGTCAGTGTAAACTTTTATCAAAACGATTTATTTATGACTATTAGTTATTCTTATCTGTTGTGAAAGTGCAAACAGAAAGTTAACAACGTTTTTGTCACTAGTCTTCACAAATTTAAAGGTGTATCTGTCCATGGTGCTGAAACAGTCCTGAGACGCTCCGGCACACCTGTTAACTAAATGTCTGTTTTTCCACAGTATGCTGTCTGAATTTTATTAGAGTAATGATTATTTAATGTGCAAACAATGTGAACTCGTGAAATGGTGTTAGTGAATGCTTCCGTGTTGTATTCAGACTTCATTTCATCGTTTTTCTGTCCCTAATAGATAATAGTTCATCTAATACCTACCTCCTGATTTCTATTTGACAGCACTTTAAAGTAAACAACAGTTTCTTCACTAAAGCTGCAGTAACAAGTCCATTAATGAGTTTTTTTTCGAGGATGAAATGTTTACCGTACATATAGATTTAATTTGAACGTGTGTGGGTATTATAGAGATGTGGTTTTGGACGTTGTGAAATATGTTTTATTACATACTAGTGTGTGGATAAAAAAATGCTCATGATGTCGCTGTTGGCCGACAGAAAACAGGCTGTCACCACTCCACCCACTACTACTACAAAGATATCAGCTGCAGATTTTGCGGAGAAGCGGTGGCATTTCCGACCATATTTGTCGTCTGCATTGATGTAGAATTTTGGGTAATTATTTATTTTCTGGTCCTGCAACGCATAAATTGTTCAAGCTGTGAACGTATTTTGAGTCAGGATGGGAGACAAAGGATTTACATCGCCTCATCTGATCCTCTGCGTCTTCTCCTTTATTGTAACGCTGCACCTCGTTAATGGAGACCTGAGTTATTCTTTTCCAGAAGAGATGAAACGGGATTCTATCATTGGAAATATAGCCAAGGACCTCGGTCTTGATCTGAGGACATTGTCTTTACGAAATCCCCGGATCGATTTTGAGGAAACTCGTAAGCGTTACTGCGACATTAATCTGAACACTGGAGATTTGATCGCATCGGAGAGAATTGACAGAGAAAGCCTTTGTGGAAAGAAACCATCGTGTGTTGTGAAAGTAGATCTGGTGTTAGAAAATCCTTTAGAGCTTCACAGACTCAGTCTTCATATTCAAGATGTAAACGACAACTCTCCAAAATTTAGAGAAAATCTAATTGAAATGGAAATAAGGGAGTCAGCTGAAAAGGGTAACCGCTTCTCTATCGATGAGGCCCATGACGCAGATATAGGTCAAAATGCTGTTCAAAGGTACAACCTTCAAAAGAACGACAACTTTATTCTCGCTGTTGACAGCAACAGGGTTGAATTAGTGTTGGAGAATAAACTGGATCGAGAGAAACAAAGAGAGATTAATTTGCTCCTCACTGCTCTAGATGGCGGCTCTCCTCAGAGATCAGGTACTGTAGTCATACACGTCACTGTACTGGATGCTAATGATAATGTACCAGTGTTCAGCCAGGCCGTCTATAAAGCCAGTCTGCCTGAAAACTCTCCTTTAGATACTGTCGTGGTTCATGTTAGTGCTACAGACGCAGATGAGGGAGTGAATGGAGATGTGACGTATCATTTCGGTCACGTGTCTGATGAAGATGTAAATGTTTTCTCAATTGATCCTAAGACTGGAGTAATTAGAGTAACTGGTGAGATTGACTTTGAGGAAAGCAGTTCTTTTGAAATGAGAGTTCAAGCTAAAGATGGTTTAGGGTTGACTTCTTATGCCAAAGTTATAATAGATGTTACCGACATAAATGACAATGCACCAGTAATAAACCTGAAATCACTGACCAATCCTATACCTGAGAACGTGTCACCTGGTACAGAGGTGGGCATCATTAACGTGCAGGATAGAGACTCTGAGAATAATCGACAGGTCCGCTGTTCTATTCAGCAAAACGTCCCTTTTAAGTTGGTTCCTTCTATTAAAAACTATTATTCTCTGGTGACCACAGGACAACTGGACCGTGAACTAGTGTCTGATTACAACATTACAATCACTGCCACTGACGAGGGCTCTCCACCTCTGTCCTCCTCTAAAACTGTTCACTTATCTGTAGCAGACATCAACGACAACCCACCTGTGTTTGAGGAACAGTCCTACAGCGCATATGTGACTGAAAATAACAAACCTGGCTCCACTTTATGTTCCGTTACTGCTCGAGACCCCGACTGGAGACAAAACGGTACAGTGATTTATTCTGTGTTACCCGGTGAGGTGAACGGTGCCCCGGTGTCCTCCTATGTATCTGTTAACGGAGACACGGGGGTGATCCACGCTGTGAGGTCGTTTGATTATGAACAGCTGAGGAGTTTTAAAGTCCACGTGATGGCCAGAGACAACGGTTCTCCTCCGCTCAGCAGCAACGTGACCGTCAGTGTGTTCATATCGGATGTGAATGACAACTCTCCTCAGATCCTGTACCCCGCCCCGGAGGGCAGCTCGTTCATGACCGAGCTGGTCCCCAAAGCTGCACACGGAGGCTCTGTGGTGTCCAAAGTGATAGCGGTGGACGCGGACTCCGGACAGAACGCCTGGCTGTCCTATCATATACTCAAATCCACTGATCCGGGACTTTTCACTATTGGTGTCCACAGCGGAGAGATCAGGACCCAGCGGGACATTTCCGAATCTGACAGCATGAAACAGAACCTTATTGTGTCAGTGAAAGATAACGGACAGCCCTCTCTCTCTGCCACCTGTTCCATGTATTTACTTATTTCTGATAACTTGGCTGAGGTGCCAGAACTGAAGGATATTTCTTATGATGAGAAGAATTCCAAACTGACCTCTTATCTGATCATCGCTCTGGTTTGTGTGTCTACCTTTTTTCTGACCTTCATCATCATCATCCTGGGTGTGAGGTTTTGTCGCAGGAGAAAGCCCAGACTGTTGTTTGATGGAGCAGTCGCCATCCCCGGCGCTTATCTCCCTCCTAATTACGCAGATGTTGACGGCACAGGAACTTTACGCAGCGCTTACAATTATGACGCATACCTGACAACAGGATCTAGAACCAGTGACTTTAAGTTTGTTACATCTTACAATGACAACACACTGCCTGCTGAGCAGACTCTGAGGAAAAGCCCAACAGACTTTGCTGATCCATTCGAAGATTTAGAGACGTCTGTAGAGGTAGGAACCATTCATCGTACTTCACTGGTCACACAGTATTTTTTTTACGTATTGAATCCTTTTACTTAGAGTTTTTTTGCAGAATGTGTTTACTGTTAATTGACTGAGTAGTCATTGAAGCAAACTATTAGCTCAACGGTGAGTCTTTTGCTTTGTTTTTGTAAAAGGCATCACTAATTGTTTGAATACTTGTTGGCTTTTCCTTCAACACCAAGATACTCCTCAATTTTGTCTATTTATCTAATGTTTTCAATTTTTTTTAATCACCCCTATTGTGAATGTATTACATTCAATGTTACAGCAGCTTCGTATATTTTATCTATTCTAAAACAGAGAGATCAAAATTTAGGCTCGGTTCATTGACAACATATGTTCTTAAAAACTATTCCTGTTCGTTGGTTTTATAAAGTTTATATTCTTGGATTATCTTAACTGAAACTATACTGATATCTTTTACCCGAAAGATGTGATTTTGAGCGAAATTGTAAAGTACTTATTGTTAAACAAGCCTTTTATGTTCTTCTGTAGATCATTTCTTTTAATTCTCCGTCATTATTAGTCAGCAGGAAGTGATGGAATTGTAGCTCCTGTTTCTGAGTCAGTATAACTTTTTGTGGTCCATGGTGCTGAAACGCAGAAGTTGGTCAAGCTGTGAACGTAATTTGAGTCATGATGGGAGACAAAAGGATTTACATCACTTCGTCGGATTCTCTGCGTCGTTTCCTTTATTGTAACGCTCCAACTTTCTGAGTCAGTATAAACTTTTATGCCAAATTATTTATTTATGACAATTAATTATTCTTATCTGTTGTGAACGTGCAAACTGAAAGTTAACAACGTTTTTGTCATTAGTCCTCACAAATTTAAAGGTGTATCTGTCCATGGTGCTGAAACAGTCCTTAGACGCTCCGGCACACCTGTTAACTAAATGTCTGTTTTTCCACAGTATGCTGTTTGAATTTTATTAGAGTAATGATTATTTAATGTGCAATCAATGTAAATTCGTGAAATGGTGTTAGTGAATGCCTCCGTGTTGTATTCAGACTTCATTTCATCGTTTTTCTGTCCCTAATAGATAATAGTTCATCTAATACCTACCTCCTGATTTCTATATGACAGCACTTTAAAGTAAACAACAGTTTCTTCACTAAAGCTGCAGTAACAAGTCCATTAATGAGTTTTTTTCGAGGATGAAATGTTTACCGTACATATAGATTTAATTTGAACGTGTGTGGGTATTATAGAGATGTGGTTTTGGACGTTGTGAAATATGTTTTATTACATACTAGTGTGTGGATAAAAAAATGCTCATGATGTCGCTGTTGGCCGACAGAAAACAGGCTGTCACCACTCCACCCACTACTACTACAAAGATATCAGCTGCAGATTTTGCGGAGAAGCGGTGGCATTTCCGACCATATTTGTCGTCTGCATTGATGTAGAATTTTGGGTAATTATTTATTTTCTGGTCCTGCAACGCATAAATTGTTCAAGCTGTGAACGTATTTTGAGTCAGGATGGGAGACAAAGGATTTACATCGCCTCATCTGATCCTCTGCGTCGCCTCCTTTATTGTAACGCTGCACCTCGTTAATGGAGACCTGAGTTATTCTTTTCCGGAAGAGATGAAACGGGATTCTATCATTGGAAATATAGCCAAGGACCTCGGTCTTGATCTGAGGACATTGTCTTCACGAAATCCCCGGATCGATTTTGAAGAAACTCGTAAGCGTTACTGCGACATTAATCTGAACACTGGAGATTTGATCACATCGGAGAGAATTGACAGAGAAAGCCTTTGTGGAAAGAAACCATCGTGTGTTGTGAAAGTAGATCTGGTGTTAGAAAATCCTTTGGAGCTTCACAGACTCAGTCTTCATATTCAAGATGTAAACGACAACTCTCCAAAATTTAGAGAAAATCTGATTGAAATGGAAATAAGCGAGTCAGCGGATAAGGGTAACCGCTTCTCTATAGAGGAGGCCCATGACGCAGATATAGGTCAAAATGCTGTTCAAAGGTACAACCTTCAAAAGAACGACAACTTTATTCTCGCAGTTGACAGCAACAGGGTTGAATTAGTGTTGGAGAATCCACTTGATCGAGAGAAACAAAGAGAGATTAATTTGCTCCTCACTGCTCTAGATGGCGGCTCTCCTCAGAGATCAGGTACTGTAGTCATACACGTCACTGTACTGGATGCTAATGATAATGTACCAGTGTTCAGCCAGGCCGTCTATAAAGCCAGTCTGCCTGAAAACTCTCCTTTAGATACTGTCGTGGTTCATGTTAGTGCTACAGACGCAGATGAGGGAGTGAATGGAGATGTGACGTATCATTTCGGTCACGTGTCTGATGAAGATGTAAATGTTTTCTCAATTAATCCTAAAACAGGAGTAATTAGAGTAACTGGTGAGATTGACTTTGAGGAAAGCAGTTCTTTTGAAATGAGAGTTCAAGCTAAAGATGGTTTAGGGTTAACTTCTTACGCCAAAGTTATAATAGATGTTACCGACATAAATGATAATGCACCAGTCATAAACCTGAAATCACTGACCAATCCCATACCTGAGAACGTGTCACCTGGTACAGAGGTGGGCATCATTAACGTGCAGGATAGAGACTCTGAGAATAATCGACAGGTCCGCTGTTCTATTCAGCAAAACGTTCCTTTTAAGTTGGTTCCTTCTATTAAAAACTATTATTCTCTGGTGACCACAGGACAACTGGACCGTGAACTAGTGTCTGATTACAACATTACAATCACTGCCACTGACGAGGGCTCTCCACCTCTGTCCTCCTCTAAAACTGTTCACTTATCTGTAGCAGACATCAACGACAACCCACCTGTGTTTGAGGAACAGTCCTACAGCGCATATGTGACTGAAAATAACAAACCTGGCTCCACTTTATGTTCCGTTACTGCTCGAGACCCCGACTGGAGACAGAACGGTACAGTGATTTATTCTGTGTTACCCGGTGAGGTGAACGGTGCCCCGGTGTCCTCCTATGTATCTGTTAACGGAGACACGGGGGTGATCCACGCTGTGAGGTCGTTTGATTATGAACAGCTGAGGAGTTTTAAAGTCCACGTGATGGCCAGAGACAACGGTTCTCCTCCGCTCAGCAGCAACGTGACCGTCAGTGTGTTCATATCAGATGTGAATGACAACTCTCCTCAGATCCTGTACCCCGCCCCGGAGGGCAGCTCGTTCATGACCGAGCTGGTCCCCAAAGCTGCACACGGAGGCTCTGTGGTGTCCAAAGTGATAGCGGTGGACGCGGACTCCGGACAGAACGCCTGGCTGTCCTATCATATAGTCAAATCCACTGATCCGGGACTTTTCACTATTGGTGTCCACAGCGGAGAGATCAGGACCCAGCGGGACATTTCCGAATCTGACAGCATGAAACAGAACCTTATTGTGTCAGTGAAAGATAACGGACAGCCCTCTCTCTCTGCCACCTGTTCCATGTATTTACTTATTTCTGATAACTTGGCTGAGGTGCCAGAACTGAAGGATATTTCTTATGATGAGAAGAATTCCAAACTGACCTCTTATCTGATCATCGCTCTGGTTTGTGTGTCCACCTTTTTTCTGACCTTCATCATCATCATCCTGGGTGTGAGGTTTTGTCGCAGGAGAAAGCCCAGACTGTTGTGTGATGGAGCAGTCGCCATCCCCGGCGCTTATCTCCCTCCTAATTACGCAGATGTTGACGGCACAGGAACTTTACGCAGCGCTTACAATTATGACGCATACCTGACAACAGGATCTAGAACAAGTGACTTTAAGTTTGTGACATCTTACAATGACAACACACTGCCTGCTGACCAGACTCTGAGGAAAAGCCCAACAGACTTTGTTGATCCATTTGAAGATTTAGAGACGTCTGTAGAGGTAGGAACCATTCAAAATACTTCACTGGTCACACAGTAATTTATGTTTATGTATCGAATCCATTTTTCTGAGTTTTGCTGCAGCTTTAGTTTATTGTTGAATTGGTTTTGTATTGATGACTGTTCGCATAATGGAGTGCTGTTGTTTTTTCATTGGTCACCACTTTCATTTTAAATAGCATCACCAAATGTTTAATTTATATTTGCTATTTTCCCCTAGAAACATCTGACTCCATAGTTTTATGCACTTTATAACCCTTTTCAAATCATCAATTATCATTTTGAATAGCTCGCTTGGCCAAACACAACTTTAATTGTTGTATTAGTTGTTGTTTTCCCCTTGGTTTAGTATTAGGTTTTTGGGCATTATTCCTTTCCAAAATATTGTCTAAAAAATATTTCAGTTCCTTGGTTTGATAAAGCTGCTTTTCATGGATTGTCTTTTATTTGATCTTTTCCAGCCGAATTCCTGGACCTCGTGAGATATTTCATAGTTGGTAGTATTTTCAACAGCACATTGTGGTTATGAGTGAAACTGCAACAGTCATTTTATTCGCTTAAACGAATGTTTTATGTTGTGTGAATTATTTTTTTCAGTCATCATCATTAGCACCCATTTCTGATTCAGTCTAACTGTTGGCTCCTAACGATTTAGTTTTAAGAATTCACCTGTTTTACCTCATGCGATTTCATTGAAGTAGACAAACACAGGCAAAGCCATTATATGTTCAATAAACGTTTACTGTACACCCTGCAACATTGGAGGTGTATCTGTCCATGGTGCTGAATCAGTCCTCAGCCGCTCTCTCACAACTGGATATGTCTGTTCCTCCCAAGCCATGCTGTTTGAATTTCAATAATGGTCATTCAATGTACCTGTAAATTACCTTTATTCAAACGTGTCAGTGAATCCTTCAGTGTTGTTTTCAAAGTTGAGCTGGTCTTTTCTTTGGCCTATATAGATAATAGTTTATTATATGCATCATTCTGTATTTAATTAGCTACACAACATTTAACCAACATTTTCAATCATATCTCATTGAACTGGAATGTACTGGGTGAACAACACGCACATCTCCAAGCCGAACTAATTACAAGTGAAATGTGTGTTAATGTTTTTTTCGACATTTATAACTCCGCATACACAGTACGTGTGTGGATACTATAGTGATGTGGTTTGAGACATTGCGAAGAATATTTTTTTTTTATCACATGATACGGTGAACATGAAAATTGACTCAAGATGTCGCTGTTGGCCAACAGAAAATAGACTCTCACTTCTCCACCCACTGCTGTATCATCTGATTTCCAGACAAACGGTGGGATTTCCGACTATATTTTTATCGCGTACGTGTTGTGGAGTGTTGGATTATAAGGGTTTGTTTGGACAGCTTTTATTTTTCTCGGCCTGCAACATATAAGTTATTCAAGCTGTGCACGTCTTTTGAGTCAGGATGGGAGACAAAGGATTCTCACGGCTTCGTCTGATCCTCTGCGTCGCCTCCTTTATTGTAACGCTCCACCTCGTTAATGGAGACCTGAGTTATTCTTTTCCAGAAGAGATGAAACGGGAGTCTATCATTGGAAATATAGCAAAGGACCTCGGTCTTGATCTGAGGACCTTATCTTCACGAAAGGCCCGTGTTAATTTAGAGGGAACTCGTAAGCGTTACTGCGACATTAATCTGAACACTGGAGATTTGATCACATCGGAGAGAATTGACAGAGAAAGCCTTTGTGGAAAGAAACCATCGTGTGTTGTGAAAGTAGATCTGGTGTTAGAAAATCCTTTAGAGCTTCACAGACTCAGTCTTCATATTCAAGATGTAAACGACAACTCTCCAAAATTCAGAGAAAATCTTATTGAAATGGAAATAAGGGAGTCAGCTGAAAAGGGTAACCGCTTCTCTATCGATGAGGCCCATGACGCAGATATAGGTCAAAATGCTGTGCAAAGGTACAACCTTCAAAAGAACGACAACTTTATTCTTGCTGTTGACAGCAACAGGGTTGAATTAGTGCTGGAGAATAAATTGGATCGAGAGAAACAAAGAGAGATTAATTTGCTCCTCACAGCTCTAGATGGCGGCTCTCCTCAGAGATCAGGTACTGTAGTCATACACGTCACTGTACTGGATGCTAATGATAATGTACCAGTGTTCAGCCAGGCCGTCTATAAAGCCAGTCTGCCTGAAAACTCTCCTCTAAATACTGTCGTGGTTCATGTTAGTGCTACAGACGCAGATGAAGGAGTGAATGGAGATGTGACGTATCATTTCGGTCATGTGTCTGATGAAGATGTAAATGTTTTCTCAATTGATCCTAAAACTGGAGTAATTAGAGTAACTGGTGAGATTGACTTTGAGGAAAGAAGTTCTTTTGAAATGAGAGTTCAAGCCAAAGATGGTTTAGGGTTAACTTCGTATGCCAAAGTTATAATAGATGTTACCGACATAAATGATAATGTTCCAATGATATATATGAATTCACTGACCAATCCTATACCTGAGAACGTGTCACCTGGTACAGAGGTGGGCATCATTAACGTGCAGGATAGAGACTCTGAGAATAATCGACAGGTCCGCTGTTCTATTCAGCAAAACATCCCTTTTAAGTTGGTTCCTTCTATTAAAAACTATTATTCTCTGGTGACCACAGGACAACTGGACCGTGAACTAGTGTCTGATTACAACATTACAATCACTGCCACTGACGAGGGCTCTCCACCTCTGTCCTCCTCTAAAACTGTTCACTTATCTGTAGCAGACATCAACGACAACCCACCTGTGTTTGAGGAACAGTCCTACAGCGCATATGTGACTGAAAATAACAAACCTGGCTCCACTTTATGTTCCGTTACTGCTCGAGACCCCGACTGGAGACAAAACGGTACAGTGATTTATTCTGTGTTACCCGGTGAGGTGAACGGTGCCCCGGTGTCCTCCTATGTATCTGTTAACGGAGACACGGGGGTGATCCACGCTGTGAGGCCGTTTGATTATGAACAGCTGAGGAGTTTTAAAGTCCACGTGATGGCCAGAGACAACGGTTCTCCTCCGCTCAGCAGCAACGTGACCGTCAGTGTGTTCATATCGGATGTGAATGACAACTCTCCTCAGATCCTGTACCCCGCCCCGGAGGGCAGCTCGTTCATGACCGAGCTGGTCCCCAAAGCTGCACACGGAGGCTCTGTGGTGTCCAAAGTGATAGCGGTGGACGCGGACTCCGGACAGAACGCCTGGCTGTCCTATCATATAGTCAAATCCACTGATCCGGGACTTTTCACTATTGGTGTCCACAGCGGAGAGATCAGGACCCAGCGGGACATTTCTGAATCTGACAGCATGAAACAGAACCTTATTGTGTCAGTGAAAGATAACGGACAGCCCTCTCTCTCTGCCACCTGTTCCATGTATTTACTTATTTCTGATAACTTGGCTGAGGTGCCAGAACTGAAGGATATTTCTTATGATGAGAAGAATTCCAAACTGACCTCTTATCTGATCATCGCTCTGGTGTGTGTGTCCACCTTTTTTCTGACCTTCATCATCATCATCCTGGGTGTGAGGTTTTGTCGCAGGAGAAAGCCCAGACTGTTGTTTGATGGAGCAGTCGCCATCCCCGGCGCTTATCTCCCTCCTAATTACGCAGATGTTGACGGCACAGGAACTTTACGCAGCGCTTACAATTATGACGCATACCTGACAACAGGATCTAGAACCAGTGACTTTAAGTTTGTGACATCTTACAATGACAACACACTGCCTGCTGACCAGACTCTGAGGAAAAGCCCAGCAGATTTCGATTATGTGTTTGGCCAACCAGATGAGTCTCCAGAGGTAGGATATCTCTGTGTCTAACATTTGATATTGATTGTGAATGTGTAAGCGTTTCGCCATTCACAAAAAAATTATCTGTATATAAACTTAATATTATGCGATGGGTTATTTATGCCATGAAAAGTCCTGCCTATTGTTTGCTGTCCGTCTTTGGTATAACCTTCCAAGTTTATAACCATGACCAATGAATCACTATGTTGTTTCCTTTCGTAGCTCTTCAACAATGCAAGGGGCAGGGCGCAAAATTAATTCCTGCCACAGCCAAATCTTAGTATAATGTGCATATAACTGACAGATTTTCTCCACTCATAAACCAAAAACAATGGTGATTTAAGGAGTGGCAATTGAAAGTTGAATATATGGCCCGGGGAAACACAAAACTTTTGCACCCTGTGGGACTGATTTAAATTTTCCTTCACATTTTGTCCAGTGTTCGATTTTGAGTCCATACAGTTTCTTCATGGTGTACGTATATCATGCAAAAATACAATTTCTGGAACACGAATATAGTCATTTGCCTGTTTAAAAAAGAAAAAAAGGCTGTTCATCGGGGTTAATTTTCTTGTGTTTGTGTGTTTTAACATTACTATTGTTGGATTTTTGATAGCCTTTATAACTCGGACCCTACACGGTTATATAGTCGTTCAAGTCCTAGAAACAACGTTAACATATAACTTGATATTTAGCCTTTTATTGTTCAACTCATTTGGCCGGATTCTTACTATATGACGCCTCACATCCTTTTACTTACTTATACATGAATAAAGGTTAATGACATCAGTTTGGCAATCGATTAACTGCGTTTATCATCATGTTTTGTTCATGGCGTTATGTTTCTTTCCTTTCATCTTGTCTAAATTTGAATTCGGTGCTTAGCTGCTTTTGAGAATCACAAGCTGACCAAACATGTGTTTAAAGCGCACAGGAACTGTTAAACCATGCGTGATATTACATTTCAAAAGACTGTCAAAAATATTTGGATTTTCAGCTTTGGCGGTGTTTTAGTTTTTCTTAGTTGATGAAAAAAATAAGTTTGTCTAATAAATAAGCAGAATACTGAGCTTGTTGTTGTGGCCTACAGACATTGCCTTCCACATAGTCCTCTTTGATTTTAAGATACCTTCTTAACCACCGGATAATTCACGATCCAATTAAATGGCTGTATCAAATAATGAATACATGTGAGTAAAATACAGGCATTCTCTGCGGCCTGTGATATTTAGAAATGGAGCACGTTTTTGCCATCTTCAGTTTAAAAAAGTTGTAATACACCCCTTAAGATCACAGTTGTTTTTTGGATTTATTATTTTGTCCGTCTTATTAAAGCTGTGATTGAAAATAATAAATGAGAACACTCTTCAGATCTACTTCTCGCCATTCAAGCGCTGTCCGTGGTGCTGAAAGTGTTGTCTGTATAAACACGTTAAACAAACCTAAAGCATCCCCTTAAAAATCATTCAACTTTGCGTCCTAACATGATTTAGGCCTGTCGCATTGGATTGTTGATCATGGCACCAACTGAGGATTTTTATCCTTGCAGACGTTTATATGTAATATTACAAATAAACTCGCGGCGTCGCTGCTTACTCGCAGATATGAGCCGGTTTATTTCTCCACCTACTGCAAACGAGTCATTCTAACATTAAAACCAGAGCTGCCATTGTTGCAGCAGCGGTGTATCGTAATTTTACGACAACGCTTTAATTTCATCAGCGACAAATTGCGTCCATATCTTCTTTCGGGAATAACAATGGACCATAACGGGAAATTAATCATGATTTTAGTCTGCGGCTTTGCATTCATCGTCCACATCACCACTGCAGACCTCAGCTATTCTGTTCCGGAGGAGATGAGACCCGGATCCATTGTTGGAAATATTGCCAAGGACCTCGGTTTGGAAGTAGGGAAATTGTCCACTCGTAAAGCCCGTATTGATACTGAGGAGAGCAATCAACACTACTGTGATATTGATCTCAATACGGGAAATTTTGTCATCAGAGAAAGGATTGACAGAGAGGAGCTGTGTGGGGAGAAAATTTCCTGTTTACTTAGATATGAATTAGTCCTGGAGAGTCCTTTGGAGCTGCACCGCATTTTACTGCTCATCCAGGATGTAAACGATAATTCGCCCATTTTTCCAAAGGATGCGATAAAGTTGGAAATTCGCGAATCGGCCAATAAAGGAGCTCGATATCGTGTTAACCAAGCACATGACGATGACATCGGGCAATATTCAGTAAAACAATACAACTTAGAAAAAAATGATCATTTTGTTTTATCTGTCCGAGAGGATGCTGATGGATCTAAGAACGTCGAGTTGGTGTTAGACAAAGAGCTGGACCGTGAAACAGAGCACGATATAAATTTACTGTTGACTGCTGTTGATGGTGGCAATCCACAAAGATCAGGAAATGTAAATATAATCGTGACTGTCCTGGATGCTAATGACAACGCTCCAGTGTTCGACCAAGCCCTTTACAAAGCCATTATACCTGAAAATTCTCCCATTGATACCGTAGTCGTCACAGTAAGTGCTACGGATGCAGACGAGGGAGTCAACGGGGAGGTGACGTATGATTTTAGCCGAATTTCAGAGAGGGCAAAAAAGGTTTTCTCACTCAACAGTAAATCTGGGGAAATAAAAGTCATCGGGCCTCTTGACTTTGAGAGTAACTCTAAATTTGAAATGCGCATTAATGCCAAAGATGGTTATGGACTTTCATCCGATTCCAAAGTAATGATTGATATAACTGATGTGAACGACAACGCTCCACTAATATATATGAAATCACTGACCAATCCTATACCTGAGAACGTGTCACCTGGTACAGAGGTGGGCATCATTAACGTGCAGGATAGAGACTCTGAGAATAATCGACAGGTCCGCTGTTCTATTCAGCAAAACGCCCCTTTTAAGTTGGTTCCTTCTATTAAAAACTATTATTCTCTGGTGACCACAGGACAACTGGACCGTGAACTAGTGTCTGATTACAACATTACAATCACTGCCACTGACGAGGGCTCTCCACCTCTGTCCTCCTCTAAAACTGTTCACTTATCTGTAGCAGACATCAACGACAACCCACCTGTGTTTGAGGAACAGTCCTACAGCGCATATGTGACTGAAAATAACAAACCTGGCTCCACTTTATGTTCCGTTACTGGTCGAGACCCCGACTGGAGACAAAACGGTACAGTGATTTATTCTGTGTTACCCGGTGAGGTGAACGGTGCCCCGGTGTCCTCCTATGTATCTGTTAACGGAGACACGGGGGTGATCCACGCTGTAAGGTCGTTTGATTATGAACAGCTGAGGAGTTTTAAAGTCCACGTGATGGCCAGAGACAACGGTTCTCCTCCGCTCAGCAGCAACGTGACCATCAGTGTGTTCATATCGGATGTGAATGACAACTCTCCTCAGATCCTGTACCCCGCCCCGGAGGGCAGCTCGTTCATGACCGAGCTGGTCCCCAAAGCTGCACACGGAGGCTCTGTGGTGTCCAAAGTGATAGCGGTGGACGCGGACTCCGGACAGAACGCCTGGCTGTCCTATCATATAGTCAAATCCACTGATCCGGGACTTTTCACGATTGGTGTCCACAGCGGAGAGATCAGGACCCAGCGGGACATTTCTGAATCTGACAGCATGAAACAGAACCTTATTGTGTCAGTGAAAGATAACGGACAGCCCTCTCTCTCTGCCACCTGTTCCATGTATTTACTTATTTCTGATAACTTGGCTGAGGTGCCAGAACTGAAGGATATTTCTTATGATGAGAAGAATTCCAAACTAACCTCTTATCTTATCATCGCTCTGGTTTGTGTGTCCACCTTTTTTCTGACCTTCATCATCATCATCCTGGGTGTGAGGTTTTGTCGCAGGAGAAAGCCCAGACTGTTGTTTGATGGAGCAGTCGCCATCCCCGGCGCTTATCTCCCTCCTAATTACGCAGATGTTGACGGCACAGGAACTTTACGCAGCGCTTACAATTATGACGCATACCTGACAACAGGGTCTAGAACCAGTGACTTTAAGTTTGTGACATCTTACAATGACAACACACTGCCTGCTGACCAGACTCTGAGGAAAAGCCCAACAGACTTCCTTGATGCTTTTGCTGACTCTGATCGTTCTCCTGAGGTAAGAATTCCAGAGTAACAGGTTCAGTTTGTGCTCAATACGGACTTCAGATGTTAAATTTAACTGTGACTCAAATGCATAGGCTTTATTCCATTGACTAACATAACGCTTCAACCATATAACACTTACTCGGTGTCACATCATTCATTATAGCACTATTTTTATTGCCGAAGATGTGTATTGAATGTTAAGCACAAGCTGTCTTCCCCCCAGAGTATAGAGCTTCAACGATTTGAATATACTGAAGATGGAAAACAAGAGCAGAAACACCGTTGAGTATAATGCTGTCCAATAAGCGCACACAAATACATCATCGTTCAAATATGCACGAACTTTCAAATCTTCACATTTAGTAATAGTGGCTAACTGTTTCTGGAGATGTACGTGAACCCAGTTTTGATGTAGATGACCCTGTACAGACCTGGTAATAGCCATAACAAAGCTCCCACTGCGCTACACATAGAGTAAGATTCTGCTTTTACTCTGGTAAAATAAAGTTGTTTCAGACATCAGCAATTCACTTGATATCAGACAACTGAACTCCGCCATATTAGTATGTTCTAGCAACTTTTGTCAGTATAATGTGCTCAGCTTCCTTTTATACGTGCCTTGCGACCAACAACAGTTTGCCATGGGACCTTCAGTGTAATTAGGCCTACACTATCTTTGAGTCACTTTATTTGGAGTTTCATTTGACTTATGAGACAGTAAACTTTTGTGTGCCACTACTTAAACTTCTTTTAAAAAGTGACAGTTTTTCTCCAAGTGTTTTTAAGCAGAGACGTTTACGGTCCTCCTTTTGTTAGCAGAGAAACTCTGTCCATGGTCCTGAAACAAGGAAGTTTCAGCGCCAAGACGCGAGGCAGTCAAGATGCATGTTTTCTTTTTCTGCTCCCAACATGAATTTAGTTTTTGCACGCATATGAAACGAAAGCGTAATGACAACCAGAAGAAAATAATGGTAATATTTTACATGTTAATCTTGCATTCGTGAAGTTCAATGTAAGTTTTTCATTCAATGCAAAACGCCTGCAGCTGGTATTACATGGTTAAACAAACGGCACCGAACTAGGCTACAAACTGTTTGATCTTAGCAGAAATCATAATGATATTGTCCCTTTCTTTTTTAATATTGTATATATCTTCATCCTTCTACTGTGTCACCTTCTGCTCTCAATGCTGTATGGAAATACCATGAAATTTTATCAAATGCTCTATCTCAAACGAACACACTGTGTCGCTGTCTAACAGTTAACAAGAAAATATTCCAATACTGTGCAGGACAGCGTCTCCACCCATTGTTCCTACGCTTTGTGATTCCATTATCTTGAGGCTGTGGAACGAGCTGTGGGATCGTGTTGCTGATTTCTGTCTTTGGGTTTGGTTAATTTAGTCTTTCTCATGCGTATTTACGAGTTGGATTGACTATCTTTATATATTCTCTCCTTGTTGCGGATATTTGTTTTTGTTTTGAGTCATGGAACATAAAGGATTATCAATGGTTGGCTTTGAGACCAGCTTTATCGTCTGTCTACTCCTCATGCAATCCGTATGCGCCGAGCTGAGCTATTCTATCCCAGAGGAGACGAAAACAGGAACAGTCATTGGAAATATAGCCAAAGATCTGGGTCTGGATGTTACTGCCCTGTCAACTCGCAAGGCCCGCATTGATTCAGAAGGAAATAACGAGCGGTGTTGTGTTATCAGTTCGAAAACCGGGGATTTGAGTGTTGCAGAGCGGCTTGACAGAGAGAGTCTTTGTGGCACGAAACCATCTTGCATTTTAGGCCTGGAGCTCGTCCTGGAGAATCCGCTGGAATTACATCGTATAAATCTACACGTCCAAGATATAAACGACAACTCGCCTCAATTCAAAAGAGATTTAATTACAATGGAAATAAGAGAATCGGCAGAAAAGGGCACTCGTTTCTTAATTGAGGAGGCGCATGACGCGGATATTGGTCAAAATGCTGTTCAGAGGTACAGCCTGCAAGAGAATGAGCATTTTATTCTGATGATTGATGCTAATAGAGTTGAACTTGCTCTAGATAATAAACTTGATAGAGAGACACAACAAGAGATTATTTTGGCTTTAACAGCTGTTGATGGTGGCTCTCCTCAGAGATCAGCTACTGTAATGATACATATCACTGTACTGGATGCTAATGATAACGCCCCAGTGTTCAGCCAGGCCGTTTATAAAGCCAGTCTGCCTGAAAACTCTCCTCTTGACACTGTCGTGGTTACAGTAAGTGCTACCGATGCAGATGATGGGGTGAACGGTGATGTGACTTATGACTTTGGTCATGTTTCAGAGACAGATGAAAAGTTGTTTTCTATGGACAGGAAAACCGGAGAAATAAGAGTCATCGGTACCACGGACTTTGAGAAGAAGAATTCATTTGAACTTCGAGTAATGGCAAAAGATGGACTAGGATTAAGTTCTTACGCCAAAGTTTACATAGACCTAACTGATGTGAATGATAACGCACCTATAATATATTTAAAATCTGTGACCAATCCTATACCTGAGAACGTATCACCTGGTACAGAGGTGGGCATCATTAACGTGCAGGATAAAGACTCTGAGAATAATCGACAGGTCCACTGTTCTATTCAGCAAAACGTCCCTTTTAAGTTGGTTCCTTCTATTAAAAACTATTATTCTCTGGTGACCACAGGACAACTGGACCGTGAACTAGTGTCTGATTACAACATTACAATCACTGCCACTGACGAGGGCTCTCCACCTCTGTCCTCCTCTAAAACTGTTCACTTATCTGTAGCAGACATCAACGACAACCCACCTGTGTTTGAGGAACAGTCCTACAGCGCATATGTGACTGAAAATAACAAACCTGGCTCCACTTTATGTTCCGTTACTGCTCGAGACCCCGACTGGAGACAAAACGGTACAGTGATTTATTCTGTGTTACCCGGTGAGGTGAACGGTGCCCCGGTGTCCTCCTATGTATCTGTTAACGGAGACACGGGGGTGATCCACGCTGTGAGGTCGTTTGATTATGAACAGCTGAGGAGTTTTAAAGTCCAAGTGATGGCCAGAGACAACGGTTCTCCTCCGCTCAGCAGCAACGTGACCGTCAGTGTGTTCATATCAGATGTGAATGACAACTCTCCTCAGATCCTGTACCCCGCCCCGGAGGGCAGCTCGTTCATGACCGAGCTGGTCCCCAAAGCTGCACACGGAGGCTCTGTGGTGTCCAAAGTGATAGCGGTGGACGCGGACTCCGGACAGAACGCCTGGCTGTCCTATCATATAGTCAAATCCACTGATCCGGGACTTTTCACTATTGGTGTCCACAGCGGAGAGATCAGAACCCAGCGGGACATTTCTGAATCTGACAGCATGAAACAGAACCTTATTGTGTCAGTGAAAGATAACGGACAGCCCTCTCTCTCTGCCACCTGTTCCATGTATTTACTTATTTCTGATAACTTGGCTGAGGTGCCAGAACTGAAGGATATTTCTTATGATGAGAAGAATTCCAAACTGACCTCTTATCTGATCATCGCTCTGGTGTGTGTGTCCACCTTTTTTCTGACCTTCATCATCATCATCCTGGGTGTGAGGTTTTGTCGCAGGAGAAAGCCCAGACTGTTGTTTGATGGAGCAGTCGCCATCCCCGGCGCTTATCTCCCTCCTAATTACGCAGATGTTGACGGAACAGGAACTTTACGCAGCGCTTACAATTATGACGCATACCTGACAACAGGATCTAGAACCAGTGACTTTAAGTTTGTGACATCTTACAATGACAACACACTGCCTGCTGACCAGACTCTGAGGAAAAGTCCAACAGACTTTGCTGATGTGTTTGGAGACTGTGGTGACTCTCCTGAGGTAGGAACAAGTCTGTTTGGGTTTTTTTTTGCATCATATGGATAAAGCCAAGTATCCCTCTATTCATCATAATTTCTTTTGTAATTATGTCTTCTTTTTTGTCTGCCAACGAATATCCTTTACAGTCTAATGTACTTTTTGAGTTTAGCTTCCCATTTTACGTTACGAAAAAGTGCAGCATTTGCTAACGCGTTTTGGACGTCACACGATTCGCTGGAAGCAGGCCTCGTTTGAATATAACATTAATTTGCAAACACTGTCCACTGTGCTAAAAAAATATTTTTTTCTAACATGTTTTTGTTTTTCTCATAATTACATCTATCAAAATGTATAAGGAAGCATTAATGCTTTACTATGATCAATAATCGTCTAAGACATTCTCGGATTGGCTAATGCTGTTTTAATTCAAACCACCATAAATGATAGAATTTACTTAAAGCAATTTAGGTCTCTGCATAATATAGTTTAGTTTCATGAGCTGTCGCTGTCCATGGCCCTTAAGTAGATGACCCAAAATATTTTCTCACTACTGATCTCTTTCAGACTCTTAATGAATCAGACTTTGGTTGTGCAGCTGAAGAAAATACATGTTAAACTTTGTTTTGTTTATCTTATATGTGAGTTTAGTTGGCTTTGCACTATCGTAAAACAAAATATCATCTTCAAGTAGATTTATGACAACAGTCGTCATTTGCATGTACACATGTACTTGAACACTAGAGCCGTCTTGATTTGCAGTCGGAACCAAGTCGTAAATTTTTTCCTCTCTTCCAATTAGTATTTATATTTTGTCATTACAAAGTGCTGATTTAGATTTTTTTAGCCTACCGTTTTTCCACTCTTCTTGTATTCATTTTTGAATTATTTGAAGTTGTTATTTATTTGAAATAAATTTTGTTCAACCACATATATGTAAAAAAATTCTACAACTCCACCTTATTTATTGCATGAAAACATTAAATGGGCACAATTGCTGCTTAATTAACTGAAGGTGCCTAAATTTAGTTTTGAGTCGAAAAATATTTGACCTTCTGTTGAAGCAGTTCACACAATATTTCATAGCTTGTAATATTTATTTTTTGTAGTTAATAAAGTTTGAGATGAATAAAAGGGTATATAAAACAATAATGATAACACACCTTGCAGTTTAAACAATTAGAAACATCTAAATTTTCTCATGAATGAAAGTTTTTTAAGTATCAAATCAGATAAATTATGAAAAGCAACAAGGACAAAAACATTATATCAGTATGACAGAGTCAATGAACAATATCCACACATTTTAATTTGTGTTGTCCCCATGACTTTGTCTGTGTGTGTGTGTTTTGCACATAGGGTGCTTACTGGTCTCAATCATAGTTTGTGTGCGTGACATCTTCAAACATTGGTTCACCATCAAATATTGTAGCAGCAAAGTTGGCGTCACTCAAATCTTTTTATATGATGTGTCTTTTTATTCAACACGTTGCTACACAAATATGATTAAGAACTCAAATGCTAATAATACCCTTAACATTCAACCAGTGAGTTGCCATACATTTACTGGCCATATAAAAATATCAATCAGAAAATGGAAGTAAAAATGATTTATGCGCATAGCTATACAAAGCACCAGTGAAATGTCCGTATGGATATCCGTCCATCCATCTATCTACTGTACTTTGTAATCTTTCAGACATGCTCTAAGTGTCGCTGTCTACCAATGGAAAAGTGAAATAGGTTGCATATTAAGCCATCAAGCGTCTCCACCCACAGTTTCCCTGCTCATTGTTTGGCAGTATAGCATTTGTCTTCAGTCGCACAGAAACGTCCACATTCCTGTGTGTTTTTGAGGAATACTGAACACGCTATTATAATTTTTGATTCAGTTCATCGCGAGGCATGGCAAATAACAGATTCCACGTGAACCTTTCCTGCTTGCTTTTGCTTTCTGGGTTACAGCTGTCTTGTTGCGATGTGAGCTATTCTTTTCCAGAGGAATCGAAACCCGGATCCGTGATCGGAAATATAGCCAAGGATCTTGGGCTTCAAGTAAGCAGACTTTCACCTCGAAAGGCTCGCATTGTCCTAGAAGGAAATCGGAAACGTTATTGTGAGATAAAGCTTGATTCCGGAGAACTCATCGTTGCTGATCGGATTGACCGGGAGGAGCTTTGTGGAGCGAAGATTTCATGCATTTTGAAATGTGAATTGGTGCTCGAGGATCCACTCGAATCGCACCGGATATCTTTGCAAATTCAGGATGTAAATGACAATCCACCAGTTTTCGTTAAGGATGCTGTTAAACTGGATATAAGGGAATCAGCTCCCAAAGGCTCTCGATATAGAATAAATGCGGCACGTGATGCAGACGTAGCACAAAACGCTGTGCAGAACTACATTTTACAAGAAAACAAATATTTTACTCTAAATGTGCTAACTAATTCTGTTGGTACAAAATACAGCGAGATAATATTAGATAGAGAATTAGATCGTGAAGAACAACAAGAGGTGAGGTTATTGTTGACAGCCGTCGATGGTGGTAACCCACAAAGATCAGGTACCGCAGTCATACAAATCACTGTACTGGATGCCAATGATAACGCCCCAGTCTTCAGCCAGGCTGTTTATGAGGCTACTCTACCTGAAAATTCGCCTGCAGAGACTGTAGTCGTGACAGTAAGTGCTACTGATGCAGATGAAGGCATAAACGGCAAGATAACCTATGAATTCAGTGGAATAAGTGATAGAGCAAAAGAAATATTTTCATTAAATGAATATACTGGAGAAATTATAGTAACAAACAATGTTGACTATGAAGACGAAACTAAATTCGAAATGTTAATTGAGGCAAAAGATGGCTATGGTCTTTCCTCGGAAACAAAGCTAGTAATAGATATAACTGACGTGAATGACAATGCCCCAGTGATACATATTAGTTCATTAGCTAATCCAATGCCTGAGAACGTGTCACCTGGTACAGAGGTGGGCATCATAAATGTGCAGGATAGAGACTCTGAGAATAATCGGCAGGTCCGCTGTTCTATTCAGCAACACGTCCCTTTTAAGTTGGTTCCTTCTATTAAAAACTATTATTCTCTGGTGACCACAGGACAACTGGACCGTGAACTAGTGTCTGATTACAACATTACAATCACTGCCACTGACGAGGGCTCTCCACCTCTGTCCTCCTCTAAAACTGTTCACTTATCTGTAGCAGACATCAACGACAACCCACCTGTGTTTGAGGAACAGTCCTACAGCGCATATGTGACTGAAAATAACAAACCTGGCTCCACATTATGTTCCATTACTGCTCGAGACCCCGACTGGAGACAAAACGGTACAGTGATTTATTCTGTGTTACCCGGTGAGGTGAACGGTGCCCCGGTGTCCTCCTATGTATCTGTTAACGGAGACACGGGGGTGATCCACGCTGTAAGGTCGTTTGATTATGAACAGCTGAGGAGTTTTAAAGTCCACGTGATGGCCAGAGACAACGGTTCACCTCCGCTCAGCAGCAACGTGACCGTCAGTGTGTTCATATCGGATGTGAATGACAACTCTCCTCAGATCCTGTACCCCGCCCCGGAGGGCAGCTCGTTCATGACCGAGCTGGTCCCCAAAGCTGCACACGGAGGCTCTGTGGTGTCCAAAGTGATAGCGGTGGACGCGGACTCCGGACAGAACGCCTGGCTGTCCTATCATATAGTCAAATCCACTGATCCGGGACTTTTCACTATTGGTGTCCACAGCGGAGAGATCAGGACCCAGCGGGACATTTCTGAATCTGACAGCATGAAACAGAACCTTATTGTGTCAGTGAAAGATAACGGACAGCCCTCTCTCTCTGCCACCTGTTCCATGTATTTACTTATTTCTGATAACTTGGCTGAGGTGCCAGAACTGAAGGATATATCTTATGATGAGAAGAATTCCAAACTGACCTCTTATCTGATCATCGCTCTGGTTTGTGTGTCCACCTTTTTTCTGACCTTCATCATCATCATCCTGGGTGTGAGGTTTTGTCGCAGGAGAAAGCCCAGACTGTTGTTTGATGGAGCAGTCGCCATCCCCGGCGCTTATCTCCCTCCTAATTACGCAGATGTTGACGGCACAGGAACTTTACGCAGCGCTTACAATTATGACGCATACCTGACAACAGGATCTAGAACCAGTGACTTTAAGTTTGTGACATCTTACAATGACAACACACTTCCTGCTGACCAGACTCTGAGGAAAAGCCCATCAGACTTCGCTGATGTGTTTCAAGATTCTCTAGATCCTCTGGAGGTAAGGACATGTACCTGTTTTAAGTGGGGTCAAATCTCTTAATTTGTTTGTTTGTTTTTTTTACACCCAGCGTTGGTCACTGTATGGATTATTACTTATTTTGTATTGAGTATACTTGTTGAAGTAGCCTTAAGCATCATGACATTTCAGTGCTATGCCCAGTTGGACTTTTTTTTTTTTTAGCCTTACTTTCTATGTAAATATATAAGTTATAATTTGTTATTTTTCTTAAACAAACTGACACACCAGAAATCTTCATCACAAAACCTGAAACTCGCCCTTTTCTTTCAAACTGCCTTTTTAACCATTTCCTTATATGTGAATTTTAGAGATCTTTCAGAAAATATCCGAAAAATTCAATATTTTGTTCCAAACACTTGCAGTCCCATAGTTTAGAAGAACATGCGTCTGTAATCATCAAAATGAGTACGATGTTTTCGCAATATTGTATATCAACGTCAGCTGCTTCCCGCTTACTTATGTTGTTCATCGGATCATCACAATTATGTCATATGCACCCAACAAATACAATATTGGGCTGACGTTGAGTTTTGCTACTGTAACATGTATAAATACAAAGCGTTAATTAATATAAGGAAGTCAGTGCTCATAACTTTTCTTGGGGATAAGTATTTTACTCGAAAACCATATTCATCCATTCAGCCTTGCACAGAGTGCTTGGAGAAAGTTCAGATAAATTTGTCTTTGCAAACTTATGTGGTTTGTCATAAATACAGTATATGCCCTGATCCTTGAGCGCTTTACATCATAGGCTACTGTCCATTGTACTGAAACCAAGCCAACCCTTCACAGATTAACGCTCTCGTCACTGCTGTGCAGTAAAAGTACTTTTACGGAGCTTAATACACACATACATTAGCAACATGCAACTCCCCTTTTTATTTCATTGCTCATTTTTGATATGGGGATCTGACTGCAGCCATTTTTTGCTTTTTGTATTTTTCCATCAGAGTTCTCAGTGGCCTAATTAGTGTTTTGGATCAGACTACTTTTGATTAAAGTCTTTTGTAATACCTTCAAAAGACTCACAGTGTCGCTGTCCACTATAGTTTTGATAAATGGAGCTACCTTATGTTATCCAACATTCACGCTTGCACATTTCCCGACCCCGATAGATTGTCCGTTACAGCAGCGGTGTCGCACCAATTACAATCACAGGAGTGCTTGATGTTCGAGGAAGATTGCGGTTGGTTGGTCACATTTTAGTTTTTTTTCTAAAAGCCTGCGTTGTTGTGGACTTGGCACTGGTTTGCAAGAAGATGGGACACAAAGGATTTTCAGCGTTCGGCCTGGCCACCTCCTTCGGAATATGTCTTCTGGCGCTGCAAACCGTCTGTGGAGATGTGGCTTACTCTGTTCCAGAGGAGATGAAACGCGGCACAGTTATTGGAAATATAGCTAAAGATATAGGGATTGATTTGGACAAACTTGGTGCACGGAAGGCTCGGATTGATGCAGATGGAAACAGCAAACGGTACTGTGACGTTAATCTGAGCACTGGAGATGTTATTGTTACCGATAGGATTGACAGAGAGGGCCTATGTGGCAAAAAGGCATCTTGCGTTTTAAAACAGGAACTTGTGTTAGAGAACCCTTTAGAGTTGCACCGTATTAGTATCCACGTTCAAGATATCAACGACAATTCACCACAATTTAAGAAGAATACTATAAAATTTGAAATACGTGAATCGGCCTCTGTTGGAAGTCGCTACCGTCTAGATGAGGCACATGATGCAGACATCGGACAAAATGCTATCCAGGGCTATAGTATCGAATCAAACGAAAACTTCAGATTAAATGTAATTGCAAAGAGCGGAGGAGGAAAATACAGCGAGTTAGTTTTAGAGAAGGAAATCGATAGAGAACAACACCAGGAGCTAACGATTGTGCTTGTGGCAACAGATGGGGGCGCACCTCAAAGATCAGGAACTGCAGTCATTCACGTCACTGTACTGGATGCTAATGATAACGCACCAGTGTTCAGTCAGCCTGTTTATAAAGCCAGTCTGCCTGAAAACTCTCCTTTAGATACTGTAGTTGTCAGAGTGAGCGCTACTGATGTAGACGAAGGAATTAATGGAGAGGTGACGTATGAATTTGATCACATTTCAGATGAAAGTAATAACGTATTTTCCCTTGATGAGACGACTGGTGAAGTGAAAGTAAGTGGATCAATAGATTATGAGGAGTTATCTACCTATGAAATACAAATTACAGCGAAAGATGGTCTTGGATTAGTGTCATCCTCTACATTAATGATTGATATCACAGATGAGAATGACAACGCCCCTCTTACATCCATTAAATCTCTCTCTAATCCCATACCTGAGAACGTGTCACCTGGTACAGAGGTGGGCATCATTAACGTGCAGGATAGAGACTCTGAGAATAACGGGCAGGTCCGCTGTTCTATTCAGCAAAACGTCCCTTTTAAGTTGGTTCCTTCTATTAAAAACTATTATTCTCTGGTGACCACAGGACAACTGGACCGTGAACTACTGTCTGATTACAATATTACAATCACTGCCACTGACGAGGGCTCTCCACCTCTGTCCTCCTCTAAAACTGTTCACTTATCTGTAGCAGACATCAACGACAACCCACCTGTGTTTGAGGAACAGTCCTACAGCGCATATGTGACTGAAAATAACAAACCTGGCTCCACTTTATGTTCCGTTACTGCTCGAGACCCCGACTGGAGACAAAACGGTACAGTGATTTATTCTGTGTTACCCGGTGAGGTGAACGGTGCCCCGGTGTCCTCCTATGTATCTGTTAACGGAGACACGGGGGTGATCCACGCTGTGAGGTCGTTTGATTATGAACAGCTGAGGAGTTTTAAAGTCCACGTGATGGCCAGAGACAACGGTTCTCCTCCGCTCAGCAGCAACGTGACCGTCAGTGTGTTCATATCAGATGTGAATGACAACTCTCCTCAGATCCTGTACCCCGCCCCGGAGGGCAGCTCGTTCATGACCGAACTGGTCCCCAAAGCTGCACACGGAGGCTCTGTGGTGTCCAAAGTGATAGCGGTGGACGCGGACTCCGGACAGAACGCCTGGCTGTCCTATCATATAGTCAAATCCACTGATCCGGGACTTTTCACTATTGGTGTCCACAGCGGAGAGATCAGGACCCAGCGGGACATTTCTGAATCTGACAGCATGAAACAGAACCTTATTGTGTCAGTGAAAGATAACGGACAGCCCTCTCTCTCTGCCACCTGTTCCATGTATTTACTTATTTCTGATAACTTGGCTGAGGTGCCAGAACTGAAGGATATTTCTTATGATGAGAAGAATTCCAAACTGACCTCTTATCTGATCATCGCTCTGGTTTGTGTGTCCACCTTTTTTCTGACCTTCATCATCATCATCCTGGGTGTGAGGTTTTGTCACAGGAGAAAGCCCAGACTGTTGTTTGATGGAGCAGTCGCCATCCCCGGCGCTTATCTCCCTCCTAATTACGCAGATGTTGACGGCACAGGAACTTTACGCAGCGCTTACAATTATGACGCATACCTGACAACAGGATCTAGAACCAGTGACTTTAAGTTTGTGACATCTTACAATGATAACACACTGCCTGCTGACCAGACTCTGAGGAAAAGCCCAACAGACTTTGCTGATGTGTTTGGAGACTGTGATGACTCTCCTGAGGTAGGATACAGTATCACTCGTTTGTTGCACTTGAGTAATTCAGCCAACATCCTTTTAGTCATAAAAGTTTCTGTTTTCATCCCTTGTCGTTTTAAATGTGTGTGTTATGCAATATGCGTTTCGATTTGTGTTATGGGTTTTACGTTAGATGTTACTAAGAGCTTTAGAGCAGTTATTAGTTTCACTTGTTTCTAAATTAACACATCGCGTCATAGAACTTTTAAATCGTGTTGTCATTTGACGAGAGGCTGCTGATTATTTTTCTTGTATCTTTTTCGTTAAACATTACATGTGTGATCAAATCATCAGAATCTCTGCCTCTGTATGTGGAGTCGACCGACAGCTCATGTTGTCTCTGTCCTTGGTGCTGAACTATACTCTTGCTTTTGTGATATAATGACAGGAGCATCGTCCCTCTGTTTTCTTTTCTCTAACCTTTCAAGATGGGGTTGAGGGGTCTAAGTATAAGTATTTTTCAGTCAGGGAGTGACATTTAAATTTAATACACGCATTTCCTTAATTAATTATTGTCATTATTTTCACTTTTATTCAAATTTGTGTTATAAATCACACAGTAAAGTAAGTGTCAGGAACCCTTTTTTTTCTCCCCTTGCAACAATTGAGACATTCAGTCGCTCACTGTGGGTTTTTTTCTTTTCTATACATTATATATCTGTTAATAAGATATCGTTTCGTAATCAATGTTGTTTTTGGAGGATGCTGGAGGCTTACATATTATTGGAAACTATTTAATTCTATCGTGAGCAAGAGAGACAGATTACTTTTTAGACAAACTGTGGAGTCTGTATTGAACCAATGGACATGAGTTTAGTTACATGTTAAACATTTGGTTCTCACCCCACTTCATACGGTTACACCTCATTACCCTCCATCACCTATGTTTGAATGATGTCATAGTTTAACACAAAATGTTTCCAAACTCAGAAGTCATGATGCTACACCAGTATGCCATCTGCTTAGGAGATTTTCATCAACTAGTCTACACAGCAATGTTTTACATAATGGAAATGTCCATATAATACATAGTGACAGCCTATATTGAGTGTGACAATGGATTACTTTATATTATTTGTTGTGGTCTATTTAACAAGTTAAAATAAATATGTTTTTATTTCCTTCAGCTAGTAAAGTCATCCCTGAACTTAAATTGTAGTTCTAATATTTGATAGTGGTATTTTTACTGAGCATTACAAATGATTAATTCAAGTTCAACTGCCATCAATCGTCATTTTTCCTACTTCGCAAATGAAAAATAGAATATGTATTTTTAATATGTAAGTACTTATGAACAAAAGCCTATTTCCCTTGCAAAAATGTCGTGGGTCTCTGTCTTCATGTTTCACTTTTATTAACTCCTCTGTCACGTATTTGTCTCTGGGCCCATGATGATGAGTTTAGTCATGCTTGTCTCTCATATGTAAGTCTGATGAAGACATGATTGATAGTGAGTGCTTGTGCATGTCATTGCTTCTTGAATTTACTCTTCTTTAGTTTGACACAATTTTCTCTTTCAGTCTTGTCATGCAGTTAATCAGGGTCTGTGAGCACAGTTTTTGAACTTGAGTGCTTTTTTTTTTCTTCTTCTATTTTTTGGAATAATCACTCCACTGTTGTTTGCAGTAAACTTCATACTGTATATTAAGAGTTGATTTGCTGTAGACAACTTATGAGGAATGCATTATAATTTTCAGTAGAAATAATATTGATGTCTCTAGATGTGAATCTTTCACACCAGTCACAACAGTTTAATGGTTAATAATAGTAGTAAAAAACGATATTACACAATCTATTTGCTAGTTTAGTTGTAATCAACACATAATGAGTCACAAATAATAGGTTTTACTTTGACAGAGCCATTTAAATTGTCAACAGTGTTTTACTTTGCTGTGCTATAACTGAATGAAACTCTTGGTGTCACTGTGCACCAACAAAGGCCGACAGTGTCCGCTGCTTCATGCAGCTTCATGCATCCTTTTCCGCCATTGCAAAGCGCTATTGTGGTGCACTGTGTCCGTCGATCAAGGACCGCACAAAAGAACTACATTTAGAGGATTTTCAGATAAATAATTAGAATCAGAAACACAACTGCGCTTGATCACTTTAAAAAAAACTGTCCGAGGAACGATGGACGTCTGGTCGATCATGGGAAATACAGTACAGAGAGGATTTTCTATGGATAGCTGTTGTGTTTTTTTCCTTTTCATCAGCCTGCGTTTCGCGTATGGAGATGTGAGCTACTCTGTTGCAGAGGAGATGAAACGTGGGTCTGTGATTGGAAATATAGGCAAAGATCTCGGCCTCGGGATTGCCACACTTTCCTCACGTAAAGCTCGCATTGACACGGACACTAATGACAAGAGGTATTGTGATATTAATCTGAGCTCCGGAGATTTGATTGTCACTGACAGGATCGACAGAGAAGCTCTTTGTGGTAAGAAGGCGACTTGCGTTTTAAAAGAGGAGCTCGTGTTGGAAAACCCTTTAGAGCTTCATCGCGTCAGCATTCACGTCCAAGATATAAACGACAACGCCCCACAGTTTAGTGAGGACTTGATTTCATTTGAAATAAGAGAATCAGCCGTCAAAGGAACTAGATTCTTACTCACTGAAGCCCATGATGCAGATATTGGTACAAACACTGTACAGCGCTACAATTTACAAAGTAATGAGCACTTCACAATTAATTTAGCTACAGAGGGCAGCGGACGGGAACATTCCGAGTTGGTTTTGGTAAAAGAATTAGACCGAGAGCAAGAGAAGGACCTGAAATTACTGCTTACAGCTCTAGATGGTGGCTCTCCTCCGAGATCAGGCACTGCAGTCATACACGTCACTGTACTGGATGCTAATGATAATGTACCAGTGTTCAGCCAGGCCGTCTATAAAGCCAGTCTGCCTGAAAATGCGCCTTTAAACGCAGTCGTTGTTACAGTGAGCGCCACTGATGCAGACGATGGCTCCAATGGTGACATTACATACAATTTTGATCATGTAGCTCATGATCATGTCTCTTTATTCTCTCTTGACCATAAGACGGGAGAGATAAGAGTTATCGGCCATATCGATTATGAGAGTGAGACCTCCATTGAACTGCGAGTAAGGGCAAAAGATGGACCAGGTCTTACCTCCTACTGTACAGTAATGATAGATATAACGGATATCAATGACAACCCACCTGCTATTAGTTTAAAATCAGTGACCAATCCCATACCTGAGAACGTGTCACCTGGTACAGAGGTGGGCATCATTAACGTGCAGGATAGAGACTCTGAGAATAATCGACAGGTCCGCTGTTCTATTCAGCAAAACGTCCCTTTTAAGTTGGTTCCTTCTATTAAAAACTATTATTCTCTGGTGACCACAGGACAACTGGACCGTGAACTAGTGTCTGATTACAACATTACAATCACTGCCACTGACGAGGGCTCTCCACCTCTGTCCTCCTCTAAAACTGTTCACTTATCTGTAGCAGACATCAACGACAACCCACCTGTGTTTGAGGAACAGTCCTACAGCGCATATGTGACTGAAAATAACAAACCTGGCTCCACTTTATGTTCCGTTACTGCTCGAGACCCCGACTGGAGACAAAACGGTACAGTGATTTATTCTGTATTACCCGGTGAGGTGAACGGTGCCCCGGTGTCCTCCTATGTATCTGTTAACGGAGACACGGGGGTGATCCACGCTGTGAGGTCGTTTGATTATGAACAGCTGAGGAGTTTTAAAGTCCACGTGATGGCCAGAGACAACGGTTCTCCTCCGCTCAGCAGCAACGTGACCGTCAGTGTGTTCATATCAGATGTGAATGACAACTCTCCTCAGATCCTGTACCCCGCCCCGGAGGGCAGCTCGTTCATGACCGAGCTGGTCCCCAAAGCTGCACACGGAGGCTCTGTGGTGTCCAAAGTGATAGCGGTGGACGCGGACTCCGGACAGAACGCCTGGCTGTCCTATCATATAGTCAAATCCACTGATCCGGGACTTTTCACTATTGGTGTCCACAGCGGGGAGATCAGGACCCAGCGGGACATTTCTGAATCTGACAGCATGAAACAGAACCTTATTGTGTCAGTGAAAGATAACGGACAGCCCTCTCTCTCTGCCACCTGTTCCATGTATTTACTTATTTCTGATAACTTGGCTGAGGTGCCAGAACTGAAGGATATTTCTTATGATGAGAAGAATTCCAAACTGACCTCTTATCTGATCATCGCTCTGGTGTGTGTGTCCACCTTTTTTCTGACCTTCATCATCATCATCCTGGGTGTGAGGTTTTGTCGCAGGAGAAAGCCCAGACTGTTGTTTGATGGAGCAGTCGCCATCCCCGGCGCGTATCTCCCTCCTAATTACGCAGATGTTGACGGCACAGGAACTTTACGCAGCGCTTACAATTATGACGCATACCTGACAACAGGATCTAGAACCAGTGACTTTAAGTTTGTTACATCTTACAATGACAACACACTGCCTGCTGACCAGACTCTGAGGAAAAGCCCAACAGACTTTGCTGATGTGTTTGGAGATTGTGATGGTTCTCCTGAGGTAGGAACGTTTGAAACTGTGACGTATTCATGTTCCAGCTACATACACTTATAACTATTGTTTGGTTTTTATTTGTCTTTTTGAAACGCCGATCTCACGTAATGCGACACATTGTTTTCAGTTCAAGTTACTTTGTATAAATTTTACTTTAAAAGTAAATAAATTCAAGCATCGTTCTTAGTTTAACTTCTATATTCACACATTCAACATGCGTCCATAATTTAAATGACTGGTTTTCCTTAAGTTTTCGGCAAATATTCATGAATCATGCGGATATTGGAGAATAGACCATTGTTATTGTTATTATTTTTTTCATCTTTTAAGTTTTCTAATAGCTGTCTATTGTTTACCCAGCAACAGCACTCTGTCTGTGTTTTGTTAATAGAGTTGCAGGTTGTACTTTGTGTCTCTGTCCTTGGTGCTGAACAACCTTTCTTTTGTGACGTATTGCAGAAGCAACCTTTCTCTGTCTTTATGTTCTCTCCTTACAAACATCTTCGATTTCAGTTTGACTCTTTTTCTTTCATTTCACAGCTGCATTTTGTAGTTAACATTCGGATTCTCAGTTACATTTAGACTTTGCTAAAAATTACAAGGTAAAAAAAAAAAAAAGTTTTGCCGTTATTGGGAAACATGTCATAGTTGTGAGTGGATCCATTTAATATACTCCTCTTTCTTGTTGGTGACGTTTTATCTCATCAAGAAGTCTTGTTATCGATCCTTTATTTGAAAATCCAAAGTAAAGTTAAAGTCACACCACTTTATTCCAGCAGTGCAATATGAACTCCAAGCTTTTCCTCTAGAGGTGAAGTGTTGTGTTTGAATGAATCCTGTAAAGTTAATGCGATTTATTATGTGATTAAAGAAGTCTTTTGAGGAGGGGGGAGGCAGCTATTTGATTGTTACAAGACCAAATATTGACCATTATGTTTCATTTGGAGAGAAAGGAATAAAAAAAGAGAGAGAGGTTTCTAAGCGAACATTTTTTTTAAATAATTTAATGAGGAACACTATAATGGACATGATATGTGGTAAACCATTGTTTAACATTAAGATTATGTTATCGTTCTATTATAATGATCAAATCTTTTTTCTTTTTTTTGATTAGGAGGTGACATAATTTTGCTTGAAACTTTGACACACAAACAAGAAGCATTTCACTTTACTTGAAAGAAATAAAAGTTGATAGCCCTCCAGTGCATTATTTAAAACCTCATTATAATGTATTTTCATTTAGACATTTAGGCTAAAACTCCTAATAAGATTTGCACAACGTTTTTAAAACTGCTGTATTTCATTTTTACTGAGGGTGTCACTATAGACCAGCTAAGGAGTAAAATGTACAGCCATCTTTGCACACCACCCGTTATTTGTATCGACCACCCTTGTTTTCTGTAGCTTTCAACACCGGTGACTAAAGCTTTCAGGGCATACACTGACGGAATAACGTGTGTTTTATGTGTGGAAATACATTTTTTGAACTTGAGTAGGAGGCGTTTTGACTGAGAGCGATGTATAGACGGGGCGTTCTTCAAAGCTACGGCTTTGTCTTTTTCTTTGTTGTGGTGCATTACGCACACGGAGACCTGAGCTATGCTGTACAGGAGGAGCTCAAACGCGGATCTATTATTGGAAACATCGCCAAGGATCTCGGGCTGGAGGTAGGCAGACTGTCTGCTCGCAAAGCTCGTGTTGACATGGAAGGAAACGACAGACAATATTGCGGGATTAACCTTCGGAGCGGCGATTTAGTCGTTGCGGAAAGAATAGATAGAGAGGAGCACTGTGGAGAAAAGCCTTCCTGTATTCTTAAATTCGACCTGCTATTAGAGAACCCATTGGAGTTACACCGGTTGTCCCTGCAAGTGCAAGATGTAAACGACAATGCACCAAGTTTCCAGAAGGATATCATTAAACTCGATATTAGTGAGTCTGCTGACAAAGGAGCAAGGTACCGCATTAATGCAGCACATGATGCCGATATAGGGAAGAATTCAGTTGAAACCTATATTTTGGAAGAAAACCCACACTTTGTGTTCAGTATTCAGACGACAAATGCTGGCACCAAATATGGTGAGTTAGTTTTAGACAAGGAGTTAGACCGAGAGGAGCAGCAGGACATAAAATTACTGCTGACAGCTGTGGATGGTGGTTCACCTCAGAGATCCGGGACTGTAGTCATACACGTTATTGTACTCGATGCTAATGATAACGCGCCAGTGTTTACTGAGGCAGTATATACAGCCACGTTACAGGAAAACTCCCCGATAAATACCCCAGTTATTACAATAAGTGCCTCAGATGCAGATGAAGGTGTCAACGGAGAGGTTACATATGGCTTTAGCCGAATCTCTGATAAATCACAAAAGCTTTTTTCATTAGACAAGAAAACGGGAGAAATCACTGTAAGAGGTGGGATAGATTATGAAGAGGGACCTAATTATGAAATGTTTGTTGAAGCAAAAGATGGTTATGGTCTCTCTTCAGAAGCAAAGGTTATTATTGATATAACTGATGTGAATGACAACGCCCCGGTTATACATGTAAAATCACTGACCAATCCCATACCTGAGAACGTGTCACCTGGTACAGAGGTGGGCATCATTAACGTGCAGGATAGAGACTCTGAGAATAATCGACAGGTCCGCTGTTCTATTCAGCAAAACGTTCCTTTTAAGTTGGTTCCTTCTATTAAAAACTATTATTCCCTGGTGACCACAGGACAACTGGACCGTGAACTAGTGTCTGATTACAACATTACAATCACTGCCACTGACGAGGGCTCTCCACCTCTGTCCTCCTCTAAAACTGTTCACTTATCTGTAGCAGACATCAACGACAACCCACCTGTGTTTGAGGAACAGTCCTACAGCGCATATGTGACTGAAAATAACAAACCTGGCTCCACTTTATGTTCCGTTACTGCTCGAGACCCCGACTGGAGACAGAACGGTACAGTGATTTATTCTGTGTTACCCGGTGAGGTGAACGGTGCCCCGGTGTCCTCCTATGTATCTGTTAACGGAGACACAGGGGTGATCCACGCTGTGAGGTCGTTTGATTATGAACAGCTGAGGAGTTTTAAAGTCCACGTGATGGCCAGAGACAACGGTTCTCCTCCGCTCAGCAGCAACGTGACCGTCAGTGTGTTCATATCAGATGTGAATGACAACTCTCCTCAGATCCTGTACCCCGCCCCGGAGGGCAGCTCGTTCATGACCGAGCTGGTCCCCAAAGCTGCACACGGAGGCTCTGTGGTGTCCAAAGTGATAGCGGTGGACGCGGACTCCGGACAGAACGCCTGGCTGTCCTATCATATAGTCAAATCCACTGATCCGGGACTTTTCACTGTCGGTGTCCACAGCGGAGAGATCAGGACCCAGCGGGACATTTCTGAATCTGACAGCATGAAACAGAACCTTATTGTGTCAGTGAAAGATAACGGACAGCCCTCTCTCTCTGCCACCTGTTCCATGTATTTACTTATTTCTGATAACTTGGCTGAGGTGCCAGAACTGAAGGATATTTCTTATGATGAGAAGAATTCCAAACTGACCTCTTATCTGATCATCGCTCTGGTGTGTGTGTCCACCTTTTTTCTGACCTTCATCATCATCATCCTGGGTGTGAGGTTTTGTCGCAGGAGAAAGCCCAGACTGTTGTTTGATGGAGCAGTCGCCATCCCCGGCGCTTATCTCCCTCCTAATTACGCAGATGTTGACGGCACAGGAACTTTACGCAGCGCTTACAATTATGACGCATACCTGACAACAGGATCTAGAACCAGTGACTTTAAGTTCATCACATCTTACAATGACAACACACTGCCTGCTGACCAGACTCTGAGGAAAAGCCCAACAGACTTTGCTGATGTGTTTGGAGATTGTGATGGTTCTCCTGAGGTAGGAACGTTTGAAACTGTTACGTATTCATGTTCCAGCTACATACACTTAAAACTGTTGTTTGGTTTTTATTTGTCTTTTTGAAACGCCGATCTCACGTAATGCGACACATTGTTTTCAGTTCAAGTTACTTTGTATAAATTTTACTTTAAAAGTAAATAAATTCAAGCATCGTTCTTAGTTTAACTTCTATATTCACACATTCAACATGCGTCCATAATTTAAATGACTGGTTTTCCTTAAATTTTAGGCAAATATTCATGAGTCATGCGGACATTGGAGAATAGACCATTGTTATTGTTATTATTTTTTTCATCTTTTAAGTTTTCTAATAGCTGTCTATTGTTTACCCAGCAACAGCACTCTGTCTGTGTTTTGTTAATAGAGTTGCAGTTTCTACTTTGTGTCTCTGTCCTTGGTGCTGAACAACCTTTCTTTTGTGACGTATTGCAAAAGCAACCTTTCTCTGTCTTTATGTTCTCTCCTTACAAACATCTTCGATTTCAGTTTGACTCTTTTTTTAATTTTAAGGCTGCATTTTGTAGTTAACATTCGGATTCTCAATTACATTTAGACTTTGCTAAAAATTACAAAGTAAAAAAAAAAGAAGAAGTTTTGCCGTTATTGGGAAACAAGTCATAGTTGTGAGTGGATCCATTTAATATACTCCTCTTTCTTGTTGGTGACGTTTTATCTCATCAAGAAGTCTTGTTATCGATCCTTTATTTGAAAATCCAAAGTAAAGTCAAAGTCACACCATTTTATTCCAGCAGTGCAATATGAACTCCAAGCTTTTCCTCTAGAGGTGAAGTGTTGTGTTTGAATGAATCCTGTAAAGTTAATGCGATTTATTATGTGATTAAAGCAGTCTTTTGAGGAGGGGGGGAGGCAGCTATTTGATTGTTACAAGACAAAATATTGACCATTATGTTTCGTTGGGAGAGAGAGGAATATAAAAGAGAGAGAGGTTTCTAAGCAAACTTTTTTCTTAAATTAATTTAACGAGGAACACTATAATGGACATGATATGTGGTAAACCATTGTTTAACATTAGCATTATGTTATCTTTCTATTATAATGATCAAACTCCTTTTTTTTATTTGATTAGGAGGTGACATAATCTTGCTTGAAACTTTGAAAAACAAACATTAGCATTTCACTTTACTTGACAGAGATAAAAGTTGATAGCCCTCCAGTGCATTATTTAAAACGTCATTATAATGTATTTTCATTTATACATTTAGGCCAAAACTCCTAATAAGATTTGCATAACGTCTTTAAAACTGCTGTATTTCGTTTTTACTGAGGGTGTCACTATAGACCAGCTAAGGAGTAAAATGTACAGCCATCTTTGCACACCACCCGTTATTTGTATCGACCACCCTTGTTTTCTGTAGCTTTCAACACCGGTGACTAAAGCTTTCAGGGCATACACTGACGGAATAACGTGTGTTTTATGTGTGGAAATACATTTTTTGAACTTGAGTAGGAGGCGTTTTGACTGAGAGCGATGTATAGACGGGGCGTTCTTCAAAGCTACGGCTTTGTCTTTTTCTTTGTTGTGGTGCATTACGCACACGGAGACCTGAGCTATGCTGTACAGGAGGAGCTCAAACGCGGATCTATTATTGGAAACATCGCCAAGGATCTCGGGCTGGAGGTAGGCAGACTGTCTGCTCGCAAAGCTCGTGTTGACATGGAAGGAAACGACAGACAATATTGCGGGATTAACCTTCGGAGCGGCGATTTAGTAGTGGCGGAAAGAATAGACAGAGAGGAGCACTGTGGAGAAAAGCCTTCCTGTATTCTTAAATTCGACCTGCTATTAGAGAACCCATTGGAGTTACACCGGTTGTCCCTGCAAGTGCAAGATGTAAACGACAATGCACCAAGTTTCCAGAGGGATATAATTAAACTCGATATTAGTGAGTCGGCTGTCAAAGGAGCAAGGTACCGCATTAATGCAGCACATGATGCCGATATAGGGAAGAATTCAGTTGAAACCTATATTTTGGAAGAAAACCCACACTTTGTGTTCAGTATTCAGACGACAAATGCTGGCACCAAATATGGTGAGTTAGTTTTAGACAAGGAGTTAGACCGAGAGGAGCAGCAGGACATAAAATTACTGCTGACAGCTGTGGATGGTGGTTCACCTCAGAGATCCGGGACTGTAGTCATACACGTTATTGTACTCGATGCTAATGATAACGCGCCAGTGTTTACTGAGGCCGTATATACAGCCACGTTACCAGAAAACTCCCCGATAAATACCCCAGTTATTACAATAAGTGCCACAGATGCAGATGAAGGTGTCAACGGAGAGGTTACATATGGATTTAGCCGGATCTCTGATAAATCACAAAAGCTTTTTTCTTTAGACGAGAAAACGGGAGAAATCAGTGTAAGAGGTGGGATAGATTATGAAGAGGGACCTAATTATGAAATGTTTGTTGAAGCAAAAGATGGTTATGGTCTCTCTTCAGAAGCAAAGGTGATTATAGATATAACTGATGTGAATGACAACGCCCCGGTTATACATGTAAAATCACTGACCAATCCCATACCTGAGAACGTGTCACCTGGTACAGAGGTGGGCATCATTAACGTGCAGGATAGAGACTCTGAGAATAATCGACAGGTCCGCTGTTCTATTCAGCAAAACGTTCCTTTTAAGTTGGTTCCTTCTATTAAAAACTATTATTCTCTGGTGACCACAGGACAACTGGACCGTGAACTAGTGTCTGATTACAACATTACAATCACTGCCACTGACGAGGGCTCTCCACCTCTGTCCTCCTCTAAAACTGTTCACTTGTCTGTAGCAGACATCAACGACAACCCACCTGTGTTTGAGGAACAGTCCTACAGCGCATATGTGACTGAAAATAACAAACCTGGCTCCACTTTATGTTCCGTTACTGCTCGAGACCCCGACTGGAGACAAAACGGTACAGTGATTTATTCTGTGTTACCCGGTGAGGTGAACGGTGCCCCGGTGTCCTCCTACGTATCTGTTAACGGAGACACGGGGGTGATCCACGCTGTGAGGTCGTTTGATTATGAACAGCTGAGGAGTTTTAAAGTCCACGTGATGGCCAAAGACAACGGTTCTCCTCCGCTCAGCAGCAACGTGACCGTCAGTGTGTTCATATCGGATGTGAATGACAACTCTCCTCAGATCCTGTACCCCGCCTCGGATGGCAGCTCTTTCATGACCGAGCTGGTCCCCAAAGCTGCACACGGAGGCTCTGTGGTGTCCAAAGTGATAGCGGTGGACGCGGACTCCGGACAGAACGCCTGGCTGTCCTATCATATAGTCAAATCCACTGATCCGGGACTTTTCACTATTGGTGTCCACAGCGGAGAGATCAGGACCCAGCGGGACATTTCTGAATCTGACAGCATGAAACAGAACCTTATTGTGTCAGTGAAAGATAACGGACAGCCCTCTCTCTCTGCCACCTGTTCCATGTATTTACTTATTTCTGATAACTTGGCTGAGGTGCCAGAACTGAAGGATATTTCTTATGATGAGAAGAATTCCAAACTGACCTCTTATCTGATCATCGCTCTGGTGTGTGTGTCCACCTTTTTTCTGACCTTCATCATCATCATCCTGGGTGTGAGGTTTTGTCGCAGGAGAAAGCCCAGACTGTTGTTTGATGGAGCAGTCGCCATCCCCGGCGCGTATCTCCCTCCTAATTACGCAGATGTTGACGGCACAGGAACTTTACGCAGCGCTTACAATTATGACGCATACCTGACAACAGGATCTAGAACCAGTGACTTTAAGTTTGTGACATCTTACAATGACAACACACTGCCTGCTGACCAGACTCTGAGGAAAAGCCCAACAGACTTTGCTGATGTGTTTGGAGATTGTGATGGTTCTCCTGAGGTAGGATGAAGTTTTTTTTTCCTTTTCTTTTCTTCTTTGCACCCTGGAAACAAAACGTAAATCATTATTGTTGTATCGTCTATTTCTATATATTTTCTTTTTTTAAACGAATATTTTATCCATTTATGTTTGAGTTTTTATCCCGGATTTAACCTTAGACTTTACTACGACGTCATTAGATTCACTTATTTACACATTGCGTCATTACGCATGAAGAATTACCACTGAATGCATATATTTCAAGAATTGTGGTCATGTGTTGAGAGTTTGTTGAATGTTTCTTTTATCCTCCTCTTTAAACCAGTATATCTGGTAACAAATCTTCAGAGAGAATGTTTCGAGTCGACCTGCAGTTTGTGCGTATGTGTCTCTGTCCTTGGCCTGAACCGTACTCTTGCCTTTTTGATATATTGTCAGGAGCAACTTCCCTCTGTCTTCTGTGATTGCAGTTGGACTCACTCGCTTGTTTTACTTAAACATGTCTGTCCCATTTATAATTAATAAATGGGCTCTGTTTTGCATTAATATTGTCCCATACTACGTAAAAACAATGGGCCACTCACATCTATGATGTTTTTAGATTACATTGTAATTTAATATCTGAAATTCCTAAAATATATCTAACCCATTTAGTAATTAATATGTGGCCTATGTATTGCATTAATAATCCCGCACCAAGTTAAAAAAATAAAAATAAAAAATGAGCGAGAGCTGTTTTCTGTAGGTGAGTGCCATGTCATGCTTTTATGTGCGTCTCATTGTTGAATTATGTATTTTTACTGTTTATGAAACTGTGGCGGCTTTGTTTGGTTTATAAACAAAAACCTGATAAACTTAGGTCAAGGATAATATCATGTTTTAAGTTAAAATAAGGAAGTTAAATTACTTAACGCACGTGCGTAACGTAAATAATGTAAGGAAAGTTCAAAACAAAATAAATTTCTTTCGCACACGGCACTTGAAACTTGCTCTCCATATCCGACCACATCCCGAACCGGACTTTTCTGGCTCCCTATACCCCTATCCTGGAGCGGCCCCTCCAGAGATGACGCCACAAGGTTTACAACGTCATACTTAGAAATGACCCTCTGGCAGTGAGAACCCTACATTTACGACGTTATAATTCATCAAGGCTTTTAAATCCTGGTGTATTTATTCACTCCTCACTTTTATTTCTCATTAATGGTTTAGATTTTGGCACCATCTTTAGAGCAATCATAGACGAGTCAAAATGTATTTTTAACAAATGAAGAAAAAAAATCTGTTGTTGATAATTTCCCTGGTTTCGCTTTTTAACCTCAGAGATAAAGTTTGGTTATGACTTGGTCGTTTGTTGGTGTGGTATAAGATTGTTGAGATTGACCGTTTCTTCCCTCATTCAGAGGAAGTTACTCTGATTTTGTCAACCATATTATGGGATATTGGAAGTCACTTATGCCATACATCATTTCCCCCTGGTGCAACTACATGCTCTTCACTGCTGATGAGTCTATAATGCACCTGCAGCAAATCCGTGACCGCCTCTCTGTGTGTGTTGCTGACATCATCTTCATATTTATGATCATATATGATATGCTACTTATTTCCTGTTTACCTATATGAGGTCTTCATTTGCTAGTGTCCAAATGACTGTGGAATTTGTTTTGATGATTGGTTCTATTTTGCAGTAATGATTAGCTTTTTGCCCCACTTGTTGAGTTTTATACATACTGATTAGCATGTGCCAGATTTTGATCATGTTCATCAAAGTTATTCGAATCCTCAAATGATTCAAACATTGTTCTTATTGGCTTTAATTGAGTTGCTAATTTTCCCTTGTTGTTTCTCTCTACGCAGTAATGATAATAGTTTCACATGAGACAGTATGTAAACAATCAGTTTTGTCATTTCAGTGTTTCAGATTATTTTTCATAGTTTTTTTTTAAAATCAGCGTTTATAAACTTATTATAATTAGTGACCAAAGAAATTGTCATGGTTAGTTGTAACAGCATATCAAGATACATTGAAACATAACGATTCCATACCCTAAAATAAGCGGTTACTATGTGGTGTTGGTGAAACAATGTTGCTTTCATGCCCTTTATGTTTGGTCGTCTTAATGTGGTTCGGCAAAAGTATAACATTTTCCTTGAACATTTTTGTGCTCTGCAAATATTCCTTATTTCATAACTTGACGACCTCTACAATCTTATTAGTGGAAGAATGCAGTTTCTAGGAGAGACTCACGATGTCGCCATGCACCAGCTGTAGCAGACAGTGAGTAGACATCCACCCACTATTGTCGACGCATAATGTGACTGAAGGTGCTGCAGTTGACCGTCGAGAGAGGCAGAGACCTGATCTCGGATTGTGCTGATTTCTGTTTAAATCCTTCATTTTCTTTCTCTCTGTTCCTGAACGTGGCACGAGAAAAGCTGCACTGTCTCAGACCGGCGTCGCTATGGCCATCACAGGACTCCTGATACAAAGCTGTGCCGTGGTTTTACTGCTGTTTTCTTCTAACTGTGCAAAAGGAGATATTAGCTATTCTTTTCCAGAGGAGATGAAACGTGGATCCGTGATTGGAAATATCGCCAAAGACTTGGGTCTTGAAACAAGCAAACTATCCACTCGAAAGGCCCGCATTGATACCGAAGGAAGCGACAAACGCTATTGTGACTTAAACCTCCATAATGGGGATCTGACTGTTGCCGAAAGGATTGACAGAGAAGGCCTCTGTGGAGACAAAGCAGCCTGCGTTCTACAGCAAGAACTCATGTTAGAGAGTCCATTAGAATTGCATCGAATTAATCTGCATATCCAGGATATAAACGACAACCCCCCTCAATTTAATAAAGAATTGATCCAAATAGATATCAGGGAATCCGCAGACAAAGATGCTCGTTTTCCAATAGAAGAAGCACATGATGCGGATATAGGCAAATACTCCGTCCAGACGTACAACCTCCAAAGGAATGACAATTTTATTCTGGGTGTTGGAACTAATTCTGTGGAACTTGTCCTTAACAAGGAGCTTGACAGGGAAAACTTAAAGGAAATCAATCTACTCCTCACAGCTCTAGATGGCGGGTCTCCTCAGAGATCAGGTACTGTAGTCATTCACATCACTGTACTGGACGCTAATGATAACGTCCCGGTGTTCAGCCAGGCCGTGTATAAAGCCAGTCTACCAGAAAACTCCCCATTAGATACTGTCGTGCTGACAGTGAGTGCGACTGATGCTGACGAGGGACTGAATGGAGACGTCACATATGATTTTGGACACATTTCAGAAGATGTTAAGTCAAAGTTTAATATAGATCGTAAGACAGGTGATATAAAATTGACCACCATGGTTGATTTTGAAACAGCGTCATCATTTGAACTGCGTGTAACAGCAAAAGATGGTTTGGGTTTAACCTCTTATGCCAAAGTCATCATAGATGTTACTGATGTAAATGACAACGCCCCAGTGATACATCTTAAATCACAGACCAATCCAATACCTGAGAACGTGTCACCTGGTACAGAGGTGGGCATCATTAACGTGCAGGATAGAGACTCTGAGAATAATCGACAGGTCCGCTGTTCTATTCAGCAAAACGTCCCTTTTAAGTTGGTTCCTTCTATTAAAAACTATTATTCTCTGGTGACCACAGGACAACTGGACCGTGAACTAGTGTCTGATTACAACATTACAATCACTGCCACTGACGAGGGCTCTCCACCTCTGTCCTCCTCTAAAACTGTTCACTTATCTGTAGCAGACATCAACGACAACCCACCTGTGTTTGAGGAACAGTCCTACAGCGCATATGTGACTGAAAATAACAAACCTGGCTCCACTTTATGTTCCGTTACTGCTCGAGACCCCGACTGGAGACAGAACGGTACAGTGATTTATTCTGTGTTACCCGGTGAGGTGAACGGTGCCCCGGTGTCCTCCTATGTATCTGTTAACGGAGACACAGGGGTGATCCACGCTGTGAGGTCGTTTGATTATGAACAGCTGAGGAGTTTTAAAGTCCACGTGATGGCCAGAGACAACGGTTCTCCTCCGCTCAGCAGCAACGTGACCGTCAGTGTGTTCATATCGGATGTGAATGACAACTCTCCTCAGATCCTGTACCCCGCCCCGGAGGGCAGCTCGTTCATGACCGAGCTGGTCCCCAAAGCTGCACATGGAGGCTCTGTGGTGTCCAAAGTGATAGCGGTGGACGCGGACTCCGGACAGAACGCCTGGCTGTCCTATCATATAGTCAAATCCACTGATCCGGGACTTTTCACTATTGGTGTCCACAGCGGAGAGATCAGGACCCAGCGGGACATTTCTGAATCTGACAGCATGAAACAGAACCTTATTGTGTCAGTGAAAGATAACGGACAGCCCTCTCTCTCTGCCACCTGTTCCATGTATTTACTTATTTCTGATAACTTGGCTGAGGTGCCAGAACTGAAGGATATTTCTTATGATGAGAAGAATTCCAAACTGACCTCTTATCTGATCATCGCTCTGGTGTGTGTGTCCACCTTTTTTCTGACCTTCATCATCATCATCCTGGGTGTGAGGTTTTGTCGCAGGAGAAAGCCCAGACTGTTGTTTGATGGAGCAGTCGCCATCCCCGGCGCTTATCTCCCTCCTAATTACGCAGATGTTGACGGCACAGGAACTTTACGCAGCGCTTACAATTATGACGCATACCTGACAACAGGATCTAGAACCAGTGACTTTAAGTTTGTGACATCTTACAATGACAACACACTGCCTGCTGACCAGACTCTGAGGAAGAGTCCAACAGACTTCCTTGAGGCTTTTGCTGACTCTGATGGTTCTCCTGAGGTAGGAAGACATTTCAAACGATTAACCTCGTCTTGAACGTCCTTAACTATCCTTTTGTTTTACTTTGTACCTTGTCACTCGTATTTTTTCTCTTGCTATGGTTATTACGAGTTTTAATTTGTTTTAATGGTTGTAAAGAAGTCATGATGTCGGCAATCACTCAATGTCGTAATTTCGGATTTAACTCAGCTTTAACTTTTTAAAGGTCTATTTAATTCAATGTGACACCTTGCTTGCTCCTTTTTTAATTTGCCTTGCAGGAAAGGTCCAGCATGGAGTTCATTGTTTCTCTGTCCTTGGTGCTGAACTCTGGTCGTGTTGTTGATGCAGTTTTTACAGTTTGTTTCATCTGCTTTTTGCGCTTTTCATTCTTCACCTTGCTGAATTTTGTTTAAGTACATTATCTGTTGATACATGCATTGCTTCAGTAATCAGGTTTTTTTATGCTGTAATGTCTGCATATGAACATTTTGTCGTTGTAGGTCTGATCTGGTGTGATTGTTAGTGCCTCTTTTATGTCGGTACTCATTGGCTATTCATTATTAATGGGTAATTGGAATCACCATAACAGCAGTGTAAAGGACTTGAAAGCAGAGCCTCTGTGCTGTGCTTATTGTATTTTCCCTATTTATTTTTGCTTTCCGAAGTTGTTCTTTTAAATTGAAATGATTCATTTGTGCGTCCCTGAGAAATGCGCCTTCCCAAAAATTGATGTAGACTTGTTGTCTATCATCATAACGTGTTTGAACTGAATTATTTCAATGGAAGCACTCTGCCCTTAAATTTACAACCTTTAAAATTGCAATGATCACTCTGTCGGTTTAATATCATAGATTTATAAATATTCTTCAACATATATGTTTCCATATGAATATGTCCAACGTAAATAAAGTATTTTTTATCGTGAGCACGAAAGGTTAACAAGAGGACATTTTTCTATGTTAGACTGTCACATATGAGGTGCATATGGAAATCAGGTACAGCAAGGGAGAAAGGACTTGATCGTTAAATGATGGGACACAGCAGTTTGCAACATCTGTTCTATTTTCAGGCAGAATGTTCAGATTTGAGACTAAAAGAAAGAAAAAGAATGATCTGCAAATATCTTAATATTTAGCTGCTGTGTCTACATTGCGAAACACGAAAAATCACTTAGAGCAGGATCGTTTCTGATACAAACTTTAAGTATGTTTGTCGCCACTTTTGATTTTGTTTTTAACACCAGGAAGGGACAACGCCATTAACCTGAAATCATGGAGCTATTATTGTTATTAATATTATGATTAACATGGTTCAACGTTTCTTTTACATCATCTTGTTATACCTTAACAAATACTCATGGTGTCAGTGTGTACCAGTAAACGAGAAGACAGCCGTTCTCCACCCTCTGTCTCAACAAACTGATAGGCTCAGTCTACTATTGTACCACAGATGAGAGAAACACATCGTGCTATGACCGCAGTGTGAAGATTTTGTATTATGAGAACAACGCGGATTTGATATCATTTGACATAGTGTGGTGGCCGGTCTCGCAGTATCAATGGAATATAACAGATTTGCGCTGCTCTGCGGCCTTGCTTTTATTTTCCTCGTCCTCCACCCTGTCTGTGGAGACGTGAGCTACTCTATCCCGGAGGAGATGAAACGTGGATCTGTAATTGGAAATATCGCAAAGGATCTGGAACTTGATTTGGTCAGACTGTCATCTCGAAAGGCCCGCATCGATACTGAGGATAACAGTGTTAAGTACTGCGCTGTAAATCTCAACACAGGAGACTTGATCGTACAGGAGAGGATTGACAGAGAAGGGCTTTGTTCAAAAAAGGCGTCATGTGTTCTAAAGCAGGAACTTGTGCTGGAGAATCCTTTAGAGCTGCACCGCATTAATATCCGCGTTGACGACATCAACGATAATTCACCGCAGTTTAAAGAGGACACACTAAAAATTGAAATACAGGAATCGGCTGACAAGGGTGCGCGTTTTCTCCTCGGTGAGGCGCACGATGGAGACATCGGAGAGAATGCTGTTCAGGGCTATTCACTGCAGCAAAATGATCATTTTAAATTAAATGTTAACACCAACACAGGTGGAAGAAAATATTGTGAATTAGTCTTAGACAAAGAATTAGACAGAGAGGACAAAAAAGAGATTATGTTATTGCTCACCGCATTTGATGGCGGCTCTCCTCAGAGATCAGGCACTGTAGTCATACACGTCACTGTACTGGATGCTAATGATAATGTACCAGTGTTTAGTCAGACGGTCTATAAAGCCAATCTGCCTGAAAACTCTCCTCTGGATACATTAGTGATCACAGTTAGTGCTACTGATGCAGATGAAGGGCTGAATAGTGAGATTACTTATGGATTTGATCACGTTTCTGATGAAAATGACGTGTTTTCTATAGACTCTGAATCAGGAGAAGTGAGAGTAGCTGGAACTATTGATTATGAGAAAGAATCGTCTCATGAAATGCAGATTAGTGCAAAAGATGGTCTGGGATTAGTTTCCTACTCAACTTTAATTATTGAGATTACTGACAGGAATGACAACGCACCAGTTATACACTTGAAGTCACTGACCAATCCCACACCTGAGAACGTGTCACCTGGTACAGAGGTGGGCATCATTAACGTGCAGGATAGAGACTCTGAGAATAATCGACAGGTCCGCTGTTCTATTCAGCAAAACGTCCCTTTTAAGTTGGTTCCTTCTATTAAAAACTATTATTCTCTGGTGACCACAGGACAACTGGACCGTGAACTAGTGTCTGATTACAACATTACGATCACTGCCACTGACGAGGGCTCTCCACCTCTGTCCTCCTCTAAAACTGTTCACTTATCTGTAGCAGACATCAACGACAACCCACCTGTGTTTGAGGAACAGTCCTACAGCGCATATGTGACTGAAAATAACAAACCTGGCTCCACTTTATGTTCCGTTACTGCTCGAGACCCCGACTGGAGACAAAACGGTACAGTGATTTATTCTGTGTTACCCGGTGAGGTGAACGGTGCCCCGGTGTCCTCCTATGTATCTGTTAACGGAGACACGGGGGTGATCCACGCTGTGAGGTCGTTTGATTATGAACAGCTGAGGAGTTTTAAAGTTCACGTGATGGCCAGAGACAACGGTTCTCCTCCGCTCAGCAGCAACGTGACCGTCAGTGTGTTCATATCAGATGTGAATGACAACTCTCCTCAGATCCTGTATCCCGCCCCGGAGGGCAGCTCGTTCATGACCGAGCTGGTCCCCAAAGCTGCACACGGAGGCTCTGTGGTGTCCAAAGTGATAGCGGTGGACGCGGACTCCGGACAGAACGCCTGGCTGTCCTATCATATAGTCAAATCCACTGATCCGGGACTTTTCACTATTGGTGTCCACAGCGGAGAGATCAGGACCCAGCGGGACATTTCTGAATCTGACAGCATGAAACAGAACCTCATTGTGTCAGTGAAAGATAACGGACAGCCCTCTCTCTCTGCCACCTGTTCCATGTATTTACTTATTTCTGATAACTTGGCTGAGGTGCCAGAACTGAAGGATATTTCTTATGATGAGAAGAATTCCAAACTGACCTCTTATCTGATCATCGCTCTGGTTTGTGTGTCCACCTTTTTTCTGACCTTCATCATCATCATCCTGGGTGTGAGGTTTTGTCGCAGGAGAAAGCCCAGACTGTTGTTTGATGGAGCAGTCGCCATCCCCGGCGCTTATCTCCCTCCTAATTACGCAGATGTTGACGGCACAGGAACTTTACGCAGCGCTTACAATTATGACGCATACCTGACAACAGGATCTAGAACCAGTGACTTTAAGTTTGTGACATCCTACAATGACAACACACTGCCTGCTGACCAGACTCTGAGGAAAAGCCCAACAGACTTCCTTGAGGATTTTGCTGACTCTGATGGTTCTCCTGAGGTAGGAAGACATTTCAAACGACTAACCTCGTCTTGAACATCCTTAACTATCCTTTTATTTTACTTTGTCCCTTTTCACTTGTATTTTTTTCTCTTGCGATGGTTAAAATGAGTTTTAATTTGTTTTAATGGTTGTAAAGAAGTCATGAGGTCGGCTATCTCTCACTGTCGTAAAACTCGGATTTAACTCAGCTTTAATTTCCGCACGGAGATCATTGTTTCTCTGTCCTTGGTGCTGAACTCTGGTCGTGTTGTCGATGCAGTTTTTACAGTTTGTTTCATCTGTTTTTTGCGCTTTTCATTCTTCACTTTGCTGAATTTTGTTTAAGTACATTATCTGTTGATACATGCATTGCTTCAGTAATTAGGTTTTTTTATGCTGTAATGTCTGCATATGAACATTTTGTCGTTGTAGGTCTGATCTGGTGTGATTGTTAGTGCCTCTTTTATGTCGCTACTTAGTAGCTATTCATTATTAATTGGTAATTGGAATCACCATAACAGCAGTGTAAAGGACTTGAAAGCAGAGCCTCTGTGCTGTGCTTATTGTATTTTCCCTATTTATTTTTGCTTTCCGAAGTTGTTCTTTTAAATTGAAATGATTCATTTGTGCGTCCCTGAAAAATGCGCCTTCCCAAAAATTGATGTTGACTTGCTGTTTATCATCATAACGTGTTTGAACTGAAATTATTTCAATGAAAGCACTCTGCCCTTTAATTTACAACCTTTCAAACTGCAATGATCACTCTGTCGGTTTAACCTTTCTGTCGTGTTCGGGTCAAATCTGACCGATTTCCTACTTTCATCAATCATAAATATTGTGTCTTACATTTGATCGTCTCAAGGCCTTATGATATCCTCCACACTAGGCATTTGAACATATACAATTGCTGATCACCACTTTCATTGAATTTTGAGTGGTTTAGTCAACTTTGTAACACCTGTGGTGTTCCCGGTCAAAAATGACCGCCATAGGAAATTAATGGGTGACCCTAGATTGTGTTCATCCATGAGATAGTACACAACCACAAATCCACAACCACCACCACACACACACACACACCTACACACACACACACACACACACACACACACACACTCCACACACACACACTCCACCCCACGTGAACCCCTTTCAGACTGAACAATTAGGTGTCTCCTCGTCCCACATATTTCCCGCGCTTATGTGCCTATCTCCCCACGTGAACCACACCTTCCAGACTAAACATATAACACCTGTTCCACACTTCAAAGTAAACAATTAGGTGTTTGTTATGGGAACCTGTCTATTTCCCGCGCTTATGTGGCCACACCCCCACGTGAACCACACTTTCCGATACAAAATGTATCATATCTTCTCACAGACCCCTTATATATAGCTTTTTTTGTGTGCATTGCTCTCATTTTACTCTGAACACAATGAGTAGGCGCCCGATCAGACGATTTCTTGTCAGAGAGGCTCTTGAACTTTTGTTTCAACGTGATGAAGAGGGGATTGAAGTTGAACCAGAAATAGAGGAGGATGTCTCAGAAATAGAAGACAACATCGATCCCGATTTTGATCCAGACCATTGTGAGACCGACCAGTCAATAGATGGCGAGGAAGAGGCCCCTGAGGAAGACACACCTGGGGAAGAGGCACCTGAGGAAGAGGCACCTGAGGTGACATTCCAGTCCAAGGATGGCAATTTGCTCTGGTATTCATCCACCCAGGACAGAGGAGGCAGAGCAAGAGTGGAAAATATTGTTAGGATGACGCCAGGGCCAACACAATATGCAACATCTCGTGTGGATGACATCAAGTCCAGCTTCCAACTCTTTTTACCAGAGTCCATTGTGAAAATTATACTGGAAATGACAAACCTGGAGGGGAGGCGTGTGTTTGGGGACACATGGAAAGCATTGGACCAGGTAGACCTCCAAGCCTACATGGGTCTGTTGATTTTAGCAGGAGTATATCGGTCCAACAATGAGGCTACAAAAAGTCTGTGGGATGCGGAGTCAGGGAGGCCTATATTCCGGTCAACTATGTCCCTGCAACAGTTTCATGTCCTCTCACGAGTTATCCGATTTGATGACAGAACTACACGACCTTTCCGCTGGCGAGACGACAAACTGGCTGCCATCAGGAATGTTTGGGACAGGTGGGTGGAGCGCCTACCACTGATGTACAATCCAGGCCCTGAGGTGACAGTGGACGAGCGCCTGGTCGCTTTCAGAGGTCGCTGTCCGTTCAAACAGTACATCCCAAGCAAACCAGGCAAGTATGGGATCAAGATCTGGGCAACATGTGATGCCAGGAGCAGCTACGCCTGGAATATGCAGGTTTACACGGGGAAACCTGTTACTGGAAGGCCAGAAAAAAACCAGGGCATGCGTGTTGTGTTGGACATGACAGCCGGTCTCAAGGGGCATAATATCACATGTGATAACTTTTTCACATCACATGCACTTGGTCAGGAGCTGCTGAAAAGAAAGCTCACCATGGTGGGGACAGTGAGGAAGAACAAGCCTCAACTTCCCCCTGCACTGGTGTCGACCAGAGGGAGAGAGGCACTCTCATCCAAATTTGCTTTCACTGACACACACAGTCTTGTGTCATATTTGCCCAAGAAGAATAAGAATGTCATCCTGATGAGCACGCTACACAAAGACGCCGCTGTCAGCACAGCAGAGCACAGGAAGCCCCAGATCATCCTGGACTACAATAGAAACAAAGGAGGCGTTGACTGCCTTGATAAGGTAATGTATATTTTCATCTGTCATGCATTTGATTTACTTGTATTCATGTAAAACATTGCATTTTGTGTAAGACAGATTCAATATTGTTTTCAATCTATTCATTATTGTTTCTTTCATTGCAGCTTACTGGTACATACACCTGCAAGCGAATGACAGCTCGTTGGCCTGTGGCGCTGTTCCACAACATCCTGGATGTATCTGCATGTAATGCATATGTGGTGTGGACGGCGATCGACCCAGCCTGGAATCAGGGGAAATGTTTCAAGAGGAGACTCTTCCTGGCAGAGCTTGGGAAAGCTTTAGTGACTCCTCTAATTCAACGGCGCCAGCACCTTCCCCGCGCACCAGCCTCTGCCAGTCTGGTGAGGAGTCTGCAAGCCCCAGCCGCTGCCCTGGCCGCTCTCCCCCCAAAACAGGGGCAGAAACGGAAGAGATGCAAGCTCTGTGCCCCTAAAGACAATAAAACAAGTCTTACATGTTTCAAATGTGATGCCTACGTTTGCAAGGCACACTCCGATCTGATTGCAAAATGCCACTCCTGTGTGTGAAGACACACGCGCCCACACACACACACACACACACACACACACACACACACACACACACACACACAGATGATGTGTTCATGTTGATGTTCTGATGTTCTGTGAATTTGGTCTCTGTTCTGATTTTTGTTTCTTTTTTTTACAATAAATGTTAATTTTGGAATACAATTTACAATTTCTGTGTCTATTCTTTGTATATTCACTGCAGTTATTCGTGTAAACCAGTAGTCTGAGACATTGTTTACAGCTTAAAAGGGAGTTAAATAAAATTTGGTGATGATCAATGGTTTTTGTGTTAATGTAAGAGCAGTTAAAACAGGCCGGTCAAATTTGACCGGGAGCACCAAAGTAAGGGGGGAGAAACGAACACGACACAAAGGTTAATATCATAGATTTATAAATATTCTTCAACATATATGTTTCCATATGAATATGTCCAACGTAAATAAAGTATTTTTTTTATTATGAGAACGAAAGGTGAACAAGAGGACATTTTCATATGTTAGACTGTCTCATATGAGGTGCACATGGAAATTTGGTACAGCAAGGGAGAAAGGACTTGATCGTTAAATGAAAGGACACAGCAGTTTGCAACATCTGTTCTATTTTCAGGCAGAATGTTCAGATTTGAGATTAAAAGAAAAAAAAAGAATCATTTCCAAATATCTTAATTTTTTGCTGCTTTGTCTAAATAACGAAACACGGAAAATCACTTAGAGCAGGATCGTTTCTGAGACACTATAAGGTTTTGATGGTAATGAACCCCTACAAACAGGATGAGCACCAGCGGGATTGAGGTGTAGAGTGTGGTGGAGAAATAAGCAGCTTCAGACAAGCAGATTTCTTTTTCCAGAGCTCTGATTCCTTTTCTTTTTTTATTGTGTCCATGAAATAACCAAAAGGTCCCTAATTCTCACCAAAGAGTTGCAGTGATGACAGAGTAGCTTTGCAGGTGCAGCAGATCTCAACAGCCAAACATTTCAAACTGACCCTCTCAGAAAAAAACCTCTTCTCCTCTCACACCTGCCAACTATCCCCATCTAACCCAGTACCATTACAGAATGTGGGGGCCCATAGAAACTCCCACACGATACAGAATCTTATATTTACAATTATCCTGACCCTCACATTTCTATATACAATATACAAATGACTATAGTCTAATACAGGACAAACAAAATGTATAATAAACTGGAGAAATACTACATAAAAGCCCAACTTAATGTCCTCTTCCTCACTTCCCCTCTCTGCACCTACTTGGTACAGCCTAACCAGGTAATTGGCACCTGCTGGAAAGCTGTGGCTGCATTCTCATGTGTGCACTCCATGAAAACACGCCCCTGGAGGTTGGCCTTAGTGAGGGGGATAGTTTCCAGATCCCTCACAGACACACTTTGAATGTTTGTCGCCACTTTTGATTTTGTTTTTTACGCCAGGAAGGGACAACGCCATTATCCTGAAAACATGAAGCTATTACTGTTATTATTATTATGATTTACACGGTTCAACATCTCTTTTACATCATCTTGTTATACCTTAACAAATACTCATGGTGTCAGTGTGTACCAGTAAACGAGAAGACAGCCGTTCTCCACCCTCTGTCTCAACAAACTGATAGCCTGAGTCTACTATTGTACCACAGCTGAGAGAAACACATCGTGCTATGACCGCAGTGTGAAGATTTTGTGTTTTGAGAACAACGCGGATTTGATATATGTTGGCATAGTGTGGTGGTCCGTCTCGCCAGTAACAATGGGATATGAAATATTTACGCTGCTCTGCGGCCTTGCTTTTATTTTCCTCGTCCTCCACCCTGTCTGTGGAGACGTGAGCTACTCTATCCGGGAGGAGATGAAACGTGGATCTGTAATTGGAAATATCGCAAAGGATCTGGGACTTGATTTGGTCAGACTGTCATCTCGAAAGGCCCGCATCGATACTGAGGATAACAGTGTAAAGTACTGCGCTGTAAATCTCAACACAGGAGACTTGATCGTACAGGAGAGGATTGACAGAGAAGGGCTTTGTTCAAAAAAGGCATCATGTGTTCTAAAGCAGGAACTTGTGCTGGAGAATCCTTTAGAGCTGCACCGCATTAATATCCGCGTTCAAGACATCAACGATAATTCACCGCAGTTTAAAGAGGACTCACTAAAAATTGAAATAAGGGAATCGGCTGACAAGGGTGCGCGTTTTCTCCTCGGTGAGGCGCACGATGGAGACATCGGAGAGAATGCTGTTCAGGGCTATTCACTGCAGCAAAATGATAATTTTAAATTAAATGTTAACACCAACACAGGTGGAAGAAAATATTGTGAATTAGTCTTAGACAAAGAATTAGACAGAGAGGACAAAAAAGAGATTATGTTATTGCTCACCGCATTTGATGGCGGCTCTCCTCAGAGATCAGGTACTGTAGTCATACACGTCACTGTACTGGATGCTAATGATAATGTACCAGTGTTTAGTCAGACGGTCTATAAAGCCAGTCTGCCTGAAAACTCTCCTCTGGATACATTAGTGATCACAGTTAGTGCTACTGATGCAGATGAAGGGCTGAATAGTGAGATTACTTATGGATTTGATCACGTTTCTGATGAAAATAACGTGTTTTCTATAGACTCTGAATCAGGAGAAGTGAGAGTAGCTGGAACTATTGATTATGAGAAAGAATCGTCTCATGAAATGCAGATTAGTGCAAAAGATGGTCTGGGATTAGTTTCCTACTCAACTTTAATTATTGAGATTACCGACATGAATGACAACGCACCAGTTATACACTTGAAATCACTGACCAATCCCACACCTGAGAACGTGTCACCTGGTACAGAGGTGGGCATCATTAACGTGCAGGATAGAGACTCTGAGAATAATCGACAGGTCCGCTGTTCTATTCAGCAAAACGTCCCTTTTAAGTTGGTTCCTTCTATTAAAAACTATTATTCTCTGGTGACCACAGGACAACTGGACCGTGAACTAGTGTCTGATTACAACATTACAATCACTGCCACTGACGAGGGCTCTCCACCTCTGTCCTCCTCTAAAACTGTTCACTTATCTGTAGCAGACATCAACGACAACCCACCTGTGTTTGAGGAACAGTCCTACAGCGCATATGTGACTGAAAATAACAAACCTGGCTCCACTTTATGTTCCGTTACTGCTCGAGACCCCGACTGGAGACAAAACGGTACAGTGATTTATTCTGTGTTACCCGGTGAGGTGAACGGTGCCCCGGTGTCCTCCTACGTATCTGTTAACGGAGACACGGGGGTGATCCACGCTGTGAGGTCGTTTGATTATGAACAGCTGAGGAGTTTTAAAGTCCACGTGATGGCCAGAGACAACGGTTCTCCTCCGCTCAGCAGCAACGTGACCGTCAGTGTGTTCATATCGGATGTGAATGACAACTCTCCTCAGATCCTGTACCCCGCCCCGGAGGGCAGCTCGTTCATGACCGAGCTGGTCCCCAAAGCTGCACGCGGAGGCTCTGTGGTGTCCAAAGTGATAGCGGTGGACGCGGACTCCGGACAGAACGCCTGGCTGTCCTATCATATAGTCAAATCCACTGATCCGGGACTTTTCACTATTGGTGTCCACAGCGGGGAGATCAGGACCCAGCGGGACATTTCTGAATCTGACAGCATGAAACAGAACCTTATTGTGTCAGTGAAAGATAACGGACAGCCCTCTCTCTCTGCCACCTGTTCCATGTATTTACTTATTTCTGATAACTTGGCTGAGGTGCCAGAACTGAAGGATATTTCTTATGATGAGAAGAATTCCAAACTGACCTCTTATCTGATCATCGCTCTGGTGTGTGTGTCCACCTTTTTTCTGACCTTCATCATCATCATCCTGGGTGTGAGGTTTTGTCGCAGGAGAAAGCCCAGACTGTTGTTTGATGGAGCAGTCGCCATCCCCGGCGCTTATCTCCCTCCTAATTACGCAGATGTTGACGGCACAGGAACTTTACGCAGCGCTTACAATTATGACGCATACCTGACAACAGGCTCTAGAACCAGTGACTTTAAGTTTGTGACATCTTACAATGACAACACACTGCCTGCTGACCAGACTCTGAGGAAGAGTCCAACAGACTTCCTTGAGGCTTTTGCTGACTCTGATGGTTCTCCTGAGGTAGGAAGACATTTCAAACGATTAACCTCGTCTTGAACGTCCTTAACTATCCTTTTGTTTTACTTTGTACCTTGTCACTCGTATTTTTTCTCTTGCTATGGTTATTACGAGTTTTAATTTGTTTTAATGGTTGTAAAGAAGTCATGATGTCGGCGATCACTCAATGTCGTAAATTTCGGATTTAACTCAGCTTTAACTTTTTAAAGGTCTATTTAATTCAATGTGACACCTTGCTTGCTCCTTTTTTAATTTGCCTTGCAGGAAAGGTCCAGCATGGAGTTCATTGTTTCTCTGTCCTTGGTGCTGAACTCTGGTCTTGTTGTTGATGCAGTTTTTACAGTTTGTTTCATCTGCTTTTTGCGCTTTTCATTCTTCACTTTGCTGGATTTTGTTTAAGTACATTATCTGTTGATACATGCATTGCTTCAGTAATCAGGTTTTTTTATGCTGTAATGTCTGCATATGAACATTTTGTCGTTGTAGGTCTGATCTGGTGTGATTGTTAGTGCCTCTTTTATGTCGGTACTCATTGGCTATTCATTATTAATGGGTAATTGGAATCACCATAACAGCAGTGTAAAGGACTTGAAAGCAGAGCCTCTGTGCTGTGCTTATTGTATTTTCCCTATTTATTTTTGCTTTCCGAAGTTGTTCTTTTAAATTGAAATGATTCATTTGTGCGTCCCTGAAAAATGCGCCTTCCCAAAAATTGATGTAGACTAGCTGTCTATCATCAGAACGTGTTTGAACTGAAATTATTTCAATGGAAGCACTCTGCCCTTTAATTTACAACCTTTCAAACTGCAATGATCAATCTATCAGTTTAATATCTTAGATTTATAAATATTCTTCAACATATATGTTTCCATATGAATATGTCCAACGTAAATAAAGTATTTTTTTTATTATGAGAACGAAAGGTGAACAAGAGGACATTTTCATATGTTAGACTGTCACATATGAGGTGCACATGGAAATTTGGTACAGCAAGGGAGAAAGGACTTGATCGTTAAATGATGGGACACAGCAGTTTGCAACATCTGTTCTATTTTCAGGCAGAATGTTCAGATTTGAAATTAAAAGAAAAAAAAAGAATCATTTCCAAAATTTCTTAATTTTTAGCTGCTGTGTCTAAATTGCAAAACACGAAAAATCACTTAGAGCAGGATTGTTTCTGAGACACACTTTGAATGTTTGTCGCCACTTTTGATTTTGTTTTGACGCCAGGAAGGGACAACGCCATTAATCTGAAATCATGAAGCTATTACTGTTATTATTATTATGATTTACACGGGTCAACGTTTCTTTTACATCATCTTGTTATACCTTAACAAATACTCATGGTGTCAGTGTGTACCAGTAAACGAGAAGACAGCCGTTCTCCACCCTCTGTCTCAACAAACTGATAGGCTGAGTTTACTATTGTACCACAGCTGAGAGAAACACATCGTGCTATGACCGCAGTGTGAAGATTTTGTATTTTGAGAACAACGCGTATTTGATATATGTTGGCATACTGAGGTGGTCCGTCTCGCAGTATCAATGGAATATAACAGATTTGCGCTGCTCTGCGGCCTTGCTTTTATTTTCCTCGTCCTCCACCCTGTCTGTGGAGACGTGAGCTACTCTATCCCGGAGGAGATGAAACGTGGATCTGTAATTGGAAATATCGCAAAGGATCTGGGACTTGATTTGGTCAGACTGTCATCTCGAAAGGCCCGCATCGATACTGAGGATAACAGTGTTAAGTACTGCGCTGTAAATCTCAACACAGGAGACTTGATCGTACAGGAGAGGATTGACAGAGAAGGGCTTTGTTCAAAAAAGGCGTCATGTGTTCTAAAGCAGGAACTCGTGCTGGAGAATCCTTTAGAGCTGCACCGCATTAATATCCGCGTTCAAGACATCAACGATAATTCACCGCAGTTTAAAGAGGACTCACTAAAAATTGAAATAAGAGAATCGGCTGACAAGGGTGCGCGTTTTCTCCTGGATGACGCACACGATGAAGACATCGGAGAGAATGCAGTTCAGGGCTATTCACTGCAGCAAAATGATCATTTTAAATTAAATGTAAACACCAACACAGGTGGACGAAAATATTGTGAATTAGTCTTAGACAAAGAACTGGACAGAGAAGACAAAAATCAGATTATGTTATTGCTCACCGCATTTGATGGCGGCTCTCCTCAGAGATCAGGTACTGTAGTCATACACGTCACTGTACTGGATGCTAATGATAATGTACCAGTGTTTAGTCAGACGGTCTATAAAGCCAGTCTGCCTGAAAACTCTCCTCTGGATACATTAGTGATCACAGTTAGTGCTACTGATGCAGATGAAGGTGTCAATAGTGAAGTGACGTATAGTTTTAACCATGTTTCAGATAAAGACCAACCTTTCTCTCTGAATCCTAAAACAGGAGAGGTTAAAGTGGCTGGATTTATTGATTATGAAAGAGAATCCTTCTATGAAATGCAGATCAGCGCTAAAGATGGTCTAGGATTGGCGTCATATGCAACGTTAGTGATCGAAATTACCGATATAAATGACAACGCACCAGTTATACACCTGAAATCATTGACCAATCCCACACCTGAGAACGTGTCACCTGGTACAGAGGTGGGCATCATTAACGTGCAGGATAGAGACTCTGAGAATAATCGACAGGTCCGCTGTTCAATTTATCAAAACGTTCCTTTTAAATTGGTTCCTTCTATTAAAAACTATTATTCTCTGGTGACCACAGGACAACTGGACCGTGAACTAGTGTCTGATTACAACATTACGATCACTGCCACAGACGAGGGCTCTCCACCTCTGTCCTCCTCTAAAACTGTTCACTTATCTGTAGCAGACATCAACGACAACCCACCTGTGTTTGAGGAACAGTCCTACAGCGCATATGTGACTGAAAATAACAAACCTGGCTCCACTTTATGTTCCATTACTGCTCGAGACCCCGACTGGAGACAAAACGGTACAGTGATTTATTCTGTGTTACCCGGTGAGGTGAACGGTGCCCCGGTGTCCTCCTATGTATCTGTTAACGGAGATACGGGGGTGATCCACGCTGTGAGGTCGTTTGATTATGAACAGCTGAGGAGTTTTAAAGTCCACGTGATGGCCAGAGACAACGGTTCTCCTCCGCTCAGCAGCAACGTGACCGTCAGTGTGTTCATATCAGATGTGAATGACAACTCTCCTCAGATCCTGTACCCCGCCCCGGAGGGCAGCTCGTTCATGACCGAGCTGGTCCCCAAAGCTGCACACGGAGGCTCTGTGGTGTCCAAAGTGATAGCGGTGGACGCGGACTCCGGACAGAACGCCTGGCTGTCCTATCATATAGTCAAATCCACTGATCCGGGACTTTTCACTATTGGTGTCCACAGCGGAGAGATCAGGACCCAGCGGGACATTTCTGAATCTGACAGCATGAAACAGAACCTTATTGTGTCAGTGAAAGATAACGGACAGCCCTCTCTCTCTGCCACCTGTTCCATGTATTTACTTATTTCTGATAACTTGGCTGAGGTGCCAGAACTGAAGGATATTTCTTATGATGAGAAGAATTCCAAACTGACCTCTTATCTGATCATCGCTCTGGTTTGTGTGTCCACCTTTTTTCTGACCTTCATCATCATCATCCTGGGTGTGAGGTTTTGTCGCAGGAGAAAGCCCAGACTGTTGTTTGATGGAGCAGTCGCCATCCCCGGCGCTTATCTCCCTCCCAATTACGCAGATGTTGACGGCACAGGAACTTTACGCAGTGCTTATAATTATGACGCATACCTGACAACAGGATCTAGAACCAGTGACTTTAAGTTTGTGACATCCTACAATGACAACACACTGCCTGCTGACCAGACTCTGAGGAAAAGCCCAACAGACTTTGCTGATGTGTTTGGAGATTGTGATGGTTCTCCTGAGGTAGGAAAACATTTATCAGTCACCTCCTGTTGAACATCCTGAACTTTTCTTCCATTATGTTTTGATCTTCTCTCACTTGATGTGTTTGTAGAATTGGAAGGTTGTTTCAAACCAAAACCAAATGTTTTGCTGAGACTGAACATATATTATCCCCCATGGTGGATAGGTTTCGTCGCTTCTAGTGTGTTTAAAAGTTAGGATAAGTGCAGGAATTACATCAAACAAGTTTTTTTCAGAAATCATTAAAGATAAGTTAATGAAATTTTGTGGAGAGCTTTTCTTGTGTGCTTTGGTAGGTTGAATTTGATAATTACTGCCGAAAAATTATATTTACGTTATGGCCGTCACATTTTATTTTTCACTTATCATATTGTATTTCGCGTACAGATTTTTTCATTAAATAAAAAATGCACTGGACTTGATGCTTACCAACAAAACAGACATTGCCATATTCCAGATGACAGTGTACTTCAATGATCATCAGCTGATAGATGCACACTTCCCTCTCCAACATCAGCAGTATACAACCACTGTCTAAAACAAAGGTAGCTACTCAGTTTATTAAATGTTGAAGCTTTACAGTATGTTAACATTAGCTACCTCTATGCTTACATTTATTTTGACACTTTCATGTTATATCTATCATCATCGGTTGACTTCATTCATAAATGTTGTCTATTGTTTGCAAAACTTTGGTATAGGTGTGTCATGGATGTTTTTTGGTCTGGTTGAACGATGACATTCTATTTTCAAGGTGTTGTTTCTTGTATTGTTGTTAGTCTAGTCTCTATTTCTTGTCAGAAATACAACTGCTTGTATGGCCCTGACATCCTGATAGAGATAAACATTATAGTGGCAGTCGAAAAATATAAAGAGTGAATCACTATTAAGCTTGATGGCAATATACATTGTGCAGGGTGAGCCTTAATATATAAATTGCCAAGAATAAATGATGTCTTTCACTCAAACAATTTGCAAAAACTAAAAAGGAAATTATGTGTTTATGGGGCTAAATGTGCCACCTTGTCATTTGCAACTGTTGAATTTTTTGCTAAATATTTCTAGCAGGCAGAGATCTTTCTTTATGGTCAAGAGACATATGTTATTATAATGTACAGCAGACTTCTATCACACAAAATGGATGATTGATCACACATAATATTGTTGTGTCATATAAACACCAAGAGAAGATACTGCCTATAAAGAATTTAGGTCTTTATTTTTAAATCCAGCCCATTTATATGTTAAAGTGATGTGTCTGGTTGTGTTTAATCACTGTCTGATTTGACCACAGCTGGATGTAGAAGTATATCACAAATCTATATCGCTTTTGTAATCTAATTTTAGTGTGTCAGTTTCACTAGAAGTGTTTGTCTCTTTTAGTACTTGTATAGTCTTTTGGAGAAGCCTCTGATTTTACAGTAAAACCTTTTGGGTTTTGAGAAGATACTCACTGTCCCACGGCATCTTAGATTTTTGTTCTTTTTTAAATGTTTTTTTTTGTTAACATCACTCAGAAGAAATTGCTGGAAGTTGTAAGCTGGACCTCTTTCCTCTCCATCGTCTGTGAGGTGTTAGGATTAAATAAATGCAATAGTTATATATCAACATGCAATTTGCAGGTTTGCAATGTTGTATCACTTTGTATAGTGTTGGTAGATAGTATGGTGTTTGCCACACCAAGTTTTTTTTCTTTTGCATTGAATTTTTTCTCCATACTTGCCATTTGTTTGTCCTACCAGGCTAAAGGAAGTTGTTTATTCGTCTGAATTGAAAGACATTTCATGTTTCTCATTTCATGCATGGCTCTTACTCTTTTAGGACATTAAAAATGACAATTTTCTCAATACGAGTTGAAGCTGTTTGTAGGCTGCCAGCCTGACAAGTGTAAGAGACAAAACAGGTTTACACTGAATCTCATTATAAACTTTGTAATGTCAGCCTTAGAGCCTACAGAACTAGATTTCATTCACTCACATTTAAATTATGATGTAATCAAACCAACTCCCTATACAATACATGGCACTAAACCATTGCTGTTTCTTGAGAGAGCACCACAGCCTATAAGAATAATCAGTAACATGTGGTTGAACAAAAGCTGCACTCTTTTATAGGCAGATGCAGGCTTAATTCTGCTGAAGACGCTGGTGTTTAGTAAAGCAACTTTGAGGAACCTTGTGATATGATGGCAAAGGTGACTACAGTGCAGTGCAAACATGCACACGAATAGTTTTAATACAGCATCTCACAGTCATGCCTGTGTTCCAGTAAATTTAGACAGCAAGCTTAATTTTAAAAGAAAAGTGCTGTATAGTAATACAACTTCACATCTGTGCCAAAACATCAACTTGGCCCAATAAAGAAATACTGAAACTCTTCAAAACAAACCAACTACTTAAAGTGCAGGTTTCCACACACTCTGATATGCACATCATGAAGGAATTTCATTTTTACATATTTTACCAGAACACAGACAGTGAAGACAGAGAAGGAACCTGACCTTCTCCATATAGAAACATCCTTTTGATGAAATGTCATAACTAAAAATCAGTACCCCTTTCAGAGTATTTAACAACTGATTATCCATTTACAGTTGTGATGCAGTTATAAATGAAGGACATTCTACTGTTTTCACTGTCCATGTGTCCGAGAGAGAATTTATTTCTTGAAAAAAGTGTAGCTTTAAGAAGGGGCATGCTGATTTTAGTGGTGTGAGTCTGGCTTTCATTCATTGAAGACATCCATACATGTTTGCTGTTGTAACTGATGTCCTGATTTGGACTGACTGTGAGTGACGTTGCAAAGATGGAAGTAAATATCCTATGTTTTAATTGGAGTGGAAAAAGTCAGGCTACAACCATTTGTAACAGTTTCTTATGATAGTCCGTGTTATTGTTGAATTTAACTCACGGTGTCGCTATACACCAGCCTTAAGATGGTTTATCCCCCTGTCCTTTGTGAGCAGACGTTCTTTTGCGGCCAATGCGTGTTCTGGATATACGCACCATCACCCTGAATTACTGCTATTGGTGTTACATGGATTAAAGGAGTACGTTCCGTTGATTCTTTCACGTCTTTGACAAGTCATTCTTGACGATGGACTCTACAATTACCACGTTTCAGCCGTGTAGCTTCTACTTCCTCCTTCTTTTTATGCATGGCGCATATGGAGACATGAGCTATTCTTTGCCAGAGGAGATGAAGCGAGGATCCGTTGTCGGAAATCTAGCCAAGGATCTCGGGCTGGATACCAGCGCGTTCTCTAAGAGAAGAGCCCGCATTGACACCGATGGGACTGATAAACGTTACTGTGACATAAACCTGAATAACGGAGATCTGATTGTTGCCGACAGGATTGACCGAGAAGGGCTTTGTGGAGAAAAGGCTTCGTGCATCTTAAAACACGAGCTTGTGCTGGAGAATCCTCTGGAGCTCCATCGTATCACTCTTCATATTCAAGATATTAATGACAACTCACCACAATTTAACGAAGAATCGGTCAATATAGAAATTCGAGAGTCTGCAGACAGGGGGGCTCGTTTTGTGATAGAAGAGGCGCACGATGCGGATGTAGGACAAAATTCAGTCCAGCAGTACAGCCTTAAGAAGAATGATCATTTTATTTTGGCTGCTAATGGAAACACAATAGAGCTTGTTCTCGATAAAGAGCTTGATCGTGAAAAACAACAAGAGATCAATTTGCTCCTCACAGCTCTAGATGGCGGCTCTCCTCAGAGATCAGGTACTGTAGTCATACACGTCACTGTACTGGATGCTAATGATAACGCCCCAGTGTTCAGCCAGGCCGTCTATAAAGCCAGTGTGCCTGAAAACTCTCCTTTAGATACTGTAGTGGTCACAGTTAGTGCTACTGATGCAGACGAGGGACTCAATGGAGATGTGACGTATGACTTCGGACACGTTACTGAAGATGTAAAGAAGATATTTAGTATTGACCGTAAAGTTGGAGAAATACGTCTAATTAGTGCTGTTGACTATGAAACTACTACATCATTTGAAATCCGTGTTAAAGCAAAAGACGGATTAGGTCTGTCATCTTATTCTAAGGCCATTATTTCCATCACTGATGTGAATGACAACGCTCCTGTTGTCAATTTAAAATCACTGACTAACCCCATACCTGAAGACACCACACCTGGTACAGAGGTGGGCATCATTAACGTGCAGGATAGAGACTCTGATAATAATCGACAGGTCCGCTGTTCTATTCAGCAAAACGTCCCTTTTAAGTTGGTTCCTTCTATTAAAAACTATTATTCTCTGGTGACCACAGGACAACTGGACCGTGAACTAGTGTCTGATTACAACATTACAATCACTGCCACTGACGAGGGCTCTCCACCTCTGTCCTCCTCTAAAACTGTTCACTTATCTGTAGCAGACATCAACGACAACCCACCTGTGTTTGAGGAACAGTCCTACAGCGCATATGTGACTGAAAATAACAAACCTGGCTCCACTTTATGTTCCGTTACTGCTCGAGACCCCGACTGGAGACAAAACGGTACAGTGATTTATTCTGTGTTACCCGGTGAGGTGAACGGTGCCCCGGTGTCCTCCTATGTATCTGTTAACGGAGACACGGGGGTGATCCACGCTGTGAGGTCGTTTGATTATGAACAGCTGAGGAGTTTTAAAGTCCACGTGATGGCCAGAGACAACGGTTCTCCTCCGCTCAGCAGCAACGTGACCGTCAGTGTGTTCATATCAGATGTGAATGACAACTCTCCTCAGATCCTGTACCCCGCCCCGGAGAGCAGCTCGTTCATGACCGAGCTGGTCCCCAAAGCTGCACACGGAGGCTCTGTGGTGTCCAAAGTGATAGCGGTGGACGCGGACTCCGGACAGAACGCCTGGCTGTCCTATCATATAGTCAAATCCACTGATCCGGGACTTTTCACTATTGGTGTCCACAGCGGAGAGATCAGGACCCAGCGGGACATTTCTGAATCTGACAGCATGAAGCAGAACCTTATTGTGTCAGTGAAAGATAACGGACAGCCCTCTCTCTCTGCCACCTGTTCCATGTATTTACTTATTTCTGATAACTTGGCTGAGGTGCCAGAACTGAAGGATATTTCTTATGATGAGAAGAATTCCAAACTGACCTCTTATCTGATCATCGCTCTGGTGTGTGTGTCCACCTTTTTTCTGACCTTCATCATCATCATCCTGGGTGTGAGGTTTTGTCACAGGAGAAAGCCCAGACTGTTGTTTGATGGAGCAGTCGCCATCCCCGGCGCTTATCTCCCTCCCAATTACGCAGATGTTGACGGCACAGGAACTTTACGCAGTGCTTATAATTATGACGCATACCTGACAACAGGATCTAGAACCAGTGACTTTAAGTTTGTGACATCTTACAATGACAACACACTGCCTGCTGACCAGACTCTGAGGAAAAGCCCAACAGACTTTGCTGATGTGTTTGGAGATTGTGATGGTTCTCCTGAGGTAGGAAAACATTTATCAGTCACCTCCTGTTGAACATCCTGAACTTTTCTTCTATTATGTTTTGATCTTCTCTCACTTGATGTGTTTGGAGAATTGGAAGGTTGTTTCAAACCAAAACCAAATGTTTTGCTGAGACTGAACATATATTATCCCCCATGGTGGATAGGTTTCGTCGCTTCTAGTGTGTTTAAAAGTTAGGATAAGTGCAGGAATTACATTAAACAAGCTTTTTTCAGAAATCATTAAAGATAAGTTAATGAAATTTTGTGGAGAGCTTTATTGTGTGCTTTGGTAGGTTGAATTTGATAATTACTGCCGAAAAATTATATTTACGTTATGGCCGACACATTTTATTTTTCACTTATCATATTGTATTACGCGTACAGATTTTTTCATTAAATAAAAAATGCACTGGACTTGATGCTTACCAACAAAACAGACATTGCCATATTCCAGATGACAGTGTACTTCAATGATCATCAGCTGATAGATGCACACTTCCCTCTCCAACATCAGCAGTATACAACCACTGTCTAAAACAAAGTTAGCTACTCAGTTTATTAAATGTTGAAGCTTTACAGTATGTTAACATTAGCTACCTCTATGCTTACATTTATTTTGACACTTTCATGTTATATCTATCATCATCGGTTGACTTCATTCATAAATGTTGTCTCTTGTTTGCAAAACTTTGGTATTGGTGTGTCGTGGACGTTATTTGGTCTGGTTGAACGATGACATTCTATTTTCAAGGTGTTGTTTCTTGTATTGTTGTTAGTCTAGTCTCTATTTCTTGTCAGAAATACAACTGCTTGTATGGCCCTGACATCCTGATAGAGATAAACATTATAGTGGCAGTCGAAAAATATAAAGAGTGAATCACTATTAAGCTTGATGGCAATATACATTGTGCAGGGCGAGCTTTAATATATAAATTGTCAAGAATAAATGATGTCTTTCACTCAAACAATTTGCAAAAACTAAAAAGGAAATTATGTGTTTATGGGGCTAAATGTGCCACCTTGTCATTTGCAACTGTTGAATTTTTTGCTAAATATTTCTAGCAGGTAGAGATCTTTCTTTATGGTGAAGAGACATATGTTATTATGATGTACAGCAGACTTCTATCACACAAAATGGATGATTGATTACACATAATATTGTTGTGTCATATAAACACCATGCAAGAGAAGATACTGCCTATAAAGAATTTAGGTCTTTATTTTTAAATCCAGCCCAGTTATATGTTAAAGTGATGTGTCTGGTTGTGTTTAATCACTGTCTGATTTGACCACAGCTGAATATAGAAGTATATCACAAATCTATATCGCTTTTGTATCCTAATTTTAGTGTGTCAGTTTCACTAGAAGTGTTTGTCTCTTTTAGTACTTGTACAGTCTTTTGGAGAAGCCTCTGATTTTACCGTAAAACCTTTTGGGTTTTGAGAGGATACTCACTGTCCCACGGCATCTTAGATTTTTGTTCTTTTTTAAATGTTTTTTTTTTGTTAACATCACTCAGAAGAAATTGCTGGAAGTTGTAAGCTGGACCTCTTTCCTCGCCATCGTCTGTGAGGTGTTAGGATTAAATAAATGCAATAGTTATGTATCAACATGCAATTTGCAGGTTTGCAATGTTGTATCACTTTGTATAGTGTTGGTAGATAGTATGGTGTTTCCCACACCAAGTTTGTTTTTCTTTTTTTTTTCTTTTGCATTGGATTTTTTCTCCATACTTGCCACTTGTTTGTCCTACCAGGCTAAAGGAAGTTGTTTATTCATCTGAATTGAAAGACATTTCATGTTTCTCATTTCATGCATGGCTCTTACTCTTTTAGGACATTAAAAATGACAATTTTCTCAATACGAGTTGAAGCTGTTTGTGGGCTGCCAGCCTGACAAGTGTAAGAGACAAAACAGGTTTACACTGAATCTCATTATAAACTTTGTAATGTCAGCCTTAGAGCCTACAGAACTAGATTTAATTCACTCACATTTAAATTATGATGTAATCAAACAAACTCCTTATACAATACATGGCACTAAACCATTGCTGTTTCTTGAGAGAGCACCACAGCCGATAAGAATAATCAGTAACATGTGGTTGAACAAAAGCTGCACTCTTTTATAGGCAGATGCAGGCTTAATTCTGCTGAAGACGCTGGTGTTTAGTAAAGCAACTTTGAGGAACCTTGTGATATGATGGCAAAGGTGACTAAAGTGCACTGCAAACGTGCACACGAATAGTTTTAATACAGCATCTCACAGTCATGCCTGTGTTCCAGTAAATTTAGACAGCAAGCTTACTTTTAAAAGAAAAGTGCTGTATAGTAATACAACTTCACATCTGTGCCAAAACATCAACTTTGCCCAATAAAGAAATACTGAAACTCTTCAAAACAAACCAACTACTTAAAGTGCAGGTTTCCACACACTCTGATATGCACATCATAAAGGAATTTCATTTTTACATATCTTACCAGAACACATACAGTAAAGACAGAGAAGGAACCTGACCTTCTCCATATAGAAACATCCTTTTGATGAAATGTCATAACTAAAAATCAGTACCCCTTTCAGAGTATTTAACAACTGATTATCCATTTACAGTTGTGATGCAGTTATAAATGAAGGACATTCTACTGTTTTCACTGTCCTTGTGTCCGAGAGAGGATTTATTATCTTTAGAAAGTGTAGCTTTAAGAAGGGGCATGCTGATTTTAGTGGTGTGAGTCTGGCTTTCATTCATCAGGACATTCATACATGTTTGCTGTTGTAACTGATGTCCTGATTTGGACTGACTGTGAGTGACGTTGCAAAGATGGAAAAAATATCCTATGTTTTAATTGGAGTGGAAAAAGTGAGGCTACAACCAATTGTAACAGTTTCTTATGATAGTCCGTGTTATTGTTGAATTTAACTCACGGTGTCGCTATACACCAGCCTTAAGATGGTTTATCCCCCTGTCCTTTGTGAGCAGACGTTCTTTTGCGGCCAATGCGTGTTCTGGATATACGCACCATCACCCTGAATTACTGCTATTGGTGTTACATGGTTTAAAGGAGTACGTTCCGTTGATTCTTTCACGTCTTTGACAAGTCATTCTTGACGATGGACTCTACAATTACCACGTTTCAGCCGTGTAGCTTCTACTTCCTCCTTCTTTTTATGCATGGCGCATATGGAGACATGAGCTATTCTTTTCCAGAGGAGATGAAGCGAGGATCCGTTGTCGGAAATCTAGCCAAGGATCTCGGGCTGGATACCAGCGCGTTCTCTAAGAGAAGAGCCCGCATTGACACCGATGGGACTGATAAACGTTACTGTGACATAAACCTGAATAACGGAGATCTGATTGTTGCCGACAGGATTGACCGAGAAGGGCTTTGTGGAGAAAAGGCTTCGTGCATCTTAAAACACGAGCTTGTGCTGGAGAATCCTCTGGAGCTCCATCGTATCACTCTTCATATTCAAGATATTAATGACAACTCACCACAATTTAACGAAGAATCGGTCAATATAGAAATTCAAGAGTCTGCAATCAGGGGGGCTCGTTTTGTGATAGAAGAGGCGCACGATGCGGATGTAGGACAAAATTCAGTCCAGCAATACAGCCTTAAGAAGAATGATCATTTTATTTTGGCTGCTAATGGAAACACAATAGAGCTTGTTCTCGATAAAGAGCTTGATCGTGAAAAACAACAAGAGATCAATTTGCTCCTCACAGCTCTAGATGGCGGCTCTCCTCAGAGATCAGGTACTGTAGTCATACACGTCACTGTACTGGATGCTAATGATAACGCCCCAGTGTTCAGCCAGGCCGTCTATAAAGCCAGTCTGCCTGAAAACTCTCCTTTAGATACTGTAGTGGTCACAGTTAGTGCTACTGATGCAGACGAGGGACTCAATGGAGATGTGACGTATGACTTCGGACACGTTACTGAAGATGTAAAGAAGATATTTAGTATTGACCGCAAAGTTGGAGAAATACGACTAATTAGTGCTGTTGACTATGAAACTACTACATCATTTGAAATCCGTGTTAAAGCAAAAGACGGATTAGGTCTGTCATCTTATTCCAAGGCCATTATTTCCATCACTGATGTGAATGACAACGCTCCTGTTGTCAATTTGAAATCACTGACTAACCCCATACCTGAAGACACCACACCTGGTACAGAGGTTGGCATCATTAACGTGCAGGATAGAGACTCTGAGAGTAATCGACAGGTCCGCTGTTCTATTCAGCAAAACGTCCCTTTTAAGTTGGTTCCTTCTATTAAAAACTATTATTCTCTGGTGACCACAGGACAACTGGACCGTGAACTAGTGTCTGATTACAACATTACAATCACTGCCACTGACGAGGGCTCTCCACCTCTGTCCTCCTCTAAAACTGTTCACTTATCTGTAGCAGACATCAACGACAACCCACCTGTGTTTGAGGAACAGTCCTACAGCGCATATGTGACTGAAAATAACAAACCTGGCTCCACTTTATGTTCCGTTACTGCTCGAGACCCCGACTGGAGACAGAACGGTACAGTGATTTATTCTGTGTTACCCGGTGAGGTGAACGGTGCCCCGGTGTCCTCCTGTGTATCTGTTAACGGAGACACGGGGGTGATCCACGCTGTGAGGTCGTTTGATTATGAACAGCTGAGGAGTTTTAAAGTCCACGTGATGGCCAGAGACAACGGTTCTCCTCCGCTCAGCAGCAACGTGACCGTCAGTGTGTTCATATCAGATGTGAATGACAACTCTCCTCAGATCCTGTACCCCGCCCCGGAGGGCAGCTCGTTCATGACCGAGCTGGTCCCCAAAGCTGCACACGGAGGCTCTGTGGTGTCCAAAGTGATAGCGGTGGACGCGGACTCCGGACAGAACGCCTGGCTGTCCTATCATATCGTCAAATCCACTGATCCGGGACTTTTCACTATTGGTGTCCACAGCGGAGAGATCAGGACCCAGCGGGACATTTCTGAATCTGACAGCATGAAACAGAACCTTATTGTGTCAGTGAAAGATAACGGACAGCCCTCTCTCTCTGCCACCTGTTCCATGTATTTACTTATTTCTGATAACTTGGCTGAGGTGCCAGAACTGAAGGATATTTCTTATGATGAGAAGAATTCCAAACTGACCTCTTATCTGATCATCGCTCTGGTTTGTGTGTCCACCTTTTTTCTGACCTTCATCATCATCATCCTGGGTGTGAGGTTTTGTCGCAGGAGAAAGCCCAGACTGTTGTTTGATGGAGCAGTCGCCATCCCCGGCGCTTATCTCCCTCCTAATTACGCAGATGTTGACGGCACAGGAACTTTACGCAGCGCTTATAATTATGACGCATACCTGACAACAGGATCTAGAACCAGTGACTTTAAGTTTGTGACATCTTACAATGACAACACACTGCCTGCTGACCAGACTCTGAGGAAAAGCCCAACAGACTTTGCTGATGTGTTTGGAGATTGTGATGGTTCTCCTGAGGTAGGAAAACATTTATCAGTGACCTCCTGTTGAACATCCTGAAATTTCTTCTATTATGTTTTGATCTTCTCTCACTTGATGTGTTTCGAGAATTGGAAGGTTGTTTCAAACCAAAACCAAATGTTTTGCTGAGACTGAACATATATTATCCCCCATGGTGGATAGGTTTCGTCGTTTCTAGTGTGTTTAAAAGTTAGGATAAGTGCAGGAATTACATCAAACAATTTTTTTTCAAAAATCATTAAAGATAAGTTAATGAAATTTTGTGGAGAGCTTTTCTTGTGTGCTTTGGTAGGTTGAATTTGATAATTATTGCCGAAAAACTATATTTACGTTATGGCCGTCACATTTTATTTTTCACTTATCATATTGTATTTCGTGTACAGATTTTTTCATTAAATAAAAAATGCACTGGACTTGATGCTTACCAACAAAACAGACATTGCCATATTCCAGATGACAGTGTACTTCAATGATCATCAGCTGATAGATGCACACTTCCCTCTCCAACATCAGCAGTATACAACCACTGTCTAAAACAAAGGTAGCTACTCAGTTTATTAAATGTTGAAGCTTTACAGTATGTTAACATTAGCTACTTCTACGCTAACATTTATTTTGACACTTTCATGTTATATCTATCATCATCGGTTGACTTCATTCATAAATGTTGTCTCTTGTTTGCAAAACTTTGGTATAGGTGTGTCGTGGACGTTATTTGGTCTGGATGAACGATGACGTTCTATTTTCAAGGTGTTGTTTCTTGTATTGTTGTTAGTCTAGTCTCTATTTCTTGTCAGAAATACAACTGCTTGTAGGGCCCTGACATCCTGATAGAGATAAACATTATAGTGGCAGTCGAAAAATATAAAGAGTGAATCATTATTAAGCTTGATGGCAATATACATTGTGCAGGGTGAGCTTTAATATTTAAATTGTCAAGAATAAATGATGTCTTTCACTCAAACAATTTGCAAATACTAAAAAGGAAATTATGTGTTTATGGGGCTAAATGTGCCACCTTGTCATTTGCAACTGTTGAATTTTTTGCTAAATATTTCTAGCAGGCAGAGATCTTTCTTTATGGTCAAGAGACATATGTTATTATAATGTACAGCAGATTTCTATCACACAAAATGGATGATTGATGACACATAATATTGTTGTGTCATATAAACACCATGCAAGAGAAGATACTGCCTATAAAGAATTTAGGTCTTTATTTTTAAATCCAGCCCATTTATATGTTAAAGTGATGTGTCTGGTTGTGTTTAATCACTGTCTGATTTGACCACAGCTGAATATAGAAGTATATGACAAATCTATATCGCTTTTGTAACCTAATTTTAGTGTGTCAGTTTCACTAGAAGTGTTTGTCTCTTTTAGTACTTGTACAGTCTTTTGGAGAAGCCTCTGATTTTACCGTAAAACCTTTTGGGTTTTGAGAGGATACTCACTGTCCCACGGCATCTTAGATTTTTGTTCTTTTTTAAATGTTTTTTTTTTTTTGTTAACATCACTCAGAAGAAATTGTTGGAAGTTGTAAGCTGGACCTCTTTCCTCTCCATCGTCTGTGAGGTGTTAGGATTAAATAAATGCAATAGTTTTATATCAACATTCATTTTGCAGGTTTGCAATGTTGTATCACTTTGTATAGTGTTGGTAGATAGTATGGTGTTTGCCACACCAAGTTCTTTTTTTCTTTTGCATTGAATTTTTTCTCCATACTTGCCATTTGTTTGTCCTACCAGGCTAAAGGAAGTTGTTTATTCGTCTGAATTGTAAGACATTTCATGTTTCTCATTTCATGCATGGCTCTTACTCTTTTAGGACATTAAAAATGACAATTTTCTCAATACGAGTTGAAGCTGTTTGTAGGCTGCCAGCCTGACAAGTGTAAGAGACAAAACAGGTTTACACTGAATCTCATTATAAACTTTGTAATGTCAGCCTTAGAGCCTACAGAACTAGATTTCATTCACTCACATTTAAATTATGATGTAATCAAACAAACTCCTTATACAATACATGGCACTAAACCATTGCTGTTTCTTGAGAGAGCACCACAGCCGATAAGAATAATCAGTAACATGTGGTTGAACAAAAGCTGCACTCTTTTATAGGCAGATGCAGGCTTAATTCTGCTGAAGACGCTGGTGTTTAGTAAAGCAACTTTGAGGAACCTTGTGATATGATGGCAAAGGTGACTACAGTGCAGTGCAAACATGCACACGAATAGTTTTAATACAGCATCTCACAGTCATGCCTGTGTTCCAGTAAATTTAGACAGCAAGCTTACTTTTAAAAGAAAAGTGCTGTATAGTAATACAACTTCACATCTGTGCCAAAACATCAACTTGGCCCAATAAAGAAATACTGAAACTCTTCAAAACAAACCAACTACTTAAAGTGCAGGTTTCCACACACTCTGATATGCACATCATGAAGGAATTTCATTTTTACATATCTTACCAGAACACATACAGTAAAGACAGAGAAGGAACCTGACCTTCTCCATATAGAAACATCCTTTTGATGAAATGTCATAACTAAAAATCAGTACCCCTTTCAGAGTATTTAACAACTGATTATCCATTTACAGTTGTGATGCAGTTATAAATGAAGGACATTCTACTGTTTTCACTGTCCTTGTGTCCGAGAGAGAATTTTATTTTCTTTAAAAAGTGTAGCTTTAAGAAGGGGCATGCTGATTTCAGTGGTGTGAGTCTGGCTTTCATTCATTGAAGACATCCATACATGTTTGCTGTTGTAACTGATGTCCTGATTTGGACTGACTGTGAGTGACGTTGCAAAGATGGATGTAAATATCCTATGTTTTAATTGAAGTGGAAAAAGTCAGGCTACAACCAATTGTAACAGTTTCTTATGATAGTCCGTGTTATTGTTGAATTTAACTCACGGTGTCGCTATACACCAGCCTTAAGATGGTTTATCCCCCTGTCCTTTGTGAGCAGACGTTCTTTTGCGGCCAATGCGTGTTCTGGATATACGCACCATCACCCTGAATTACTGCTATTGGTGTTACATGGTTTAAAGGAGTACGTTCCGTTGATTCTTTCACGTCTTTGACAAGTCATTCTTGACGATGGACTCTACAATTACCACGTTTCAGCCGTGTAGCTTCTACTTCCTCCTTCTTTTTATGCATGGCGCATATGGAGACATGAGCTATTCTTTGCCAGAGGAGATGAAGCGAGGATCCGTTGTCGGAAATCTAGCCAAGGATCTCGGGCTGGATACCAGCGCGTTCTCTAAGAGAAGAGCCCGCATTGACACCGATGGGACTGATAAACGTTACTGTGACATAAACCTGAATAACGGAGATCTGATTGTTGCCGACAGGATTGACCGAGAAGGGCTTTGTGGAGAAAAGGCTTCGTGCATCTTAAAACACGAGCTTGTGCTGGAGAATCCTCTGGAGCTCCATCGTATCACTCTTCATATTCAAGATATTAATGACAACTCACCACAATTTAACGAAGAATCGGTCAATATAGAAATTCAAGAGTCTGCAGACAGGGGGGCTCGTTTTGTGATAGAAGAGGCGCACGATGCGGATGTAGGACAAAATTCAGTTCAGCAGTACAGCCTTAAGAAGAATGATCATTTTATTTTGGCTGCTAATGGAAACACAATAGAGCTTGTTCTCGATAAAGAGCTTGATCGTGAAAAACAACAAGAGATTAATTTGCTCCTCACAGCTCTAGATGGCAGCTCTCCTCAGAGATCAGGTACTGTAGTCATACACGTCACTGTACTGGATGCTAATGATAACGCCCCAGTGTTCAGCCAGGCCGTCTATAAAGCCAGTCTGCCTGAAAACTCTCCTTTAGATACTGTAGTGGTCACAGTTAGTGCTACTGATGCAGACGAGGGACTCAATGGAGATGTGACGTATGACTTCGGACACGTTACTGAAGATGTAAAGAGGATATTTAGTATTGACCGTAAAGTTGGAGAAATACGATTAATTAGTGCTGTTGACTATGAAACTACTACATCATTTGAAATCCGTGTTAAAGCAAAAGATGGTTTAGGTCTGTCATCTTATTCTAAGGCCATTATTTCCATCACTGATGTGAATGACAACGCTCCTGTTGTCAATTTGAAATCACTGACTAACCCCATACCTGAAGACACCACACCTGGTACAGAGGTGGGCATCATTAACGTGCAGGATAGAGACTCTGAGAATAATCGACAGGTCCGCTGTTCTATTCAGCAAAACGTCCCTTTTAAGTTGGTTCCTTCTATTAAAAACTATTATTCTCTGGTGACCACAGGACAACTGGACCGTGAACTAGTGTCTGATTACAACATTACAATCACTGCCACTGACGAGGGCTCTCCACCTCTGTCCTCCTCTAAAACTGTTCACTTATCTGTAGCAGACATCAACGACAATCCACCTGTGTTTGAGGAACAGTCCTACAGCGCATATGTGACTGAAAATAACAAACCTGGCTCCACTTTATGTTCCGTTACTGCTCGAGACCCCGACTGGAGACAAAACGGTACAGTGATTTATTCTGTGTTACCCGGTGAGGTGAACGGTGCCCCGGTGTCCTCCTATGTATCTGTTAACGGAGACACGGGGGTGATCCACGCTGTGAGGTCTTTTGATTATGAACAGCTGAGGAGTTTTAAAGTCCACGTGATGGCCAGAGACAACGGTTCTCCTCCGCTCAGCAGCAACGTGACCGTCAGTGTGTTCATATCGGATGTGAATGACAACTCTCCTCAGATCCTGTACCCCGCCCCGGAGGGCAGCTCGTTCATGACCGAGCTGGTCCCCAAAGCTGCACACGGAGGCTCTGTGGTGTCCAAAGTGATAGCGGTGGACGCGGACTCCGGACAGAACGCCTGGCTGTCCTATCATATAGTCAAATCCACTGATCCGGGACTTTTCACTATTGGTGTCCACAGCGGAGAGATCAGGACCCAGCGGGACATTTCTGAATCTGACAGCATGAAACAGAACCTTATTGTGTCAGTGAAAGATAACGGACAGCCCTCTCTCTCTGCCACCTGTTCCATGTATTTACTTATTTCTGATAACTTGGCTGAGGTGCCAGAACTGAAGGATATTTCTTATGATGAGAAGAATTCCAAACTGACCTCTTATCTGATCATCGCTCTGGTTTGTGTGTCCACCTTTTTTCTGACCTTCATCATCATCATCCTGGGTGTGAGGTTTTGTCGCAGGAGAAAGCCCAGACTGTTGTTTGATGGAGCAGTCGCCATCCCCGGCGCTTATCTCCCTCCTAATTACGCAGATGTTGACGGCACAGGAACTTTACGCAGCGCTTACAATTATGACGCATACCTGACAACAGGATCTAGAACCAGTGACTTTAAGTTTGTGACATCCTACAATGACAACACACTGCCTGCTGACCAGACTCTGAGGAAAAGTCCAACAGACTTCCTTGAGGCTTTTGCTGACTCTGATGGTTCTCCTGAGGTAGGAAGACATTTCAAACGACTAACCTCGTCTTGAACATCCTTAACTATCCTTTTGTTTTACTTTGTCCCTTTTCACTTGTATGTTTTTCTCTTGCGATGGTTAAAACGAGTTTTAATTTGCTTTAATGGTTGTAAAGAAGTCATGAGGTCGGCTATCTCTCACTGTCGTAAAACTCGGATTTAACTCAGCATGTTGACGGCACAGGAACTTTACGCAGCGCTTACAATTATGACGCATACCTGACAACAGGATCTAGAACCAGTGACTTTAAGTTTGTGACATCTTACAATGACAACACACTGCCTGCTGACCAGACTCTGAGGAAAAGTCCAACAGACTTTGTTGACATGTTTGGAGATCCTGAAATCTCCACAGAGGTACGATACGCTTGTCTATCCATCTATCTATCTATCTCTCTCTCTCTCTCTCTCTCTCTCTCTCTCTCTCTCTCTCTCTCTCTCTCTCTCTCTCTCTCTCTCTCTCTATCTCTCTATCTATCTATCTTTCTATACCTATTATCAATAATCATAATATACACTGTTTATTCACAATTAGGCAGTCATTGACGTGAACAAACAGAGTTTGGTTTATGGCTTATAAATTTGTGTGGCTTATATTTATTTTAATCGGAATCACTCTCTTTCTCTCCTCTCTCTCTCTCTCTCTCTCTCTCTCTCTCTCATTGAAGTAATAATTCAATGAATTCTGAATTAATGAAGTCGTCATATAGGACATTCACTTTGGAACAGTCTTATTGTGTCTACAAGATATTAAGTAGATACGATTTTTTGTTTTACGATTTGTCAGTCTCAGCCTCTCCATCGTATGTAATTCATAATTTCATCACTTGCAAAACTGTAGCTGAGTATTAATCTGCCAGAGACATACCAGTACAACTAGTTTGTAATGATCATTTTAACAATGACTTGTTATTATGAAACCAGTTTATTTCATTTTCATGACAGCACATTTTTTAACAAATTAATATATTTCATATAATTCATCTATAATTTTACGACACAGCTTGTAGTGATATTATAATTGTTATCATTCTGCTGTTTTTAATATTATTATTATTATTATTATTAATAGTAATAATAATAATCATGTGCACTCTGCCATTTCTTCATTCCACTCATGGTGTCGCTAGTCACCAGTCTACGTGAAACATTTCCACTCCACCCCGGTTTAGACCAATAAAAGGGTATTTATTTCAGTTGCTGCTGGTTCGAGGACGAAGCCAGAGTAACTGTGGATTGCTATCCATGCTCTTTTGACTAAACTGTATAATCTCATTGAATTTATAATCTAAAAGTGGACAGTTTTCATTCTGTTAAAAACGCTGTGCCATCATGGCGCTCATACTACGGTGCATCTTTTTCTTTTTAATGTGGAAAGCCGTGGATGGGGAAGCAAGCTATTCCATGCAAGAGGAAACGAAGCGCGGAACTCTTATTGGGAATATAGGGAGGGATCTTAACCTGGACCCGAGTAAACTGTCTGCCAGAAATGCCCGTGTTGATGCCGCAGGGAATCGCAAACGTTACTGTGACATCAGTCTCAGTTCAGGAGATTTAATTGTTGCCGACAGAATTGACCGAGAAGCGCTTTGTGGAGAAAAGCTGTCGTGTGTTATAAAACGCGATCTTGTGCTGGAGAATCCTCTGGAACTGCATCCCTTCACCTTACATATTCAAGATATTAATGACAACTCACCACTATTTAATGAAGAATCAATTGATATTGAAATTCAAGAGTCTGCAGACAGGGGAGCTCGTTTTGTGATAGATGAAGCGCACGATGCGGATGTAGGACAAAATTCAGTTCAGCAGTACAGCCTTAAGAAGAATGATCATTTTATTTTGGCTGCTAATGGAAACACAATAGAGCTTGTTCTCGATAAAGAGCTTGATCGTGAAAAACAACAAGAGATCAATTTGCTCCTCACAGCTCTAGATGGCGGCTCTCCTCAGAGATCAGGTACTGTAGTCATACACGTCACTGTACTGGATGCTAATGATAACGCCCCAGTGTTCAGCCAGGCCGTCTATAAAGCCAGTCTGGCTGAAAACTCTCCTTTAGATACTGTAGTGGTCACAGTTAGTGCTACTGATGCAGACGAGGGACTCAATGGAGATGTGACGTATGACTTTGGACACGTTACTGAAGATGTAAAGAAAGTTTTTAGTATTGACCGTAAAAACGGAAGAATTAAAATTAATGGTGAGATTGACTTCGAAACTGTTGCAAGATATGAATTACGCATTAAAGCAAAGGACGGTTTAGGACTATCATCATATACAAAAGTAATTGTTGATGTCACCGACGTCAATGACAACGTACCTGTAATCTATGTGAAATCTTTATCAAATCCCATACCTGAGAACGTGTCACCTGGTACAGAGGTGGGCATCATTAACGTGCAGGATGCGGATTCTAATAATAACCAACAGGTCCGCTGTTCTATTTATCAAAACGTCCCTTTTAAGTTGGTTCCTTCTATTAAAAACTATTATTCTCTGGTGACCACAGGACAACTGGACCGTGAACTAGTGTCTGATTACAACATTACAATCACTGCCACTGACGAGGGCTCTCCACCTCTGTCCTCCTCTAAAACTGTTCACTTATCTGTAGCAGACATCAACGACAACCCACCTGTGTTTGAGGAACAGTCCTACAGCGCATATGTGACTGAAAATAACAAACCTGGCTCCACTTTATGTTCCGTTACTGCTCGAGACCCCGACTGGAGACAAAACGGTACAGTGATTTATTCTGTGTTACCCGGTGAGGTGAACGGTGCCCCGGTGTCCTCCTATGTATCTGTTAACGGAGACACGGGGGTGATCCACGCTGTGAGGTCGTTTGATTATGAACAGCTGAGGAGTTTTAAAGTCCACGTGATGGCCAGAGACAACGGTTCTCCTCCGCTCAGCAGCAACGTGACCGTCAGTGTGTTCATATCAGATGTGAATGACAACTCTCCTCAGATCCTGTACCCCGCCCCGGAGAGCAGCTCGTTCATGACCGAGCTGGTCCCCAAAGCTGCACACGGAGGCTCTGTGGTGTCCAAAGTGATAGCGGTGGACGCGGACTCCGGACAGAACGCCTGGCTGTCCTATCATATAGTCAAATCCACTGATCCGGGACTTTTCACTATTGGTGTCCACAGCGGAGAGATCAGGACCCAGCGGGACATTTCTGAATCTGACAGCATGAAACAGAACCTTATTGTGTCAGTGAAAGATAACGGACAGCCCTCTCTCTCTGCCACCTGTTCCATGTATTTACTTATTTCTGATAACTTGGCTGAGGTGCCAGAACTGAAGGATATTTCTTATGATGACAAGAATTCGAAACTGACCTCTTATCTGATCATCGCTCTGGTTTGTGTGTCCACCTTTTTTCTGACCTTCATCATCATCATCCTGGGTTTGAGGTTTTGTCGCAGGAGAAAGCCCAGACTGTTGTTTGATGGAGCAGTCGCCATCCCCGGCGCTTATCTCCCTCCTAATTACGCAGATGTTGACGGCACAGGAACTTTACGCAGCGCTTATAATTATGACGCATACCTGACAACAGGATCTAGAACCAGTGACTTTAAGTTTGTGACATCTTACAATGACAACACACTGCCTGCTGACCAGACTCTGAGGAAAAGCCCAACAGACTTTGCTGATGTGTTTGGAGATTGTGATGACTCTCCTGAGGTAGGAAAACATTTATCAGTCACCTCCTGTTGAACATCCTGAAATTTCTTCTTTTATTTTTTGATCTTCTCTCACTTGATGTGTTTGGAGAATTGGAAGGTTGTTTCAAACCAAAACCAAATGTTTTGCTGAGACTGAACATATATTATCCCCCATGGTGGATAGGTTTCGTCGTTTCTAGTGTGTTTAAAAGTTAGGATAAGTGCAGGAATTACATCAAACAATTTTTTTTTCAAAAAATCATTAAAGATAAGTTAATGAAATTTTGTGGAGAGCTTTATTGTGTGCTTTGGTAGGTTGACTTTGATAATTATTGCCGAAAAACTATATTTAAGTTATGGCCGTCACATTTTATTTTTCACTTGTCATATTGTATTTCGTGTACAGATTTTTTCATTAAATTAAAAATGCACTGGACTTGATGCTTACCAACAAAACAGACATTGCCATATTCCAGATGACAGTGTACTTCAATGATCATCAGCTGATAGATGCACACTTCCCTCTCCAACATCAGCAGTATACAACCACTGTCTAAAACAAAGGTAGCTACTCAGTTTATTAAATGTTGAAGCTTTACAGTATGTTAACATTAGCTACTTCTACGCTAACATTTATTTTGACACTTTCATGTTATATCTATCATCATCGGTTGACTTCATTCATAAATGTTGTCTCTTGTTTGCAAAACTTTGGTATTGGTGTGTCGTGGACGTTATTTGGTCTGGTTGAACGATGACATTCTATTTTCAAGGTGTTGTTTCTTGTATTGTTGTTAGTCTAGTCTCTATTTCTTGTCAGAAATACAACTGCTTGTATGGCCCTGACAACCTGATAGAGATAAACATTATAGTGGCAGTCGAAAAATATAAAGAGTGAATCACTATTAAGCTTGATGGCAATATACATTGTGCAGGGCGAGCTTTAATATATAAATTGTCAAGAATAAATGATGTCTTTCACTCAAACAATTTGCAAAAACTAAAAAGGAAATTATGTGTTTATGGGGCTAAATGTGCCACCTTGTCATTTGCAACTGTTGAATTTTTTGCTAAATATTTCTAGCAGGCAGAGATCTTTCTTTATGGTCAAGAGACATATGTTATTATGATGTACAGCAGACTTCTATCACACAAAATGGATGATTGATGACACATAATATTGTTGTGTCATATAAACACCATGCAAGAGAAGATACTGCCTATAAAGAATTTAGGTCTTTATTTTTAAATCCAGCCCAGTTATATGTTAAAGTGATGTGTCTGGTTGTGTTTAATTACTGTCTGATTTGACCACAGCTGAATGTAGAAGTATATCACAAATCTATATCGCTTTTGTAACCTAATTTTAGTGTGTCAGTTTCACTAGAAGTGTTTGTCTCTTTTAGTACTTGTACAGTCTTTTGGAGAAGCCTCTGATTTTAACGTAAAACCTTTTGGGTTTTGAGAGGATACTCACTGTCCCACGGCATCCTAGATTTTTGTTCTTTTTTAAATGATGTTTTTTTTTGTTAACATCACTCAGAAGAAATTGCTGGAAGTTGTAAGCTGGACCTCTTTCCTCGCCATCGTCTGTGAGGTGTTAGGATTAAATAAATGCAATAGTTATATATCAACATGCAATTTGCAGGTTTGCAATGTTGTATCACTTTGTATAGTGTTGGTAGATAGTATGGTGTTTGCCACACCAAGTTTTTTTTTCTTTTTTTTTTCTTTTGCATTGGATTTTTTCTCCATACTTGCCATTTGTTTGTCCTACCAGGCTAAAGGAAGTTGTTTATTCATCTGAATTGAAAGACATTTCATGTTTCTCATTTCATGCATGGCTCTTACTCTTTTAGGACATTAAAAATGACAATTTTCTCAATACGAGTTGAAGCTGTTTGTAGGCTGCCAGCCTGACAAGTGTAAGAGACAAAACAGGTTTACACTGAATCTCATTATAAACTTTGTAATGTCAGCCTTAGAGCCTACAGAACTAGATTTCATTCACTCATATTTAAATTATGATGTAATCAAACAAACTCCCTATACAATACATGGCACTAAACCATTGCTGTTTCTTGAGAGAGCACCACAGCCGATAAGAATAATCAGTAACATACGGTTGAACAAAAGCTGCACTCTTTTATAGGCAGATGCAGGCTTAATTCTGCTGAAGACGCTGGTGTTTAGTAAAGCAACTTTGAGGAACCTTGTGATATGATGGCAAAGGTGACTAAAGTGCAGTGCAAACATGCACACGAATAGTTTTAATACAGCATCTCACAGTCATGCCTGTGTTCCAGTAAATTTAGACAGCAAGCTTACTTTTTAAAAGAAAAGTGCTGTATAGTAATACAACTTCACATCTGTGCCAAAACATCAACTCGGCTCAATAAAGAAATACTGAAACTCTTCAAAACAAACCAACTACTTAAAGTGCAGGTTTCCACACACTCTGATATGCACATCATAAAGGAATTTCATTTTTACATATCTTACCAGAACACAGACAGTGAAGACAGAGAAGGAACCTGACCTTCTTCATATAGAAACATCCTTTTGATGAAATGTCATAAATAAAAATCAGTACCCCTTTCAGAGTATTTAACAACTGTTTATCCATTTACAGTTGTGATGCAGTTATAAATGAAGGACATTCTACTGTTTTCACTGTCCTTGTGTCCGAGAGAGAATTTATTTTCTTTAAAAAGTGTAGCTTTAAGAAGGGGCATGCTGATTTTAGTGGTGTGAGTCTGGCTTTCATTCATTGAAGACATCCATACATGTTTGCTGTTGTAACTGATGTCCTGATTTGGACTGACTGTGAGTGACGTTGCAAAGATGGAAGTAAATATCCTATGTTTTAATTGGAGTGGAAAAAGTGAGGCTACAACCAATTGTAACAGTTTCTTATGATAGTCCATGTTATTGTTGAATTTAACTCACGGTGTCGCTATACACCAGCCTTAAGATGGTTTATCCCCCTGTCCTTTGTGAGCAGACGTTCTTTTGCGGCCAATGCGTGTTCTGGATATACGCACCATCACCCTGAATTACTGCTATTGGTGTTACATGGTTTAAAGGAGTACGTTCCGTTGATTCTTTCACGTCTTTGACAAGTCATTCTTGACGATGGACTCTACAATTACCACGTTTCAGCCGTGTAGCTTCTACTTCCTCCTTCTTTTTATGCATGGCGCATATGGAGACATGAGCTATTCTTTGCCAGAGGAGATGAAGCGAGGATCCGTTGTCGGAAATCTAGCCAAGGATCTCGGGCTGGATACCAGCGCGTTCTCTAAGAGAAGAGCCCGCATTGACACCGATGGGACTGATAAACGTTACTGTGACATAAACCTGAATAACGGAGATCTGATTGTTGCCGACAGGATTGACCGAGAAGGGCTTTGTGGAGAAAAGGCTTCGTGCATCTTAAAACACGAGCTTGTGCTGGAGAATCCTCTGGAGCTCCATCGTATCACTCTTCATATTCAAGATATTAATGACAACTCACCACAATTTAACGAAGAATCGGTCAATATAGAAATTCGAGAGTCTGCTATCAGGGGGGCTCGTTTTGTGATAGAAGAGGCGCACGATGCGGATGTAGGACAAAATTCAGTTCAGCAATACAGCCTTAAGAAGAATGATCATTTTATTTTGGCTGCTAATGGAAATACAATAGAGCTTGTTCTCGATAAAGAGCTTGATCGTGAAAAACAACAAGAGATCAATTTGCTCCTCACAGCTCTAGATGGCGGCTCTCCTCAGAGATCAGGTACTGTAGTCATACACGTCACTGTACTGGATGCTAATGATAACGCCCCAGTGTTCAGCCAGGCCGTCTATAAAGCCAGTCTGCCTGAAAACTCTCCTTTAGATACTGTAGTGGTCACAGTTAGTGCTACTGATGCAGACGAGGGACTCAATGGAGATGTGACGTATGACTTCGGACACGTTACTGAAGATGTAAAGAAGATATTTAGTATTGACCGTAAAGTTGGAGAAATACGACTAATTAGTGCTGTTGACTATGAAACTACTACATCATTTGAAATCCGTGTTAAAGCAAAAGATGGTTTAGGTCTGTCATCTTATTCCAAGGCCATTATTTCCATCACTGATGTGAATGACAACGCTCCTGTTGTCAATTTGAAATCACTGACTAACCCCATACCTGAAGACACCACACCTGGTACAGAGGTGGGCATCATTAACGTGCAGGATAGAGACTCTGAGAATAATCGACAGGTCCGCTGTTCTATTCAGCAAAACGTCCCTTTTAAGTTGGTTCCTTCTATTAAAAACTATTATTCTCTGGTGACCACAGGACAACTGGACCGTGAACTAGTGTCTGATTACAACATTACAATCACTGCCACTGACGAGGGCTCTCCACCTCTGTCCTCCTCTAAAACTGTTCACTTATCTGTAGCAGACATCAACGACAACCCACCTGTGTTTGAGGAACAGTCCTACAGCGCATATGTGACTGAAAATAACAAACCTGGCTCCACTTTATGTTCCGTTACTGCTCGAGACCCCGACTGGAGACAAAACGGTACAGTGATTTATTCTGTGTTACCCGGTGAGGTGAACGGTGCCCCGGTGTCCTCCTATGTATCTGTTAACGGAGACACGGGGGTGATCCACGCTGTGAGGTCGTTTGATTATGAACAGCTGAGGAGTTTTAAAGTCCACGTGATGGCCAGAGACAACGGTTCTCCTCCGCTCAGCAGCAACGTGACCGTCAGTGTGTTCATATCGGATGTGAATGACAACTCTCCTCAGATCCTGTACCCCGCCCCGGAGGGCAGCTCGTTCATGACCGAGCTGGTCCCCAAAGCTGCACACGGAGGCTCTGTGGTGTCCAAAGTGATAGCGGTGGACGCGGACTCCGGACAGAACGCCTGGCTGTCCTATCATATAGTCAAATCCACTGATCCGGGACTTTTCACTATTGGTGTCCACAGCGGAGAGATCAGGACCCAGCGGGACATTTCTGAATCTGACAGCATGAAACAGAACCTTATTGTGTCAGTGAAAGATAACGGACAGCCCTCTCTCTCTGCCACCTGTTCCATGTATTTACTTATTTCTGATAACTTGGCTGAGGTGCCAGAACTGAAGGATATTTCTTATGATGAGAAGAATTCCAAACTGACCTCTTATCTGATCATCGCTCTGGTGTGTGTGTCCACCTTTTTTCTGACCTTCATCATCATCATCCTGGGTGTGAGGTTTTGTCACAGGAGAAAGCCCAGACTGTTGTTTGATGGAGCAGTCGCCATCCCCGGCGCTTATCTCCCTCCTAATTACGCAGATGTTGACGGCACAGGAACTTTACGCAGTGCTTATAATTATGACGCATACCTGACAACAGGATCTAGAACCAGTGACTTTAAGTTTGTCACATCTTACAATGATAACACACTGCCTGCTGACCAGACTCTGAGGAAAAGCCCAACAGACTTTGCTGATGTCTTTGGAGATTGTGATGGTTCTCCTGAGGTAGGAAAACATTTATCAGTCACCTCCTGTTGAACATCCTGAACTTTTCTTCTATTATGTTTTGATCTTCTCTCACTTGATGTGTTTGGAGAATTGGAAGGTTGTTTCAAACCAAAACCAAATGTTTTGCTGAGACTGAACATATATTATCCCCCATGGTGGATAGGTTTCGTCGCTTCTAGTGTGTTTAAAAGTTAGGATAAGTGCAGGAATTACATCAAACAAGTTTTTTTCAGAAATCATTAAAGATAAGTTAATGAAATTTTGTGGAGAGCTTTATTGTGTTTGGTAGGTTGAATTTGATAATTACTGCCGAAAAATTATATTTACGTAATGGCCGACACATTTTATTTTTCACTTATCATATTGTATTACGCGTACAGGTTTTTTTCATTAAATAAAAAATGCACTGGACTTGATGCTTACCAACAAAACAGACATTGCCATATTCCAGATGACAGTGTACTTCAATGCTCATCAGCTGATAGATGCACACTTCCCTCTCCAACATCAGCAGTATACAACCACTGTCTAAAAAAAAGGTAGCTATCCTCAGTTTATTAAATGTTGAAACTTTACAGTATGTTAACATTAGCTACTTCTACGCTAACATTTATTTTGACATTTTCATGTTATATCTATCATCATCGGTTGACTTCATTCATAAATGTTGTCTATTGTTTGCAAAACTTTGGTATAGGTGTGTCGTGGACGTTATTTGGTCTGGATGAACGATGACATTCTATTTTCAAGGTGTTGTTTCTTGTATTGTTGTTAGTCTAGTCTCTATTTCTTGTCAGAAATACAACTGCTTGTAGGGCCCTGACATCCTGATAGAGATAAACATTATAGTGGCAGTCGAAAAATATAAAGACTGAATCACTATTAAGCTTGATGGCAATATACATTGTGCAGGGTGAGCTTTAATATATAAATTGCCAAGAATAAATGATGTCTTTCACTCAAACAATTTGCAAAAACTAAAAAGGAAATTATGTGTTTATGGGGCTAAATGTGCCACCTTGTCGTTTGCAACTGTTGAATTTTTTGCTAAATATTTCTAGCAGGCAGAGATCTTTCTTTATGGTCAAGAGACATATGTTATTATAATGTACAGCAGACTTCTATCACACAAAATGGATGATTGATGACACATAATATTGTTGTGTCATATAAACACCATGCAAGAGAAGATACTGCCTATAAAGAATTTAGGTCTTTATTTTTAAATCCAGCCCATTTATATGTTAAAGTGATGTGTCTGGTTGTGTTTAATCACTGTCTGATTTGACCACAGCTGAATATAGAAGTATATCACAAATCTATATCGCTTTTGTAATCTAATTTTAGTGTGTCAGTTTCACTAGAAGTGTTTGTCTCTTTTAGTACTTGTACAGTCTTTTGGAGAAGCCTCTGATTTTACCGTAAAACCTTTTGGGTTTTGAGAGGATACTCACTGTCCCACGGCATCTTAGATTTTTGTTTTTTTTAAATGTTTTTTTTTGTTAACATCACTCAGAAGAAATTGCTGGAAGTTGTAAGCTGGACCTCTTTCCTCTCCATCGTCTGTGAGGTGTTACGATTAAATAAATGCAATAGTTATATATCAACATGCAATTTGCAGGTTTGCAATGTTGTATCACTTTGTATAGTGTTGGTAGATAGTATGGTGTTTGCCACACCAAGTTTTTTTTTTCTTTTTTTTTTGTTTTGCATTGAATTTTTTCTCCATACTTGCCATTTGTTTGTCCTACCAGGCTAAAGGAAGTTGTTTATTCGTCTGAATTGAAAGACATTTCATATTTCTCATTTCATGCATGCCTCTTACTCTTTTAGGACATTAAAAATGACAATTTTCTCAATACGAGTTGAAGCTGTTTGTAGGCTGCCAGCCTGACAAGTGTAAGAGACAAAACAGGTTTACACTGAATCTCATTATAAACTTTGTAATGTCAGCCTTAGAACCTACAGAACTAGATTTCATTCACTCACATTTAAATTATGATGTAATCAAACCAACTCCCTATACAATACATGGCACTAAACCATTGCTGTTTCTTGAGATAGCACCACAGCCGATAAGAATAATCAGTAACATGTGGTTGAACAAAAGCTGCACTCTTTTATAGGCAGATGCAGGCTTAATTCTGCTGAAGACGCTGGTGTTTAGTAAAGCAACTTTGAGGAACGTTGTGATATGATGGCAAAGGTGATTAAAGTGCAGTGCAAACATGCACACGAATAGTTTTAATACAGCATCTCACAGTCATGCCTGTGTTCCAGTAAATTTAGACAGCAAGCTTACTTTTTAAAAGAAAAGTGCTGTATAGTAATACAACTTCACATCTGTGCCAAAACATCAACTTGGCCCAATAAAGAAATACTGAAACTCTTCAAAACAAACCAACTACTTAAAGTGCAGGTTTCCACACACTCTGATATGCACATCATGAAGGAATTTCATTTTTACATATTTTACCAGAACACAGACAGTAAAGACAGAGAAGGAACCTGACCTTCTCCATATAGAAACATCCTTTTGATGAAATGTCATAACTAAAAATCAGTACCCCTTTCAGAGTATTTAACAACTGATTATCCATTTACAGTTGTGATGCAGTTATAAATGAAGGACATTCTACTGTTTTCACTGTCCTTGTGTCCGAGAGAGAATTTATTTTCTTTAAAAAGTGTAGCTTTCAGAAGGGGCATGCTGATTTTAGTGGTGTGAGTCTGGCTTTCATTCATTGAAGACATCCATACATGTTTGCTGTTGTAACTGATGTCCTGATTTGGACTGACTGTGAGTGACGTTGCAAAGATGGAAGTAAATATCCTATGTTTTAATTGGAGTGGAAAAAGTCAGGCTACAACCAATTGTAACAGTTTCTTATGCTAGTCCGTGTTATTGTTGAATTTAACTCACGGTGTCGCTATACACCAGCCTTAAGATGGTTTATCCCCCTGTCCTTTGTGAGCAGACGTTCTTTTGCGGCCAATGCGTGTTCTGGATATACGCACCATCACCCTGAATTACTGCTATTGGTGTTACATGGTTTAAAGGAGTACGTTCCGTTGATTCTTTCACGTCTTTGACAAGTCATTCTTGACGATGGACTCTACAATTACCACGTTTCAGCCGTGTAGCTTCTACTTCCTCCTTCTTTTTGTGCATGGCGCATATGGAGACATGAGCTATTCTTTGCCAGAGGAGATGAAGCGAGGATCCGTTGTCGGAAATCTAGCCAAGGATCTCGGGCTGGATACCAGCGCGTTCTCTAAGAGAAGAGCCCGCATTGACACCGATGGGACTGATAGACGTTACTGTGACATAAACCTGAATAACGGAGATCTGATTGTTGCCGACAGGATTGACCGAGAAGGGCTTTGTGGAGAAAAGGCTTCGTGCATCTTAAAACGCGAGCTTGTGCTGGAGAATCCTCTGGAGCTCCATCGTATCACTCTTCATATTCAAGATATTAATGACAACTCACCATTATTTAAGGAGGAAATGATAAATATAGAAATTCAAGAGTCTGCAGACAGGGGAGCTCGTTTTGTGATAGAAGAGGCGCACGATGCGGATGTAGGACAAAATTCAGTCCAGCAGTACAGCCTTAAGAAGAATGATCATTTTATTTTGGCTGCTAATGGAAACACAATAGAGCTTGTTCTCGATAAAGAGCTTGATCGAGAAAAACAACAAGAGATCAATTTGCTCCTCACAGCTCTAGATGGCGGCTCTCCTCAGAGATCAGGTACTGTAGTCATACACGTCACTGTACTGGATGCTAATGATAACGCCCCAGTGTTCAGCCAGGCCGTCTATAAAGCCAGTCTGCCTGAAAACTCTCCTTTAGATACTGTAGTGGTTACAGTTAGTGCTACTGATGCAGACGAGGGACTCAATGGAGATGTGACGTATGACTTTGGACACGTTACTGAAGATGTAAAGAAGATATTTAGTATTGACCGTAAAGTTGGAGAAATACGTCTAATAGGTGCTGTTGACTATGAAACTACTACATCATTTGAAATCCGTGTTAAAGCAAAAGATGGATTAGGTCTGTCATCTTATTCTAAGGCCATTATTTCCATCACTGATGTGAATGACAACGCTCCTGTTGTCAATTTGAAATCACTGACTAACCCCATACCTGAAGACACCACACCTGGTACAGAGGTGGGCATCATTAACGTGCAGGATAGAGACTCTGAGAATAATCGACAGGTCCGCTGTTCTATTCAGCAAAACGTCCCTTTTAAGTTGGTTCCTTCTATTAAAAACTATTATTCTCTGGTGACCACAGGACAACTGGACCGTGAACTAGTGTCTGATTACAACATTACGATCACTGCCACTGACGAGGGCTCTCCACCTCTGTCCTCCTCTAAAACTGTTCACTTATCTGTAGCAGACATCAACGACAACCCACCTGTGTTTGAGGAACAGTCCTACAGCGCATATGTGACTGAAAATAACAAACCTGGCTCCACTTTATGTTCCGTTACTGCTCGAGACCCCGACTGGAGACAAAACGGTACAGTGATTTATTCTGTGTTACCCGGTGAGGTGAACGGTGCCCCGGTGTCCTCCTATGTATCTGTTAACGGAGACACGGGGGTGATCCACGCTGTGAGGTCGTTTGATTATGAACAGCTGAGGAGTTTTAAAGTCCACGTGATGGCCAGAGACAACGGTTCTCCTCCACTCAGCAGCAACGTGACCGTCAGTGTGTTCATATCGGATGTGAATGACAACTCTCCTCAGATCCTGTACCCCGCCCCGGAGGGCAGCTCGTTCATGACCGAGCTGGTCCCCAAAGCTGCACACGGAGGCTCTGTGGTGTCCAAAGTGATAGCGGTGGACGCGGACTCCGGACAGAACGCCTGGCTGTCATATCATATAGTCAAATCCACTGATCCGGGACTTTTCACTATTGGTGTCCACAGCGGAGAGATCAGGACCCAGCGGGACATTTCTGAATCTGACAGCATGAAACAGAACCTTATTGTGTCAGTGAAAGATAACGGACAGCCCTCTCTCTCTGCCACCTGTTCCATGTATTTGCTTATTTCTGATAACTTGGCTGAGGTGCCAGAACTGAAGGATATTTCTTATGATGAGAAGAATTCCAAACTGACCTCTTATCTGATCATCGCTCTGGTGTGTGTGTCCACCTTTTTTCTGACCTTCATCATCATCATCCTGGGTGTGAGGTTTTGTCGCAGGAGAAAGCCCAGACTGTTGTTTGATGGAGCAGTCGCCATCCCCGGCGCTTATCTCCCTCCTAATTACGCAGATGTTGACGGCACAGGAACTTTACGCAGCGCTTACAATTATGACGCATACCTGACAACAGGATCTAGAACCAGTGACTTTAAGTTTGTGACATCTTACAATGACAACACACTGCCTGCTGACCAGACTCTGAGGAAAAGCCCAACAGACTTTGCTGATGTGTTTGGAGACTGTGATGGTTCTCCTGAGGTAGGAAAACATTTATCAGTGACCTCCTGTTGAACATCCTGAACTTTTATTCTATTATGTTTTGTCTCTTCTCACACTTGATGTGTTTGGAGAATTGGAAGGTTGTTCAGAGGTACGAATACACTTGGCTTTGAAAATTCAGTCAAATCAAATTATTTGAATAGCTGATAGCCTGATGTTTCCAAATTCAAAGTATTGTTTAATATTTACTTCGCTCATAAAAATCAGTTTTCCTACATAGCTGTCATACTGTGTATCAATTTGTCCAACTCTCCATTTGGGCCTGTCTGTCTAAATTGGTTGTTTTTTAACCATTTTATTTCTTTAACAAGTTTTTTTTTTCAAAATCAATTTAATTTTAACCATTGACATTTTCATTGTCATGCTGTCAACACATGACATTAGTTACATTATTTCAAGATTATCATCCTAAATGTTACTAATGAGTGTTAGTTTCATTCTTGTAATATTAATACAGCTCTTAAAGAATATTAGCATTGAATTATCCTTAGAAATTGTGTGTTTTTTGTTTTTTTTCTGTTCAAGTCAACAGAATAATGATGATTGTGCATAAGATTACTCACTTTCTCACAGAATAATATCTTTCTGTTACAAATAAATAATTATTTATAATGTAAAGATATGATGGGTTTTACCAAAAGACCCTTTTCTTTAAAATTGACTCAAATCTGCAGCCACTTCTCTTGGGCTGTTGATTCATTTGTAGATGTCTTGTTACTGAATCTTGGTCAGCATAAAATAAGTCTATTGTTCATATGAACCTGTGAGTTATTTTCATGAACTTTATCGTCAAATATTTTTCCTTTACATTTTCTCTAGTCTGATATAGCCTATTATTTCATAACATCTGACAAAAACATTAAATATATGTGGTTGAAACAAATTATTACTGCATTGCTATTAATAATCACCTGGAGCATAAATGTTGCAATATGACTGAGATTCAGTGCTAAACTTTGACAGATTTATGTGCAGGTTATAATAAGTTTCTCTTCCTGCTAAAGCACATCATGCAATCAGATGATCAATGTTGTAGAGGAAACAGCTGTGTACATTTATTCTAAGTTACCAGCACGTGACTTGCACACATCTCTCAACATCTCTCTCTCTCATCTCTTGAAAACAGAGAAAACAAATAATCATCACGCATTTATGTCTTGCTCCATACAACTGTCATCGTGTGCCTCCTGCTTCTTAAGGAATTTAGGTCACTTTTTGATCACTTTTTGTTCTCTTGCTGCTTGGATTGTTCCTCATTTGTTCAATCCTTTGATGAGAAGTCTCTGCCACATGTATCCTTTATATGTAAGGCCAGGGAACATTGTAATGTTATTTAGTAAACAGACTTATATACCTTGAAAGCTGAATAACTGAAAACTCACAAACACATGCTGCTGTTGTCTAAAGGTCTGTAGAGAGAATGTCTTTTGAATGCAGTCCACAATGCTTTATGAGGTGTGTTTGTTTGGATAGCCATTTGTTTGAGTTTTCTTATGACTTTTGTTCTCTGGTTTGACCGCTGTGATTCTGAAATGCAGATAACATAAATGCTGAGAGAAAACAATGTGTTTTAAATTGCGGTTTCTCATTTTGCTCTGTAGTGTTGGCATCTCTGCAGTGACTGTCGCGGCTCAGTGATATGCACTAAATGATTGACCTTTATTTGATTCATAACATTGTGAGTATTTTATTCAGTCTCTGTTTTCACTGTGAGGATCGAGGCTTGTACTTTATTTTGTTTGGTTGGTACTTGACATACTATCAGTTACCTTGGTTATCAAGACACTTTTCCATCCATGTAGCCAAGGGCAGGGCATGCTGATAGAAGCAGGTCGTATCCCTAACAGGTAATCCAAATAGCTTTTTCTAATAGCTTGAAGGCCTAATTTTTGTCTGTGGATTGGTTGGCTTTGACATGAGTGGTTCTAAGTGCACGTGTCTCTGCTATGCTGCTGCGTCTGTTTTTTTTTGTTTTGTTTTTTAATGCATTTTCTATATGGAGTGTTGGATTTAATGCACCTGCAGTTTCTTTGTTGAAAGTCAGTGACAAAGTATAATTTGTTCAGTTGTGGTAGGAAGGAGTTTGTTTCTATTTTGTCTTTGCAGAAGATGGCTAATGCTGTTTCAGTCCATATTTAAGTGTATGTGGTGTAGCAAGCATTTGGAATCATATTAAATCACTATATTTGTAGCTCTGCAGTGTTTTACACATGTAGTAGTATGCTTGCAAGTGGTCTCTAAAACACTTTAAGACCAGACCTTTTTCCCTAAACAAGAGAATAAACACAATGCTAAATCTATCTGCATAAACTATATTGAACAAAGGAGAATCCCTCAATTTGGTCTTGTATTCAAGACATTCATTGAATCCTCACATAAGATTATTGTTTTGCTCCACTCAGATTGTTCTTTATTATATTATATGTTTCCTTCAATGCAATGACTGTGCAGGGATTGCCTTTAAACAAGTGAAGTTACTTTACATGCAGGTCTTTTTTTTCCTGTAAACGATAAAGTGAATCATGACAATATTGGGGAGAAATGAATAACACCCACTCCCTCTCATTTTCTGTGCAAACTAGTGATATCAGCAGTCACCAGGTTTAACAAACATTCCTTCAGTTCAGAAAGGATAGAAAATGATGGATATAACCCAAGATTGTTACCAATAGAGAAAACTCTAAACACAAATGGCATCTTTTCTACTCATTAGAATATAAACTCAAAAAATTAGAGCAAAATGTGAGGATATTGTTCTGTAATATTTGGACTTTATATGGTCCATGGATTACTTCAAACAAACTGCATGGAGACTGACATGTTTTCAGTGGATTTTAGATAAGTTTAACCCACAGTTTCATCGAGTATACATATCACTACTATTTTGAGTTCTCCCTGATATGAGGTTGATTAAACCAATGAGAAGAATGGACGTCTAGATGTCACTTAATGTGATCATAAAAAAACAGGCACATAATGGAATTTTTTGTAAATATATTCAAGCTGCAGGTGGAATATATAAACTTATAATTATATCACCTCTTTAAATGCTTAGAGCCTCATATTAACGATATAACTAAACTTCCTGTAAAAAAATTACAGACATTTTTTCTTTTAAATCCTAATGAAAATCAAGGCACTCAGTAGATCAAACTTTTAAGATGTAAAAACCACTATTAAACTCATAAGCACAAATTGAGCTTTGCTACTTTAAAAAACAGACCAAAAATATATATATACAGTATATATATATATATATATCAAAGCTCAAATTATTAAAGACAACAAAAATATCTACATCAATTATTTTTTTTAATGTTTTTAGGAACAAACAGACAATATCAACAGGACAACATAGATGTAAGATATCCAACAGTTCAAACTGGATGTATACAATCTACTACACTGATCATGGGAAGCATCTGAGGCAAAACATTTAATGGCAAAGAAATAAATTATTGAAATACTAATGCAGAACAGCAGAATAGTATTACAATACAACTATACTGGGGTCTCTACCCTATGGTTACCTGCAGAGCATCACAGGAAATGCCTCCCACCATTATTTACCTTTGTTGAGTGCAGCAATGTTAAAGTGAACATGAGGAAACTGCGTGACTGATCACTGTGAGGAAGTCAAATCTACAGCACATAACCAAGACTGGATCCTTAATAAAAAATTTAAAAATAGATTTAAAACCCATCAGTCAAACTCACGCCCTCAACCCTGCTGTCAATGCGTTTTTTTAATGCTGTGAGATTTCCTAGTTGACTTTTTTTCAGTTTAACAAATGTTGTCTATTTTAAACTCATTGATAAATGCTGTTGAACAGAAGACGTATACACTATAGCTGTTGTCTCTGTTTCATATAAACACGAGTTAAAAGTAGGTTATCAACTTGAACTCTTAATTTTCATTGATGCTTTCATTGAGTTGAACTCGCGGTGGCGCTATACACCAGCCTTAAGATATTTGAATTCATCTTTGCTTTGGGACGGACGCAGCTTTTTGTGTCTAGATAAGGAAAACTACCCTTCAGTCGCCGCTGCAATTCGTGTTACGTGGTTAAATTGTCTTCACTCGCGTCATTTTTTAAGCTATTAGTAAGTCACTGATGATGGATTCGAAAGTAATCTTGTTTCAAACGTGCGGGTTTCATTTCCTCCTTCTTTATTTGCATGGCGCATATGGAGACATGAGCTATTCTTTGCCAGAGGAGATGAAGCGAGGATCCGTTGTCGGAAATCTAGCCAAGGATCTCGGGCTGGATACCAGCGCGTTCTCTAAGAGAAGAGCCCGCATTGACACCGATGGGACTGATAAACGTTACTGTGACATAAACCTGAATAACGGAGCTCTGATTGTTGCCGACAGGATTGACCGAGAAGGGCTTTGTGGAGAAAAGGCTTCGTGCATCTTAAAACACGAGCTTGTGCTGGAGAATCCTCTGGAGCTCCATCGTATCACTCTTCATATTCAAGATATTAATGACAACTCACCACAATTTAACGAAGAATCGGTCAATATGGAAATTCAGGAGTCTGCAGACAGGGGAGCTCGTTTTGTGATAGATGAAGCGCACGATGCGGATGTAGGACAAAATTCAGTTCAGCAGTACAGCCTTAAGAAGAATGATCATTTTATTTTGGCTGCTAATGGAAACACAATAGAGCTTGTTCTCGATAAAGAGCTTGATCGTGAAAAACAACAAGAGATCAATTTGCTCCTCACAGCTCTAGATGGCGGCTCTCCTCAGAGATCAGGTACTGTAGTCATACACGTCACTGTACTGGATGCTAATGATAATGTACCAGTGTTCAGCCAGGCCGTCTATAAAGCCAGTCTGCCTGAAAACTCTCCTTTAGATACTGTAGTGGTCACAGTTAGTGCTACTGATGCAGACGAAGGACTCAATGGAGATGTGACGTATGAATTCGTACATGTTACTGAAGATGTAAAGAAAGTTTTTAGTATTGACCGTAAAGTGGGAGAAATACGACTAATTAGTGCTGTTGACTATGAAACTACTACATCATTTGAAATCCGTGTTAAGGCAAAAGACGGATTAGGTCTGTCATCTTATTCCAAGGCCATTATTTCCATCACTGATGTGAATGACAACGCTCCTGTTGTCAATTTGAAATCACTGACTAACCCCATACCTGAAGACACCACACCTGGTACAGAGGTGGGCATCATTAACGTGCAGGATAGAGACTCTGAGAATAATCGACAGGTCCGCTGTTCTATTCAGCAAAACGTCCCTTTTAAGTTGGTTCCTTCTATTAAAAACTATTATTCTCTGGTGACCACAGGACAACTGGACCGTGAACTAGTGTCTGATTACAACATTACAATCACTGCCACTGACGAGGGCTCTCCACCTCTGTCCTCCTCTAAAACTGTTCACTTATCTGTAGCAGACATCAACGACAACCCACCTGTGTTTGAGGAACAGTCCTACAGCGCATATGTGACTGAAAATAACAAACCTGGCTCCACTTTATGTTCCGTTACTTCTCGAGACCCCGACTGGAGACAGAACGGTACAGTGATTTATTCTGTGTTACCCGGTGAGGTGAACGGTGCCCCGGTGTCCTCCTATGTATCTGTTAACGGAGACACGGGGGTGATCCACGCTGTGAGGTCGTTTGATTATGAACAGCTGAGGAGTTTTAAAGTCCACGTGATGGCCAGAGACAACGGTTCTCCTCCGCTCAGCAGCAACGTGACCGTCAGTGTGTTCATATCGGATGTGAATGACAACTCTCCTCAGATCCTGTACCCCGCCCCGGAGGGCAGCTCGTTCATGACCGAGCTGGTCCCCAAAGCTGCACACGGAGGCTCTGTGGTGTCCAAAGTGATAGCGGTGGACGCGGACTCCGGACAGAACGCCTGGCTGTCCTATCATATAGTCAAATCCACTGATCCGGGACTTTTCACTATTGGTGTCCACAGCGGAGAGATCAGGACCCAGCGGGACATTTCTGAATCTGACAGCATGAAACAGAACCTTATTGTGTCAGTGAAAGATAACGGACAGCCCTCTCTCTCTGCCACCTGTTCCATGTATTTGCTTATTTCTGATAACTTGGCTGAGGTGCCAGAACTGAAGGATATTTCTTATGATGAGAAGAATTCCAAACTGACCTCTTATCTGATCATCGCTCTGGTGTGTGTGTCCACCTTTTTTCTGACCTTCATCATCATCATCCTGGGTGTGAGGTTTTGTCGCAGGAGAAAGCCCAGACTGTTGTTTGATGGAGCAGTCGCCATCCCCGGCGCTTATCTCCCTCCTAATTACGCAGATGTTGACGGCACAGGAACTTTACGCAGCGCTTACAATTATGACGCATACCTGACAACAGGATCTAGAACCAGTGACTTTAAGTTTGTGACATCTTACAATGACAACACACTGCCTGCTGAGCAGACTCTGAGGAAAAGCCCAACAGACTTTGCTGAAGCGTTTGATGACTGTAATGATTCATTCGAGGTAGGCACATGTTCCACATCATCTGTTGGACATTTGTAAAAATTCAACAGTATTTTCACGCATGCACACACACACACACACACACACACACACACACACACACACACACACACACACACACACACACTCACCCTCTCTGTCTCTCTCTATCCCTCTTCATTTTCATGCTTATATTATGTCAACCAAGTGAATATATTGGTCTCGAACTAGTCCTGCTCATTTCTCTGTCCTTGGTGCTGAACATTGGTTTTCTCACCAATTTCTTGCCCCTTTTGATCTCTGTTTTATTTTTATTTGTCTCTCTATTATATTCCTGAATTTCTTAATGTCAGCTCTGGCTATGACATTATATTTTCTAAAATATTTAGTTTTTTTTATTTAATCTCTGGTTGTATCTAATGTCACATTTGGTGGATAAATAAGATGAAATTTAGCTTTTCAAAAGGTGGACATCGTTTGGTTCAAGTTATAATAGACCCCAGTTGTCTTTCAGTTTATTTAAAAGAAATTAGATGATTTATATTGACTCCTTTCAAAATAAAATAGACAAGTAAGAGTTTACAGTGCATACACTCAGATCCCACAATGATGAGTGATATGTGTTATTACACAATTTCTAAGTAACACTGCAATATACAATCATTTAGTTTCCAGGGACCATACATATAAAATGTTTGTAGACCTGAATGCATGGCTGATTTAACAGTCTTTCTGTAGGTGTGAAGGCATGTGGAAAGTAACTGTTCCTATATGGTGGTTTTCCAGGTGTGGTGTGCTGTTAGCATGTATCACCGAAAAACCACTGAATCAAGCTTTGTCCAGGGTGTGAGATGCCTGCAATGATTCCTTGTGTACAATTCCTGGACACCGGGTATTTGACACCAGTGATATTTTCTGCAGACTTAGCAGTCTGTTCAAGCTTGTGCCTGTCCTGTTTGAACATAGACCAGACTCTGAATAATGTGGAGGGAATAAACTCAGAAGTTGCACTACAGAGAAACTAACTCTTAAACCTCATTATTGGCCCAATAACTAACTTCCTGTTGGCCCTTTATAATATAGTTAACGCTGCAGACCCACCATACTTTAATGGGAGATTGTAGATAGACATTTGAATGTTCCCACGACAACATATTGCTGTTGTGTGGTGAGCAGGGGAAATGTGTCTGCATGTGTTGGATTTCCCTCGAAGCACAACATATACAGTCAGTATGAGTGTGTTAAGCTCTGATGCAATGCACCAAAAACTATAGGTTAGATCATGTGAGAGGGATTAATCTGAGAATAAAAAAGTAAAAAAAATTACAAAAGTACCATTACTTGCAGGAGAGTCGCATTGAATTGTATTACATTGCCCAGGTGTTGTTGTCTCCTACGGTTCCCTACTGCAATTATCATCCCAGTCTCTTGGTGGCGCTCTTTTAAAATGTCTGACTCATGGATTCTATGTCATGTATCACTATCTGTGCCAGTGGAACGGGAGTATTGGGTTAGTGCCGAGGGCTGTGTAGGCATGCGCATCCGTGTTATGTGTGGGTGTGTATGTGTGAGATAAGTAGACTGTGTGTCAGTGTATGTGTGTGGGAGAGAGTGAGAGAGAGAGAGAGAGGGTAGTGGTGAAATGGGCACAGAGAAAGAGGAATCCAAGCTGACAGCTTTCCTAATAGAGCATGATTAACTCGGCTAGAGAAGCAGGGAACCGTTAGATTACAGCAGCATTTTCATTCGATACTTTGATGTTTAGGATTTTGCCATAATGTCGACATTGCATCTGTTTTCGAAATCTTATTTAATAATGGATCATCGTTTAAACTTAAAATGGTCGCTACATTTTTTGCTGTTCGTTCTCCTTTTTGGCGTTTCATTTGGAGAAGTCCGTTACGTCCTTCCGGAGGAGATGCAGCGGGGTTCGGTTATCGGGAATGTTGCGCGGGACCTGGGGCTGGAAGTGAGGGAGCTTGATGCTCGACGAGCCCGTGTTGTTGCAGAAGGAACCCGCCAGCTGTGTGAACTGGACACTGCGTCAGGCAATCTTTTGATCAGCCAACGGATAGACCGCGAGGAGCTCTGTGCGCAAGCCAGTGTGTGCATCCTACAGTATCAGCTCCTACTCGAAGACCCCCTTCAAGCATACAGCTTAGTTTTGGATATTGCTGATATAAATGACAACAGCCCAGCGTTCACTGCAGACGAGATAAAACTAGATTTAGTCGAATCTACTGTTCTCGGGAGACGCTTTCCTTTGGAGAGCGCGCATGACCCCGATTTGGGAACAAATTCAGTCTATGAATATAAGCTGAGCCAGAATGATCACTTTGCATTGGAAATGAGTACCCAAATAAACGGCAATGCTTATCCTGAACTAGTTCTTAAAAAAACCTTGGACCGGGAGGTACAAGCTGAACATGTACTGAAAATCAATGGAATTGACGGGGGGAGTCCAGTCAGATCAGGAACCGCTTCTATCTATATCCGTGTTTTGGACGCCAATGATAATGTCCCAGTTTTCAGCCAACGAGTTTACAAAGCCTCTGTGCCGGAGAACTCGGCCATAGGGACCATCATAGCAACACTGAACGCCACGGACTTGGATGAAGGTGTTTATGGAGAGATATCATACTCCTTCAGTCACCCATCAGAAAAGATGGGGGGAGTTATTGAAATAAATCCTCTGAGTGGAGAAGTTCGAGTAGCAGGTGTAATTGACTATGAAGAGGTTAGCACGCACGAGCTGGATGTTCAGGCTAAAGATGGGGGAGGTCAGGCCTCCCACGGTAAACTTATAATAGATGTCATTGACGTGAATGACAATAAGCCAGTGATAGAGATAAAGTCAACCTCTGCTTATGTGGCTGAAGACTCCAAACCGGGAACTATGGTTGCTCTGATTAATGTTTATGATCTGGACACTGGGAGCAGTGGGCGCGTCACGTGTACAATCTCAGACAATGTCCCATTTAAGTTTGTGTCAAAGGTCAAAAACTATTACATGCTGGTGACTGACGGAATGCTAGACAGAGAATTTCAGTCCAAGTACAACATCACAGTTACTGCCTCTGATGCGGGCTCCCCCTCCCTCTCTAGTATGAAAGTTCTAACAATAGTGGTTAATGATATAAATGACAACTCCCCGACTTTTACGCACGCTGAGTACGTTGCCAACATCTTGGAAAACGAACCCGTTGGAACGTTTGTGATGAAGGTGAAAGCAGAGGACATTGACGACGGGCCTAATGCTAAAATACTATATCAGATATCAGGGGATAGCAACTCAGAAACGTCCTCATTCCTTACCATCAACTCAGAAACGGGGGAGCTTTTCACATCGCGCCTCTTTGATTACGAACAGTCTGTTCACTTCCAAATTAAAGTGACAGCTCGAGATGGGGGCGAGCCATCCCTCACCAGCACCTGTATTGTAAACATTTTTATTAAGGATCAAAATGACAATGCACCTGTTGTCCTATACCCTGTCCAAACCACCGGGTTCATAGCTGAAGATATGGTTCCAGTTGAAGCGCCGAAAGGATACCTGGTTACTAAGGTGGTAGCTGTGGACGCAGACTCTGGTCATAACGCCTGGCTTTCCTACAGAATAATCAAAGCAACGAGGCCCAACCTATTTATGATCGGTCTGCATACTGGAGAAATCAGAACTGTGCGAGCTTTCGAGGAGGACGATGAACCGAAACAAACTATTTTAATTTTAGTGACAGACAATGGGCCCGAATCTCTCTCCGCCTCTGTTACAGTCAGTGTTGTAATTGGAGACGGGGTCCCTGTTTTAAACGAACTCTTTGAGTTTGCAGATGAATCACAGGACAGCGATAACATAACGCTCTATTTGATGACGGCCCTGGCAGCCGTCTCCTCTCTTTTCATCCTCTTAATAAGTGGAGTGATTTATTTTAAGTTCTGCCGGCGTGGTTATGTTTACCGTTCCCCCTCCGCTTCTCTCCCTGTTTTCCCCACGACCTACTGCCCCCCTAGTTTCACAGATTTTAGCCATTGCGGCACCCTGCTGACAGATGACCGGTTTGATTCCTTCTTGACCACTGGGTCTTGGAGAGGCGATTTTCGTTTCTGCTCAAACACAGACACGGACACACTAAAGAAAAGAAGCGCTGCCTATCAGAAAAGCACCCTAAGGCGCGCTAGTACAGATAGAGCTACTTTGAAGGTGAGGGCAGGTGCACCGCATCCTTGTTACGTGGTCACATGAGAGTGACCATAACATTTTGTAAATATGTTGTCAAATAATCCCTGTGCAGTGAATTTAATTTGGACCCTCTGTCAAATATTGCAGTTGGTTCTTGTCTTGTTCGTGAATTACTATAAAATACATATTGTGGTTGTGTGTGTCGAAAATGTGAACATTTTTCTACAGAGATGCCTGCATGAACATTATTGTCTTGCATCAATATGTTTGCATTGTTGGAGATGGAGTTCCATATAACCTGAATCACATCCATCCATACTGTCTTCTGTTATATTATTGAAAATAGGAATCTGTTTTATGTGTGATTCTTTTATTCCGACACTGCAAACGTTTGCAGCAGGCAGCACTGTGAAATACTTTACATGTATGTGTCTCATATCCTTAGTTTGAAATGCATGGTAGCCGTTTCTGACCTCTCTATCTAAACTCTCTGTACTTCTTCAACATAATTGTAGCAGCAGCTTTGTCCCTGATTTAAATTTCATTATCTCTTTAGGTTTTGTATGAAACCGCTTATATTTTATTTGTCCATTTTTGATGTGTGTCATGCTGCAGGCAAGTTTTTTTTCATTCCTATATTATATTTCACAAAATGACACTTGATTTGTTGTGTGGCACAGTCAAAATAAAAACGTTTCCCTACAAGCTATGATTTGAAACAGATGTGTAAGCTGATGGCTCTAAACTGATGAAAAATAAATTTGATGAGAAGATTGTGTTTTGATTTTTCATTGGTCCAGATCTGGTAAAGGACTGACGTGAAGGACATACCAAAAACCCCAAATGAATAAACAAATAAAGTTTGCACCCTGACAAATGCATGTGTGCATGTCTGTGCAGTGCAACATGCTTCCTCTCTGGATTGAGCCATGAATATTTATAATATGCTGGTAAATAAAACTCTAATGAACCTCCAGAGTCTCATTTAAAATCTGGGAAGTGTAATGTTTTCATGTAGCATTCACAACTAATGAAGAATATTGTGTTTAAATAATTGAAGATTGTGTGTGTGTGTGTGTGTGTGTGTGTGTGTGTGTGTGTGTGTGTGTGTGTGTGTGTGTGTGTGTGTGTGTGTGTGTGTGTGGCAGATAAACTGAATATTAAATGATATATAATTGTCCATGACATTTCTCATACATCCATGTTATTTTACTATGTGGAATATGTTGCATTTGAATCACACCCGTAACTAAGTTGTGCATGACAATTGTGTGCTAAGTATCATTCTGAGCTCTAACACAGTGCTGCCATTGCTAATAATAAAGCTTTCTTTCTTTCTTTCTTTGACCGAATTACAGTAACATGTATCTAATTATCTTTTTCTTGTAATTTTGAAGTTATAGGTTGGAATTATTAAATGTACAACCAGTATATGTTGGTACAGTGTGGAAGGTTTTTGTTTCACTAAACTGAATATCTGAAAGGGTCACAAACTTGTTCTGTTGCAAAGTATTTAGGTGGAAATCAAACAGACTAATGTAATTTTCATGATACAATTTCTTTAGGAGCATTATGTTATGTGCCTCTTTTTAACCATATTGTTTTTTGGATTAACGCTCTGTTAAATTCCTCTAAGGCCTCTTTTGCTCTTAGACACATCAAAAAAGAAATAAAACAGCAGTACAAAAGCAAAGCATGTTTAAAGTCACATAAACAACAGAAAGCAAAATATTCTTATACTTTGAATGTGATGGTTTGGAGCTGCACTCAGGTCAGTGAGTCTTATACAATATACATAATAGTATGTGTGTGTATGTATGTGGGCGTGTGTGTGCATTCGTGTCTACTATGACTGCGTCATGGCAGTGAAGACAGGTTTTGTCATCAAATGAATTCATGTGTGTTGGAGCTGCAGGCTCATTTCTGCTCCTAATTTCAGCCATGGAAGGAGGAAGGGAAAAAAAGCAGTGCTTAATTTCTCTTATTATCTGGGTCACAAGAACACTTTGAGTAGTGTGTTTGATAGCATTGGAGAATTATAGAAAAGTATGTGAGTTTAGCAGCAGGGGTCATTTTAATTAACACAAGCATCACATAGTTTTCTGTGAATTTGAAAAGTGAGAGTAGTTTTGTTTTCTCTCATTGAAAGATCTTGTGTGCATTAAATGTTGGAATGCTGCTTTCTGACACACAATGTACTCAACCCTAGGAGTGGAGCTATCCAAGCAGTGCCTTTCTCTGTGTGTATTTGTTTTAATATCTTTCACTTGGTAATTGCATAGACATCAATTTATTTTTCTGTTTATTTAAATTTGATGTTGCATTGGTCTCTCAATCTGAAAATATGACTGCACATTTTTGAGTTACTAATTTGTTTAGGACTCTGCCCTTGATAGTAACGTCACAGGATGAGGGTTGTAATAATACAGCAAGCATAGTGCAAGTAAAGTGTCTAAAAGTTACCTAAGATGCTATCTAATAAGTTATTAACCTCAGGTTAAAGTTTCTAACACACTGCTAACTTATTTACTTTTTGAGGACTCAAAAGAGGAAACCATGACTCCATTTTTGCTTTGTTGACAATGTTCTGGAGTGAGCTGGAAATTGACCAGAATAGCAGTTTTAGTTGTCAATATCTTATTTTTATTTACCAGAAATATCAAAATAATCTTATTGATCAATTTCAAGAAATTGATCCTTTATTCAACCAATGACCTTCGACATCTTTCAGTTAAATCGTGTTGTGGAGATTCGTGCCTACTTGTCTACTGGGTGAAGGGATACTGGTGAAATAAAGACTTAAAGAATAAAGAATAAAGAAAATCGAATTGTCTTTTATGAGGTTTTATTCTTGTGCACACAGAAGACTCAATCTGGAAGCAGAGTGATACACAGTCTGGTTCATCAGAGAGAGTGAAGATAAGCTGCACATACAATCGTATAAACAGAGAATGGTGTGTGTGAAAGGGCGAGAGGACAGGTGTTGTTTTCAGAGTGGAGGAGATTGTTCCTTCGTGTCCTTGGTCCTCAGGCTTTGCCTGTTTATGTAGAGAGTCCTAATATGGTCATGAGTGTCTGTGAATATTATGTGTGTAAAATGAAGAGATACATTGAAGGTGCATTCTCCCCATTACAATCGCCACCATATTTGAGTGTATCCTTAAGTTAAAGCAGCTCCTACATCAGTGTCTGATACGTCACAAGATCAAACCATTATGTAATTCATCATTTTCCCAAGGATATGTATATGAATGTACAAGATGTTATTTACTTTTTTCTGCCAATCATACTAACTGTTTTCTTTGCTCTTCTCTCTTTTCTCCATGCACTTGTTGAATGAAAACGTCCATTTTGATCCAGCAGGTAAGATAATTTAAATTGAACTTTTTCAGTCTCACACAGTACACTACTTTACATTCATCCGTCATCTTAGTATTACAGCCTCATCAACACCAAACTCAACTCCCAAAATCAATATGGATACACCTGACCCAGATCTGTTTTTTTTTTTTTCTGGCTCTTTTTACCTGCATCTCTTTTTCACAATACACAAACTGTATTGCAACATTTTGAATGTTTGTAAGACAAATCTTCCCAAATGCTGCTGCAGAATTTGTATGAATTCAAGCCTGAAACTGTAGCAAGCACTCATGCAGCTGCATTGCTCTTATTTGTCTGTGTTTCGTGATTCTACCCTGGGCTCTAAACTGCATAAATATTACAAATGTGGCTGCAGCTGTGCAGTAATCGCCTGAATAATGCACAACCATGATATGCAGACTGTTATGATCTGCGACAGTACATAATAATATTTTGTGCATACAGAGGACTGATGCAAGGCATAAGACACATTTAAAAAAGCATGCATTCGTACATGTGCAGACATCATGTTTTAGTATACATAGAGAAGTGTGTTTGTTTTTTTATGCAGACATATGGCTGTTTTAGTAGATTAATAATTCTATTGCTCAAATGTAGGTCAATGGATTTATCCGATTGGATCAGGGAAGAGATTATCCATCTATCCATCCATCCATCTATCTTTCTATCTTTCTATCTTTCTATCTATCTATCTATCTATCTATCATCTATCGATCTATGTATTCGTCTATCTAGCTATCATCTATCTCGCCATAATTTCTCTTGATGCTTAGGCAGGAAGGGCTTCTAGTTTGGATTCATATTTATTTTCAAAATGATTGTACAGGTCTATACTAAAGACCTATAGATGGTTCCAGTCTTGGTCCATTCATATGTATGATGATGTTTTAGTCTGTCACTGTTGGTGGTGCTGTTGCCTAAGCAGACAATTTGTCCAACATCAACATGCCTCTTAGAAGGAAATAGGTAGTGGCTGCGTGTATTTATAAGGCTCTGCTTTGGGTGATGACATTGTGTGGATCTGACTAGAGAAAACTAAAAATACAGTCCACATCTTTTAGAGCTACGACGCGTATTGCCTACCTATAACTGTGTGATTGTGGAGCTGATATTCAGTGGACGAAATGGATATTCCGAAGAGCAAAGGCACCTCATTGGATTGGAGAGTCTCCATTTTGCTTCTCTCTGTTGTCGCTGCGGTGAACGGACAAATTCGTTATTCTATACCAGAGGAGATGAGGAAGGGGCTGCTTGTCGGTGACGTTTCAAAAGACCTTGGGTTGGATGTTAAAAGGCTGGTTTCTGGTCGGGCTCGACTTGTTTTAGACGGTAATGATCAATATGTCGTCCTGAACCAGAACAAAGGGCATATCGTTGTCAGTGAAAGAATTGACAGAGAAAAATTGTGCGCCAAGAAGTCGCCCTGTAGCTTTAGTCTAGAAATTGTCCTCGAAGATCCGCTTGAATTATTTTCCATTATCATCGAAATACAAGATGTAAACGATAACGCGCCTGCGTTCCCCAAAAAGGAAATTAATTTGGAAATAAGCGAGTCGACGCCTGCGGGGACTGTATTCTTGCTTGATAGCGCAGCTGATCCTGACGTAGGAATAAATTCACTGCAGAGTTACTCTTTAAAAGCAAACGATCATTTTGTGTTAAAACAACACACTCGAACAGATGGGAGTAAATATGCTGAAATGATGCTTCAGAGAGTCTTGGACCGCGAGAGGCTAAGCGAACATACGCTTATATTAACGGCGGTCGATGGCGGAGAACCGCAGAAGTCAGGAACGGTAAGGATACATGTGTCTGTATTGGACGCAAACGATAACGCACCCGTTTTTACGCAGTCCGTATACAAAGCATCTGTTTTGGAAGATGTTTTACGAGGCGCAGTCATTGCTCGAGTGAGTGCCACGGATGCAGACCAAGGCTACAATGGTAATGTCACATATTATTTCACCCACATAGAGGAGGACTCCTCCTGTCCTTTCCAAATAAATTCAAACACAGGAGAGGTTAAACTCACTGGTTACATCGATTACGAGGTTTCTCCAAATTACGAAATAAACCTTCAAGCAAAAGATCCTTGGGGTGTAGCTGGCGCCAGCAAGTTAATAATTGAAATAGGAGATGTTAATGATAACAGTCCAATAATTACAATGGCTTCATATTCAGGTAAAATTCCAGAGGATTCTACCCCTGGCACAGTTGTAGCATTGATTAGTGTCCAAGATAGAGATTCTGGTAAGAATGGACAAGTGAATTTAAATATTGATGAAAATCTCCCATTCAAAATTAAATCATCTCTCAGAAACTATTACACATTGATCACAGCCCAAAATCTGGACCGAGAAAAGCATTCTAGGTACAACATCACTCTCACTGCCACTGATGGTGGCTCGCCTGCCTTATCAAGTAGGGAAACTGTCGTTTTAGACGTCACTGATATTAATGACAACGCACCATCTTTCAGTCAAAGTGTTTACAGCACTCAAATAATGGAGAATAATTATGCTGGTGTCAGTCTGTTGAAGATTAGCGCCACAGATCCAGATCAGGGCGAGAATGCACGCATATCATATTTTCTTATTGACGGTGAGGTTAGTGGAAATCCACTCTCCGCATATTTCTCCATTTATACGGAAAGTGGAGTTATTCAGTGTTTACGTTCACTTGATTATGAACAAGTCAAAGAGTACCAAATACGAGTTAAAGCGCAAGATGGAGGCTCGCCACCTCAAAGTAGTAACACAACAGTTATTGTGCGTGTCCAGGACCAGAACGACAACCCTCCCCAGGTTCTGTACCCAGTCCAGACTGGAGGCTCTCTGGTGGCTGAAATGGTGCCTCGTTCAGCAGATGTGGGCTATCTGGTGACTAAAGTGGTGGCTGTTGATGTGGACTCTGGACAGAATGCCTGGCTCTCCTATAAACTGCAGAAAGCCACAGACAGGGCGCTGTTTGAAGTGGGCTTACAGAATGGAGAAATAAGAACTATCCGCCAAGTGTCTGATAAAGATGCTGTGAAACAAAGACTGACTGTTATAGTGGAGGACAACGGGCAGCCCTCTCGTTCAGCTACAGTCATTGTTAACGTGGTGGTGGCGGACAGCTTCCCTGAAGTGCTGTCGGAGTTCACTGACTTTACACACGACAAGGAGTACAATGACAACCTGACTTTTTACTTAGTGTTGGCTTTGGCTGTAGTTTCCTTCCTCTTCATCACGTGTTTAGTGGTTATTATATCAGTGAAAATCTACAGATGGAGACAGTCTCGCATCCTGTATCACTCCAGTCTCCCTGTCATTCCTTATTATCCACCACGTTACTCAGACACTTTGGGGACAGGGACTCTCCAACACGTGTACAATTACGAGGTGTGCAGGACGACTGACTCCAGAAAGAGTGACATCAAGTACGCACAACCAATGTGTCAAAGTTTGGTTAGTGTGGATGACGCTGGAACTGAAACTCTGCAAAATGAAGGGCAGTCTACAGGAATTTCTCACATGTCTACGCTGGTAAGTTGGCCTCTGGTACTTTAAATCATCTCAGCTCTTACATCTGTCATCATAGTGTTGATAGATAGATTGATTTTTTTTTTTTTTTTTTACTAGAAAAGTGTATGAAAAGCCACGTTGAGCAGGATGCTGTAACCCCGTTTCGGGCGCTGTCCATGGTGCTGAAAAGCTTCTTACTTTTAGGATTCAATTTTATTTCACATTTTGGCTGCTTCTTCTACTACTACTGATAACAACAACAACAATAAGAATAACGATAATAACAACAATAATAATAATACTAACAACAATGATAACAATAATAATAATAATAATAATAATAATAATAATAGCCTTATAATAAAAGGATTCAGTGTATGTGAGGCATTTCAGAACACGTTGGAGTTTAGTAAAAGTAGTTGCTTAATATTGTAGTACTCTCTTCATAGACTAATATTGTCATTATGTGTGTACAGTATTTAGATTGAGGTTCAGAATGAGGTCATTGACGTATTTGCAGGGCCAAATATGCCATTACTTTAATAGATATGATCAATTGAAAATGCCTGGCCCGTGGAGTTTGATGTGTTGTTATATAAGTTTCATGTTTTATCCTCTAAGTGACGCTGTTGCCTGGTAAACCAATTCTACTGTGCTTTGTGAGGCTGTACTCTTCCCTGTACCCGGTTACTGCGTTTAAGAAGAGGAGATGCTCTGTGCTTCATACAAGCTGCAGCTCATCGGATAAACATTTGTTTTACACTTCGAGCACCAATCTAAATCAAGCTGGATTGATTTCCTCAGTGAGTTTAAATCTTGATTCCATTCTTCGGTTTGCTTCACCCCGTTTTAAGATGGCATTTAAAGAACATCGTCGAGACAGAGGAGTAATATGGCGATTGCGCGGGGCAGTGTATCTGTTTATTTTTCACTTTATTTTTCTCGATCAAACGGAGGCACAAATCCGATATTCGATTTCAGAGGAGATGAAGAAAGGGTCCCTTGTTGGTAATGTTGCACAGGACCTTGGTTTGGATTTGAAAAGGCTCCGTCATGGTCGGGCCCGTATCGTGACTGGAGAAAACATCCAGTACACCGAGCTGAAGACAGACAAAGGGACTCTGGTTGTGAATGAGAGAATCGACCGAGAGCAGCTTTGTGGAGATCTGACTCCGTGTAGTTTTACCTTTGAGATTTTATTGGAAAACCCAATGGAGTTGCACCCTGTGACCATAGAAGTATTAGACGTAAACGACAATTCTCCCACTTTCCAAAACAGCCACTTGGAATTTGAAATAAGCGAATCTGCTACGCTTGGATCCCGTTTTGTTTTAGAGAGTGCGGACGATGCTGATGTCGGGGAAAACGGTCTGCAGAACTACATTTTAACTCCAAACGACAATTTTGTTTTGAAACAGCATGTTAATCCGGACGGCAGTAAATATGCTGAGATGGTGCTTCAGAAATCCTTAGACAGAGAAACACAGCCACGCCTGGCTCTAAAGCTGTTGGCTGTGGACGGTGGAAATCCTCAGAGATCCGGTACAGTAAATATAGATGTGATTATTTTAGATGCCAATGATAATGCTCCTGTGTTTAATCAGTCAGTATATAAGGCCTCGGTGATTGAAAATGCGCCAAAAGGCACACTCATTCTAACTGTGAATGCCAGCGACATAGATAGCGCTTCAAACGGAAGGGTGACTTATTCAATTTCAAAATCTAAAGCAGGAATATCTGATCTGTTCGACATAGATGATGCTACTGGAAGAATATATGTGGGAAAGGAACTAGATTTTGAAAAAGACAAAAAAGTTGAGTTCAGAGTTGAAGCTAAGGATCACGGAGGTCTGACAGATTCCAGCAAAGTTGAATTAGAGGTAATCGATGTAAATGATAATGCTCCGGTAATAAACGTTATGTCATTTACTAGTCCTGTGTCAGAGGATTCCCCTGCTGGTACCACCATTGGCATAATTAATGTTAAAGATCTTGATTCGGGTGAAAATGGACAAGTGACTTGCTCGATCGAAGGCAATGTTCCTTTTAAAATTAAATCCAACGTGAGAAATTATTATGTGTTGATGACCGATGCTGCATTAGACCGTGAACATCTGTCAGAATGTAACATTACTGTTATTGCTTCAGACGCAGGATCGCCTCCTCTCTCAACTAAAAGAACCTTTTATCTAAAGGTGTCGGATGTCAATGATAATGCTCCAATATTTCCACGCGGCTCTTACATTGCCTTCATCCCGGAAAATAACTCCCCAGGTGTATCTGTCCTGCGTGTTAGTGCTAAAGACCCTGATGAAAACCAGAATGCCCGTGTTTCATATATTTTGGAGGACTGTGAGATCGGCGGATCTCCCATATCTGAATATGTTTCTGTAAATGTAGAAAGCGGAGTGATACATGCTGTGCGCTCTTTTGATTATGAGCAGATCAAACAGTTGGTTTTCGTTGTTAAAGCACAGGATGGAGGCTCCCCTCCACTCAGTAGTAATGTGACTGTGAAAATACTGATCCAGGACCAGAACGACAACCCTCCTCAGGTTCTGTACCCAGTCCAGACTGGAGGCTCTCTGGTGGCTGAAATGGTGCCTCGTTCAGCAGATGTGGGCTATCTGGTGACTAAAGTGGTGGCTGTTGATGTGGACTCTGGACAGAATGCCTGGCTCTCCTATAAACTGCAGAAAGCCACAGACAGGGCGCTGTTTGAAGTGGGCTTACAGAATGGAGAAATAAGAACTATCCGCCAAGTGTCTGATAAAGATGCTGTGAAACAAAGACTGACTGTTATAGTGGAGGACAACGGGCAGCCCTCTCGTTCAGCTACAGTCATTGTTAACGTGGTGGTGGCGGACAGCTTCCCTGAAGTGCTGTCGGAGTTCACTGACTTTACACACGACAAGGAGTACAATGACAACCTGACTTTTTACTTAGTGTTGGCTTTGGCTGTAGTTTCCTTCCTCTTCATCACGTGTTTAGTGGTTATTATATCAGTGAAAATCTACAGATGGAGACAGTCTCGCATCCTGTATCACTCCAGTCTCCCTGTCATTCCATATTATCCACCACGTTACTCAGACACTTTGGGGACAGGGACTCTTCAACACGTGTACAATTACGAGGTGTGCAGGACGACTGACTCCAGGAAGAGTGACTGTAAGTTCGGCAGAGCTGGTAGTCAGAACGTGCTGATAATGGACCCCAGTTCTACAGGGACGATGCAGCGGATACAGAGTGAAAAGAGCATCCTGGATGAACCAGACTCTCCTCTAGAGGTGAGTTAAATAAGTTAACTTTGTTGTGCGTTCTGTGTTTTGAAGTTTGATTCATTACGACCATTTGAATACTATACTATTTTCAGCACCTTGGACAGCATCTTTTGCCGTATTCATGATTGACGGGAATTCTCCACATGTATGAATTTTGCAGCAGCATCAATGAAAAGCATATATTTTAGCTGCCAAACTGCATTTCCTACAAAAATGGCATGTATATAAATATTTATATTAATATTTGATAAGTGATGTTTTGATTTAATATCCCGGCGTTTAAACCATGCTGAGAGTATTGTTTGTTTGAGGAAATTGCAAGCATTGAAATGTTGGTGAGAGTTTTTTGTTTTCCAGTAATATATAAAATATTATCGCTGTATAGTCCCAAGCGGTGAACACGACCCCTCCACGCCATATTTTAAAGGCATCAGACAGACCCACACATCACAGCGACATTGACATCCTTTCGTAGTAGTATATCGATGTTACACTGCGACCTTCTCCTCGGATTGGTGAAACATTTTAATTTACAGTGAAAACCCTTCATAGTTTTTTTTATAGTAAAGGTTCATGAAAGACAGTCTGATGTCCATATTAGTCCTAAATGACTGTAACACTTTATACAGGTGCATTGTTGAAGGGATGTGGTTACATGATTTTTTTTTAAAACATGTCGTAATGATTTTATATGGATGTGATCCTTCATTTAAGAACGGATTTTCTATTCATTTGGACCAGCTATATTCTTTAGAATTGAGATTTTACCTTCATTTTATTTCACTACTTTGTTTTACATTAACTACAGGCAGATTGCAAGCTTCAGAATTTTGATTCTTAATTAATTAGTTAGAATTAGTTGTGTTAAAAACAATTCAGCCAAACTTAATACCATTTCTACAAAGTGCAGAGACGTTTTATTCTTCTATTTTAGTGTGATCTTGGTCTGACGTTCATCTTTGAGACTCTAAGGGACGCTGTTGGTTAGGAAAATATTTTCTGTGGTCTGTCGTCATTCAGTCCATCCACGATTGCCTACACAGTGAGGAAGGCTGTGTGTGTCTTATCGGGGCTTCGCACCAAAGAGAGAACATGGTCTCACAGACTTATGTTGAAGCCGTGTTATAATAAGGAAACTAATACGTCAGGACTGCTTTATCGCCATATTAACTGGATATAGATTGGATTTGAGTTTTTTTGTTGTCATTATGGCAATTCGGAGATTTATTCCCTGCATATGCCCAGGATGGCGATTATTTTTTGGATTTCGTCGACAAATCGGACTGTTCATGTTGCTGCTTCAGGTTGTGAACATGGTAGGTGGTCAGATTCGTTATTCTATCCCAGAGGAGATGAAGAAAGGCTCTGTTATTGGTAATGTAGCGCAGGACCTCGGTTTGGATCTAAAAAGGCTCCGTTCTGGGCGGGCCCGTATCGTGAACGGAGAAAACATCCAGTACACCGAGATGAAGACAGACAAAGGGATTCTAGTGGTGAATGAGAGAATAGACCGAGAGCAGCTTTGCGGAGACGTGACGCCATGCAGCTTCAGCTTTGAGGTGATTTTAGAAAACCCAATGGAACTACACAGAATAACTGTTGAGGTTCTGGACATAAATGATCACGCTCCTGTGTTCCCAAATAAAGATAAACCGATCAGTCTGGAAATCAGTGAATCAGCTATGATTGGAGGACAATTTCCGCTGCAGAGTGCGGAGGATTTAGACGTGGGGCAAAATGCGTTGCAAGATTATATTTTGTCGCCAAACGAAAATTTCATATTGAAGCAGCATGCAAATCCAGATGGAAGTAAATATGTAGAAATGGTGCTGCAGAAACCTTTAGACAGAGAGCGACATCCACATTTGTCTTTGAAACTGATCGCAGTTGATGGAGGAACACCACAGAGATCTGGTACAGTAAATATAGAGGTCACTGTGTTAGATGCCAACGACAACGCTCCCATATTTAATCAATCAGTGTATAAAGCATCCGTTATGGAGAACACAATAAGAGACACTAGTATTATTACAGTAAATGCCACAGACGCTGACAGCGGTTCATATGGTCTGATTACTTACAGTTTGTCTAAAATGAAAGGAAGCGCAGCTGATATATTCAGTATTGATGGAAACACCGGAACAATTTCTGTATCTGGTCAAATAGATTATGAAAAAGACAGAAAATACGAAGTGAGGGTTGAGGCAAAGGATCAGGGTGGCCTAACCGGGACAAGTAAAGTGATAATTGATGTTTTCGATGTTAACGATAATGCCCCAGTTATAAATATTATGTCATTTTCCAGCCCTGTCTCTGAGGATGCGCGTCCTGGTACAACGATAGCTATTTTGAACATAAAAGATACAGATTCTGAGAAAAATGGGCAAATAAAATGTTCTATAGATGGCAAACTTCCCTTTAAGATTGAATCGCCTCTGACAAATTATTACAATTTGATCTCAGATCAGTATTTTGATCGAGAATCCGTCTCAGAATATAACATAACAATAACAGCTACTGATTTTGGTTCTCCTCCTCTTTCCAGCTCAACAAAATTAAACCTTAAAATTTCTGATGTAAATGACAACGCACCATTATTTGATAAAAACAGCTATTCTGCTTACGTCACGGAGAATAATTCCCCTGGAGTTTCCATATTTGCTGTCAGTGCGCGAGACTCTGATTGGAATCAAAACGCCCGAATCTCCTATCTTTTGGAGGACACACAGGTCAGTGGTAGTCCTGTTTCTACTTATGTGTCTTTAAACTCTGAAACTGGAGTTGTTAGTGCAGTTCGTTCATTCGATTATGAGCAAATTAAACAACTTCAGCTGGTAGTCAAAGCGCAGGATGGAGGCTCCCCTCCACTCAGTAGTAATGTGACTGTGAAAATACTGATCCAGGACCAGAACGACAACCCTCCTCAGGTTCTGTACCCAGTCCAGACTGGAGGCTCTCTGGTGGCTGAAATGGTGCCTCATTCAGCAGATGTGGGCTATCTGGTGACTAAAGTGGTGGCTGTTGATGTGGACTCTGGACAGAATGCCTGGCTCTCCTATAAACTGCAGAAAGCCACAGACAGGGCGCTGTTTGAAGTGGGCTTACAGAATGGAGAAATAAGAACTATCCGCCAAGTGTCTGATAAAGATGCTGTGAAACAAAGACTGACTGTTATAGTGGAGGACAACGGGCAGCCCTCTCGTTCAGCTACAGTCATTGTTAACGTGGTGGTGGCGGACAGCTTCCCTGAAGTGCTGTCGGAGTTCACTGACTTTACACACGACAAGGAGTACAATGACAACTTGACTTTTTTCTTAGTGTTGGCTTTGGCTGTAGTTTCCTTCCTCTTCATCACGTGTTTAGTGGTTATTATATCAGTGAAAATCTACAGATGGAGACAGTCTCGCATCCTGTATCACTCCAGTCTCCCTGTCATTCCATATTATCCACCACGTTACTCAGACACTTTGGGGACAGGGACTCTCCAACACGTGTACAATTACGAGGTGTGCAGGACGACTGACTCCAGAAAGAGTGACTGTAAGTTCGGCAGAGCTGGTAGTCAGAACGTGCTGATAATGGACCCCAGTTCTACAGGGACGATGCAGCGGATACAGAGTGAAAAGAGCATCCTGGATGAACCAGACTCTCCTCTAGAGGTGAGTTAAATAGTTAAGCTTCATCTTTGTCCTCCTCTCTTTCTGTTTTATTCTTATAATTATTATTATTTGCGTTCCTCTCCAAGCCTTAAATTTTCAGCACCATAGACAGCGAGTCAGTCTGCATCACTTAAAATAGAAGCTGCGTCTCTTGAAGTTTAATTGATACAAATTTGGAAAGCATATTGCTCCTTAACAAATATCATCCAAACTGGGGTATATAACTACTCTGTATTACTTAAATGGATACAGAAAAAAATGCTACCTTAATAATGTTAAAACCATGAAGTGCAGAGTTTACACTGTGTTGTTTAAACGTTATGCCCATAAGTAAAGATGCTGTTGCCTAAATTTGGTTTAAGTTAGGCATAAGAGCACCTTGAAAAAAATATGACGATAATATAATGAGAGTAAACAATAAAATTATCAGTGTTGTGTTGTATTATTCCGAGCCTGAATCCCATACTTGTCTTTGCTTCAGAATATTACAGCCACTAGCTTTCTCCCTAAATTTACACTCTATTACCATTGAACCTGTGTTAATATAGAAGTTTTCAGTATGAACATATTTTATATGAGAGGGCTGAAATTTCACATCAGCCTTTATAAACCCTTGAATAATTACAGTCATGAATCAATATGTTTGCTGAATTTGAGCATGGATATTTTTTTGTAAGGCTGATTATTAATCTATTTTGCATTGATTGTTATTTATTTCCATGATGTAGCCAATGTGAGTTGTTTGAAGCCAACCGAGCCATTTCGACGCGTGACAATGAAATTTTGTTTTTCTATCATTTGTTGATTGGCTGTCTTGCTTTTTAATTTTACATATATATTTTTTAATACACCGTGCTTGGTTGAAGTGTATTGTGATTTTGAAATATGCCTACTTTATTTTGAGTCTTCCTCACGTAAATTCCGTCAGAGATCAACTGTTCAGTTTGTCTGCTTAAGAGTGTTTTTGTCATCGGCGCCTTATTTCATTTTCACCTTTTAGACTCTAAGAGACGCTGTTGGTCAACGAAACATTTTCATTTTGTGTCGTCATTCAGTCCATCCCTTGCAGACTACTCAGTGAAGAAGGCTCTGTGTGTTGTATCGAGGTGTAGGGCTACATGTTCACACGGACTTGCACGTCAGCGTTGAAGAAGTCTCTCCATTTAACAATCAAACGGATAAAACAACCAATTTACCGTCATATTAACTGGATATAAATAACTATCTGAGATTCTTTGTTGCCATGATGATCACTGGAAGATCTCTCTCCTTCCAATGCGCAGGATGGGGATTATTTTATGGATTTCGACGACAATTGGGACTGTTTATGCTGCTGCTTCATTGTGTTAACATGGTAGGTGGTCAGATTCGTTATTCTATCCCAGAGGAGATGAAGAAAGGCTCTGTTATTGGTAATGTAGCGCAGGACCTCGGTTTGGATCTAAAAAGGCTCCGTTCTGGGCGGGCCCGTATCATAAACGGAGAAAACATCCAGTACACCGAGATGAAGACAGACAAAGGGATTCTAGTGGTGAATGAGAGAATAGACCGAGAGCAGCTTTGCGGAGACGTGACGCCATGCAGCTTCAGCTTTGAGGTGATTTTAGAAAACCCAATGGAACTACACAGAATAACTGTTGAGGTTCTGGACATAAATGATCACGCTCCTGTTTTCCCAAATAAAGATAAACCTATCAGGCTCGAAATCAGTGAATCAGCTGTGATTGGAGGACAATTTCCGCTGCAGAGTGCGGAGGATTTAGACGTGGGGCAAAATGCGTTGCAAGATTATATTTTGTCACCAAACGAAAATTTCATATTGAAGCAGCAGGCAAATCCAGATGGAAGTAAATATGTAGAAATGGTGCTACAGAAACCTTTAGACAGAGAGCGACATCCACATTTATCTTTGAAACTGATCGCAGTTGATGGAGGAACACCACAGAGATCTGGTACAGTAAATATAGAGGTCACTGTGTTAGATGTCAACGACAACGCTCCCATATTTAATCAATCAGTGTATAAAACGGCCGTGACGGAGAACACAATGAGAGGCACTAGTATTATTACAGTAAATGCCACAGACGCTGACAGCGGTTCAAATGGTCTCATTACTTACAGTTTGTCTAAAATGAAAGGAAGCGCAGCTGATATATTCAGTATTGATGGAAACACCGGAACAATTTCTGTATCTGGTCAAATAGATTATGAAAAAGACAGAAAATACGAAGTGAGGGTTGAGGCAAAGGATCAGGGTGGCCTAACCGGGACAAGTAAAGTGATAATTGATGTTCTCGATGTTAACGATAATGCCCCTGTGATAAATGTTATGTCATTTTCCAGCCCTGTCTCTGAGGATGCGCGTCCTGGTACAACGATAGCTATTTTGAACATAAAGGATACAGATTCTGAGAAAAATGGGCAAATAAAATGTTCTATAGATGGCAAACTTCCCTTTAAGATTGAATCATCTCTAACTAATTATTACAATTTGATCTCAGATCAGTATTTTGATCGAGAATCCGTCTCAGAATATAACATAACAATAACAGCTACTGATTTTGGTTCTCCTCCTCTTTCCAGCTCAACAAAATTAAACCTTAAAATTTCTGATGTAAATGACAACGCACCATTATTTGATAAAAACAGCTATTCTGCTTACGTCACGGAGAATAATTCCCCTGGAGTTTCCATATTTGTTGTCAGCGCGCGAGACTCTGATTGGAATCAAAACGCCCGAATCTCCTATCTTTTGGAGGACACACAGGTCAGTGGTAGTCCTGTTTCTACTTATGTGTCTTTAAACTCTGAAACTGGAGTTGTTAGTGCAGTTCGTTCATTCGATTATGAGCAAATTAAACAACTTCAGCTGGTAGTTAAAGCGCAGGATGGAGGCTCCCCTCCACTCAGTAGTAATGTGACTGTGAAAATACTGATCCAGGACCAGAACGACAACCCCCCTCAGGTTCTGTACCCAGTCCAGACTGGTGGCTCTCTGGTGGCTGAAATGGTGCCTCGTTCAGCAGATGTGGGCTATCTGGTGACTAAAGTGGTGGCTGTTGATGTGGACTCTGGACAGAATGCCTGGCTCTCCTATAAACTGCAGAAAGCCACAGACAGGGCGCTGTTTGAAGTGGGCTTACAGAATGGAGAAATAAGAACTATCCGCCCAGTGTCTGATAAAGATGCTGTGAAACAAAGACTGACTGTTATAGTGGAGGACAACGGGCAGCCCTCTCGTTCAGCTACAGTCATTGTTAACGTGGTGGTGGCGGACAGCTTCCCTGAAGTGCTGTCGGAGTTCACTGACTTTACACACGACAAGGAGTACAATGACAACCTGACTTTTTTCTTAGTGTTGGCTTTGGCTGTAGTTTCCTTCCTCTTCATCACGTGTTTAGTGGTTATTATATCAGTGAAAATCTACAGATGGAGACAGTCTCGCATCCTGTATCACTCCAGTCTCCCTGTCATTCCATATTATCCACCACGTTACTCAGACACTTTGGGGACAGGGACTCTCCAACACGTGTACAATTACGAGGTGTGCAGGACGACTGACTCCAGAAAGAGTGACTGTAAGTTCGGCAGAGCTGGTAGTCAGAACGTGCTGATAATGGACCCCAGTTCTACAGGGACGATGCAGCAGATACAGAATGAAAACAGCATCCTGGATGAACCAGACTCTCCTCTAGAGGTGAGTTAAATAGTTAAGCTTCATCTTTGTCCTCCTCTCTTTCTGTTTTATTCTTATAATTATTATTATTTGCGTTCCTCTCCAAGCCTTAAATTTTCAGCACCATAGACAGCGAGTCAGTCTGCATCACTTAAAATAGAAGCTGTGTCTCTTGAAGTTTAATTGATACAAATTTGGAAAGCATATTGCTCCTTAACAAATATCATCCAAACTGGGGTATATAACTACTCTGTATTACTTAAATGGATACAGAAAAAAATGCTACCTTAATAATGTTAAAACCATGAAGTGCAGAGTTTACACTGTGTTGTTTAAACGTTATGCCCATTAGTAAAGATGCTGTTGCCTAAATTTGGTTTAAGTTAGGCATAAGAGCACCTTGAAAAAAATATGACGATAATATAATGAGAGTAAACAATAAAATTATCAGTGTTGTGTTGTATTATTCCGAGCCTGAATCCCATACTTGTCTTTGCTTCAGAATATTACAGCCACTAGCTTTCTCCCTAAATTTACACTCTATTACCATTGAACCTGTGTTAATATAGAAGTTTTCAGTATGAACATATTTTATATGAGAGGGCTGAAATTTCACATCAGCCTTTATAAACCCTTGAATAATTACAGTCATGAATCAATATGTTTGCTGAATTTGAGCATGGATATTTTTTTGTAAGGCTGATTATTAATCTATTTTGCATTGATTGTTATTTATTTCCATGATGTAGCCAATGTGAGTTGTTTGAAGCCAACCGAGCCATTTCGACGCGTGACAATGAAATTTTGTTTTTCTATCATTTGTTGATTGGCTGTCTTGCTTTTTAATTTTACATATATATTTTTTAATACACCGTGCTTGGTTGAAGTGTATTGTGATTTTGAAATATGCCTACTTTATTTTGAGTCTTCCTCACGTAAATTCCGTCAGAGATCAACTGTTCAGTTTGTCTGCTTAAGAGTGTTTTTGTCATCGGCGCCTTATTTCATTTTCACCTTTTAGACTCTAAGAGACGCTGTTGGTCAACGAAACATTTTCATTTTGTGTCGTCATTCAGTCCATCCCTTGCAGACTACTCAGTGAAGAAGGCTCTGTGTGTTGTATCGAGGTGTAGGGCTACATGTTCACACGGACTTGCACGTCAGCGTTGAAGAAGTCTCTCCATTTAACAATCAAACGGATAAAACAACCAATTTACCGTCATATTAACTGGATATAAATAACTATCTGAGATTCTTTGTTGCCATGATGATCACTGGAAGATCTCTCTCCTTCCAATGCGCAGGATGGGGATTATTTTATGGATTTCGACGACAATTGGGACTGTTTATGCTGCTGCTTCATTGTTTTAACAGGGTAGGTGGTCAGATTCGTTATTCTATCCCAGAGGAGGTGAAGAAAGGCTCTGTTATTGGTAATGTAGCGCAGGACCTCGGTTTGGATCTAAAAAGGCTCCGTTCTGGGCGGGCCCATATCGTGAACAGGGAAAACATCCAGTACACCGAGATGAAGACAGACAAAGGGATTCTAGTGGTGAATGAGAGAATAGACCGAGAGCAGCTTTGCGGAGACGTGACGCCATGCAGCTTCAGCTTTGAGGTGATTTTAGAAAACCCAATCGAATTGCACAGAATAACTGTTGAGGTTCTGGACATAAATGATCACGCTCCTGTTTTCCCAAATAAAGATAAACCTATCAGGCTCGAAATCAGTGAATCAGCTGTGATTGGAGGACAATTTCCGCTGCAGAGTGCGGAGGATTTAGACGTGGGGCAAAATGCGTTGCAAGATTATATTTTATCACCAAACGAAAATTTCATATTGAAGCAGCATGCAAATCCAGATGGAAGTAAATATGTAGAAATGGTGCTGCAGAAACCTTTAGACAGAGAGCGACATCCACATTTATCTTTGAAACTGATCGCAGTTGATGGAGGAACACCACAGAGATCTGGTACAGTAAATATAGAGGTCACTGTGTTAGATGCCAACGACAACGCTCCCATATTTAATCAATCAGTGTATAAAGCATCCGTTATGGAGAACACAATGAGAGGCACGAGTATTATTACAGTAAATGCCACAGACGCTGACAGCGGTTCAAATGGTCTCATTACTTACAGTTTCTCTCAAATGAAAGGAAGCGCAGCTGATATATTCAGTATTGATGGAAACACCGGAACAATTTCTGTATCTGGTCAAATAGATTATGAAAAAGACAGGAAATACGAAGTGAGGGTTGAGGCAAAGGATCAGGGTGGCCTAACCGGGACAAGTAAAGTGACAATTGATGTTGTAGACATAAATGACAATACTCCTATTATATATATTATGTCACTTTCCAGCCCTGTCTCAGAGGATGCGCGACCTGGTACAACAGTTGCTGTTTTCAACGTTAAAGATACAGATTCTGAGAGACATGGGCAAATAAAATGTTCTATAGATGGCAAACTTCCTTTTAAGATTGAATCACCTCTAACTAATTTTTACAATTTGATCTCAGATCAGTATTTTGATCGAGAATCCGTCTCAGAATATAACATAACAATAACAGCTACTGATTTTGGTTCTCCTCCTCTTTCCAGCTCAACAAAATTAAACCTTAAAATTTCTGATGTAAATGACAACGCACCATTATTTGATAAAAACAGCTATTCTACTAAAGTCACGGAGAATAATTCCCCTGGAGTTTCCATATTTGCTGTCAGCGCGCGAGATTCTGATTGGAATCAAAATGCCCGAATCTCCTATCTTTTGGAGGACACACAGGTCAGTGGTAGTCCTGTTTCTACTTATGTGTCTTTAAACTCTGAAACTGGAGTTGTTAGTGCAGTTCGTTCATTTGATTATGAGCAAATTAAACAACTTCAGCTGGTAGTCAAAGCGCAGGATGGAGGCTCCCCTCCACTCAGTAGTAATGTGACTGTGAAAATACTGATCCAGGACCAGAACGACAACCCCCCTCAGGTTCTGTACCCAGTCCAGACTGGTGGCTCTCTGGTGGCTGAAATGGTGCCTCGTTCAGCAGATGTGGGCTATCTGGTGACTAAAGTGGTGGCTGTTGATGTGGACTCTGGACAGAATGCCTGGCTCTCCTATAAACTGCAGAAAGCCACAGACAGGGCGCTGTTTGAAGTGGGCTTACAGAATGGAGAAATAAGAACTATCCGCCAAGTGTCTGATAAAGATGCTGTGAAACAAAGACTGACTGTTATAGTGGAGGACAACGGGCAGCCCTCTCGTTCAGCTACAGTCATTGTTAACGTGGTGGTGGCGGACAGCTTCCCTGAAGTGCTGTCGGAGTTCACTGACTTTACACACGACAAGGAGTACAATGACAACCTGACTTTTTTCTTAGTGTTGGCTTTGGCTGTAGTTTCCTTCCTCTTCATCACGTGTTTAGTGGTTATTATATCAGTGAAAATCTACAGATGGAGACAGTCTCGCATCCTGTATCACTCCAGTCTCCCTGTCATTCCATATTATCCACCACGTTACTCAGACACTTTGGGGACAGGGACTCTCCAACACGTGTACAATTACGAGGTGTGCAGGACGACTGACTCCAGAAAGAGTGACTGTAAGTTCGGCAGAGCTGGTAGTCAGAACGTGCTGATAATGGACCCCAGTTCTACAGGGACGATGCAGCGGATACAGAGTGAAAAGAGCATCCTGGATGAACCAGACTCTCCTCTAGAGGTTAGTTAAATAATGTACCTTCGCTTCTGTACCTTTATTTTTCTTTCTAAATTTATTTACATTGATATTGAATTGTTGCCCGGTATTCATCATTTTCAGCACCATGGACAGCATCTCATTTTGCGTCAGTTCAAATGAATTCTACTTCTCTAATCAGCACTGAATAATATGATGTTACTCTTTGTTTTTACTCAGCTATATTTCTTAGACCTTTTTGACTTTATAGTTTTTAAATACCTTTGTACAGCGCCCATGGTCTCCGGTTTCTTAATGTGCATCCACTTGTGTTGTATAAGAAATGGTTTATATGTAACTTAAATGATATAATGTTCCTTTCACTCACTAAATTCCCAGCGGGTTCTTTCCTCATGCTTCCTTCAGCTATGATGGAATTGTCGTGACTTATTATTATCATCATTATTTGTTAATATATCTACCGTATATCGCAAGGGTGTTGTTATTTACATATTTTCGGAATTTATATTTAAGTACAAATAGAAGCATAATTCTCAAGTTCAGACTGAGATCATTTCGAGGTGTTTTATTTAACCTTTGTGTCGTGTTCGTTTCTCCCCCCTTACTTTGGTGCTCCCGGTCAAATTTGACCGGCCTGTTTTAACTGCTCTTACATTAACACAAAAACCATTGATCATCACCAAATTTTATTTAACTCCCTTTTAAGCTGTAAACAATGTCTCAGACTACTGGTTTACACGAATAACTGCAGTGAATATACAAAGAATAGACACAGAAATTGTAAATTGTATTCCAAAATTAACATTTATTGTAAAAAAAAGAAACAAAAATCAGAACAGAGACCAAATTCACAGAACATCAGAACATCAACATGAACACATCATCTGTGTGTGTGTGTGTGTGTGTGTGTGTGTGTGTGTGTGTGTGGGCGCGTGTGTCTTCACACACAGGAGTGGCATTTTGCAATCAGATCGGAGTGTGCCTTGCAAACGTAGGCATCACATTTGAAACATGTAAGACTTGTTTTATTGTCTTTAGGGGCACAGAGCTTGCATCTCTTCCGTTTCTGCCCCTGTTTTGGGGGGAGAGCGGCCAGGGCAGCGGCTGGGGCTTGCAGACTCCTCACCAGACTGGCAGAGGCTGGTGCGCGGGGAAGGTGCTGGCGCCGTTGAATTAGAGGAGTCACTAAAGCTTTCCCAAGCTCTGCCAGGAAGAGTCTCCTCTTGAAACATTTCCCCTGATTCCAGGCTGGGTCGATCGCCGTCCACACCACATATGCATTACATGCAGATACATCCAGGATGTTGTGGAACAGCGCCACAGGCCAACGAGCTGTCATTCGCTTGCAGGTGTATGTACCAGTAAGCTGCAATGAAAGAAACAATAATGAATAGATTGAAAACAATATTGAATCTGTCTTACACAAAATGCAATGTTTTACATGAATACAAGTAAATCAAATGCATGACAGATGAAAATATACATTACCTTATCAAGGCAGTCAACGCCTCCTTTGTTTCTATTGTAGTCCAGGATGATCTGGGGCTTCCTGTGCTCTGCTGTGCTGACAGCGGCGTCTTTGTGTAGCGTGCTCATCAGGATGACATTCTTATTCTTCTTGGGCAAATATGACACAAGACTGTGTGTGTCAGTGAAAGCAAATTTGGATGAGAGTGCCTCTCTCCCTCTGGTCGACACCAGTGCAGGGGGAAGTTGAGGCTTGTTCTTCCTCACTGTCCCCACCATGGTGAGCTTTCTTTTCAGCAGCTCCTGACCAAGTGCATGTGATGTGAAAAAGTTATCACATGTGATATTATGCCCCTTGAGACCGGCTGTCATGTCCAACACAACACGCATGCCCTGGTTTTTTTCTGGCCTTCCAGTAACAGGTTTCCCCGTGTAAACCTGCATATTCCAGGCGTAGCTGCTCCTGGCATCACATGTTGCCCAGATCTTGATCCCATACTTGCCTGGTTTGCTTGGGATGTACTGTTTGAACGGACAGCGACCTCTGAAAGCGACCAGGCGCTCGTCCACTGTCACCTCAGGGCCTGGATTGTACATCAGTGGTAGGCGCTCCACCCACCTGTCCCAAACATTCCTGATGGCAGCCAGTTTGTCGTCTCGCCAGCGGAAAGGTCGTGTAGTTCTGTCATCAAATCGGATAACTCGTGAGAGGACATGAAACTGTTGCAGGGACATAGTTGACCGGAATATAGGCCTCCCTGACTCCGCATCCCACAGACTTTTTGTAGCCTCATTGTTGGACCGATATACTCCTGCTAAAATCAACAGACCCATGTAGGCTTGGAGGTCTACCTGGTCCAATGCTTTCCATGTGTCCCCAAACACACGCCTCCCCTCCAGGTTTGTCATTTCCAGTATAATTTTCACAATGGACTCTGGTAAAAAGAGTTGGAAGCTGGACTTGATGTCATCCACACGAGATGTTGCATATTGTGTTGGCCCTGGCGTCATCCTAACAATATTTTCCACTCTTGCTCTGCCTCCTCTGTCCTGGGTGGATGAATACCAGAGCAAATTGCCATCCTTGGACTGGAATGTCACCTCAGGTGCCTCTTCCTCAGGTGCCTCTTCCCCAGGTGTGTCTTCCTCAGGGGCCTCTTCCTCGCCATCTATTGACTGGTCGGTCTCACAATGGTCTGGATCAAAATCGGGATCGATGTTGTCTTCTATTTCTGAGACATCCTCCTCTATTTCTGGTTCAACTTCAATCCCCTCTTCATCACGTTGAAACAAAAGTTCAAGAGCCTCTCTGACAAGAAATCGTCTGATCGGGCGCCTACTCATTGTGTTCAGAGTAAAATGAGAGCAATGCACACAAAAAAAGCTATATATAAGGGGTCTGTGAGAAGATATGATACATTTTGTATCGGAAAGTGTGGTTCACGTGGGGGTGTGGCCACATAAGCGCGGGAAATAGACAGGTTCCCATAACAAACACCTAATTGTTTACTTTGAAGTGTGGAACAGGTGTTATATGTTTAGTCTGGAAGGTGTGGTTCACGTGGGGAGATAGGCACATAAGCGCGGGAAATATGTGGGACGAGGAGACACCTAATTGTTCAGTCTGAAAGGGGTTCACGTGGGGTGGAGTGTGTGTGTGTGGAGTGTGTGTGTGTGTGTGTGTGTGTGTGTGTGTAGGTGTGTGTGTGTGTGTGGTGGTGGTTGTGGATTTGTGGTTGTGTACTATCTCATGGATGAACACAATCTAGGGTCACCCATTAATTTCCTATGGCGGTCATTTTTGACCGGGAACACCACAGGTGTTACAAAGTTGACTAAACCACTCAAAATTCAATGAAAGTGGTGATCAGCAATTGTATATGTTCAAATGCCTAGTGTGGAGGATATCATAAGGCCTTGAGACGATCAAATGTAAGACACAATATTTATGATTGATGAAAGTAGGAAATCGGTCAGATTTGACCCGAACACGACAGAAAGGTTAATTATTCATTCTTATTTTTGACCGAATACTTTGTTGAAATATGTTGATTATCTGCCACCAAATAGAAATAAGCAATATATACTTCCAAAACTAATTGTATATTGCAGGGTGTTGCTAATGTTGGACTCTAAGGGACGCTGTTGATCAATCTAACAGAACCTCTAAAACGTTACCAGACTGTCTCCTCCTTTACCACAGAGGTCTGTGTGAGAACAGGAGATGGTGCATTATAAGGGCTGACATTCGAGGAAAACAGCTCGCATTGGGATCTCCTGTTAGCCGTGCATTGAGAAGACGGGGTCATTGTTTCTGGTGTTTATTGTTTTTTCTTTAAAAGAGGTGTCATACTTGGATCGTTGCAGTAGATATTTTGATCTTTTTTCTTTTGCTATGGCTTGTGGAATAGCAGCCTACACCCGGAGCGTTAAATGGCGGCTTGGATGCAGACATATTTGTCATCTTCTCTTCTTCCTTTTCTACTTTAACCATATGGTCAGTGGACATATCCGATATTCAATCCCAGAGGAGATGAAGAAAGGCTCCCTGATCGGTAATGTAGCACAGGATCTTGGCTTGGATCTGAAAAGGCTCCGTTCTGGTCGGGCCCGTATCGTGACGGGAGAGAGCATCCAGTACACCGAGCTGAAGACAGACAAAGGGATTTTAGTCGTCAACGAGAGAATAGACCGGGAGCAGCTTTGCGGAGACGTAACACCGTGTAGTTTCAGCTTTGAGGTGATTTTGGAAAATCCTATGGAGCTATATCAAATCACAGTTGAAATTACAGACATCAATGATCATTCACCCACATTCAAAAGAGGTAAAATCAATTTTGAAATAAGCGAAACAGCAAATATTGGTGCTCGATTTCCATTGACTAATGCAGAAGACCCAGATGTGGGTGTAAATGGACTGAAAGAGTATTTTCTGCCTGAGAATGACTATTTTGTTCTGAAACAAAACTCTAATGCAGATGGAAAGAAATATGCAGAGATGGTGTTACAGAAGCCATTAGACAGAGAGACGAATCCTAATCTGTCTCTGAAGCTGATAGCCGTAGATGGAGGAACTCCGCAGAGATCTGGTACAGTAACTATAGATATCACTGTCCTCGATGCCAACGATAATGCACCTGTATTTAATCAATCGACATACAAAGCTACAATAAGGGAAAATTCTCCCAGAGACACTTATGTCACCACCGTTAATGCCAGTGACGCAGATTTCGGATCTAATAGTATAGTGACGTATCATTTTTCAGATACCAGCAGTGGATTCAGAGATTTGTTTACAGTAGATGAAAAGAGTGGTATAATATTAATAACGGGTTTAATTGATTATGAAAAAGACAAGAAGTACGAACTCAGAATCGAGGCAAAAGATCAGGGAGGTTTAACGGATTCAAGTAAAGTCATAATAGAAGTAACTGATGTAAATGATAACGCCCCCATCATAAACGTCATGTCATTCACGAGTCCTTTGTCAGAGGATTCTCCTCCTGGTACAACTATTGGCATTATTAATGTGAAGGATCTAGATTCTGGTGATAACGGACAAGTAAATTGTAGAATAGAACAAAATGCACCTTTCAGGATTAAATCAAATTTAAGAAATTACTACACTCTGGTAACAGATGCTGTATTAGATCGAGAACGTGTTTCAGAATATAACATAACTATAGTGGCGACAGATGCAGGAATGTCTCCTTTGTCAACAAAAAGAACCTTTAATTTAAAGGTCTCTGATGTTAATGATAATGCTCCAGTGTTTTCACAAAGTGTTTTTAATGCGTTCATTACAGAGAATAATTCTCCAGGGGTTTCTGTTCTCACTGTTAGAGCTAAAGATCCTGATGAAAACCAAAACGCTCGTATATCATATATTCTGGAAGATAGTAAAATCGGCGGATCTCCCATTTCTGAATATATTTCTGTAAACGCAGAAAGCGGAGTGATACATGCTGTGCGCTCTTTTGATTATGAGCAAATTAAAACGCTGGTTTTCTTCGTCAAAGCGCAGGATGGAGGCTCCCCTCCACTCAGTAGTAATGTGACTGTGAAAATACTGATCCAGGACCAGAACGACAACCCTCCTCAGGTTCTGTACCCAGTCCAGACTGGTGGCTCTCTGGTGGCTGAAATGGTGCCTCGTTCAGCAGATGTGGGCTATCTGGTGACTAAAGTGGTGGCTGTTGATGTGGACTCTGGACAGAATGCCTGGCTCTCCTATAAACTGCAGAAAGCCACTGACAGGGCGCTGTTTGAAGTGGGCTTACAGAATGGAGAAATAAGAACTATCCGCCAAGTGTCTGATAAAGATGCTGTGAAACAAAGACTGACTGTTATAGTGGAGGACAACGGGCAGCCCTCTCGTTCAGCTACAGTCATTGTTAACGTGGTGGTGGCGGACAGCTTCCCTGAAGTGCTGTCGGAGTTCACTGACTTTACACACGACAAGGAGTACAATGACAACCTGACTTTTTACTTAGTGTTGGCTTTGGCTGTAGTTTCCTTCCTCTTCATCACGTGTTTAGTGGTTATTATATCAGTGAAAATCTACAGATGGAGACAGTCTCGCATCCTGTATCACTCCAGTCTCCCTGTCATTCCATATTATCCACCACGTTACTCAGACACTTTGGGGACAGGGACTCTCCAACACGTGTACAATTACGAGGTGTGCAGGACGACTGACTCCAGAAAGAGTGACTGTAAGTTCGGCAGAGCTGGTAGTCAGAACGTGCTGATAATGGACCCCAGTTCTACAGGGACGATGCAGCGGATACAGAGTGAAAAGAGCATCCTGGATGAACCAGACTCTCCTCTAGAGGTTAGTTAAATAATGTACCTTCGCTTCTGTACCTTTATTTTTCTTTCTAAATTTATTTACATGATATTGAATTGTTGCCCGGTATTCATCATTTTCAGCACCATGGACAGCATCTCATTTTGCGTCAGTTCAAATGAATTCTACTTCTCTAATCAGCACTGAATAATATGATGTTACTCTTTGTTTTTACTCAGCTATATTTCTTTGACCTTTTTGACTTTATAGTTTTTAAATACCTTTGTACAGCGCCCATGATCTCCGGTCTCTTCATGTGCTTTCACCTGTGTTATATAAGAAATGGTTTATATGTAACTTAAATGATATATTATTCCTTTCCCTCACTAAATTCCATGCAGTTTCTTTCCTCATGTTTCCTTCAGCTATGATGGAATTGTCGTGACTTATTATTATCATCATTATATGTTAATATATGTACCGTATATCCCAAGGATGGTGTTATTTACATACTGTCGGATTTTACATTTCAGTACAAATAGAGGCATAGTTTTCAAGTTCAGACTGAGATCATTTCGAGGTCTTTTATTTATTTATTTTTGACCGAATACTGTTTTGAAATATGTTGATTATCTGCCACCAAATAAAAATAAGCAATATATTCTTCCAAAACTAATTGTATATTGCAGGGTGTTGCTAATGTTGGACTCTAAGGGACGCTGTTGATCAGTCTAACAGAACCTCTAAAACATTACCAGACTGTCTCCTCCTTTACCACAGAGGTCTGTGTGAGAACAGGAGATGGTGCATTATAAGGGCTGACATTCGAGGAAAACAACTCGCATTGGTATCTCCTGTTAGCCGTGCATTGAGAAGACGGGGTCATTGTTTCTGGTGTTTATTGTTTTTCTTTAAAAGAGGTGTCATACTTGGATCGTTGCAGTAGATATTTTGATCTTTTTTCTTTTGCTATGGCTTGTGGAATAGCAGCCTACACTCGGAGCGTGAAATGGCGGCTTGGATGCAGACAGATTTGTCATCTTCTCTTCTTCCTTTTCTACTTTAACCATATGGTCAGTGGACATATCCGATATTCAATCCCAGAGGAGATGAAGAAAGGCTCCCTGATCGGTAATGTAGCACAGGATCTTGGCTTGGATCTGAAAAGGCTCCGTTCTGGTCGGGCCCGTATCGTGACGGGAGAGAGCATCCAGTACACCGAGCTGAAGACAGACAAAGGGATTTTAGTCGTCAACGAGAGAATAGACCGGGAGCAGCTTTGCGGAGACGTAACACCGTGTAGTTTCAGCTTTGAGGTGATTTTGGAAAATCCTATGGAGCTATATCAAATCACAGTTGAAATTACAGACATCAATGATCATTCACCCACATTCAAAAGAGGTAAAATCAATTTTGAAATAAGCGAAACAGCAAATATTGGTGCTCGATTTTCATTGACACGTGCGGAAGACCCAGATGTGGGTGTAAATGGACTGAGAGAATATTATCTGACCGAGAATGACTATTTTGTTCTGAAATTAAATTCTAATGCAGATGGAAAAAAATATGCAGAGATGGTGTTACAGAAGCCATTAGACAGAGAGACGAATCCTAATCTGTCTCTGAAGCTGATAGCCGTAGATGGAGGAACTCCGCAGAGATCTGGTACAGTAAATATAGATATCACTGTCCTCGATGTCAACGATAATGCACCTGTATTTAATCAATCGACATACAAAGCTACAATAAGGGAAAATTCTCCCAGAGACACTTTTGTCACCACCGTTAATGCCAGTGACGCAGATTTCGGGTCTAATAGTGTTATAACATATTATTTTTCAGATCTCAATGGCGATATCGGTGATCTGTTTAGAATTGATGAAAAAACTGGCGTCATTTTAATAACGGGTTCCGTAGATTATGAAAAAGACAAGAAGTACGAACTCAGAATCGAGGCAAAAGATCAGGGAGGTTTAACGGATTCAAGTAAAGTCATAATAGAAGTAACTGATGTAAATGACAACGCCCCCATCATAAACGTCATGTCATTCACGAGTCCTTTGTCAGAGGATTCTCCTCCTGGTACAACTATTGGCATTATTAATGTGAAGGATCTAGATTCTGGTGATAACGGACAAGTAAATTGTAGAATAGAACAAAATGCACCTTTCAAGATTAAATCAAATTTAAGAAATTACTACACTCTGGTAACAGATGCTGTATTAGATCGAGAAAGTGTTTCAGAATATAACATAACTATAGTGGCGACAGATGCAGGAATGTCTCCTCTGTCAACAAAAAGAACCTTTAATTTAAAGGTCTCTGATGTTAATGATAATGCTCCAGTGTTTTCACAAAGTGTTTTTAATGCGTTCATTACAGAGAATAATTCTCCAGGTGTTTCTGTTCTCACTGTTAGAGCTAAAGATCCTGATGAAAACCAAAATGCTCGTATATCATATATTCTGGAAGATAGTAAAATCGGCGGATCTCCCATTTCTGAATATATTTCTGTAAATGCAGAAAGCGGAGCGATATATGCAGTGCGCTCTTTTGATTATGAGCAGATGAAGCAGTTAGTTTTCGTCGTCAAAGCGCAGGATGGAGGCTCCCCTCCACTCAGTAGTAATGTGACTGTGAAAATACTGATCCAGGACCAGAACGACAACCCTCCTCAGGTTCTGTACCCAGTCCAGACTGGTGGCTCTCTGGTGGCTGAAATGGTGCCTCGTTCAGCAGATGTGGGCTATCTGGTGACTAAAGTGGTGGCTGTTGATGTGGACTCTGGACAGAATGCCTGGCTCTCCTATAAACTGCAGAAAGCCACAGACAGGGCGCTGTTTGAAGTGGGCTTACAGAATGGAGAAATAAGAACTATCCGCCAAGTGTCTGATAAAGATGCTGTGAAACAAAGACTGACTGTTATAGTGGAGGACAACGGGCAGCCCTCTCGTTCAGCTACAGTCATTGTTAACGTGGTGGTGGCGGACAGCTTCCCTGAAGTGCTGTCGGAGTTCACTGACTTTACACACGACAAGGAGTACAATGACAACCTGACTTTTTTCTTAGTGTTGGCTTTGGCTGTAGTTTCCTTCCTCTTCATCACGTGTTTAGTGGTTATCATATCAGTGAAAATCTACAGATGGAGACAGTCTCGCATCCTGTATCACTCCAGTCTCCCTGTTATTCCATATTATCCACCACGTTACTCAGACACTTTGGGGACAGGGACTCTCCAACACGTGTACAATTACGAGGTGTGCAGGACGACTGACTCCAGGAAGAGTGACACGAAATATATGCAACCGATGAGTCAAAGTTTAGTCAGTGTGGATGAAGATGTGACCGAGGCACCGCAGGTGGACAAACAACTATCAGGAAACTGTTCACAAATGTCAACTTTGGTGAGTGATACGTTCAGTCTTTTGCTCTTTATGTTTCCATTGTTCTGGTAATATTTTTCCTTGTTTTTAGAGAAAATTACATGTACAAGGATGTTCGTGCCCGGCAGTGTCGCTCTCCATGGTGCTGGAACCCTCAGTGGCTCCTGTTGATTTAACTCTCTATGTCTTGTCATGAAAATGTAGTTTCTTCCATTCAAAACATCACAACTATAACAAGTGGTACAATACGAAAAATAATTGCAAATCACAGTCAGTGCTGTCTAGGTGATGTTTTGGCAGATGTAAATTTATTTTAAAAAATGTCATCCTCGATCGAGATCAATGGAAATAGCTTCAACAATTTTCTAACTTTGTTACCTAAGCTTTTTTTCCCCTTCTTTTTATTATGTAAATTTTTGCAAGATCTTTTCCTGCCATCAACACAAGACCTGCATACACACTTTGCAGGTTATAATAAACGTGATAAGACAAATAAAACAAAGCAAGACAAAACACATGTTTCAAGTATTATTTTCGCCATAGGATGAAAACAATCACTTGGAGTGTTTGAGTTGGAGTGCATATATAGCAAACCACCAACAGGTTTATGCAGCAACTCTGATGCACATGCAACCCCCTTCATACACACATTTTTAAATAGATATGTCTTCGTGTGAAGGGCGGATACAATATGTGAAACTATTACAGTAACTGTCTAAAAATGTTCTGCTTTTAAAGAACGCCCCAACTCGTTGTTTTCTTTAAATAGTGAATATAAAGCTTTGAAAAAAATGTTAGGCCTTTTTCTTACTTTGAATCCATCATACAGGTTTTGTAGCTTCACTTCCTAAAGCAGAAAAGTTTTACTTGTAATTATCTTCATTTTGGAACCAATAGTAACTGATGATGCACTATAGATTATCTTAAATACATACACTGCACTTTCTTAACCACCAAACAATGACACGCTATGATGACGCATGCAGCGCTTCACTTTACTTCATACAACCAATGAAAACATATGATAATGCTGGACTATTATCATACACTATGAATCCTTGTCGTTGATTGTTGAGTTCTATATAGTATCTAGTCGTGATGCTGTTTGAGCTCCATTAGTCAAATTAAAGATTTTAACGAGTGAAGAGCATCAGTGAGACCCTTGAATTCACAATCCATCATTTGACAAATACACTGTATCATGTTATATGACTGATGATATTGTAGATCAGAAAATATTATTTATGAATGTAATCATACAGAATTATTAATACATTATAAAACACCATGAATGCCTTATGCAATATAATGGATGTGATCTTCATAAAAGTGATCCCATGTTTTCTACTAACTCTTTTTTGTCCTTGCCAATATTATTTTTGAATATTTATATTTTATTACTAATGTAAGTTTCAGCTTCACTTTTTTCACTTTCTAATTTCTTGCGTAGATAATCATTACTATTTCACCATACTGCATCATTTGTTGTCCTAACAAATAAAAGGTCGGATAGCTTGAAAACCGCATGATTCTGGTCTGATTGTAATCTTAGGTTTCTTTTGTGGAGCAGAGCAGTCAATTAGAACAGGGTTCAGTCAAAATACTCTTCTGCAGTTTTAATCCTATTGTTTGTTTGTTTTTTGTTGTTGTTGTTGTCTTTTATTGTATTACCATGAAAATAACCAGTATTCTTCAATACAACAGTTAAAACTTTCTTAAGAATGTGCATATAGTGCAGACACATTACCGTGGATGGGCTCTGAGCGCCGCTGTTGATTCATCACTGACTTAATGTCCAAATCAGCAGTGCAGCGGTCCACCCCTTTAATGCATTTCACTGTTTGCTGCTTGTAAAGAAGACGGTCTGGCCCGTCAGGTCTATGTATAGCATTTATCGTGGAGTTTCTCAGCTGAACATACTTTTGCTTTTTCAATTTATTGGAATTAATTACACCAATTTTGCATTGAGACGAATCACTGCGTGTGAACGTCTGGATTCATGATGGATTATATGTGGATAAATGCGCGCAAAGGCCGATGCCAAGCACTGTTCGTCATTCTTTGTCTCCTCCAGCTGAGCTCGGTGACTGGACAGGCTCGGTATTCCGTACCGGAGGAGCAGGCAGAGGGGTCTTTTGTCGGAAACATTGCCAGAGATTTAGGTTTGGATGTAGCGAGGCTCATATCAGGTAAAGCCCGTATCATTACAAAGGGAAGCCGTCAGTACGTTGATTTGAACCGAGACAAAGGCACTCTTGTTATTAAAGAGCGAATCGACCGAGAGGAGCTGTGTGGAAAGACGACGCCCTGTAGCTTCAGCTTCGAGGTCATTTTAGAAAACCCAATCCTGCTTTATCGTGTAACAGTGGAGGTAATAGACATAAACGATAACAGTCCGTCGTTCCCAAAAGATGAAATCAATTTGAAGATTGTTGAAAACGCTGCGTCAGGGACTCGATTCTCACTAGAAACTGCACAAGACCCTGATGTTGGTATTAATGAAATTAAAAAATACACACTTAAACCCTCAGATCATTTTAAATTAGAAGTACAGAGCCAGCCTGATGGAGGAACGTTTATCGAAATGGTTTTACAAAACCCGTTAGACCGAGAGAAAGAAGACACTCACACACTGGTGCTGATTGCGTCAGATGGAGGAGAGCCGCATAGATCAGGGACAGTCCGTATTCATATCACTGTGTTAGATATTAACGATAATGCCCCGATGTGTAGTCAGCCTGTTTATAAAGCAGATGTCAAGGAGAATTCTCCTGAAGGAACAGTGGTAACTACTGTTAGTGCGAATGACGCAGATAATGGAGTAAATGGTGAGGTAACTTATTCTATTGCTCATATCGCTCGAGAGGCGAAGCAGCTTTTTGCAGTAAATGCTGAAACCGGGGAAATCAAAGTTACAGGTAAATTAGATTATGAAAAATCTAAAACGTATCAACTAAACGTTCAGGCCAGTGACCACGGTGGATACACAGACACGTGCAAAGTAATAATTCAAGTAATTGACGAGAATGACAACATCCCTACAATTCAGCTCATGTCATTTTCTAACTCCGTCTCCGAGGACTCTCCTCCAGGCACAACTATAGCTGTTGTTAATGTTGATGACGAAGACTCTGACGGTAACGGAGTCGTCAAGTGTTCCATTAACTCTGACGTTCCTTTCAAAATTGAGTCTTCATTAACAGGATACTATACTGTAGTAACAGACAACTTGTTAGACAGAGAAACTATTTCTGACTATAATATCACCATAACCGTCTCTGACCAAGGCTCTCCGCCTCTGTCTAGCAGTAAAAACATTAATGTAAAAGTGTCTGACGTCAATGACTGTCCCCCCAAGTTTGACCAATCAGAATACAGTGTGACTGTACCAGAGAACAACTCTCCTGGGTTTTCTGTGTTTACTGTCAGTGCTAGTGATGCAGACTGGGGCCAAAACGCTCGGGTTTCTTACTTTCTGCAAGACAAAGAGATTAGTGGGGTAGATGTTTCTTCGTTGGTGTCTGTGAACGCAGAACATGGCGTCATTCATGCAGTGAGGTCGTTTGATTATGAGCAAATCAAGTGGTTTGAATTTAACGTAACAACTCGTGATGCTGGATCACCTCCCCTGAGTTCGATGACCACAGTTAGAATAATGATCCAGGACCAGAACGACAACCCCCCTCAGGTTCTGTACCCAGTCCAGACTGGTGGCTCTCTGGTGGCTGAAATGGTGCCTCGTTCAGCAGATGTGGGCTATCTGGTGACTAAAGTGGTGGCTGTTGATGTGGACTCTGGACAGAATGCCTGGCTCTCCTATAAACTGCAGAAAGCCACAGACAGGGCGCTGTTTGAAGTGGGCTTACAGAATGGAGAAATAAGAACTATCCGCCAAGTGTCTGATAAAGATGCTGTGAAACAAAGACTGACTGTTATAGTGGAGGACAACGGGCAGCCCTCTCGTTCAGCTACAGTCATTGTTAACGTGGTGGTGGCGGACAGCTTCCCTGAAGTGCTGTCGGAGTTCACTGACTTTACACACGACAAGGAGTACAATGACAACCTGACTTTTTACTTAGTGTTGGCTTTGGCTGTAGTTTCCTTCCTCTTCATCACGTGTTTAGTGGTTATTATATCAGTGAAAATCTACAGATGGAGACAGTCTCGCATCCTGTATCACCCCAGTCTCCCTGTCATTCCTTATTATCCACCACGTTACTCAGACACTTTGGGGACAGGGACTCTCCAACACGTGTACAATTACGAGGTGTGCAGGACGACTGACTCCAGAAAGAGTGACTGTAAGTTCGGCAGAGCTGGTAGTCAGAACGTGCTGATAATGGACCCCAGTTCTACAGGGACGATGCAGCGGATACAGAGTGAAAAGAACATCCTGGATGAACCAGACTCTCCTGTAGAGGTTAGTTTTTTTTATCCATCATCCTTACCAAGGTAACATTGCATTAGTGTATTTTTAGTTTCAAATATGGCTCGGGTTTTGAGGTTTGTGCCACTATTTTCTTAGCGGGCATCTTCAGCACCACTAATAATGGACAGCTCCTCCCTTAGCTGAACAATTTCACTGAAGTGAAAAAGAATCAGCAAAGACAATACTCACTGCAAACCAGACTTATTCCAACACTGTTGCGTGTTATTATTGTGTCTGTTGTTATTAGACAGCAAGTTTTGACTGTTTTGCTTCCCTCTAACTTTGGTAACTTGTAACTATTTTTTACAGTGGGAAATAAAATAGAATACTTAACGGAAAGAGTTTTTCATCCATGCTGTACTTTATCTTACTCTCCCAGTTCATCTCTTACTGTAACACAAACACCCTTTCGGACATTTTATTTTTCAATTGTATAACAACGCATACGTGCACACATTGAATAAGCATGATTCACTAGTACATCTAACTTTACATTCACACTTTGCCATTCAAAGATGATTTTTCCATTTTCTCTGTTGATAGCACCTGTTTTATTCATATTGGACAACAAGGGTCGCTGTTGGTCTTTAATGCACATGCTAAGCCTTTAAAATGCTCCGTCACCTCCTGTATTTCTCGTAGTGTTCAGCGGGGAGCAGGACATTCGGTCTTCATTTTCACTGGTGATTTTATATCAATATATTCGTTCTGACTCTCTGGATCATAAACACATCAGCAGAAGGATAATACGGCATTCTCAGCCGTCTTTTTGTACATACTTTTATGTGGATTTGGTTGGATTGCATTGGGAACATGCGTTTTTTCAGGAATGAACCCAGGATTAAATGGCAAGTACAGGCCTCCATCCTTATTTTTCTCATTGATGCAGCAGTCTGTCAGATCCGGTACTCTGTCCAAGAGGAGATGAGGAAGGGCTCCTTTGTTGGAAATGTCGCTGAAGATTTAGGCATCAACGCTAAAAGGCTGAAATCAGGCGATGCCCGAATTGTTAGCGGCGATAGCAGCGAGTATATCAAGCTGGATGCAGACAAAGGGATTCTTGTGGTGGGAGACAGAATAGATAGAGAGCAGCTCTGCGGGCAGACATCGCCCTGTAGCTTGAATTTCGAAATGATTATGACGAATCCAATGCAACTACATAGCGTCGTAGTGGAGGTGTTGGATGTTAATGATAATGCGCCTGTGTTTCACGAGAAAGAAGTGCATGTAGAGATACTAGAATCTGCTCTTATCGGAACCGAAATATTACAAGAAAGTGCCACCGACCCTGATGTCGGCATCAACGCTTTACAAGGCTATACTTTACACCCAACCACACATTTTAATATTAAGGTCTTGTCCAGCCCAAATGGCCATAAATATGCACAGCTGTATCTTTCCAATGCCTTAGATCGTGAGAAGGAGGAGAAGCTGCTTCTCGTTCTTACTGCTGTGGACGGCGGTGAACCACAGAGATCGGGGACGCTAAAAATACACGTGACTGTGCTAGACACAAATGACAATGCTCCGGTTTTTACGCAATCGAATTTCAAGGCGTCTGTCGAAGAAAATGTTCCAAAAGGAACATTAGTCGTGAGCTTGAGCGCAACAGATGCAGATGAAGGGATGAATGGCCGTGTCACTTACCACTTTAATCGCATGTCTGGTAATGTTGCTGAACTGTTTCATCTGGACGAAAACAGCGGCCATTTAACTGTCAGCGGTATGATTGATTATGAAGAGAATAAAATATACGAGATTGGCGTGCAGGCGAAAGATCAAGGTGGACAAAGCACATCGACAAAAGTGATAGTTGAAGTAATTGATGTTAATGATAATGCACCTGTAATAACACTAACCTCGTTTTCAAGCGCCATACCCGAGGATTCTCCTAGTGGAACTACTGTTGCTATCATAAACGTTAAAGATCTAGATTCAGGCAAAAATGGCAAAGTAGACTGCTCAGTAAACAGCAATATCCCGTTTACAATCCAGTCATCTCTGAAGAATTATTATACTCTGGTGACGAACGGTGTTCTTGACAGGGAACGTAATCCTGATTATCATATCACATTCACAGCTGTGGATGAAGGCAGCCCTCCCCTCTCGACTAATAAGACAATAACACTTCGATTATCCGACGTCAATGATAATGCCCCTATATTTGAACAGAGTTATTATGAAGCTAATATCATGGAGAATAACTCTCCAGGATTATCTGTGTTTTCAGTGAAAGCACATGACTCTGATACTGGGCAGAACGCACGTGTGTCTTACCTGCTTATTGACACTCAGTTTAATGGCAACCCCATCTCCACTTACATATCTGTTAACGCAGAAAGTGGAGTTATACAGGCAATTCGATCGTTTGACTTTGAGCAAATCAAAACTCTAAATATTTTTATTAAGGGGCAAGATGGAGGTTCCCCGCCTTTAAGCAGCAATGTCACAATTAAATTAAATATTCAAGATCAAAACGACAACCCTCCTCAGGTTCTGTACCCAGTCCAGACTGGTGGCTCTCTGGTGGCTGAAATGGTGCCTCGTTCAGCAGATGTGGGCTATCTGGTGACTAAAGTGGTGGCTGTTGATGTGGACTCTGGACAGAATGCCTGGCTCTCCTATAAACTGCAGAAAGCCACAGACAGGGCGCTGTTTGAAGTGGGCTTACAGAATGGAGAAATAAGAACTATCCGCCAAGTGTCTGATAAAGATGCTGTGAAACAAAGACTGACTGTTATAGTGGAGGACAACGGGCAGCCATCTCGTTCAGCTACAGTCATTGTTAACGTGGTGGTGGCGGACAGCTTCCCTGAAGTGCTGTCGGAGTTCACTGACTTTACACACGACAAGGAGTACAATGACAACTTGACTTTTTTCTTAGTGTTGGCTTTGGCTGTAGTTTCCTTCCTCTTCATCACGTGTTCAGTGGTTATTATATCAGTGAAAATCTACAGATGGAGACAGTCTCGCATCCTGTATCACTCCAGTCTCCCTGTCATTCCTTATTATCCACCACGTTACTCAGACACTTTGGGGACAGGGACTCTCCAACACGTGTACAATTACGAGGTGTGCAGGACGACTGACTCCAGAAAGAGTGACTGTAAGTTCGGCAGAGCTGGTAGTCAGAACGTGCTGATAATGGACCCCAGTTCTACAGGGACGATGCAGCGGATACAGAGTGAAAAGAGTATCCTGGATGAACCAGACTCTCCTGTAGAGGTGAGGATTTTAACATATTATATTGATCATCACCTGTAATTATCGTCGTGTTTTTTCATTGGTCCTTAACTCTTTGTGCCCTTAAGGATCACATTTAACTCGTAACCCATGAGACATTTTCAGAACCACAGGTCAGGGACAGCTCCACTGACTGAAGGTTAAATGTCCTATGTCTGATTAGAGGGGTTATTGCAGAGACGGTTCACTGAAAAGTCATTTCCTGTATCTGTATCACGCGGGTTTCACCACTGCACTGTCCACTATAAGCAAATCCTGAGTTACTCATCCCAATCGGAGAAGTGATCATAAAATGAGATTATTACCCTTTTTCACCCTATAGTCACTAATGCACTGTACTGGACCCATTTTCACAAGCCATAAATCTCCTGAACGTTCACCAAAATTGTATTTTCAATCAAACAAATCAGGCGAAAATACCTCTCTTAAAGACCTGTCTCTGCATCAGCAATGCACACTTGCCAGGTCTGGAGATCCGTAGCGAGTGTATTAAAATGACAAAGCATCTTGTAATACATTGTCTTTGTTAGAGAATCTTTGTTTAGGGGCAGGAATGATAGATCATACTCATCATTGTGTTTTCATTAAACTTAGAATCATTGTGTTTTCTTTACCTCAGAACAGGGATGCAGCTAGACAGAAAGCTTTGCTGGCGCACAGGTCCCCCTTACTCATATCATTTTTTTCTTCAATGCCTCCTCTGAGTATGAAATCAAGAAGAGCAGTCATTTCATTACTTGAGTCAACAATTTCAAATTAAGTATACACTGTGTATGAATATATCATCTAAACATTAACAAAGTCTACTTTTAACTTTTTTTTGTTTAATCCAGCACATGCCTTAGTGAAGTGATTGAATGATGATAATACAATTGCAGCTTGTTTGCTAATTTTGTTGATATTTAGTAGCTAATATTACTTGTCAGGAGAGTAACGCTTAGTTAAGCCTCGAATTTATATTTTCCTTGGGCACAGCAGAGCAATTCTATGACACTTGCCCCTTTAAATGGGTCTAGCAACGCCCCTGCCAGGGTGTACGCCTTTTATAACTACAGAGGGAGCAGGTCCTCTTCCACAAACTCTCCAAGTTGCACCACCATGTGTTTCTGTAGTAGTTCAGAACGGACAAGCCAAACACTGGCTCTGTGATGAGGGTCTTTCATGCTTTTTGGGGTCATAGTTGGGGAAGTTGAGACCAAGGGTGTAGGTAGAGTTGGTTGCAATATGCAGTCATAGTAGATGCAACTAAATCCTACACTCTGGACCCTTCAGTGTCCTCTCGTGAAATGCTGTATAATTTACTGTGGAGCAGGAACATTGTGCTTTATTAAAGTATTAGAACTTAGTGTCTTATTTTGCTAGAATTATTATAGATGAATTTCTGCATATTAAGGGCTTTACACCTCTTGGCTCAATGTAAGTGAACGGAGATCCAAGGAGACTAAAATTGACTCTATAGTGACAGATATTTCATCATTTTTCTCAGAAAATATAAAGGCTAAAACAGGCTTGTCAAAAAACAAACGTTTTTCTTTTTTGTATGAGTGAATCGTGGTGTTGTTCTTCTGAATCAGAGCTCTTCTGCACCAAAGTGCTTGGCAAATAGATTTTTATTTCCTGCTTGTGTTCATGATATATTCTTGATTTGGACAGTAAGGGACGCTGTTGGTTAGTGAAACAAAGTGAACAGACTTGACCCAGAGGAGGCAGAGCTCTCATTTCACAGTTTGGTCAGGAGAGAGGACAAACTGTGGGCTTCATCAGCAGGACTGCGACCAAAAATTCATCCGGAGCGAGGACTTTAAAATCAAAGGATTACTTGATGAGATTACATCTGTTCTCTGTGGATTGTATATAACAGGCTGCTGATATCACCCTTTATTATTTGTGCGATGGCGTTTGGAAAATCCCCTCCTTTTTGCGTAAAATGGCGTTTGCATAGCAGGTCAGTATGGTCGTTTCTCTTGTTCCTTTACTGCCTCAGTCACATCGTGTCAGGCCAAATCAGATATACAATACCAGAGGAGTTGAAAAAGGGATCTCTTATTGGGAACGTAGCTCAAGATCTTGGTTTGGATGTGCAAAGGCTTCGTTCTGGCCGTGCCCGTATCGTGACCAGACAAAGCGCCCAGTACACCGAGCTGAGCGCAGACAAAAGCATTTTAGTCGTGAACGAGAGAATAGACCGAGAGCAGCTTTGTGGAGACGTAACACCGTGTAGCTTCAGCTTTGAGATGATTTTGGAAAATCCAATGGAACTACACCGAGTAACGGTGGAGATAATTGACATTAATGACAATTCCCCGACGTTTAGAAAGCATGAAATTAAATTTGAAATAAGCGAAACGGCCACACTCGGATCACGCTTTTTGTTACCAAGTGCAGAAGACGCGGATGTAGGCAGTAATGGTCTCCAGAAATACATACTAACTACCAATGATATATTTAGTTTGAATCAGCATTCAAGTCCAGATGGTCGAAAATATGCCGAGATGGTCTTACAAAAACACTTAGACAGAGAGAGCGAGCAAAGAATATCATTAAAGCTCATCGCTGTTGACGGTGGAAGTCCGCATAGATCTGGGACAGTAAATATAGATATTACAGTGCTTGATGCTAATGATAATCCTCCCATTTTTAACCAGACTCTCTACAGGGCTACTATTTGGGAGAACGCATTAAAAAGCACCTATATTACCACAGTGAACGCAAGTGATGCAGACAGTGGATCAAACGGCCTTGTCACATACAGATTTTCAAATATGAAAGAACAGCTGCTTGATATATTTCATTTAGACGAACATACAGGGATCGTAACACTTGAGGGGCAAGTAGATTATGAAAAAGATAGGAAATATGAAATTATGATCGAAGCTATGGACCAAGGAGGTCTGACAGATTCAAGTAAGATGCTAATTGAGATTATGGACGTCAACGATAATGCACCTGTCATAAATGTGATGTCATTCTCCAGCCCTGTACCGGAGGATTCTGCCTTGGGTACAACAGTCGCGATAATTAATGCGATTGACGCAGACTCAGAGAAAAATGGCCAAATTATTTGCACAACAGACAGCAGCCTCCCATTTAAGATCAAATCAACACTAACTAATTACTATGCATTAGTGACGGATTCAGTTTTTGACAGAGAAGTTGTACCGGAATATAACATTACTGTCAGGGCAGCCGATTCGGGATCGCCATCCTTGTCGAGCACAACAATATTACGCCTGAGAATCTCTGATGTGAATGACAATGCCCCAGTATTTGATCAACTTAGCTACGTTTCTCATGTTACAGAAAACAATTCTCCCGGAATGTCTATATTTTCCGTTAAAGCACAAGACATTGACTGGAATCAAAACGCTAGAATATCTTACTTTCTTGAGGACACTCAGGTCGATGGTCGTCCAACTTCTTCTTACGTCTCCATAAACAGTGAAACTGGAGCTATTCATGCAGTGCGTTCATTTGATTATGAGCAAATTAAACAACTTCAGCTGGTTGTCAAAGCGCAGGATGGAGGCTCCCCTCCACTCAGTAGTAATGTGACTGTGAAAATACTGATCCAGGACCAGAACGACAACCCTCCTCAGGTTCTGTACCCAGTCCAGACTGGTGGCTCTCTGGTGGCTGAAATGGTGCCTCGTTCAGCAGATGTGGGCTATCTGGTGACTAAAGTGGTGGCTGTTGATGTGGACTCTGGACAGAATGCCTGGCTCTCCTATAAACTGCAGAAAGCCACAGACAGGGCGCTGTTTGAAGTGGGCTTACAGAATGGAGAAATAAGAACTATCCGCCAAGTGTCTGATAAAGATGCTGTGAAACAAAGACTGACTGTTATAGTGGAGGACAACGGGCAGCCCTCTCGTTCAGCTACAGTCATTGTTAACGTGGTGGTGGCGGACAGCTTCCCTGAAGTGCTGTCGGAGTTCACTGACTTTACACACGACAAGGAGTACAATGACAACCTGACTTTTTACTTAGTGTTGGCTTTGGCTGTAGTTTCCTTCCTCTTCATCACGTGTTTAGTGGTTATTATATCAGTGAAAATCTACAGATGGAGACAGTCTCGCATCCTGTATCACTCCAGTCTCCCTGTCATTCCTTATTATCCACCACGTTACTCAGACACTTTGGGGACAGGGACTCTCCAACACGTGTACAATTACGAGGTGTGCAGGACGACTGACTCCAGAAAGAGTGACTGTAAGTTCGGCAGAGCTGGTAGTCAGAACGTGCTGATAATGGACCCCAGTTCTACAGGGACGATGCAGCGGATACAGAGTGAAAAGAGCATCCTGGATGAACCAGACTCTCCTCTAGAGGTTGGCTTTTTATTCTTATAAAGTTCCATGACACTTTGTGATTCTGCTTTTTAATGTTATTGGTCATTAGTTAAAAATATCGCTTCTCTTTGCCGTTTTTCCCCTTCTATGTTTAGTTTGATTGACAGTGAACTGTTACTCGCTATACTTTCATTTCAGCACCATGGACAGCTTCTCAGTCTGCATTTTACGTTATTTCTCAAACAATAATATGCTGTCATGTTATTACCCGCGAACACCACTTTTACTTTGTTAAATACAGCGGACTAATACCTCCTCCAAAGGAGGAATATGTTTTTACCCGTGTGTGATTAAGCAAAAACTAATGAAATGATTTCAAATAAACTTTGTGAGGGTGGGGCACGGGTCCGGCAAAAAACCAATTAGATATTCGGATACGAACTGATGCATGATTTTATTATTATTATTATTATTATTATTATTATTATTATTATTATTATTATTATTATTTTGTGAGTAGGCAATTTGTTTTTACATTTTCCTAATTTTTTTGAAAAAATATTCTTCAAATATGATTATATATATATACAGTATATATATATATACACACACACACACACACACACACACACATTATATGTTGATGTCTAGTACATCCAGACTAAAAATTGGGTCTGCTGCATGAAAATAATAATATTCCTGAAGTAAAGCTTTTTTTAAGTGCAATTCAAAGGATATAGTTAAAAGTGGAAAAACAATATCTTACAAATCTTACATTTTCGATTATGTCTACTATTTATGACTTACTACGATTTATGACAACAAAAATTATGTTAGCAGAACACTTCCCTTTTTCTTATGCGTTTCTATTCTAAGTGCTAGAAAGACGTGTGTGACTGTTCGACCTTGAGGATAGTACACACTCTATGGTGCCATTTAATTTTTGCCACCTAAATGTTCTTGTACTGACTATAAAGATACCTCTTTTAATGACTCTCATTGAGGTTTGTGTACTACAGTATAATGTATTCACCTTCTGTTGCAGTTACTGATCCTCTTAAGTATATCGTTCACTATTTTCTACCTATAGTAGAGATTAATTTGAAACCATTAACCTCTTTTCATTTATTCAGCACTGCGGTGCCTGACAGTTCCACACAATGTGACAGATAATGCTCTAAATCACTGCCTTTCTGTCGGTGACAGGAATATGTGGGGTCTGTCATTTTGTGTTACATCCTGGGTTGACATATTCTGTCTCTTTGTTCTTTAATTGCAACAGAAGTCTTACATTCCTGTCGGTTCCCCGAGTGTAAATTATACATAGAAGTGTACATTTCTATTCTAATGGCAGTCGACTCGTTTCTTTCCTCCGTTTGAACTCTAAGGGACGCTGTTGATCAGTAAAACACAGTCTAGTGTTGTTGCGACTGACAGAGGAGAGAAAGGGGAGAGGGAGAAACAAGCTCTTCACACAAGGAGGGGTTCGACGGAGATTCAGTTGGCCTGAAACCGCTATTATTTAGTTTAATCGAACAATTGTGTTGCCCAGATAATCAGAATTGTTGGAACTGCAATATACCTTGAAACAACGACTGAGGCTGTGGGATATCTTTTGCAATTTATTGAGGATTTTATTCTTTACGACATGTGGATACGTCAGCATCGATGCACAAAATGGCTGTTGTGTTGGACACTTACACGGCAACTGTTCATTTGTGCCTTCCTGATTTCCGCCATCAATGGACAAATCCGTTATTCAATACCGGAGGAGATGAAGAAGGGCTCTCTCATCGGTAATGTAGCACAAGATCTTGGTCTGAATCTGAACAGGCTACGTTCTGGTCGGGCTCGGATTGTTACCGGAGAAAACAACCAGTACACTGAGCTTCAGACAGACAAAGGGATTCTAGTCGTGAATGAGAGAATAGACCGAGAAGAGCTTTGTGGAGACGTGACACCATGCAGCTTCAGCTTCGAAATTATTTTAGAAAATCCAATTGAACTGCACAGAGTGACAGTAGAAATATTAGACGTAAATGACCATGCACCTACTTTCAAAAATAAGGTCATTAAGCTCGAAATCAGTGAATCTGCAACAATAGGGTCGCATTTTGATTTAGAGAGCGCGTATGATCCAGATGAGGGGATTCAAACATTACAAAAGTACGTTTTATCCCCAAATGAGAATTTTGTTTTGAAGCAGCACTCTAACCCTGATGGAATTAAATTCGCTGTAATGATTTTACAGAAGGTATTAGACAGAGAGTTGAATCCACACCTCTCGTTAAAGCTGATTGCGGTAGACGGAGGAACTCCACAGAGATCTGGTACAGTGAATATAGAAATCACTGTTCTTGATGTTAATGACAATCCTCCTGTATTTAATCAATCACTGTACACTGCTACTGTGACAGAAAATGCCCCTATAGGCACCTACATAACCACCGTGAATGCGTCGGATGCCGACAGTGGGTCTAATGGCTTAGTTACATATACCTTTTCTGATGTAAAGGGAAAATCCGGCGAAAAATTTAAGATTGACAGTTTATCTGGCAAAGTAACTGTTGTTGATAATATTGATTTTGAAAAAGACAAAAAATACGAAATAAGAGTGATCGCAAAAGATCAAGGTGGTCTAAGTGACGCAGCCAAAGTTGTCATTGACGTCACTGATGTAAATGATAATGCTCCGGTTATAAATATCATGTCCTTCTCTAGCCTGGTTTCTGAGGATGCCCCCCCAGGCACGACTATAGCTGTTTTTAATGTTAAAGATGCAGACTCTGACAGAAACGGTCAGATAACATGCTCAGTGGATTCTCATCTCCCCTTTAAAATCCAGTCTTCTTTGACAAATTATTACAACTTGCTTTCAGATGAGGCGTTTGATCGTGAAACGAAAGCAGACTACAACATAACTGTAACTGCAACCGATTCAGGGTCGCCCCCACTTTTTACGAAAACGACTTTACACCTAAGAATTTCTGATGTAAATGATAATGCGCCGCTCTTTACGAAACCGAATTATTCTGCCTATATAATTGAAAATAATGTGCCTGGGATGTCAATATTCACGGTGAGCGCAAGAGATGCTGACTGGAATCAAAACGCGCGAATTTCATACTTTCTGGAGGAAGCGCAGGTCAGTGGCAGCTCAGTCTCTTCTTATGTGTCCGTAAACTCTGAAACTGGAGTTATACATGCAGTACATTCATTTGATTATGAACAAATAAAGCAGCTTGTTTTCAGTGTCAAAGCGCAGGATGGAGGCTCCCCTCCACTCAGTAGTAATGTGACTGTGAAAATACTGATCCAGGACCAGAACGACAACCCTCCTCAGGTTCTGTACCCAGTCCAGACTGGAGGCTCTCTGGTGGCTGAAATGGTGCCTCGTTCAGCAGATGTGGGCTATCTGGTGACTAAAGTGGTGGCTGTTGATGTGGACTCTGGACAGAATGCCTGGCTCTCCTATAAACTGCAGAAAGCCACAGACAGGGCGCTGTTTGAAGTGGGCTTACAGAATGGAGAAATAAGAACTATCCGCCAAGTGTCTGATAAAGATGCTGTGAAACAAAGACTGGCTGTTATAGTGGAGGACAACGGGCAGCCCTCTCGTTCAGCTACAGTCATTGTTAACGTGGTGGTGGCGGACAGCTTCCCTGAAGTGCTGTCGGAGTTCACTGACTTTACACACGACAAGGAGTACAATGACAACCTGACTTTTTACTTAGTGTTGGCTTTGGCTGTAGTTTCCTTCCTCTTCATCACGTGTTTAGTGGTTATTATATCAGTGAAAATCTACAGATGGAGACAGTCTCGCATCCTGTATCACTCCAGTCTCCCTGTCATTCCTTATTATCCACCACGTTACTCAGACACTTTGGGGACAGGGACTCTCCAACACGTGTACAATTACGAGGTGTGCAGGACGACTGACTCCAGAAAGAGTGACTGTAAGTTCGGCAGAGCTGGTAGTCAGAACGTGCTGATAATGGACCCCAGTTCTACAGGGACGATGCAGCGGATACAGAGTGAAAAGAGCATCCTGGATGAACCAGACTCTCCTCTAGAGGTTGGCTTTTTATTTTTATTAAGTTCCATGACTCTGTGATTTAATATTTATACTTTTAGATACTTGGTGTCGATTTAAATTATCAACCATACTAGAAAATTATTCAAATGCCTCAGATGGTCATGATTACATGATACAAATTTTCTTAAGATTAACATTTTAGAACTAGTGATGTCTTAAAAATATTAAATTGGCATTAAATTGACATTTAATGTCAAACCTTCGGGTTTTTTTCAAAGTTAATACCAGAAGTCATGTATTCCTTAAACACAACAAATTCAAATATTTGAAAACATTCAACTTCTAATCAATTAACATGAATATTTCAAACCAATCTATTTCATCTCCAGTACCCTTAATGATGATCAAAATTAGTTGCCGTTTCCGTCTTTTTCCACTCTATTATATTATCATATTGATGATATGGTAATGCTGCTATCACCTCACAGCAAAAAAGTTTCATGCTCGAATCCAGGCCTTGGGCCTTTCTGTGTGGATTCTACTTGTTCTGCCCTTGACATGCATAATATGTAGATTGATGACTCTAGGCCATGTGTCGGTCCTGTGATGAATTAGCGACCTGTCCAGGATGCATCCGCCTCTCATAGCTGGGATAGGCTCCAATCCTCTGCGACCCTGCAAAGGATAAGCGGTTACAGAAAATTGAGGGATATTATTATAGGACTACTAAGTCCGCAGTAAACCTAAATTATTTATATATTTAGTTATAGTTTTACACGCTGAGAGTTAATCGTTCTGTCTCCTCGTTACGTCTCATTCTTGTCAGTGCCTGTCAGCACCATGGATAGCGCAACTTTCAGTGAACTTTGTAGAGGTTCAGCACTGTGGGGTGGCCTGCTCATTGCTTTCTCTGTGTGTTAGTATAGCTTGCTCACAGTGCCTGTGTGTATCTGTCACATTTCACCGATGTGCAACAAAAGTTATGTCTAATTCTGTTTGTGTACATGACTTTTATTTCTCTCTTTTTTTTTTAATAGAGGGTGTTTGAACACATATTGTGATTTATCCCATAGAAATGTCTGTGTAATGTGTATTTCAATGCATCCAACACTTAGGGACGCTGTTGACCAGTCTGCTGAAATTACAGAGCTCTCTGCAGTTGTACCTCCCCCATGAGCACGAAAGGCTCCGGGGGAAGAGGAGAAAAGAATTAAAAGAAGCAGGCGATGAAACACGGAGATACCATCCGAATTATCAGCGTTGTTGGGAGGTTGGATTCTTGATTACTGACATTTTTATCTGAAATCCTGTTTCTGGATAACGGATTTTATACCTTTTTTCTTTGTGTGTACGGGAGAATGACGATAAGAACAATGACATGGCAAGTAGTCCTACTGTTTATGTCGTGTGTGTATCTCAGCTCGGTTTTGGGGCAGGTCAGCTACTCCATTCCCGAGGAAATGTCTAAAGGATCTTTGGTTGGTAATATAGCACGAGATTTAGGTTTGGATGTGAAACGGTTGAAATTAGGGAAAGCTCGCATATATACCGGAGAAGGTATAGAATACATCGAGCTGAACACAGAGAGGGGAGAGCTTGTAATCAAAGAGCGGATAGACAGAGAATCGCTGTGCGGACAGACGACGCCCTGCGCTCTTGATTTTCAAATCATATTGGAGAATCCTATGCAGTTTTACAGTATTACTGTCGAGATCACAGACATTAACGATAACTCTCCCACCTTTAAAAACAGGGAAATTAAATTTGAAATTAGTGAAATGACTCATATTGGATCGAAATATGTCTTAGAAAAGGCAATAGATAACGACGTCGGCGTCAATAGTCTCCAGGGCTATTCTCTGAGTACAAGTGATGCATTCACTTTAAGCCCTTATAGAATTGGTAGTAGTAGAAACGTTGAGATGGTTTTAAAAAAGCATCTTGACCGAGAAAAACAGGAGCGTTTGTCTTTAGTATTAACTGCTACAGACGGTGGCGACCCACAGCTGTCTGGGACGATACAGATTATTATAACTGTATTGGACGCAAACGATAATGCACCTGTTTGTGCTCAGACAGAATATAAAACTAATGTAAAGGAAAACGCGTTAAAGGGAGCTGTTCTGACCACAGTGAGTGCATCTGATGCAGATGAAGGTGCGCACGGACGCATACAGTATTCAATTTCTAATGTTCCAGAGGGCGCACTTGACCTGTTTCATGTAGATAAAGACAGCGGTGTGGTGACGTTAAGGGGAAAACTTGATTATGAGAAATTTCGGCATTATGAGATAGATGTTCAAGCATCAGATGAAGGTGGTAACTCAGATGTATGTAAAGTTATAATCGAGGTGCTGGACACAAACGACAACCCACCAACTATCAATATTATGTCAACCTCATCAACTATATCTGAGGATGTTGAAGCAGGCACGGTTCTGACTATGATCAACGTTCAGGATCCAGATTCAGGTGAAAATGGCAAAGTCAACTGCGTTTTAGATGAAAATATTCATTTTACAATCACTTCAACATCAAATAATTTCTTTACTCTAGTGACAGAAGGTGAATTAGACCGAGAGATTGCTTCTCAGCATAATATAACTGTGAGCTGCTCTGATGAGGGAGTGCCCTCCCTCTCCAGCAGCGTCACTCTCACCTTACAGATCTCTGACGTCAATGATAACGCGCCTGTCTTTGAGATGAGCTCATATGAGGCCTACATTGTAGAAAACAACACACCAGGTCTCTCTATATTCACAGTGAAAGCTAGAGACGCTGACTGGAACCAGAATGCCCGTGTTTCTTACATACTGGAGGACTCCTCTGTTAACGGAGTGCCAGTCTCCTCATATGTGTCCGTTAGTGCTGATAGTGGAGTCATCCATGCAGTGCGCTCTTTTGACTACGAGCAGATCAAAGATTTCCACTTCCGCGTCAAAGCGCAGGATGGAGGCTCCCCTCCACTCAGTAGTAATGTGACTGTGAAAATACTGATCCAGGACCAGAACGACAACCCTCCTCAGGTTCTGTACCCAGTCCAGACTGGTGGCTCTCTGGTGGCTGAAATGGTGCCTCATTCAGCAGATGTGGGCTATCTGGTGACTAAAGTGGTGGCTGTTGATGTGGACTCTGGACAGAATGCCTGGCTCTCCTATAAACTGCAGAAAGCCACAGACAGGGCGCTGTTTGAAGTGGGCTTACAGAATGGAGAAATAAGAACTATCCGCCAAGTGTCTGATAAAGATGCTGTGAAACAAAGACTGACTGTTATAGTGGAGGACAACGGGCAGCCCTCTCGTTCAGCTACAGTCATTGTTAACGTGGTGGTGGCGGACAGCTTCCCTGAAGTGCTGTCGGAGTTCACTGACTTTACACACGACAAGGAGTACAATGACAACCTGACTTTTTTCTTAGTGTTGGCTTTGGCTGTAGTTTCCTTCCTCTTCATCACGTGTTTAGTGGTTATTATATCAGTGAAAATCTACAGATGGAGACAGTCTCGCATCCTGTATCACTCCAGTCTCCCTGTCATTCCATATTATCCACCACGTTACTCAGACACTTTGGGGACAGGGACTCTCCAACACGTGTACAATTACGAGGTGTGCAGGACGACTGACTCCAGAAAGAGTGACTGTAAGTTCGGCAGAGCTGGTAGTCAGAACGTGCTGATAATGGACCCCAGTTCTACAGGGACGATGCAGCGGATACAGAGTGAAAAGAGCATCCTGGATGAACCAGACTCTCCTCTAGAGGTTAGCTTTTTATTTTTATAAAATTTGTAGTTTCTGTTATTTAATGTTCTCAGTTATTAGTTAAAAAAGTGTATCTGTCTCTGTGACGTCATTTCCCCTCTATGATTAGTTTCATTTTCAGTGAACTGTTACTCGCTATACCTTCATTTTCAGCACCATGGACAGCATCTCACATTGCATCACTTGCCTATGTATTCACATTAACAACTTAAAAACATATATTCCCTACATTATTAATCAATCATATGTTGTCATGTTATTTCACACTTATAAAACATTTATATAGTTACATTGTCCCTTAAAGTAGACTGATATCTGCCAAGAAGGCTATCTCTCCTCCCGTGTGTGATTGTTGTTTCTGGTAGCAGGATTAGGATTGCACAAAAATAATGGACTGATTTCCACAAAACTTTTAAGGGTTCGTTGTGGGGCAGGTGAGAACCCATTCAATTTTGGTGCATATTCAGATAGAGGCACTGATCCAGATTCTTTTCTAAAAATTACTAAAACAGAATAATCATGACAATAACTCCGAGAGCCTATCATTTCTTTTTCAAATAGACTCATTCATTGAAGTCTTACTTGTAGTTTAGTTGAACTAGGAGACTTTCATCTCCCCTGATTCTGTGAAATGTGTGTTTTGACATCTCTCTATCGTGTTGATAGTGATATTTTAATTGAATATAAGCAAAGTATTACATTTCATGTTTTTACAGATTTATACCTCAGGAGTGATATTATTTAAAGAATGTATGATGTTCATTTTCAGTTTAATTGTTTTTGGTTGCCACTCGTTAGTAAAATAGTGTGTTTCCATTCCAGAGAATGCTTTATTTTTTTTCCTGAATTCAGCACCAGGGACAGTTCCTCAATCTGCCTCACTTCAAGAGGTTTGAATGTTCAATCCTCTCAGGACACTTTGTTGCTGCACTGTGACCTAATATTATTACAGAAAAATACTGTTACAATTTTTAATGTTTAACCTTTTTTCATGTCAGTATAGTGTTCTCAGTGATGCTGTTCATTTTGCTGATGTCATGGCAGTTTGCTGTAAAGATGTTCCATCTCAAAAAAATTTGTTGATGATACAATCACGCATTCCTTACACTTTTTTTCTAATGAGGAATACTGTGAGGGGCTGTCCTGCACATGTTGTCATATGTTTTTGAGATTTGAATGTTTATCTTTCCAAGTCCTGATAGTTTGAATAATAGATTTAAGATAAAGGCCTACATATCATCATTATCATGGATGTTTCACTTGTTCAAATGCACATCCAGCTACAATGAGTTGATTCCAGAACACTTTATGGCATTTTATGATCCAATGCTACAAACATGATCAGTTGTTCACTTAATTTGTTTAAAGTAAGTGTGTGTGTGTGTGTGTGTGTGTGTGTGTGTGTGTGTGTGTGTGTGTGTGTGTGTGTGTGTGTGTGTGTGTGTGTGTGTGTGTGTGTGTGTGCGTGTGTGTGTGTGTGTGAGTGTATGTGTATGTGTGTGTGTGTGTGTGTGTGTGTTTGACATATGAAAACATAGCCTATGGTTTTCCCACAGTGAGTATATATCACTATCTATAACACTCTACTTCATTCAAAAGGTCTTTTTTTTCTTTCTACCTTTAAATTCCATTTGGTTTTCCTGTCAGGCTCTACTACATATCTATAAACATTAATATATATATATATATATATATATATATATATATATATATATATATATATATATTTGTTGTTAAATCGAGGACATTGTCTTACCTGACTGAAGGACCTGACCATATAGACACTATTAATCATTTTCCATCTTTCACAGTATTCTGTAATTCAGCAGAGTGAACTCTTAGGGCCGCTGTTGGCTAGTCTGTGTTAGTTAAGAAGATGAAACCAGCAGAACCTCCCCCATCATTTCAGATAGATAACAAGAGAAAGGCGAAAGGAACAGTACAGATCACGAAGACCGGACCTCTAAACGTTAATTTGGACGGATTACTTTTCTTATTTACAACAAACCTGGTGATTACGCACATCCAGAGGACCGAAAAAGATTATATCTGAAGAAAAGATTGTTTTTCCAGAAATATTGCGCTGTTCATTTTACAGGGACATGACGGAAAGAACAATGAGACGGCAAGTGCTGCTGCTTATCTCCGTTTTTTCTTTAAATTCAGTGATCGGCCAGGTCAGCTATTCAATCCCAGAGGAAATGCCGACAGGCTCTTTCGTTGGTGACATAGCGCAAGATTTGGGTCTGGATCTGAAAAGATTGAAATCGGGGAAAGCTCGCATTTATACTGCAGACAGTGCAGAGTACATGGAGCTGAATGAGGAGAGAGGAGTGCTCCGCGTCAAAGACAGGATAGACAGAGAGGCGATCTGCGCACAGACGGCGCCATGCGCCTTACATTTCCAGATCATTTTAGAGAATCCAATGGAGTTTTATAGTATTACTGTAGAGATTACAGACATTAACGACAACGCCCCGATTTTTAAGAGAGACGAAATGAAATTCAAAATCAGTGAATCAGTTGTTGCAGGCACAGTATTTGTGCTTGATCAAGCAGTAGATTTGGATGTTGGTGTGAATGGCCTTCAGAGGTATTTGTTAAAGCCAACTGATAACTTCGTGCTGAGATTGCAAAATCAAGCCGACGGAAGCAAAATGGTCGAAATGGTTTTACAGAAAGCTTTAGATCGTGAAAAACAGGACCATTTATCGCTTGTGTTGACTGCAGTAGACGGTGGTGAGCCGCAGCTGTCCGGGTCAGTTCAGATAAATGTTAATGTGCTCGATAGTAATGATAATGCTCCAGTGTTTACACAAAAAAACTATAAATCAACCGTAAGAGAAAATTCGCCTGTAGGAACGATGGTGATTTCAGTCAGTGCCTCTGACTTAGACGAAGGATCTAATGGAAAGATTTCTTACTCTATACTGAACTCTGTAGGCGATGCACCTGAAATATTTGATATAAACGGTGAAACTGGTGAAATAACATTAATCGGGAGGACTGACTTTGAAAAGAAGCGACAATATCAAATACATGTCCAGGCCAGTGATGGAGGACTAACTGATTCCAGTAAAGTTATAGTGGAAATAGTTGATACAAATGACAATATACCTGCTATAAATGTCATGTCAAAATCCAATGTGGTAACAGAGGACATTCAGCCTGGCACTGTTGTGACGATTATAAATATCCAAGATCCAGACTCAGGTGAAAATGGAAAAGTTCAGTGTTATATTAACGAGAACATCCCATTTTCAATTTCCTCCACCTCAAATAATTTCTTCAGCATAATAGCAGATAGTGATTTAGACAGAGAGAGATCCTCTGAGTATAATATAACAGTGAGCTGCTCTGATGAGGGAGTGCCCTCCCTCTCCAGCAGCGTCACTCTCACCTTACAGATCTCTGACGTCAATGATAACGCTCCTGTCTTTGAGAGGAACTCATATGAGGCCTACATTGTAGAAAACAACACACCAGGTCTCTCTATATTCACAGTGAAAGCTAGAGACGCTGACTGGAACCAGAATGCCCGTGTTTCTTACATACTGGAGGACTCCTCTGTTAACGGAGTGCCAGTCTCCTCATATGTGTCCGTTAGTGCTGATAGTGGAGTCATCCATGCAGTGCGCTCTTTTGACTACGAGCAGATCAAAGATTTCCACTTCCGCGTCAAAGCGCAGGATGGAGGCTCCCCTCCACTCAGTAGTAACGTGACTGTGAAAATACTGATCCAGGACCAGAACGACAACCCTCCTCAGGTTCTGTACCCAGTCCAGACTGGTGGATCTCTGGTGGCTGAAATGGTGCCTCGTTCAGCAGATGTGGGCTATCTGGTGACTAAAGTGGTGGCTGTTGATGTGGACTCTGGACAGAATGCCTGGCTCTCCTATAAACTGCAGAAAGCCACAGACAGGGCGCTGTTTGAAGTGGGCTTACAGAATGGAGAAATAAGAACTATCCGCCAAGTGTCTGATAAAGATGCTGTGAAACAAAGACTGACTGTTATAGTGGAGGACAACGGGCAGCCCTCTCGTTCAGCTACAGTCATTGTTAACGTGGTGGTGGCGGACAGCTTCCCTGAAGTGCTGTCGGAGTTCACTGACTTTACACACGACAAGGAGTACAATGACAACCTGACTTTTTTCTTAGTGTTGGCTTTGGCTGTAGTTTCCTTCCTCTTCATCACGTGTTTAGTGGTTATTATATCAGTGAAAATCTACAGATGGAGACAGTCTCGCATCCTGTATCACTCCAGTCTCCCTGTCATTCCTTATTATCCACCACGTTACTCAGACACTTTGGGGACAGGGACTCTCCAACACGTGTACAATTACGAGGTGTGCAGGACGACTGACTCCAGAAAGAGTGACTGTAAGTTCGGCAGAGCTGGTAGTCAGAACGTGCTGATAATGGACCCCAGTTCTACAGGGACGATGCAGCGGATACAGAGTGAAAAGAGCATCCTGGATGAACCAGACTCTCCTCTAGAGGTTAGAATTTAACATTGTTTTACATTTGATGGATCATATGATCAAGTAGTTCTGTTTTAAAGTTAAAGAAATACATGGCTTTGTTTTTCCTCCATTATTTGTCATATGTTTTTTGATTGGTCCCTATATTGGAGTCATATAGGTTTTAACTATGAAAGGGAAGAAAGAAAAAAAAAACATGTTGTTTGACATTGTGTTTAAAAATGAAAAAATTGTATAAAAATATATTTTTATTATAAAAATAATATATATTCCCGAAGATTTATTTATTCATTCATTTATTTTTTTTATTTATCTATGGCCAAAGGCGCTAATTCACGCAATTTGCGCGTTCAAGATCCATCGTTTTTTTCTGTGTGGGTGAGTTATATGTACAAGGAAATGATATCTCATCTTAAATCAAGATTAGGCTTTTATTTTAAGTGTTTGCATCTACATAATGGCCATTAAAATACTGCTCTCTGTTTCAAGGTGGTCTACCTTCCCTTTAATTTTCACCTCTCAAACTGAATTTTAGTGGCTGACGTAACTGGTTCATCTACCAGCTGACATGTTTGAATATTTTTCTACTTGCACAGATTTGTGTAGTACATTTTATTGAACTCTTAGGGCCGCTGTTGGCCAGTCTGTGATAAATAGGGCAGGTTTCTGCTGTAGGCCTACCTCCCCATCTTCTTCTTTTTCTCAAATTAGAGACAGACACGCACAGCGAACATTGCAGAGGAACAGAGCCATCATCTCCGAACCGGTCGACCACATTTAACTGTAATTCATTCATTATTTAAATTTGCTGTGTCATTCGAGGATATATATCGGATTTTACAACGCATACTGGATTGCAGCGGGTCTGTGTTTCATGAAAATGCAAGAGAGAACAATGAGGCGGCAAGTGCTATTGTTTATCTCAGTCATTTCTCTCACATCGGCGGTCGGACAGGTCAGTTACTCCATTCCTGAGGAGATGGAAAAAGGGTCTTTCATCGGTAACATCGCTCAGGATTTAGGTTTGGACAGAAAAAGATTGATTTTGGGCAAAGCTCGGATTTTTACAGGAGACAGCGCAGAGTACATCGAGCTGAACAGAGAACGAGGAGTCCTCCTTATCAAAGAGAAAATAGACAGAGAGGCGCTCTGTGGACAGACGACGCCCTGCGCGCTGCATTTTCAAGTTATTTTAGAAAATCCCATGGAACTGTACTCTGTTGTTGTCGAGATTACAGATATAAATGATAATGCTCCGACATTTGAAAAATCTGTCATGAAATTCAAAATAAGTGAATCTGCGGTAGTTGGGGCTAAATTTCTGTTAGAGAGGGCATTGGATGCAGATGTTGGCATGAATAGTCTTCAGGGTTATTTTCTCACAAAAACAGAAAATTTTGTGCTGAAATTAAAAGACCAGCCGGATGGAGAGAAGATAGTAGAAATGGTGTTACAGAAATCCCTCGACAGAGAGCAAAAAGAGGAGATATTTTTAGTGTTAACTGCAGTGGACGGAGGGGAACCAAACCTAAGCGGTACAGCTCAGATACATGTTACAGTGCTCGACGCCAATGACAATGCACCTGTTTTTACAAAGGCTGCTTACAAAGTTGCAATTCCAGAAAACGCAGTAAAGGGCACAGTCATAACAAAGGTCAGTGCTTCAGATGCCGATAAAGGATCGAATTCCAAGATTACGTATTCAATATCCAACACAGTTGCAGATGTACGGGACATGTTTGAGATTAATGATTTTAATGGGGATTTGATACTGAAAAATAGCCTGAATTATGAGAAGGCGCGTTACTATCAAATACACGTGCAAGCTAGTGATGAAGGGGGACTGACAGATTCATGTAAGATTACGGTAGAAGTGATGGATATTAACGATAACAAGCCGGTTATTAATATAATGTCACAGACTAATGTCATTCCTGAGGATTCGAAACCAGCAACAGTTGTCACGATGGTAAATGTTCAGGACTTAGATTCAGGAGAAAATGGTAAAGTTCACTGCACAATCAATGAACATAATCCTTTTACGTTAATGCCGACATCCAGAAATTTCTATAACTTAGTAACAGACAGTGATTTAGACAGAGAGAGATCCTCTGAGTATAATATAACAGTGAGCTGCTCTGATGAGGGAGTGCCCTCCCTCTCCAGCAGCGTCACTCTCACCTTACAGATCTCTGACGTCAATGATAACGCGCCTGTCTTTGAGAGGAGCTCATATGAGGCCTACATTGTAGAAAACAACACACCAGGTCTCTCTATATTCACAGTGAAAGCTAGAGACGCTGACTGGAACCAGAATGCCCGTGTTTCTTACATACTGGAGGACTCCTCTGTTAACGGAGTGCCAGTCTCCTCATATGTGTCCGTTAGTGCTGATAGTGGAGTCATCCATGCAGTGCGCTCTTTTGACTACGAGCAGATTAAAGATTTCCACTTCCGCGTCAAAGCGCAGGATGGAGGCTCCCCTCCACTCAGTAGTAATGTGACTGTGAAAATACTGATCCAGGACCAGAACGACAACCCTCCTCAGGTTCTGTACCCAGTCCAGACTGGAGGCTCTCTGGTGGCTGAAATGGTGCCTCGTTCAGCAGATGTGGGCTATCTGGTGACTAAAGTGGTGGCTGTTGATGTGGACTCTGGACAGAATGCCTGGCTCTCCTATAAACTGCAGAAAGCCACAGACAGGGCGCTGTTTGAAGTGGGCTTACAGAATGGAGAAATAAGAACTATCCGCCAAGTGTCTGATAAAGATGCTGTGAAACAAAGACTGACTGTTATAGTGGAGGACAACGGGCAGCCCTCTCGTTCAGCTACAGTCATTGTTAACGTGGTGGTGGCGGACAGCTTCCCTGAAGTGCTGTCGGAGTTCACTGACTTTACACACGGCAAGGAGTACAATGACAACCTGACTTTTTACTTAGTGTTGGCTTTGGCTGTAGTTTCCTTCCTCTTCATCACGTGTTTAGTGGTTATTATATCAGTGAAAATCTACAGATGGAGACAGTCTCGCATCCTGTATCACTCCAGTCTCCCTGTCATTCCTTATTATCCACCACGTTACTCAGACACTTTGGGGACAGGGACTCTCCAACACGTGTACAATTACGAGGTGTGCAGGACGACTGACTCCAGAAAGAGTGACTGTAAGTTCGGCAGAGCTGGTAGTCAGAACGTGCTGATAATGGACCCCAGTTCTACAGGGACGATGCAGCGGATACAGAATGAAAAGAGCATCCTGGATGAACCAGACTCTCCTCTAGAGGTTAGCTTTCTACATTTTTGTCCTCTTGTCTCAGACCAATTTTCTCCAACATGGTGATTGGACTCTTTTGCGTTTAGAATATATGTTTGCGTAATGAATGTAGCGAAGTTTGTTTGCAATAGCTGTGTACTTTATTTCGTGGTTATCTTATTCAGCACCATGGACAGAGTTAAAGAAGTCTAGTTAGGGAAAGAATAGTCAAGAGGTGTTCTGTCACTATGTTTCTCTGTGCTCTCTCTCTCTCTCTCTCTCTCTCTCTCTCTTTCTGTCGTTATCATTCTATATGCGTGTGTCTTTTGCAAAATAGTTTTTCTTTTATCAGTAGTTTCTTTTTACATATGTAATAATAATCAAAACCAATGTAGACACTAATTGATTTTTAACAATTTTATTAAATATAATTTCCAGGTCCATATCGAATTGCTTATCAGGAATGAATTGTTTTCAATATTGTCCTTTATTATTTAGAATGAGAACAACGCAAATCAGCCATTCCACTTCAATGCACCAAGGGGAAGTTACCTGAAAAATCCTTTACAATTTGTCGGTTTTGTACTCATTAACTATGTTGTATGTGTACCTTCCTGGTGTGATTATATTGTTACCACATATTTTACTAGATATTATCCATTGCTTTAGCTATCTCTCTGTCATTTTTCAAATATGCAGGCACGTAGAATCTTATGACGACTTCAATTCAACAAAATATGTCAGAGTAAACCTTTTTGCGCTGTGCGTTTTTTTAATACTTTCATGCTGGTTGCCACATGATTAGGCCGTGTAGTTCAGTTTATTGAACAGACAGAGACGCTGTTGGCCATAGAGTTGTTGAAGAAGCTTTTGTTGCAGTACCTCCCTTATACCTCAACATATTGCACTGGGAAATAAAGAGAGTTAGCAGTCGGGACTGGCATGAACAGCTCGAGCCAGGACGGCACAATGGGATTCCTTTGTTCCACAATTTAGGATAAGTGCCACCTTTAGGACCATATACGTGGATTTAGTTGTCAAAAACGTAACCTGGTGCGAAGAAACTGAGGATTTTATCGTTTTCTTCTCAGACGTGTCGACGGGAACGATGGGATGGCAAGTGCTGTTGTTTGTCTCTGTGCTCTCTCTCAATATAGTACGTGCGCAGGTCAGCTACTCGATTCCAGAGGAAATGGCAAAGGGAGCTGAAATAGGTAATATAGCCCATGATTTAGGTTTACGTGTGGAAAGACTCAAGTCCGGTAAAGCTCGCATTTATACTGGTAACACTGAGGAATATATTGAGCTGAAGCGAGAAAGAGGGCTCCTCCTTATCAAAGACAGAATAGACAGAGAATCTCTATGCGGGCAAACAATGCCTTGCGCACTCCATTTTCAGATGATTTTAGAAAACCCTATGGAGTTTTACACGGTTACTGTCGAGATTACCGATATAAATGACAACCCTCCCACATTTGAGAGAAGTGAGATGAAATTTGAAATTAGCGAATCGGCCCTTACTGGAGCTCGATTCGTCTTAGAGAAAGCTATGGACGATGATGTTGCTGTGAACGGTGTGAACAGCTACGCCCTAAACCCCAGTGATAATTTCGTTCTGAAAACCATGAGCCGAGGAGATGGGACTAAACATGTCGAGATGGTTTTACAAAAACCTTTAGACCGAGAGAGTCATGAGCGCATATCATTAATACTAACCGCACTGGATGGTGGTGCACCACAGCTTTCAGGCACAATGCAGATTATCATAACTGTGTTAGATGCCAATGACAACCCGCCCGTTTGTTCAAAACCGGAATACAAGGCAAGTGTTACAGAAAATGCTCCTATTGGTACTGTTATAACTGCTGTAAGTGCTACTGATTTAGATAAAGGCAATAACGGAAAAGTTACATACCAGATGTCCAAATCTGGAGCATTAGGTCTCTTTAAAATCGACGCAAATAATGGGATATTGATCTTAAGTGGAAATTTAGATTATGAAAAAAGGAGATTTTATGAGCTTGATGTCCAGGTGTCAGATCAGGGAGGATTATCGGACGTATGTAAAGTAATTGTGGAAGTGACAGATACAAATGATAACCCTCCGTCCATTAAAATTATGTCTAACTCAAACGCAATATCCGAGGACATAACACTTGGAACCGTTGTAACAATGCTGAATATACAAGATCCAGACTCAAACGATAACGGCAAAGTCATGTGTTTTTTGAACGAAAATATTCCTTTTGCAATTAAACCAACAACAAATAATTTCTTTACCGTTGTTACCGACAGTGATTTAGACAGAGAGAGATCCTCTGAGTATAATATAACAGTGAGCTGCTCTGATGAGGGAGTGCCCTCCCTCTCCAGCAGCGTCACTCTCACCTTACAGATCTCTGACGTCAATGATAACGCGCCTGTCTTTGAGAGGAGCTCATATGAGGCCTACATTGTAGAAAACAACACACCAGGTCTCTCTATATTCACAGTGAAAGCTAGAGACGCTGACTGGAACCAGAATGCCCGTGTTTCTTACATACTGGAGGACTCCTCTGTTAACGGAGTGCCAGTCTCCTCATATGTGTCCGTTAGTGCTGATAGTGGAGTCATCCATGCAGTGCGCTCTTTTGACTACGAGCAGATCAAAGATTTCCACTTCCGCGTCAAAGCGCAGGATGGAGGCTCCCCTCCACTCAGTAGTAATGTGACTGTGAAAATACTGATCCAGGACCAGAACGACAACCCTCCTCAGGTTCTGTACCCAGTCCAGACTGGTGGCTCTCTGGTGGCTGAAATGGTGCCTCGTTCAGCAGATGTGGGCTATCTGGTGACTAAAGTGGTGGCTGTTGATGTGGACTCTGGACAGAATGCCTGGCTCTCCTATAAACTGCAGAAAGCCACAGACAGGGCGCTGTTTGAAGTGGGCTTACAGAATGGAGAAATAAGAACTATCCGCCAAGTGTCTGATAAAGATGCTGTGAAACAAAGACTGACTGTTATAGTGGAGGACAACGGGCAGCCCTCTCGTTCAGCTACAGTCATTGTTAACGTGGTGGTGGCGGACAGCTTCCCTGAAGTGCTGTCGGAGTTCACTGACTTTACACACGACAAGGAGTACAATGACAACCTGACTTTTTTCTTAGTGTTGGCTTTGGCTGTAGTTTCCTTCCTCTTCATCACGTGTTTAGTGGTTATTATATCAGTGAAAATCTACAGATGGAGACAGTCTCGCATCCTGTATCACTCCAGTCTCCCTGTCATTCCTTATTATCCACCACGTTACTCAGACACTTTGGGGACAGGGACTCTCCAACACGTGTACAATTACGAGGTGTGCAGGACGACTGACTCCAGAAAGAGTGACTGTAAGTTCGGCAGAGCTGGTAGTCAGAACGTGCTGATAATGGACCCCAGTTCTACAGGGACGATGCAGCGGATACAGAGTGAAAAGAGCATCCTGGATGAACCAGACTCTCCTGTAGAGGTTAGCTTTTTATTTTTATAAAGTTCTGTGATTCTGCAATTTATGTTATTAGTTATTAGTTTAAAATATTGCTTTTCTTCGCCATTTTTTCTCCTTCTGTGTTTAGTTATATTGACAGTGAACTGTTACTCGCTATAGGCTATCTTCAGTTCCAGCACCATGGACAGCATCTCATTTTGCATCACTTCCTTCTGCGTTCACATTCAGATCCCATGAAAAACAAATATGAGCATTCTCAAACAATAATATGCTCGTTCTGGACTGCTTTCCTCTAGAGTTGCTTTAATACCATTTAGTTATATTTTTAATAATTTAAAATGGTTTGTGTTTCTTAAAGTAACAAACATGGAAGCTCACTATTCAACAGGACATTTTGCTTTTAGACGATAGCGATTTGTGTTTTCTATAACAATTTAAACTAGTTATCTTTTGACAAATTTCTATTTTATTCATCTGTTCATTTTTCATAATAATTACTACCACATTCTTACCTCCACGTTTTTTCTTCAATTTATTGTTTTGATAAGTTGTAGTAGTAATTCTTATCGTGGTATCATTAATGAAAGTGTTAAACGAATTATTTCTCATAAACATTTTTCAAAGTGATTCCCAGATATTTTAGTGCTATAGCACCACATCATCCCTACTGCTTTCAGAGTTTTAGCTGTCATTCAAAGTTGATTCAATTCAGAACTATGGACAGCGAAATAAATCTTACAGCCACGTCTTTTTTTTCAACCACTGCTTCCAATTTTTGTACAATTGTCTTCCTCTTTTCTTCTGTTATTTCCTTATAATCATTATTAAGTATAAACCCTGGCATATTTGTTCCATTCCAGTCTTTCAGTTGAATCTTTTATCCCCCCATCACTGATGGATCTGAAAGATTTGATAAACATATTGCCTTTAATTGTCTTCTATTCTTTTTACATTTCTTATTTTAGACAGTAAATATAATGAAAGTTTCAATCACATCTTACAGTCATTTCTAAGTCCACCATATTTAGTCTTGTCTTGTGATTGAATCTCCACATTGTTTAGAGTGAATTCTCCGCAGTTACATTTTAGCTGATGTTCTGCAGTTTTATTATATGGACTCTTAGGGCCGCTGTTGACCAGAGCGTAGATGAATGAGAGCAGTGTTGTTGCAGCACCTCCCATGTAATATCGACACAATAAAGAGAGATCACGACGAGTACAGACTGGATATTTCTGCTAGTGGAGGGTTTTCAAAAGGAAAAGGACACATTTCGACCTGGACGAGATTTGCTTACAATTAGAGGATAATACAGCTGTTAATTTGAGATTTGACATTGGATTTCAACGTGTAGCTGTTATTTTTATGTCTGGAATGTAAATCGAACACGGAGCCTCACTGGGAAAGATCACATAGAACAATGAATCGGCAAGTACTCTTGTTTATCTCTCTCCTTTCCCTCGACTTGGTGTTCGGGCAGGTCAGCTACTCTATTCCCGAAGAAATGACGACCGGTTCTTTAGTGGGCAATATTGCACAAGATTTAGGTTTAGAAATAAGACGTTTGATATCAGGTAAAGCTCAGATCTACACTAGGAACAGCGACGAGTACATCGAGCTTAACAGAGAAAGAGGAGTCCTCCTAGTCAAACAGAGAATCGACAGAGAGGTGCTGTGTACAGAGACGGCGCTCTGCGCTCTACATTTTCAGATTATTTTGGAGAATCCTATGGAGTTTTATTCTGTTACCGTCCAGATCACAGATATTAATGATAACGCACCAGCCTTCGAAAAGGGTGAGATGAAATTCAAAATTAGCGAGTCGGCCGTCACCGGGGCAAAATTTGTGCTGGAAAGGGCTGAGGATCTTGATGTAGGAATTAATGATCTTCAAAGATACGAATTAAAACCAACAGATAATTTCGCTCTGAAGCTGCAAAATAATGCGGATGGTAATAAAATCGTGGAGATGGTGCTGCAGAAGCCTTTAGACAGAGAGAAACAAGAGCAGATATCTCTCGTGTTAACAGCTGTAGATGGAGGAGAGCCGCAGATGTCAGGAACAATGCTGATTGTCATCACAGTATTGGACGTTAATGATAATGCTCCCGTTTTTACACAGCCAACATACAAGGCTACAGTTACTGAGAATTCACCTAAAGGCACAGTTGTTGCCACTGTTACCGCCTCAGATGCAGATCATGGCTCAAATGGTAAAATTACGTATTCAATCACAAATACGTTTGACAATGTCAGGAAAGCATTTGAGATTAATAAAGAAAACGGTGAAGTTTCCTTAATTGGCGACATTGACTTTGAAAAGTCGAGACTTTTTCAAATAAATTTACTCGCCAGTGATGACGGAGGACTCACAGATTCATGTAAGCTAATCATTGATGTGCAAGATATGAATGATAACAAACCTGAAATTAACATAATGTCAAAGTCAAATGTGATATCAGAGGATGCAAAACTCAATACAGTCGTTACGATGATAAATATTGATGACAGGGACTCAGGAGAAAACGGAGACGTTGAATGTTTTATCAACGAAAATATACCTTTCACTTTAAAAGCATCTTCAAATAATTTCTATAGTTTAATAACAGACAGTGATTTAGACAGAGAGAGATCCTCTGAGTATAATATAACTGTGAGCTGCTCTGATGAGGGAGTGCCCTCCCTCTCCAGCAGCGTCACTCTCACCTTACAGATCTCTGACGTCAATGATAACGCGCCTGTCTTTGAGAGGAGCTCATATGAGGCCTACATTGTAGAAAACAACACACCAGGTCTCTCTATATTCACAGTGAAAGCTAGAGACGCTGACTGGAACCAGAATGCCCGTGTTTCTTACATACTGGAGGACTCCTCTGTTAACGGAGTGCCAGTCTCCTCATATGTGTCCGTTAGTGCTGATAGTGGAGTCATCCATGCAGTGCGCTCTTTTGACTACGAGCAGATCAAAGATTTCCACTTCCGCGTCAAAACGCAGGATGGAGGCTCCCCTCCACTCAGTAGTAACGTGACTGTGAAAATACTGATCCAGGACCAGAACGACAACCCTCCTCAGGTTCTGTACCCAGTCCAGACTGGAGGCTCTCTGGTGGCTGAAATGGTGCCTCGTTCAGCAGATGTGGGCTATCTGGTGACTAAAGTGGTGGCTGTTGATGTGGACTCTGGACAGAATGCCTGGCTCTCCTATAAACTGCAGAAAGCCACAGACAGGGCGCTGTTTGAAGTGGGCTTACAGAATGGAGAAATAAGAACTATCCGCCAAGTGTCTGATAAAGATGCTGCGAAACAAAGACTGACTGTTATAGTGGAGGACAACGGGCAGCCCTCTCGTTCAGCTACAGTCATTGTTAACGTGGTGGTGGCGGACAGCTTCCCTGAAGTGCTGTCGGAGTTCACTGACTTTACACACGACAAGGAGTACAATGACAACCTGACTTTTTACTTAGTGTTGGCTTTGGCTGTAGTTTCCTTCCTCTTCATCACGTGTTTAGTGGTTATTATATCAGTGAAAATCTACAGATGGAGACAGTCTCGCATCCTGTATCACTCCAGTCTCCCTGTCATTCCTTATTATCCACCACGTTACTCAGACACTTTGGGGACAGGGACTCTCCAACACGTGTACAATTACGAGGTGTGCAGGACGACTGACTCCAGAAAGAGTGACTGTAAGTTCGGCAGAGCTGGAAGTCAGAACGTGCTGATAATGGACCCCAGTTCTACAGGGACGATGCAGCGGATACAGAATGAAAAGAGCATCCTGGATGAACCAGACTCTCCTGTAGAGGTGAGGCTTTCTGTTACAAAACAGTCATTTTATTAACATGTGCTTCAAACACTAATGGGGAAAAACATTTGGCGTGTTTGCTCCTCCAAAGAACGAGTAAATGTCTTTCAGCACCACGGACAGCGTTAGACGAAACCTGTTACATTAATACAGGAGCTCCTTGATTCTGTAAATTCTCTCTACTTCTTAAAGTTAAACGGACCTTTGCTTGTTTGCGTGTTTGCAGGAGTGTGTGAGACTGTGTGTTTTCTTGTTAAATTGTCGTAAAATATCCAATCAGTAGCAACGAGTGGAGTTCAGCTGGCCTGCTGTCTATGACCGCCTTTTTTGTTTTGTCTTTTCATTATTTCGGTTTCCACCGTTTATTTCTAAGAGTTTGGTAATACGGATAATCCAGCTGAAAAATGCTGTAATCAAGCTGAAGCATATTTAATTTCTGTTAACTTTCATTTTGGCATAATCTTTAAATTTGTTGCCACACACATGACGTCACATGACGATGTCATCTGAAGTTAGTCATGTTCTTCACGTCAAGGTCTTGGCACCAATACGTTTGACTTACACTTTTCAGGGCAGACATAAAAAAACAGGTTTCTTATGTTGTCTCAAATTACGTGATCATATATCTGAATTCTCCTTGATTGTCGGCATTAATAACAGAATCGTTATTAATTTTGACAAGTGAAATTTTTTACACATCCTTTTCTCTCTAAATACATAATTCCAAATTAACATGACTCCCAAAAAGTTACTTTAATAACATGCAGCGATAGCATTGGAGATAATTCAAATAACATTTGGGGTTTCTTTACTTTCCTGCTGTGTTAAATTCAGATTTTATGACAGGAAGTGTTCTCAACATTTAGGTTATGTTGGTTTTCTGCAGTTGTATAATATGAACTCTTAGGGCCGCTGTTGACCAGAGTGTCGATGGTTGACTGTATGGTTGTTGCAGCACCTCCCATGTAAGATCGTCACAATAAAGAACGAGCAGGACGGGAGAGCACGGACACACGAATCTTGTAGTAATTTTGAAAAACTCTTCGACATTTAGTCATTATCGTTGTTATTTGGATCATACAGACGACAGATTAAGGTCTGATACTGCAATTGATGACATGCTTATGGGATATAAACTCTCTGAATCACACGGAGATCATTTGGATAGAACAATGACAAGGCAAGTACTGCTGTTCATCTCTCTCCTCTTCATCGGCTCGGTGCGCGGCCAGATCAGCTACACTATTCCGGAGGAAATGACCAAAGGCTCTTTAGTCGGCAATATAGCACATGATTTAGGTTTACAGCCCAAACGTCTATCATCTGGCAAAGCTAGAATATATACCCGAGATAGCGACGAGTACTTCGAGCTGAACAGAGAAAGAGGAGTCCTCCTTGTTAAACAGAGAATCGACAGAGAGGCGCTCTGCAGACAGACGACGCCGTGTGCGTTACATTTTCAGATTATTTTGGAGAATCCTATGGAATTGTACGCTGTAACAGTTCAGATCACAGATATAAATGATAACGCACCAACATTTGAAAGAGAGGAAATCAAATTTAAGATAAGTGAGTCCGCGACTCTCGGAGCAAAATTTGTGCTGGAAAGGGCTGTGGATCTGGATGTAGGGATTAATGATCTTCAAAGGTACGAATTAAAACCAACTGATAATTTTGTTCTGAAATTCAAAAATAATGCTGATGGTAATAAAATCGTGGAGATGGTGCTGCAGAAGCCTTTAGACAGAGAGAAACAAGAGCAGATATCTCTCGTGTTAACAGCTGTAGATGGAGGAGAGCCGCAGATGTCAGGAACAATGCTGATTGTCATCACAGTATTGGATGTTAATGATAATGCTCCTGTTTTTACACAGCCAACATACAAGGCTACAGTTACTGAGAATTCACCTAAAGGCACAGTTGTTGCCACTGTTACCGCCTCAGATGCAGATCATGGCTCTAATGGTAAAATTACGTATTCAATCACAAATACATTAGATGACGTCCGGAAAGTGTTTGAGATAAATAAGGAAAGCGGTGAAGTTACTTTGATTGGAAACATTGATTTTGAGGAGTCGCAAAACTATGAAATAAATTTACTCGCCAGTGATGACGGAGGACTCACAGATTCATGTAAGCTAATTGTTGATGTTCAAGATATTAATGACAACAAGCCTGAAATTCATATAATATCCAAGTCAAATGTGATATCAGAGGATGCAAAACTCAATACAGTCGTTACAATGATAAATATTGATGACAGGGACTCAGGAGAAAACGGACAAGTTAAATGTTTTATAAACGAAAATATACCTTTCACGTTAAAAGCATCTAATTTCTATAGTTTAATAACAGACAGTGATTTAGACAGAGAGAGATCCTCTGAGTATAATATAACTGTGAGCTGCTCTGATGAGGGAGTGCCCTCCCTCTCCAGCAGCGTCACTCTCACCTTACAGATCTCTGACGTCAATGATAACGCGCCTGTCTTTGAGTGGAGCTCATATGAGGCCTACATTGTAGAAAACAACACACCAGGTCTCTCTATATTCACAGTGAAAGCTAGAGACGCTGACTGGAACCAGAATGCCCGTGTTTCTTACATACTGGAGGACTCCTCTGTTAACGGAGTGCCAGTCTCCTCATATGTGTCCGTTAGTGCTGATAGTGGAGTCATCCATGCAGTGCGCTCTTTTGACTACGAGCAGATCAAAGATTTCCACTTCCGCGTCAAAGCGCAGGATGGAGGCTCCCCTCCACTCAGTAGTAATGTGACTGTGAAAATACTGATCCAGGACCAGAACGACAACCCTCCTCAGGTTCTGTACCCAGTCCAGACTGGAGGCTCTCTGGTGGCTGAAATGGTGCCTCGTTCAGCAGATGTGGGCTATCTGGTGACTAAAGTGGTGGCTGTTGATGTGGACTCTGGACAGAATGCCTGGCTCTCCTATAAACTGCAGAAAGCCACAGACAGGGCGCTGTTTGAAGTGGGCTTACAGAATGGAGAAATAAGAACTATCCGCCAGGTGTCTGATAAAGATGCTGTGAAACAAAGACTGACTGTTATAGTGGAGGACAACGGGCAGCCCTCTCGTTCAGCTACAGTCATTGTTAACGTGGTGGTGGCGGACAGCTTCCCTGAAGTGCTGTCGGAGTTCACTGACTTTACACACGACAAGGAGTACAATGACAACCTGACTTTTTACTTAGTGTTGGCTTTGGCTGTAGTTTCCTTCCTCTTCATCACGTGTTTAGTGGTTATTATATCAGTGAAAATCTACAGATGGAGACAGTCTCGCATCCTGTATCACTCCAGTCTCCCTGTCATTCCATATTATCCACCACGTTACTCAGACACTTTGGGGACAGGGACTCTCCAACACGTGTACAATTACGAGGTGTGCAGGACGACTGACTCCAGAAAGAGTGACTGTAAGTTCGGCAGAGCTGGTAGTCAGAACGTGCTGATAATGGACCCCAGTTCTACAGGGACGATGCAGCGGATACAGAATGAAAAGAGCATCCTGGATGAACCAGACTCTCCTGTAGAGGTGAGGCTTTCTGTTACAAAACAATCATTTTATTAAAATGTGCTTCAAACACTAAAGTGGAAAAACATTTGTCTGTTTGCTCCTCCAAAGAACGAGTAAATGTCTTTCAGCACCACGGACAGCGTTAGACGAAACCTGTTACATTAAGTTAATGCAGGAGCTCCTTGATTCTGTAAATTCTCTTTCATTCTTGAAGTTAAACGCACCTTTGCTTGTGTGCGTCTTTGCATGAGTGTTTGAGACTGTGTGTTTTCTTGTTAAATTGTCGTAAAATATCCAATCAGTAGCAACGAGTGGAGTACAGCTGGCCTGCTGTCTTATGACCGCCTTTGTTGTTTCTCTTTTCTTTATTTGGGTTTCCACCGTTTATATCTAAGAGTTTGGTGATACGGATAATCATGCTGAAAAATGCTGTAATCAAGCTGAAGCATATTTCATTTCAATTAACTTTCTTTTTGGCATAATCTTTCAGTTTGTTGCATCCTATACCCTGCCACACACGTGACGTCACATAAACCATGTCATCTGAAGTTAGTCATGTTCTTCACGTCAAGGTCTTGGCACCAATACGTTTGACTTACACTTTTCAAGTAGACATAAAATAAAAACAGGTTTCTTATGTTGCCTCAAATTACGTGATCATATATCTGAATTCTCCTTGCCTGTCTGCATTACAGAATCATTTATGATTGTTTATACATGCTTTTGTCTCTAAATATATAATTCCAAACTAACATGACTCAAAAAAGTGACTACAAAACATGCAGCCATAGCATTGGAGATAATTCAAGTAACATTTTAGGATTACTTTACTTTCCTGCAGTATTAAATTCAGATTTTATGACAGTAAGTGAGTTCAACACAGATTTAGTTTATGTTGGTTTTCTGCAGTTGTATAATATGAACTCTTAGGGCCGCTGTTGACCAGAGTGTCGATGGTTGACTGTATGGTTGTTGCAGCACCTCCCATGTAAGATCGTCACAATAAAGAACGAGCAGGACGGGAGAGCACGGACACACGAATCTTGTAGTAATTTTGAAAAAACTCTTCGACATTTAGTCATTATCGTTGTTATTTGGATCATACAGACGACAGATTAAGGTCTGATACTGGAATTGATGACATGCTTATGGGATATAAACTCTCTTAATCACACGGAGATCATTCGGATAGAACAATGACAAGGCAAGTACTGCTGTTCATCTCTCTCCTCTTCATCGGCTCGGTGCGCGGCCAGATCAGCTACACTATACCGGAGGAGATGACCAAAGGCTCTTTAGTCGGCAATATAGCACATGATTTAGGTTTACAGCCCAAACGTCTATCGTCTGGCAAAGCTAGAATCTATACCCGAGATAGCGACGAGTACTTCGAGCTGAACAGAGAAAGAGGAGTCCTCCTTGTTAAACAGAGAATCGACAGAGAGGCGCTCTGCAGACAGACGACGCCGTGTGCGTTACATTTTCAGATTATTTTGGAGAATCCTATGGAATTTTATTCTGTCACAGTTCAGATCACAGATATTAATGATAACGCACCAACGTTTGAAAAGAGTGAAATGATATTTAAAATAAGTGAGTCCGCGACTCTCGGAGCAAAATTTGTACTGAAAAGGGCTGTGGATCTGGATGTAGGGATTAATGATCTTCAAAGGTACGAATTAAAACCAACTGATAATTTTGCTATAAAAATGCAAAATAACGCTGATGGTAATAAAATCGTGGAGATGGTTCTGCAGAAGCCTTTAGACAGAGAGAAACAAGAGCAGATATCTCTCGTGTTAACAGCTGTAGATGGAGGAGAGCCGCAGATGTCAGGAACAATGCTGATTGTCATCACAGTATTGGACGTTAATGATAATGCTCCCGTTTTTACACAGCCAACATACAAGGCTACAGTTACTGAGAATTCACCTAAAGGCACAGTTGTTGCCACTGTTACCGCCTCAGATGCAGATCATGGCTCTAATGGTAAAATTACGTATTCAATCACAAATACATTAGATGGTGTCCTGAAGGTATTTGAGGTAAACGAGGAAACCGGTGAAGTTACTTTGATTGGAAACATTGATTTTGAGGAGTCCCAAAACTATCAAATAAATTTACTCGCCAGTGATGACGGAGGACTCACAGATTCATGTAAGTTAATCATTGATGTGCAAGATATGAATGATAACAAACCTGAAATTAACATAATGTCGAAGTCAACTGTTATATCAGAGGATGCAAAACTCAATACAGTCGTTACAATGATAAATATTGATGACAGGGACTCAGGAGAAAACGGAGACGTTAAATGTTTTATCAACGAAAATATACCTTTCACTTTAAAAGCATCTTCAAATAATTTCTATAGTTTAATAACAGACAGTGACTTGGACAGAGAGAGATCCTCTGAGTATAATATAACAGTGAGCTGCTCTGATGAGGGAGTGCCCTCCCTCTCCAGCAGCGTCACTCTCACCTTACAGATCTCTGACGTCAATGATAACGCGCCTGTCTTTGAGAGGAGCTCATATGAGGCCTACATTGTAGAAAACAACACACCAGGTCTCTCTATATTCACAGTGAAAGCTAGAGACGCTGACTGGAACCAGAATGCCCGTGTTTCTTACATACTGGAGGACTCCTCTGTTAACGGAGTGCCAGTCTCCTCATATGTGTCCGTTAGTGCTGATAGTGGAGTCATCCATGCAGTGCGCTCTTTTGACTACGAGCAGATCAAAGATTTCCACTTCCGCGTCAAAGCGCAGGATGGAGGCTCCCCTCCACTCAGTAGTAATGTGACTGTGAAAATACTGATCCAGGACCAGAACGACAACCCTCCTCAGGTTCTGTACCCAGTCCAGACTGGTGGCTCTCTGGTGGCTGAAATGGTGCCTCGTTCAGCAGATGTGGGCTATCTGGTGACTAAAGTGGTGGCTGTTGATGTGGACTCTGGACAGAATGCCTGGCTCTCCTATAAACTGCAGAAAGCCACAGACAGGGCGCTGTTTGAAGTGGGCTTACAGAATGGAGAAATAAGAACTATCCGCCAAGTGTCTGATAAAGATGCTGTGAAACAAAGACTGACTGTTATAGTGGAGGACAACGGGCAGCCCTCTCGTTCAGCTACAGTCATTGTTAACGTGGTGGTGGCGGACAGCTTCCCTGAAGTGCTGTCGGAGTTCACTGACTTTACACACGACAAGGAGTACAATGACAACCTGACTTTTTACTTAGTGTTGGCTTTGGCTGTAGTTTCCTTCCTCTTCATCACCTGTTTAGTGGTTATTATATCAGTGAAAATCTACAGATGGAGACAGTCTCGCATCCTGTATCACTCCAGTCTCCCTGTCATTCCATATTATCCACCACGTTACTCAGACACTTTGGGGACAGGGACTCTCCAACACGTGTACAATTACGAGGTGTGCAGGACGACTGACTCCAGAAAGAGTGACTGTAAGTTCGGCAGAGCTGGTAGTCAGAACGTGCTGATAATGGACCCCAGTTCTACAGGGACGATGCAGCGGATACAGAATGAAAAGAGCATACTGGATGAACCAGACTCTCCTGTAGAGGTGAGGCTTTCTGTTACAAAACAGTCATTTTATTAAAATGTGCTTCAAACACTAATGGGGAAAAACATTTGTCTGTTTGCTCCTCCAAAGAACGAGTAAATGTCTTTCAGCACCACGGACAGCGTTAGACGAAAACTGTTACATTAAGTTAATGCAGGAAATCCTTGATTCTGTAAATTCTCTTTCATTCTTGAAGTTAAACGCACCTTTGCTTGTGAGCATTTGTGCGTGAGTGTGTGAGACTGTGTGTTTTCTTGTTAAATTGTCGTAAAATGTCCAATCAGTGGCAACTAGTGGAGTACAGCTGACCTGCGGGCTTATGACTGTCTTTTTTGTCTTTTTATTATTTGGGTTTTCACCATTTATATCTAAGAGTTTGGTGACGCGGATAATCCTGCTGAAAAATGCTGAAATCAATCTGAAGCATATTTAATCTCTGTTAACTTTCTCTTTGGCATAATCTTTCAGTTTGTTGCATCCTATACCCTGCCACACACGTGACGTCACATAAACCATGTCATCTGAAGTTAGTCATGTTCTTCACGTCAAGGTCTTGGCACCAATACGTTTGACTTACACTTTGCAGGGCAGACATAAAAAAACAGGTTTCTTATGTTGTCTCAAATTACGTGATCATATATCTGAATTCTCCTTGCTTGTCGGCATTAATAACAGATTCGTTTATTAATCTTTAGACATGCTTTTGTAATTAAATATATAATTCCAAATTAACATGACTCACAAAAGTGACTACAAAACATGCAGCCATAGCATTGAAGATAATTCAAGTATCATTTGAGGATTGTTTACTTTCCTGCTGTGTTAAATTCAGATTTTATGACAGTAAGTGTTCTCAACATTTAGGTTATGTTGGTTTTCTGCAGTTGTATAATATGAACTCTTAGGGCCGCTGTTGACCAGAGTGTCGATGGTTGACTGTATGGTTGTTGCAGCACCTCCCATGTAAGATCGTCACAATAAAGAACGAGCAGGACGGGAGAGCACGGACACACGAATCTTGTAGTAATTTTGAAAGGAAGTCTTCGACATTTAGTCATTATCGTTGTTATTTGGATCATACAGACGATAGATTAAGGTCTGAACTGGAATTGATGACATGCTTATGGGATATAAACTATCTGAATCACACGGAGATCATTTGGATAGAACAATGACAAGGCAAGTACTGCTGTTCATCTCTCTCCTCTTCATCGGCTCGGTGCGCGGCCAGATCAGCTACACTATTCCGGAGGAAATGACCAAAGGCTCTTTAGTCGGCAATATAGCACATGATTTAGGTTTACAGCCCAAACGTCTATCATCTGGCAAAGCTAGAATATATACCCGAGATAGCGACGAGTACTTCGAGCTGAACAGAGAAAGAGGAGTCCTCCTTGTTAAAGACCGAATCGACAGAGAGGCGCTCTGCAGACAGACGACGCCGTGTGCGTTACATTTTCAGATTATTTTGGAGAATCCTATGGAATTTTATTCTGTCACAGTCCAGATCACAGATATTAATGATAACGCACCAACGTTTGAAGAAGAGGAAATCAAATTTAAGATAAGTGAGTCCGCGACTCTCGGAGCAAAATTTGTCCTGGAAAGGGCTGTGGATCTGGATGTAGGGATTAATGATCTTCAAAGGTACGAATTAAAACCAACTGATAATTTTGTTCTGAAATTTAAAAATAACGCTGATGGTAATAAAAACGTGGAGATGGTTCTGCAGAAGCCTTTAGACAGAGAGAAACAAGAGCAGATATCTCTCGTGTTAACAGCTGTAGATGGAGGAGAGCCGCAGATGTCAGGAACGATGCTGATTATCATCACAGTATTGGATGTTAATGATAATGCTCCCGTTTTTACACAGCCAACATACAAGGCTACAGTTACTGAGAATTCACCTAAAGGCACAGTTGTTGCCACTGTTACCGCCTCAGATGCAGATCATGGCTCTAATGGTAAAATTACGTATTCAATCACGAATACATTAGATGATGTCCGGAAAGTGTTTGAGATAAATAAGGATAACGGTGAAGTTAGTTTGACTGGAAACATTGATTTTGAGGAGTCGCAAAACTATGAAATAAATTTACGTGCAAGTGATGACGGAGGACTCACAGATTCCTGTAAGTTAATCATTGATGTGCAAGATATGAATGATAACAAACCTGAAATTAATATAATGTCGAAGTCAACTGTTATATCAGAGGATGCAAAACTCAATACAGTCGTTACAATGATAAATATTGATGACAGGGACTCAGGAGAAAACGGAGACGTTAAATGTTTTATCAACGAAAATATACCTTTCACTTTAAAAGCATCTACAAATAATTTCTATAGTTTAATAACAGACAGTGATTTAGACAGAGAGAGATCCTCTGAGTATAATATAACTGTGAGCTGCTCTGATGAGGGAGTGCCCTCCCTCTCCAGCAGCGTCACTCTCACCTTACAGATCTCTGACGTCAATGATAACGCGCCTGTCTTTGAGAGGAGCTCATATGAGGCCTACATTGTAGAAAACAACACACCAGGTCTCTCTATATTCACAGTGAAAGCTAGAGACGCTGACTGGAACCAGAATGCCCATGTTTCTTACATACTGGAGGACTCCTCTGTTAACGGAGTGCCAGTCTCCTCATATGTGTCCGTTAGTGCTGATAGTGGAGTCATCCATGCAGTGCGCTCTTTTGACTACGAGCAGATCAAAGATTTCCACTTCCGCGTCAAAACGCAGGATGGAGGCTCCCCTCCACTCAGTAGTAATGTGACTGTGAAAATACTGATCCAGGACCAGAACGACAACCCTCCTCAGGTTCTGTACCCAGTCCAGACTGGTGGCTCTCTGGTGGCTGAAATGGTGCCTCATTCAGCAGATGTGGGCTATCTGGTGACTAAAGTGGTGGCTGTTGATGTGGACTCTGGACAGAATGCCTGGCTCTCCTATAAACTGCAGAAAGCCACAGACAGGGCGCTGTTTGAAGTGGGCTTACAGAATGGAGAAATAAGAACTATCCGCCAAGTGTCTGATAAAGATGCTGTGAAACAAAGACTGACTGTTATAGTGGAGGACAACGGGCAGCCCTCTCGTTCAGCTACAGTCATTGTTAACGTGGTGGTGGCGGACAGCTTCCCTGAAGTGCTGTCGGAGTTCACTGACTTTACACACGACAAGGAGTACAATGACAACCTGACTTTTTACTTAGTGTTGGCTTTGGCTGTAGTTTCCTTCCTCTTCATCACGTGTTTAGTGGTTATTATATCAGTGAAGATCTACAGATGGAGACAGTCTCGCATCCTGTATCACTCCAGTCTCCCTGTCATTCCTTATTATCCACCACGTTACTCAGACACTTTGGGGACAGGGACTCTCCAACACGTGTACAATTACGAGGTGTGCAGGACGACCGACTCCAGAAAGAGTGACTGTAAGTTCGGCAGAGCTGGTAGTCAGAACGTGCTGATAATGGACCCCAGTTCTACAGGGACGATGCAGCGGATACAGAATGAAAAGAGCATCCTGGATGAACCAGACTCTCCTGTAGAGGTGAGGCTTTCTGTTACAAAACAGTCATTTTATTAACATGTGCTTCAAACACTAATGGGGAAAAACATTTGGCGTGTTTGCTCCTCCAAAGAACGAGTAAATGTCTTTCAGCACCACGGACAGCGTTAGACGAAACCTGTTACATTAATACAGGAGCTCCTTGATTCTGTAAATTCTCTCTACTTCTTAAAGTTAAACGGACCTTTGCTTGTTTGCGTCTTTGCAGGAGTGTGTGAGACTGTGTGTTTTCTTGTTAAATTGTCGTAAAATATCCAATCAGTAGCAACGAGTGGCGTTCAGCTGGCCTGCTGTCTTATGACCGCCTTTTTTGTTTTGTCTTTTCATTATTTCGGCTGCCACCGTTTATTTCTACGAGTTTGGTAATACGGATAATCCTGCTGAAAAATGCTGAAATCAAGCTGAAGTATATTCGATTTCTGTTAACTTTCTTTTTGGCATAATCTTTAAGTTTGTTGCCACACACATGACGTCACATGACGATGTCATCTGAAGTTAGTCATGTTCTTCACGTCAAGGTCTTGGCACCAATACGTTTGACTTACACTTTTCCGGGCAGACATAAAAAAACAGGTTTTTCATGTTGTCTCAAATTACGTGATCATGTACCTGAATTCTCCTTGATTGTCGGCATTAATAACAGAATCATTATTTATTTTGACAAGTGAAATTTTTTACCCATCCTTTTCTCTCTAAATACGTAATTCCAAATTAACATGACTCACAAAAAGTGACTTTAATAACATGCAGCGATAGCATTGGAGATAATTCAAATAACATTTGGGGTTTCTTTACTTTCCTGCTGTGTTAAATTCAGATTTTATGACAGGAAGTGTTCTCAACATTTAGGTTATGTTGGTTTTCTGCAGTTGTATAATATGAACTCTTAGGGCCGCTGTTGACCAGAGTGTCGATGGTTGACTGTATGGTTGTTGCAGCACCTCCCATGTAAGATCGTCACAATAAAGAACGAGCAGGACGGGAGAGCACGGACACACGAATCTTGTAATTTTGAAACGAAGTCTTCGACATTTAGTCATTATCGTTGTTATTTGGATCATACAGACGATAGATTAAGGTCTGATACTGGAATTGATGACATGTTTATGGGATATAAACTCTCTGAATCACACGGAGATCATTTGGATAGAACAATGACAAGGCAAGTACTGCTGTTCATCTCTCTCCTCTTCATCGGCTCGGTGCGCGGCCAGATCAGCTACACTATTCCGGAGGAAATGACCAAAGGCTCTTTAGTCGGCAATATAGCACATGATTTAGGTTTACAGCCCAAACGTCTATCATCTGGCAAAGCTAGAATATATACCCGAGATAGCGACGAGTACTTCGAGCTGAACAGAGAAAGAGGAGTCCTCCTTGTTAAAGACAGAATCGACAGAGAGGCGCTCTGCAGACAGACGACGCCGTGTGCGTTACATTTTCAGATTATTTTGGAGAATCCTATGGAATTTTATTCTGTCACAGTCCAGATCACAGATATTAATGATAACGCACCAACGTTTGAAAAGAGTGAAATGATATTTAAAATAAGTGAGTCCGCGACTCTCGGAGCAAAATTTGTACTGGAGAGGGCTGTGGATCTGGATGTAGGGATTAATGATCTTCAAAGGTACGAATTAAAACCAATTGATAATTTTGCTCTGCAGCTGCAAAATAAAGCTAATGGTAATAAAATCGTGGAGATGGTTCTGCAGAAGCCTTTAGACAGAGAGAAACAAGAGCAGATATCTCTCGTGTTAACAGCTGTAGATGGAGGAGAGCCGCAGATGTCAGGAACAATGCTGATTGTCATCACAGTATTGGATGCTAATGATAATGCTCCTGTTTTTACACAGCCAACATACAAGGCTACAGTTACTGAGAATTCACCTAAAGGCACAGTTGTTGCCACTGTTACCGCCTCAGATGCAGATCATGGCTCAAATGGTAAATTAACGTATTCAATCACAAATACATTAGATGACGTCCGGAAAGTGTTTGAGATAAATAAAGAAAACGGTGAAGTTACTTTGATTGGAAACATTGATTTTGAGGAGTCGCGAAACTATGAAATAAATTTACTTGCTAGTGATGACGGAGGACTCACAGATTCATCTAAGTTAATAATTGATGTGCAAGATATGAATGATAACAAACCTGAAATTAACATAATGTCGAAGTCAACTGTTATATCAGAGGATGCAAAACTCAATACAGTCGTTACAATGATAAATATTGATGACAGGGACTCAGGAGAAAACGGAGACGTTCAATGTTTTATCAACGAAAATATACCTTTCACTTTAAAAGCATCTTCTAATAATTTCTATAGTTTAATAACAGACAGTGATTTAGACAGAGAGAGATCCTCTGAGTATAATATAACAGTGAGCTGCTCTGATGAGGGAGTGCCCTCCCTCTCCAGCAGCGTCACTCTCACCTTACAGATCTCTGACGTCAATGATAACGCTCCTGTCTTTGAGAGGAGCTCATATGAGGCCTACATTGTAGAAAACAACACACCAGGTCTCTCTATATTCACAGTGAAAGCTAGAGACGCTGACTGGAACCAGAATGCCCGTGTTTCTTACATACTGGAGGACTCCTCTGTTAACGGAGTGCCAGTCTCCTCATATGTGTCCGTTAGTGCTGATAGTGGAGTCATCCATGCAGTGCGCTCTTTTGACTACGAGCAGATCAAAGATTTCCACTTCCGCGTCAAAGCGCAGGATGGAGGCTCCCCTCCACTCAGTAGTAATGTGACTGTGAAAATACTGATCCAGGACCAGAACGACAACCCTCCTCAGGTTCTGTACCCAGTCCAGACTGGAGGCTCTCTGGTGGCTGAAATGGTGCCTCATTCAGCAGATGTGGGCTATCTGGTGACTAAAGTGGTGGCTGTTGATGTGGACTCTGGACAGAATGCCTGGCTCTCCTATAAACTGCAGAAAGCCACAGACAGGGCGCTGTTTGAAGTGGGCTTACAGAATGGAGAAATAAGAACTATCCGCCAAGTGTCTGATAAAGATGCTGTGAAACAAAGACTGACTGTTATCGTGGAGGACAACGGGCAGCCCTCTCGTTCAGCTACAGTCATTGTTAACGTGGTGGTGGCGGACAGCTTCCCTGAAGTGCTGTCGGAGTTCACTGACTTTACACACGACAAGGAGTACAATGACAACCTGACTTTTTACTTAGTGTTGGCTTTGGCTGTAGTTTCCTTCCTCTTCATCACGTGTTTAGTGGTTATTATATCAGTGAAAATCTACAGATGGAGACAGTCTCGCATCCTGTATCACTCCAGTCTCCCTGTCATTCCTTATTATCCACCACGTTACTCAGACACTTTGGGGACAGGGACTCTCCAACACGTGTACAATTACGAGGTGTGCAGGACGACTGACTCCAGAAAAAGTGACTGTAAGTTCGGCAGAGCTGGTAGTCAGAACGTGCTGATAATGGACCCCAGTTCTACAGGTACGATGCAGCGGATACAGAATGAAAAGAGCATCCTGGATGAACCAGACTCTCCTCTAGAGGTGAGGCTTTCTGTTACAAAACAGTCATTTTATTAACATGTGCTTCAAACACTAAAGGGGAAAAACATTTGGCGTGTTTGCTCCTCCAAAGAACGAGTAAATGTCTTTCAGCACCACGGACAGCGTTAGACGAATCCTCCTAAATGAGGTTAGTGCAGGAGCTCCGTGATTCTTTAAATTCTGCTTAATTCTTAAAGATAAATGCAGTTTTGTTCGTGTACGTTTGTGTGTGTGTGTGTGTGTGTTTGTGTGTGTGTGTGTGTGTGTGTGTGTGTGTGTGTGTGTGTGTGTGTGTGTGTGTGTGTGTGTGTGTGTTTGTGTGTGTTTGTGTGTGTGTGTGTTTTCTTTAATTCATTTTTTGTGTAAAAAATCAAATCAGTAGCATCTAGTTCAGTACAGTTGTCCTTTTGTCTTATGACCAGCTCTTTTGTTTTGTCATTTCATTATTTGGGCTTCCACTGTTTATTTTAAAGAGATTGGATGTTGAAGAATCCTGTTATAAAATAATATTGTTTCTACCACTTTGACTAATAACCTTTGAATCTTGCAATACTTAAACTCCTGATTGTCCTATAGTCTTATGCAGTTTCGTGTTGTGTACTCTTAGTGACGCTGTCGGCCAGTGTCTGATAGGTTCACTGCAGATTTCAGCAGCACCTCCCAGATCATTCAGATTTCTTAGCAGTAATTTCTACACAATGCACAGTCCGAGTTACCGAGAACACCACACACGGTAACGGGAGCTAGACATATTTTTGATCGACATTTGTGTTGACGCTTATTCAGGCTCAATCCTCCATTCTGTGGATTACCGCTATTTTTTTCTGATCGGTTGTGATCGTGCAGATCCTCAGAACAAAGCAATGAGACGGCAAGTACTATTGTTTTTCTCGACGATTTCTCTCTGTTCCGTGCTTGGGCAGGTCAGCTATTCTGTTCCAGAAGAACTATCAAAAGGCTCGTTGGTCGGAAACATAGCACAAGATTTAGGTTTGGAGTTAAAACATCTGAAAACAAGAAAAGCTCGTTTACATATTGGAAACAGCGCTGAATACATCGAGTTGAATAAAGAAAAGGGTCTCCTCCTCATCAAGGAGAGAATAGACAGAGAGGCGTTATGCAAACAAGCGACTCCTTGTGCTTTACATTTTCAGATGATTTTAGAAAACCCCATCGAGTTCTTTCGCGTCACGGTGGAAATGACAGATATAAACGATAACGCCCCTATATTCAAAATGAATAATATGCTGTTTGAGATCAGCGAATCTGCTGTCAGAGGGGCCAGATTCGTATTAGAGAAAGCGTTAGATTACGACGTAGGTATGAACGGGCTGAAGAGTTATTCCCTTAACCCAACCCATAATTTCGTTTTAAAGCTTAACGATAATACAGGCGGAGAGAAAACGATAGAGATGGTTTTGGAAAAACCTCTCGATCGTGAGAAACAAGAACAATTGACGCTTACATTAACGGCCGTCGACGGAGGTGACCCGCAGCTGTCAGGGACGGTGCAGATTCATGTAACTGTGTTAGATGCGAATGATAATGCTCCAGTCTTCACGCAATCAACATATAAAGCTAGTCTATTGGAAAACTCGCAGATGGGAACATCATTAATGACTGTAACAGCCACTGATATTGATCAGGGCACAAATGGTTTGATAACGTACTCTATTTCAAGTAATACCGAGGGAGTCACGGATTTATTTGAAATACAAGGGACAAGCGGAGAAGTACGCCTAATTGGCAAAATAGATTATGAAACATCAAAACATTATCAGTTAAATGTTAAAGCAAGAGACCAAGGTGGGCTCAGTGACTCATGCACAATACTATTTGACATAATTGATGTAAATGACAATACTCCAATAATAGATTTGATGTCAACTACACAATCTATACCGGAAGATTCCACGTTTCAAACAGTTGTTGCTGTCATGAATGTGCATGATGCTGACTCTGAGGTTAACGGAGTGGTTCAGTGTTTTTTAAGTGACAACGGACCTTTTATCATTGAAAATACATCAAATGGTTTCTATAGCATTCGAACAGACAGTGATTTAGACAGAGAGAGATCCTCTGAGTATAATATAACAGTGAGCTGCTCTGATGAGGGAGTGCCCTCCCTCTCCAGCAGCGTCACTCTCACCTTACAGATCTCTGACGTCAATGATAACGCGCCTGTCTTTGAGAGGAGCTCATATGAGGCCTACATTGTAGAAAACAACACACCAGGTCTCTCTATATTCACAGTGAAAGCTAGAGACGCTGACTGGAACCAGAATGCCCGTGTTTCTTACATACTGGAGGACTCCTCTGTTAACGGAGTGCCAGTCTCCTCATATGTGTCCGTTAGTGCTGATAGTGGAGTCATCCATGCAGTGCGCTCTTTTGACTACGAGCAGATCAAAGATTTCCACTTCCGCGTCAAAGCGCAGGATGGAGGCTCCCCTCCACTCAGTAGTAATGTGACTGTGAAAATACTGATCCAGGACCAGAACGACAACCCTCCTCAGGTTCTGTACCCAGTCCAGAGTGGAGGCTCTCTGGTGGCTGAAATGGTGCCTCGTTCAGCAGATGTGGGCTATCTGGTGACTAAAGTGGTGGCTGTTGATGTGGACTCTGGACAGAATGCCTGGCTCTCCTATAAACTGCAGAAAGCCACAGACAGGGCGCTGTTTGAAGTGGGCTTACAGAATGGAGAAATAAGAACTATCCGCCAGGTGTCTGATAAAGATGCTGTGAAACAAAGACTGACTGTTATAGTGGAGGACAACGGGCAGCCCTCTCGTTCAGCTACAGTCATTGTTAACGTGGTGGTGGCGGACAGCTTCCCTGAAGTGCTGTCGGAGTTCACTGACTTTACACACGACAAGGAGTACAATGACAACCTGACTTTTTACTTAGTGTTGGCTTTGGCTGTAGTTTCCTTCCTCTTCATCACGTGTTTAGTGGTTATTATATCAGTGAAGATCTACAGATGGAGACAGTCTCGCATCCTGTATCACTCCAGTCTCCCTGTCATTCCATATTATCCACCACGTTACTCAGACACTTTGGGGACAGGGACTCTCCAACACGTGTACAATTACGAGGTGTGCAGGACGACTGACTCCAGAAAGAGTGACTGTAAGTTCGGCAGAGCTGGTAGTCAGAACGTGCTGATAATGGACCCCAGTTCTACAGGGACGATGCAGCGGATACAGAGTGAAAAGAGCATCCTGGATGAACCAGACTCTCCTCTAGAGGTTAGAAATATTCCTCTTTTTTATGTGAAAGCTGCATGATTAAATATTTGCCTGTTGTTAATTTAATTCAGTACCTCGGACAGAGGCAGTGACGCACCTTATTTAAATTTGAGTAAGTATTTCCTGTCATAGAGATGGAATAAAATGTTTTTTTTCGTTTTGTTACGGTTTGTTACTATCACATTTACATGTATCACATGTATATTTTTTATTTATCTGTCCCATTTATCTGATGTTAGGCTGGACTGCTGCCCTTTATTCTCATGCACTTTTTGTTTACTCATTTTACCGGTGCTGCATTCAGTGCATATTTATCATCTCTTTTCAACTGATATTAGTTTTAACCAGTCTTGCAATATCAGACTATGTACTCTGTGGGCCGCTGTTGGTCAACGTGTTGCAGAGGTAGAGGACCTGATGTAGCTCCTCGCACGTCCTGTAGTTATCACAGAGACAGAAAAGGGGGAGAAAGCATTGTTTGTGGTCAGATTACTTCGTCGATGGATACATTGAACTGGTAGACTCTGCCTCAAAATTCGTGGATCATATCGATATCCCTTTTATATATTCATGTTCATGTGGATTTATTTTTATTGTTTACCTGATTTTAACACATTTTTTGGCGCAACGTAAACCATGGATCGAACAATGAGACGGCAAGTACTGTTTTTCCTCTCGATCTTCGCTCTTCGTTCAGTTCTCGGTCAAGTCAGCTACTCTATTCCAGAGGAAATGGCAAAGGGCTCTGTTGTGGGCAACATAGCACGAGACATTGGATTAGATGTGAAAAGGCTGAGGTCAGGCAAAGCCCGTATATTTACAGGCGACAGTGCAGAATACATCGAGCTGAATAGAGATAGAGGACTCCTCCTTGTTAAAGAGAGAATTGACAGAGAGTCGCTCTGCAGACAGACGACGCCTTGTGCTTTACATTTACAGATGATTCTCGAAAACCCAATGGAGCTTTACCGGATAACAGTTGAGATTACAGACATCAACGACAACAGCCCCAGTTTTAAAAATGACGAGAAACGTTTTGAAATCAGCGAATCCGCTGTTACGGGCTCTAAATTTGTGTTAGAAAGAGCGGTTGATGCGGACATTGGCGTAAATGGTCTTAAAAATTACAGCTTGACACCTACAGGTAATTTCGTACTGAAAATACAAAATCATGCAGATGGAAATAACAAGGTTGAAATGGTCTTACACAAGTCGTTAGATCGAGAGAAAGAGGAGCAAATATCGTTGTTGTTAACAGCTGTAGATGGAGGTGAGCCGCAGATGTCTGGTACACTTAAGATTTATGTGACCTTGCTCGATGCAAACGACAATGCTCCTGTTTTTATGCAATCGGTTTATAAGGCGGTCATAGCGGAAAATTCTCCAAAAGGAACAAAACTGACAACAGTCAGTGCTTCTGATTTAGACAAAGGAACAAACGGGGAGGTTTATTATTCAGTGTCCAACACCATGGACAGTGTGTCTGACATATTTACTCTCAATCAAAATGGTGAAGTAGTTTTAATTGGAGCAGTTGACTATGAACAATCTAAGTATTATCAAATTGACATTGAGGCTAAAGACAGTGGTGGTCTTTCTGATTCTAGTAAGATAATTGTTGATGTTATTGATATTAATGATAATAGCCCAGTAATCAATATACTTTCAAAATCTGATTCAGTCCCAGAAAATGCTCCTCAGAACACAGTCATAGTTATGTTCAGTGTCTCTGACGCAGATTCAAGTAGCAATGGTCAAGTTAACTGTAGAATAAATGGCAACATACCATTTACTATTACATCCTCTTCAAATGATTTCTATAGCTTAGTAACAGACAGTGATTTAGACAGAGAGAGATCCTCTGAGTATAATATAACAGTGAGCTGCTCTGATGAGGGAGTGCCCTCCCTCTCCAGCAGCGTCACTCTCACCTTACAGATCTCTGACGTCAATGATAACGCGCCTGTCTTTGAGAGGAGCTCATATGAGGCCTACATTGTAGAAAACAACACACCAGGTCTCTCTATATTCACAGTGAAAGCCAGAGACGCTGACTGGAACCAGAATGCCCGTGTTTCTTACATACTGGAGGACTCCTCTGTTAACGGAGTGCCAGTCTCCTCATATGTGTCCGTTAGTGCTGATAGTGGAGTCATCCATGCAGTGCGCTCTTTTGACTACGAGCAGATCAAAGATTTCCACTTCCGCGTCAAAGCGCAGGATGGAGGCTCCCCTCCACTCAGTAGTAATGTGACTGTGAAAATACTGATCCAGGACCAGAACGACAACCCTCCTCAGGTTCTGTACCCAGTCCAGACTGGTGGCTCTCTGGTGGCTGAAATGGTGCCTCATTCAGCAGATGTGGGCTATCTGGTGACTAAAGTGGTGGCTGTTGATGTGGACTCTGGACAGAATGCCTGGCTCTCCTATAAACTGCAGAAAGCCACAGACAGGGCGCTGTTTGAAGTGGGCTTACAGAATGGAGAAATAAGAACTATCCGCCAAGTGTCTGATAAAGATGCTGTGAAACAAAGACTGACTGTTATAGTGGAGGACAACGGGCAGCCCTCTCGTTCAGCTACAGTCATTGTTAACGTGGTGGTGGCGGACAGCTTCCCTGAAGTGCTGTCGGAGCTCACTGACTTTACACACGACAAGGAGTACAATGACAACCTGACTTTTTACTTAGTGTTGGCTTTGGCTGTAGTTTCCTTCCTCTTCATCACGTGTTTAGTGGTTATTATATCAGTGAAAATCTACAGATGGAGACAGTCTCGCATCCTGTATCACTCCAGTCTCCCTGTCATTCCTTATTATCCACCACGTTACTCAGACACTTTGGGGACAGGGACTCTCCAACACGTGTACAATTACGAGGTGTGCAGGACGACTGACTCCAGAAAGAGTGACTGTAAGTTCGGCAGAGCTGGTAGTCAGAACGTGCTGATAATGGACCCCAGTTCTACAGGGACGATGCAGCGGATACAGAGTGAAAAGAGCATCCTGGATGAACCAGACTCTCCTCTAGAGGTTAGAAAACTTTAATGATCAAAATGTTTCATTTCTATGCATGTCATGATACTGATGCAATAAGTTTCCATTCAGCAGCAGTCTGACATAGACAGTGTAGATATTGCTAAATGGTGGCGCATAACACTGTAGCACTCACCACAAGGTCCTTGGTTCAAATCCACCTGAGGACCTGTGACCTTTTTGTGTGGAGTTTACATGTTCTCCCTGTGTCTGCGTGGGTTTTCTCCGCCTTCTCTCCACAGTTCAAAAACATGCAATAGAAGTCAATTGGTGACTCTAAATTGCCGGCAAGTGTGAATGTGATGTGAGTGGTTGTTTTTCTTTCTATGTGGCCATATTATGTACTAGCGACTTGCCCAGTGTGTACCGCACCTCTCACACAATGTCAGCCAGGATAGGCTGCGCCCCCACCGACCCTGCACAGGATAAGCGGTTACAAAAAATTCATGGATAGAACCCATGCAGCACCATGGACAGCGACACTTAACATCACCATCAAAGTAAAGCCACCAGTGTGTTTTTATTTGTTGTCTCTGCTTCACACCTTCTATTTATTCTCAGAATTCAAAACCGCTGCTTTTGTCATTACAGCATTTAAATGTGTTACTAGAACAATGCAAGGACAATGTTATCCAAGTCTAACTTTTGGGAAATATCTGCAGGCTAAATCAATGACCAGATTGTGGTTGTTAGTTCAGCATGATGACCAGTCTAACTTTGCATAAAACTGGATCTCTGTGATATTCCTTGTTGTAATTTGTATTTTTTACTCAAAGGGTCGCTGTTGGAAAGCATGTTGCGATTTCAGTAGATGTTATTTTTTTCTGTCTGTGTCCTGCCCTGTCGTTACGTTGGACACGAGCAGAGAAAGACAGACTGCACAGTAGCCGCTCATACGGATCCTTGCGAGGACTGGTTTAACTGGACGCAGTGTTTTATTTTTTATATTTGGATCGTGGACGATTTTGTTTTTTTATTACCTTTGCACTGGCTGCACCGGGAATGTTTTTGTTTTAATTGTGTGGTAAACGAATTCAGACAGAACAATGAGACGGCAAGTACTAGTGTTTTTCTCGGTCCTGTGTCTGCGCTACGTGCTCGGGCAGGTCACATATTCCATTCCTGAAGAAATGACCAAAGGATCTGTGGTTGGTAACATAGCGCATGATTTAGGTTTAGACCTTAAAAGGCTGAAATCAGGAAGAGCTCGTGTGTATACAGGAACCAGCGTAGAATACATCGGTCTGAATAAAGAAAGGGGAGTCCTCCTCATCCAGCAGAGAATCGACAGAGAGGCTTTATGCGGAGAGACGACGCCTTGTGCTTTGCATTTCCAGTTAATTTTGGAAAATCCTATGGAATTATTTCGTGTTACAGTGGAGATAACAGACATAAACGATAATACTCCCAGTTTTACAAATGCGGAAAAACGCTTTGAAATTAGCGAGTCAGCTGTGATAGGATCAAAATTCATATTAGACAAAGCAATTGATTCCGACATTGGATTAAATGGTTTACAACAATACTCACTTACCCCGACTGATAACTTCGCATTAAAACCTGGAAACCAGGCAGAGAGGAGTGAAAAGGTGGAGATGATTCTGCAGAAGCCTTTAGATCGAGAAAAGCAGGAATACATTTCTCTGCTGTTAACCGCTGTAGATGGAGGAGAGCCGCAGTTGTCAGGGACAATGAAGATATTTGTGAACGTATTAGATGCGAATGACAACGCACCTACATTCGCTGAACCGCTCTATAAGGCAAAAATACTGGAAAATTCTCCGACAGGTACGAGCGTAACGACAGTCAGTGCATCTGATAAAGACGTAGGCTCAAACAGAGAAATATCTTATCGTATATCTTCAAGCGAACGCCTTTATTCTGAGCTGTTTAAGATTGACACAAAGACCGGTGAAATAATCCTGGTTGGTGAAATAGATTATGAAAAGGCGAAGATATATGAAATGCATATCGAAGCTGTAGACAGGGGAGGACTATCTGATTCCACTAAAGTAATAGTTGATGTTATTGATGTAAATGACAATAATCCTCACATAAACGTTCTTTCTAGAACAGAATCTATATTAGAAGACTCACCTCCAAACACTGTCGTATCTATGTTAAGTGTAAATGATCCAGATTCAGAGAATATGGGAGAGATAGAATGTGTTATAGACGATAACATTCCATTCAAAATACAATCTACATTAAATGGATTTTATAGTTTAGTTACAGAAATGGCTTTGGACAGAGAGGTCGCGTCCCGCTATAATATAACAGTGAGCTGCTCTGATGAGGGAGTGCCCTCCCTCTCCAGCAGCGTCACTCTCACCTTACAGATCTCTGACGTCAATGATAACGCGCCTGTCTTTGAGAGGAGCTCATATGAGGCCTACATTGTAGAAAACAACACACCAGGTCTCTCTATATTCACAGTGAAAGCCAGAGACGCTGACTGGAACCAGAATGCCCGTGTTTCTTACATACTGGAGGACTCCTCTGTTAACGGAGTGCCAGTCTCCTCATATGTGTCCGTTAGTGCTGATAGTGGAGTCATCCATGCAGTGCGCTCTTTTGACTACGAGCAGATCAAAGATTTCCACTTCCGCGTCAAAGCGCAGGATGGAGGCTCCCCTCCACTCAGTAGTAATGTGACTGTGAAAATACTGATCCAGGACCAGAACGACAACCCTCCTCAGGTTCTGTACCCAGTCCAGACTGGAGGCTCTCTGGTGGCTGAAATGGTGCCTCATTCAGCAGATGTGGGCTATCTGGTGACTAAAGTGGTGGCTGTTGATGTGGACTCTGGACAGAATGCCTGGCTCTCCTATAAACTGCAGAAAGCCACAGACAGGGCGCTGTTTGAAGTGGGCTTACAGAATGGAGAAATAAGAACTATCCGCCAAGTGTCTGATAAAGATGCTGTGAAACAAAGACTGACTGTTATAGTGGAGGACAACGGGCAGCCCTCTCGTTCAGCTACAGTCATTGTTAACGTGGTGGTGGCGGACAGCTTCCCTGAAGTGCTGTCGGAGTTCACTGACTTTACACACGACAAGGAGTACAATGACAACCTGACTTTTTACTTAGTGTTGGCTTTGGCTGTAGTTTCCTTCCTCTTCATCACGTGTTTAGTGGTTATTATATCAGTGAAAATCTACAGATGGAGACAGTCTCGCATCCTGTATCACTCCAGTCTCCCTGTCATTCCTTATTATCCACCACGTTACTCAGACACTTTGGGGACAGGGACTCTCCAACACGTGTACAATTACGAGGTGTGCAGGACGACTGACTCCAGAAAGAGTGACTGTAAGTTCGGCAGAGCTGGTAGTCAGAACGTGCTGATAATGGACCCCAGTTCTACAGGGACGATGCAGCGGATACAGAATGAAAAGAGCATCCTGGATGAACCAGACTCTCCTCTAGAGGTTAGAAAACTTTAATGATCAAAATGTTTCGTTTCTATGCATGTCATGACACTGATGCAATAAGTTTCCATTCAGCAGCAGTGTAGATATTGCTAAATGGTGGCGCATAACACTGTAGCACTCACAACAAGGTCCTTGGTTCAAATCCACCTGAGGACCTGTGACCTTTTTGTGTGGAGTTTACATGTTCTCCCTGTGTCTGCGTGGGTTTTCTCCGCCTTCTCTCCACAGTTCAAAAACATGCAATAGAAGTCAATTGGTGACTCTAAATTGCCGGTAAGTGTGAATGTGATGTGAGTGGTTGTTTTTCTTTCTATGTGGCCATATTATGTACTAGCGACTTGCCCAGTGTGTACCGCACCTCTCACCCAATGTCAGCCAGGATAGGCTGCACCCCCACCCACCCTCACCCGACCCTCCACAGGATAAGCGGTTACAAAAAATTCATGGATAGAACCCATGCAGCACCATGGACAGCGACATTAAACATCACCATCAAAGTAAAGCCACCAGTGTGTTTTTATTTGTTGTCTCTGCTTCACACCTTCTATTTATTCTCAGAATTCAAAACCGCTGCTTTTGTCATTACAGCATTTAAATGTGTTACTAGAACAATTCAAGGACAATGTTATCCAAGTCTAACTTTTGGGAAATATCTGCAGGCTAAATCAATGACCAGATTGTGGTTGTTAGTTCAGCATGATTACCAGTCTAACTTTGCATAAAACTGGATCTCTGTGATATTCCTTGTTGTAATTTGTATTTTTTACTCAAAGGGTCGCTGTTGGAAAGCATGTTGCGATTTCAGTAGATGTTATTTTTTTCTGTCTGTGTCCTGCCCTGTCGTTACGTTGGACACGAGCAGAGAAAGACAGACTGCACAGTAGCCGCTCATACGGATCCTTGCGAGGACTGGTTTAACTGGACGCAGTGTTTTATTTTTTATATTTGGATCGTGGACGATTTTGTTTTTTTATTACCTTTGCACTGGCTGCACCGGGAATGCTTTTGTTTTAATTGTGTGGTAAACGAATTCAGACAGAACAATGAGACGGCAAGTACTAGTGTTTTTCTCGGTCCTGTGTCTGCGCTACGTGCTCGGGCAGGTCACATATTCCATTCCTGAAGAAATGACCAAAGGATCTGTGGTTGGTAACATAGCGCATGATTTAGGTTTAGACCTTAAAAGGCTGAAATCAGGAAGAGGTCGTGTGTATACAGGAACCAGCGTAGAATACATCGGTCTGAATAAAGAAAGGGGAGTCCTCCTCATCCAGCAGAGAATCGACAGAGAGGCTTTATGCGGAGAGACGACGCCTTGTGCTTTGCATTTCCAGTTAATTTTGGAAAATCCTATGGAATTATTTCGTGTTACAGTGGAGATAACAGACATAAACGATAATACTCCCAGTTTTACAAATGCGGAAAAACGCTTTGAAATTAGCGAGTCGGCTGTGATAGGATCAAAATTCATATTAGACAAAGCAATTGATTCCGACATTGGATTAAATGGTTTACAACAATACTCACTTACCCCGACTGATAACTTCGCATTAAAACCTGGAAACCAGGCAGAGAGGAGTAAAAGAGTAGAGATGATTCTGCAGAAGCCTTTAGATCGAGAAAAGCAGGAATACATTTCTCTGCTGTTAACCGCTGTAGATGGAGGAGAGCCGCAGTTGTCAGGGACAATGAAGATATTTGTGAACGTATTAGATGCGAATGACAACGCACCTACATTCGCTGAACCGCTCTATAAGGCAAAAATACTGGAAAATTCTCCGACAGGTACGAGCGTAACGACAGTCAGTGCATCTGATAAAGACGTAGGCTCAAACAGAGAAATATCTTATCGTATATCTTCAAGCGAACGCCTTTATTCTGAGCTGTTTAAGATTGACACAAAGACCGGTGAAATAATCCTGGTTGGTGAAATAGATTACGAAAAGGCGAAGATATATGAAATGGATATCGAAGCTGTAGACACGGGAGGACTATCTGATTCCACTAAAGTAATAGTTGATGTTATTGATGTAAATGACAATAATCCTCACATAAACGTTCTTTCTAGAACAGAATCTATATTAGAAGACTCACCTCCAAACACTGTCGTATCTATGTTAAGTGTAAATGATCCAGATTCAGAGAATATGGGAGAGATAGAATGTGTTATAGACGATAACATTCCATTCAAAATACAATCTACATTAAATGGATTTTATAGTTTAGTTACAGAAATGGCTTTGGACAGAGAGGTCGCGTCCCGCTATAATATAACAGTGAGCTGCTCTGATGAGGGAGTGCCCTCCCTCTCCAGCAGCGTCACTCTCACCTTACAGATCTCTGACGTCAATGATAACGCGCCTGTCTTTGAGAGGAGCTCATATGAGGCCTACATTGTAGAAAACAACACACCAGGTCTCTCTATATTCACAGTGAAAGCTAGAGACGCTGACTGGAACCAGAATGCCCGTGTTTCTTACATACTGGAGGACTCCTCTGTTAACGGAGTGCCAGTCTCCTCATATGTGTCCGTTAGTGCTGATAGTGGAGTCATCCATGCAGTGCGCTCTTTTGACTACGAGCAGATCAAAGATTTCCACTTCCGCGTCAAAGCGCAGGATGGAGGCTCCCCTCCACTCAGTAGTAATGTGACTGTGAAAATACTGATCCAGGACCAGAACGACAACCCTCCTCAGGTTCTGTACCCAGTCCAGACTGGAGGCTCTCTGGTGGCTGAAATGGTGCCTCGTTCAGCAGATGTGGGCTATCTGGTGACTAAAGTGGTGGCTGTTGATGTGGACTCTGGACAGAATGCCTGGCTCTCCTATAAACTGCAGAAAGCCACAGACAGGGCGCTGTTTGAAGTGGGCTTACAGAATGGAGAAATAAGAACTATCCGCCAAGTGTCTGATAAAGATGCTGTGAAACAAAGACTGACTGTTATAGTGGAGGACAACGGGCAGCCCTCTCGTTCAGCTACAGTCATTGTTAACGTGGTGGTGGCGGACAGCTTCCCTGAAGTGCTGTCGGAGTTCACTGACTTTACACACGACAAGGAGTACAATGACAACCTGACTTTTTACTTAGTGTTGGCTTTGGCTGTAGTTTCCTTCCTCTTCATCACGTGTTTAGTGGTTATTATATCAGTGAAAATCTACAGATGGAGACAGTCTCGCATCCTGTATCACTCCAGTCTCCCTGTCATTCCATATTATCCACCACGTTACTCAGACACTTTGGGGACAGGGACTCTCCAACACGTGTACAATTACGAGGTGTGCAGGACGACTGACTCCAGAAAGAGTGACTGTAAGTTCGGCAGAGCTGGTAGTCAGAACGTGCTGATAATGGACCCCAGTTCTACAGGGACGATGCAGCGGATACAGAGTGAAAAGAGCATCCTGGATGAACCAGACTCTCCTCTAGAGGTTAGACCGCCATCTTTGCAGTGAACATTTAAACTTTTGAAAGAATGACTTTATTGTTTGTCTGTCAAGTGACGACTGTCTTTGTTGAGTTTATGGTGCATGTGCTGTTTCATTTATTAGTTTATATATTTTTTATTATTACCCAATAATAATAATTTGACTTTCATTTTATTTTTCCATAACGAAGTACATTTCTCATCCACCTTTCTCCAATATTTGCTGTTTGGTCTAATGAACAGAAAGGGCCGCTATTGGCCAGAGTGTGGCAGTCTTCGATAGGGCTGGGAACTGTACCACCCCCATAGCTTGTGACATTGTCGACAATAAAACATGCACTAACCGCCTCTCCTGTTTTAAATGGAAAATGCATTGAACGGTGCTACTTTTTGTTGATCATTTCCTTGATTCATGGTTGGGATTTCTGACTTTTTTCGTGTGGATTACAGATTTATTAAAATGACAAAGGAATACTCCGAGATAACAATGAGACGGCAAGTACTGTTGTTCATTTTCGTCCTATCCCTCTCATCCGTGTTTGGGCAGGTCAGCTACTCCATTCCTGAGGAAATGGAAAAAGGCTCATTGGTCTGTAATTTAGCTCAGGATTTAGGTTTGGATTTTAAAAGGCTCAAATCTGGTAGAGCCCGTATTCATTCAGGAGACAGCATAGAATATATCGAGCTGAACAGAGAGCGGGGTGTCCTCCTTATCAAAGAGAGAATAGACAGAGAAACGCTGTGTGGAGAAACGACGCCCTGTGCTTTACATTTACAGATGATTTTGGAAAATCCGATGGAATTGTTTCGCATTACAATAGAAATCACTGATATAAACGACAACGCTCCGAGATTTGCATCGAGCGAAAAGCGTTTTGAAATCAGCGAATCAGCCATTATTGGGTCTAAATTTGTCCTGGAGAAAGCCATCGATGCTGACATCGGTTCAAATGATCTCCAGGGCTATTCTCTTATTCCAACAAACAATTTTGCATTGAAACTAGAGAATCAAGCGGACGGAAGTAAAAAGGTAGAAATGATTCTCCAGAAGCATCTAGATAGAGAACAGCAGGAGCAGATATCACTACTATTAACTGCTACAGATGGCGGACAGCCGCGTATGTCTGGTTCAATGCAGATAACTGTTAATGTTCTGGACGCAAACGACAATGCACCTGTTTTCACTAAGTCGGTATACAAGGCAACAATATATGAGAATTCTCCAAGAGGAACCAGTATTATATCTGTTAGTGCGACTGACAAAGATAGAGGAACTAATGGAGAAATATCATATGCAATATCAAATAGTAAGCGTCGATTATCGGACCTATTTCAGATCGATAGAAAATCAGGAGAGGTTATCTTGATCGGTGAAATAGACTATGAAAAAGCTAAACTTTTCCAAATTGATATCGAGGCTACAGACAATGGAGGACTCTCTGATTCCAGTAAGATCCTAATTGATATCAGTGATGTTAATGACAACAGCCCACAGTTGAAAATACTCTCTAAATCAGACAGCATTTTAGAAGACTCTCCAGAAAATACTGTTATTGCTATGCTGAGCGTGATTGACCCAGATTCTGAGAGGAATGGAGAGGTGAATTGTAACATTAATGATGAAATCCCCTTTAAAATACAAAACACGATGAATGGATTTTATAGTTTAATTACAGAGACGGCTTTGGACAGAGAGGTCGCGTCCCAAGATTTCTAGAGGTTAGAAATTTATATTTCTAATTATGAAACTCCTCATTTTAATTTTCAGTGTTGTCAATTATAGCCCATGCGGTTTCAGTACCTTGGACAGCGAAGGAACGCACTTATATTTCCTCTCTTTATAGTTTCCCTTAAAATCACTTTTCTCACTGCAGATTATTGACTTTGCTCTGGGCCAAATTTGTTGTCATTCCAACGGAGGAAATATAGTGCTTTTTAGTATTATTTTTTTTTTAAATAAAACCATCACAGTAATGTTTCCTTAGTGATGCTGTATTTACTGGCCATATACTGACTGAGGCGTAACTATTTTTCTCTGTAACCCGTGTAGTTTCGTGATATGAACTCAGTGGGCCGCTGTCGACCAGCGTCTCGGGGTTTAAATTTATATATAAATACAAGGACCTCCAGTGTGCTTTCAGAAGGGAGAGGTGCTATGAAGCATACCGCACGGCCATCGGTGGATGAAACACCATGTACGGAATATTAGGATGGAATAACTGCATCGTAAATCAGAATTAAAACAGAATAGTCTGCTTTTTTGATTTCCATCTGTACACGGCAGATTGCAAAAGGCTGGAGAGGACGTTAGTTTTGTTCGACGGATGTGCCCGACAGAACAATGAGGCGGCAAGTACTGTTGTTTTTCTTGGTCCTCTCTCTCTGTTCAGTGCTCGGACAGATCAGCTACTCCATTCCCGAGGAAATGTCTAAAGGCTCCTTCATAGGCAACATAGCACTGGATTTAGGTTTAGATGTGAAGCGACTACAAGCCGGTAAAGCCCGCATCCACACAGGCGATAGTACAGCGTACATTCAGCTTAACAAGGAAAAGGGGCTCCTTATTATCAAAGAGAGAATAGACCGCGAGGCTCTCTGTGGCCAGACAACGCCTTGCGCTTTGCATTTTCAGATTGCTGTAGAAAGTCCAATAGAAATATTCCCGGTTACTGTTGAAATCACTGATATTAATGACAATGCGCCCGTATTTGAAAAGGAAGAGCGAAGGTTTGAAATAAGCGAATCAGCCATCATCGGCTCCAAGTTCATGCTAGAAAAAGCATTAGACCCTGATATCGGGCTGAATGGTCTTCAGAGCTATACACTGAAGCCCAGCGATCATTTCATGCTGAAATTGCACAGTCAATCAGATGGAGGTAAAAAAGTCGAAATGATTTTACAGAAACCTCTAGACAGAGAGAAAGAGGAATTCGCATCATTGCTGTTAACAGCTGTAGACGGAGGAGAACCGCAGAGGTCTGGGACTATGCAGATTCATATTACTGTATTAGACGCTAATGATAACGCTCCTGTTTTTACGCAAAACATTTACAAAGCAAATGTAAAAGAAAACTCTCTCACAGGAACACTCATTACAACAGTGAGTGCCTCTGATGCAGACAAAGGATCGAATGGAGAGGTTAGCTACGTAATTGGAAGCAGCATGAGAGGTATTTCAAAAATATTCCACGTTACTGAAGACGGTCATATTATGTTAAATGGACCTATTGATTATGAAAAGGCAAAAAAGTACGAGATTGATATTGAGGCGATTGACCGAGGAGGTTTGTCTGATTCAACCAAAGTCGTCATTGATGTAGGTGATGTTAATGACAATAGCCCCGTTATTAACATGATTTCATCGTTGAATTCAGTGGGAGAAGATTCTCATGTCAACACGGTGGTAGCTGTGATGAGTGTAAATGATCCTGATTCTGAGGAAAACGGGAAGGTCCGATGTATAATCAATAAAAATTTACCATTTATGATTACACCTACGTCTAGTAATTTCTATAGCATTGTGACAGACAGTGAATTAGACAGAGAGAGATCCTCTGAGTATAATATAACAGTGAGCTGCTCTGATGACGGAGTGCCCTCCCTCTCCAGCAGCGTCACTCTCACCTTACAGATCTCTGACGTCAATGATAACGCGCCTGTCTTTGAGAGGAGCTCATATGAGGCCTACATTGTAGAAAACAACACACCAGGTCTCTCCATATTCACAGTGAAAGCTAGAGACGCTGACTGGAACCAGAATGCCCGTGTTTCTTACATACTGGAGGACTCCTCTGTTAACGGAGTGCCAGTCTCCTCATATGTGTCCGTTAGTGCTGATAGTGGAGTCATCCATGCAGTGCGCTCTTTTGACTACGAGCAGATCAAAGATTTCCACTTCCGCGTCAAAGCGCAGGATGGAGGCTCCCCTCCACTCAGTAGTAATGTGACCGTGAAAATACTGATCCAGGACCAGAACGACAACCCTCCTCAGGTTCTGTACCCAGTCCAGACTGGTGGCTCTCTGGTGGCTGAAATGGTGCCTCATTCAGCAGATGTGGGCTATCTGGTGACTAAAGTGGTGGCTGTTGATGTGGACTCTGGACAGAATGCCTGGCTCTCCTATAAACTGCAGAAAGCCACAGACAGGGCGCTGTTTGAAGTGGGCTTACAGAATGGAGAAATAAGAACTATCCGCCAAGTGTCTGATAAAGATGCTGTGAAACAAAGACTGACTGTTATAGTGGAGGACAACGGGCAGCCCTCTCGTTCAGCTACAGTCATTGTTAACGTGGTGGTGGCGGACAGCTTCCCTGAAGTGCTGTCGGAGTTCACTGACTTTACACAGGACAAGGAGTACAATGACAACCTGACTTTTTACTTAGTGTTGGCTTTGGCTGTAGTTTCCTTCCTCTTCATCACGTGTTTAGTGGTTATCATATCAGTGAAAATCTACAGATGGAGACAGTCTCGCATCCTCTATCACTCCAGTCTTCCTGTCATTCCTTATTATCCACCACGTTACTCAGACACTTTGGGGACAGGGACTCTCCAACACGTGTACAATTACGAGGTGTGCAGGACGACTGACTCCAGAAAGAGTGACTGTAAGTTCGGCAGAGCTGGTAGTCAGAACGTGCTGATAATGGACCCCAGTTCTACAGGGACGATGCAGCGGATACAGAGTGAAAAGAGCATCCTGGATGAACCAGACTCTCCTCTAGAGGTTAGAAAGTTGTCCCTTCTCACACATGCTCTTACTTGTTGCATATCATTTCTTGTTGATCAATTCGTCTGATCCATTCTTTTTCAGCACCTTGGAGAGCAACATGTATTTTATATTCCTGCGTAATGTTCATGTCACATATAGTTAATTGCCAGTGTTCACCCACTGGACAGTGACAGTGAAAGCCCATTTGTACACTGCTTCCCTTTGGTCACTCTGTATGTTTTTTTCCCCTTTCTGTGGTAGGCTCTTTCATTCTTTATTGTAATCCTCATGTCCTATGTATGATTGTTTTAAAGGAGATACTTTTTTATTGCAATACATTTTATTCTGACAAGTAAGGTGGGCCATTTATATATATTTGTACCCCTTTTTTCTGAATAGTTTAATTTTCACAGCATTAATGCTGTTTTTCTTATGTAGTTTCACAAGTTGAACTCATCGGGCCGCTGTTGTGGCGTGCTTTTGCGGCAGATTCTCACAGTCATCAGCGTGGCATATTACAGAGGCACAGTCACAGACGTAGATTGCACACTACGGAGATCAGACCATACTAACCACGGATTTTCAACTGGAAATAATATTTTCTTTCTCATTTATGGAATAACAACACATTTCTCTTCAACTTGTAAATGACACTCGACGGATCTGTACTCCTAAAACGGAACAAAAGACCATAGCTGTGGCGTAACGGCGGTATCGGACAGAACAATGAAACGGCAAGTACTGTTTTTAGTCTCCATCTTCGGCCTCGGTTCAGTGATCGGCCAGGTCAGCTACTCTGTTCCAGAGGAGATGAAGAAAGGCTCTTTGGTCGGTAACATAGCAGAAGATTTAGGTTTAGATATCAAACGGCTGAAGTCGGGTAAAGCTCGTATTTATACGGGAGACAGTGTTCAGTATATTGAGCTGAATAAAGAAAGAGGAGTCCTCCTTATTAAGGAAAAAATAGACCGTGAAGCGCTGTGCAGACAGACAACGCCTTGTGCTTTGCATTTCCAAATTACATTAGAGAATCCGCTAGAATTATTCCCAGTTACCGTAGAAATTACAGATATTAATGACAACGCTCCAGCATTTCAAAAGGAGGAGAGAAGGTTTGAAATAAGTGAAACGGCGGTCATTGGCTCTAAGTTCATGCTGGAGAAAGCGATTGACCCTGATATCGGACTAAATGGTCTGCAGAGATACACTCTAAAGCCGAGTGATAATTTTGTCCTTAAGCTGCATTCTCAATCAGATGGTAGCAAAAAGGTAGAGATGATTTTACAAAAGCCGCTGGACCGAGAGAAACAAGAACACGTATCTTTAGTTTTGACGGCGGAGGATGGAGGAGAGCCACAAATGACTGGAACAATGCAGATTCACGTTACTGTGTTGGACGCAAATGATAACGCCCCTGTGTTTAGCAAACCTGTTTACAAAGCAAGCGTTACAGAGAACTCCGCTCTGGGAACCCTTATTACTAAGATCAGCGCTTCTGATGCAGACAAAGGCTCCAATGGAGAGGTGTCATTTGTCATCGCGAATAGCATGGACACCGTTTCAAAATTATTTCACATTAATAGTGAAGGAGATGTGACAGTACATGGTCCAATAGACTATGAAATAGAAAATAAATATCATATCGATATAGAGGCGATAGACGTAGGCGGACTGTCCGATTCCAGTAAGGTAATAATTGATGTGATTGACGTGAACGACAACAGCCCTATTATAAATATGATATCAGCATCAGACTCAGTACCTGAGGATTCAGCCCAGAAGACAGTAATAGCTTTAATGAGTGTAAACGATCCGGATTCTGAAAGCAACGGGAGAGTTCACTGTGTGATAAATGAACATATCCCATTTAAAGTTAAATTTACATCAAACAATTTTTATAGTCTGTTCACGGACGGTGATTTAGACAGAGAGAGATCCTCTGGGTATAATATAACGGTGAGCTGCTCTGATGAGGGAGTGCCCTCCCTCTCCAGCAGCGTCACTCTCACCTTACAGATCTCTGACGTCAATGATAACGCGCCTGTCTTTGAGAGGAGCTCATATGAGGCCTACATTGTAGAAAACAACACACCAGGTCTCTCTATATTCACAGTGAAAGCTAGAGACGCTGACTGGAACCAGAATGCCCGTGTTTCTTACATACTGGAGGACTCCTCTGTTAACGGAGTGCCAGTCTCCTCATATGTGTCCGTTAGTGCTGATAGTGGAGTCATCCATGCAGTGCGCTCTTTTGACTACGAGCAGATCAAAGATTTCCACTTCCGCGTCAAAGCGCAGGATGGAGGCTCCCCTCCACTCAGTAGTAATGTGACCGTGAAAATACTGATCCAGGACCAGAACGACAACCCTCCTCAGGTTCTGTACCCAGTCCAGACTGGTGGCTCTCTGGTGGCTGAAATGGTGCCTCATTCAGCAGATGTGGGCTATCTGGTGACTAAAGTGGTGGCTGTTGATGTGGACTCTGGACAGAATGCCTGGCTCTCCTATAAACTGCAGAAAGCCACAGACAGGGCGCTGTTTGAAGTGGGCTTACAGAATGGAGAAATAAGAACTATCCGCCAAGTGTCTGATAAAGATGCTGTGAAACAAAGACTGACTGTTATAGTGGAGGACAACGGGCAGCCCTCTCGTTCAGCTACAGTCATTGTTAACGTGGTGGTGGCGGACAGCTTCCCTGAAGTGCTGTCGGAGCTCACTGACTTTACACACGACAAGGAGTACAATGACAACCTGACTTTTTACTTAGTGTTGGCTTTGGCTGTAGTTTCCTTCCTCTTCATCACGTGTTTAGTGGTTATTATATCAGTGAAAATCTACAGATGGAGACAGTCTCGCATCCTGTATCACTCCAGTCTCCCTGTCATTCCATATTATCCACCACGTTACTCAGACACTTTGGGGACAGGGACTCTCCAACACGTGTACAATTACGAGGTGTGCAGGACGACTGACTCCAGAAAGAGTGACTGTAAGTTCGGCAGAGCTGGTAGTCAGAACGTGCTGATAATGGACCCCAGTTCTACAGGGACGATGCAGCGGATACAGAGTGAAAAGAGCATCCTGGATGAACCAGACTCTCCTCTAGAGGTTAGAAAGCTGATTCAACACACAAAATCTCCCATATTACTTGTCATTACCAAAGGCTTTAACAAAATCGCTAGCATGTTGGTACATTCGTTAATCTTCTTCATTTTCAGCACCTTGGAGAGCGACATATATGTACTATAATATGTTGATATATATATGTCCATTTTATTCAATATGATAGGCCTATATAAAATTGTATTTTACACCCTCATGATTTGAATATGGTTGAAATATTTTGAAAAACAAATCTACACGCTTGGATTGTATTATAATCCTTTTTAACGTGGACTCCATTGTGTTAAAATTAAATGCAACATTCATACGTTATTTTTGCCACCTTCACCACCTCTCCCCTCTCTCAACACATTTGTGCAGTTTTACATTTTGAACTCAATGGGCCGCTGTTGCCTAGTCTGTTGCAGTTGTAGTATATTTCGAACAGTACACCCTCTTTATTCCGATATGAGAGAGAGAGCAGGCGCAGACCGCATTGTCTTCGGTGGAGGGACCGCTACACACGACGAAGCTCAACTATCATTCTTTTGCGTCAAAACTGAGGACTGTTTTTCCTTCATATTTTTGTTTGAATTGCTGCCCATCTTTCTGTCGGATTTTACGAGGCTGCTGTTTCTTCTCTGCGAGCTAATTTGAAACAATGACACGGCAAGTGCTGCTCTTTATTTCGGTCCTTTCTCTTAGATCGGTCTTTGGACAGGTCACCTATTCTATTTCAGAGGAAATGGCGACTGGCTCATTCGTTGGTAACATAGCTCAGGATTTAGGTTTAGAAGTTAAACGACTGAAGTCGGGTAACGCTCGTGTTTATTCTGGTGACAGTAGAGAATACATCGAGCTGAGCAGCGATAGAGGAGTCCTCCTTATCAAAGAGAGAATAGACAGAGAGGCGTTGTGCGGTGAAACGACACCGTGTGCCGTGCATTTTCAGATTGTGTTAGAACATCCTATGGAATTTTACAGCGTCACAGTTGAAATCACAGACATAAACGATAACCCACCAACCTTTGAAAAGAACGAAATAAAATTCATAATTAGCGAGTCTGCAGTTGTTGGGTCAAAATTTGATTTGGAAAGAGCTGTGGATTTGGATGTCGGCACTAACACTCTCCAAAGCTACATACTCAAGCCTAGTGATAATTTCCTGCTTAAACTTCACACCCAAGCTGATGGGACGAATAATGTTGAAATGGTCTTACAGACACCTTTGGACAGAGAAAAAAACGAGTTAATATCTTTAGCGTTAACGGCTGTAGATGGAGGAGAGCCACAGATGTCTGGAACAATGCAGATTCTCATCACGGTGTTAGATGCGAATGACAATGCTCCTGTTTTTACACAGCCGGTTTATAAAGGCAGTGTAGCTGAAAACGCTGCAAAAGGCACGATCGTGACTACTGTAAGTGCGTCCGATGCTGATCATGGCTTAAATGGTAAAATAACATATTCAATTACAAATACATTGGATGACGTCAGACATATGTTTGAAGTAAATGAGGACAATGGCGAGGTTAGGTTGATTGGACGTTTAGATTATGAAAAGAAAAGACATTTTCAGATCAATTTACGCGCAAGGGATAATGGGGGACTAACGGACACTTGTAAAGTGATTGTCGATGTCCTTGATATAAATGACAATGAACCAATAATAAAGATCATGTCTACATCAGCTATCATATCAGAGAGTGCACAACCCAACACAGTGGTTACAATGATTAACATCCAAGACCCAGACTCAGGTGAAAATGGTAAAGTTAATTGTTTTATAAGTGACAATATTCCCTTTGTATTGAAATCAGCATCAAATAATTTCTATCATTTAATAACAGACAGTGATTTAGACAGAGAGAGATCCTCTGGATATAATATAACAGTGAGCTGCTCTGATGAGGGAGTGCCCTCCCTCTCCAGCAGCGTCACTCTCACCTTACAGATCTCTGACGTCAATGATAACGCGCCTGTCTTTGAGAGGAGCTCATATGAGGCCTACATTGTAGAAAACAACACACCAGGTCTCTCTATATTCACAGTGAAAGCTAGAGACGCTGACTGGAACCAGAATGCCCGTGTTTCTTACATACTGGAGGACTCCTCTGTTAACGGAGTGCCAGTCTCCTCATATGTGTCCGTTAGTGCTGATAGTGGAGTCATCCATGCAGTGCGCTCTTTTGACTACGAGCAGATCAAAGATTTCCACTTCCGCGTCAAAGCGCAGGATGGAGGCTCCCCTCCACTCAGTAGTAATGTGACTGTGAAAATACTGATCCAGGACCAGAACGACAACCCTCCTCAGGTTCTGTACCCAGTCCAGACTGGAGGCTCTCTGGTGGCTGAAATGGTGCCTCATTCAGCAGATGTGGGCTATCTGGTGACTAAAGTGGTGGCTGTTGATGTGGACTCTGGACAGAATGCCTGGCTCTCCTATAAACTGCAGAAAGCCACAGACAGGGCGCTGTTTGAAGTGGGCTTACAGAATGGAGAAATAAGAACTATCCGCCAAGTGTCCGATAAAGATGTTGTGAAACAAAGACTGACTGTTATAGTGGAGGACAACGGGCAGCCCTCTCGTTCAGCTACAGTCATTGTTAACGTGGTGGTGGCGGACAGCTTCCCTGAAGTGCTGTCGGAGTTCACTGACTTTACACACGACAAGGAGTACAATGACAACCTGACTTTTTTCTTAGTGTTGGCTTTGGCTGTAGTTTCCTTCCTCTTCATCACGTGTTTAGTGGTTATTATATCAGTGAAAATCTACAGATGGAGACAGTCTCGCATCCTGTATCACTCCAGTCTCCCTGTCATTCCATATTATCCACCACGTTACTCAGACACTTTGGGGACAGGGACTCTCCAACACGTGTACAATTACGAGGTGTGCAGGACGACTGACTCCAGAAAGAGTGACTGTAAGTTCGGCAGAGCTGGTAGTCAGAACGTGCTGATAATGGACCCCAGTTCTACAGGGACGATGCAGCGGATACAGAATGAAAAGAGCATCCTGGATGAACCAGACTCTCCTCTAGAGGTTAGTTATTTAGGGGTTAGTTTCATTTAGAAATCGTTAGCATATGTGTGTCGTCTTTAATTCATGCATTAATGGTCGCCGTTCGCATTCAATCAGCACCATGGACAGAGATCGTGTTTTGCGACTTGAACGACTCTTCTCTGTCGAGGTTAAATTTAACCAGAAATGTGTTTTTGTTTTACAGTTGTCATTTCAATGTCTGACAAGGTTTCTAAGTTTTAGCTATGACACTTAGTAAATATAATTATTTTATGTTGCAATCCCCTTCTTTTCTCGCTCTCTCTCTCTATTTTGCATATTATCTATGTGTAGTTGGTAGTCCTGCAGTTATAACTTCACTTAACTTAAAAAAAATACACCTGGTCATCGCTCTGTTCTCTAGTGCATTCCCATTTCCTCGATTGGTTTGGTTTGTCTGTCTAAAACCATTGTTAACTCAGACAATTTAATACTTCCCAAACATTACTATTAAGGGTGGTGTGAGCATTTCTTCTGTAATTTAGACTTTGAACTCAGAGGGACGCTGTTGACCAGTATGTATTAGTTTTACAGCAGATATGCAGTACCTCCCATCATCACCGTATTTTTTTTAGCTCGAAGCAAGAAGAGGAGATGGAATAAAGCACACATGCGTTGTGGATCAGACAGAACTCGGATATTTCTCTCTTCTCTTACGGGACTCTTAAGACTCTTTTTTGCCAACGGATTTAACATACACATTTAAAGGGGAATTGAAAGGTTGACGAAAGGACTCACTGCAAAGACGATGTGGGATTTAACAATGAAACGGCAAGTACTGCTGTTCATATCAGTCCTCTCTCTCAGCGCAGTACTTGGACAGGTCAGCTATTCCGTTCCCGAGGAAATGGCGAAAGGTTCCTTCGTCGGTAACATAGCTCAGGATTTGGGTTTAGATGTCAAAAGACTGAAATCCGGCAAGGCTCGTGTTTTCACACGAGACAGCGCAGAATACATCGAGCTAAACAAAGAGAGAGGGCTCCTTCTTATTAAAGAGAGGATAGACAGAGAGGCGCTCTGCGGACAGATGACGCCTTGCGCTTTGCATTGTCAGATCATATTAGAGAATCCAATGGAATTCTACAGTATTAATATCGAAATCACAGACATGAATGATAATCCTCCAACCTTTGAAACAGATAATGTGCACTTTAATATCAGTGAGTCTACGCCCACTGGAACAACATTTATTTTGGACCGGGCTATTGATATAGATGTAGGCGAAAACGGTGTAAAAGCATATGTCCTGAAACCTACGGATGCATTCTCACTCAAAATGAACAGTCAAGTGGACTCGAGTAAAATTGTAGAGATTGTTTTGCATAAGCCGCTTGATAGAGAGAAAAACGATCATTTAGCTCTTGTTCTTACAGCGGTGGATGGAGGCGATCCGCAGATGACGGGAACAATGCAGATTGTCATCACTGTTTTAGACGCTAATGACAATGCTCCTATTTTTACGCAGCCGATTTATAAAGCCTCCATAAAAGAAAATGCACCGATAGGAACAGTTGTAGCAACAGTGACTGCAACAGATGCAGATATTGGTTCTAACGGTAAAATAACTTATTCAATTTCAAGTACTCTAGATCATGCGCGTGGGCTGTTTGAAGTCAATAAGGAAAGTGGTGATATTACGTTGGTTGGAAAACTTGACTATGAAAAGTCGGGAAATGTTCAAATAAATATTCGAGCAAGTGATGGTGGTGGGCTAACTGGTTCTTGTAAGGTGATAGTTGACGTATTAGACATTAATGATAACAACCCTGAAATTCATATCATGTCTAAATCAAATGTGATATCGGAAGATGCTAAATCTAACACCGTAGTGACAATGATAAATGTTGAGGATGCAGACTCTGGGGAAAACGGCAAATTACTCTGCTTCATCGGTGATGATTCACATTTTACATTGAAGTCCACATCAAATAATTTCTATAGTCTATTAACAGACGGGGAGTTGGACAGAGAGAGATCCTCTGAGTATAATATAACAGTGAGCTGCTCTGATGAGGGAGTGCCCTCCCTCTCCAGCAGCGTCACTCTCACCTTACAGATCTCTGACGTCAATGATAACGCGCCTGTCTTTGAGAGGAGCTCATATGAGGCCTACATTGTAGAAAACAACACACCAGGTCTCTCTATATTCACAGTGAAAGCTAGAGACGCTGACTGGAACCAGAATGCCCGCGTTTCTTACATACTGGAGGACTCCTCTGTTAACGGAGTGCCAGTCTCCTCATATGTGTCCGTTAGTGCTGATAGTGGAGTCATCCATGCAGTGCGCTCTTTTGACTACGAGCAGATCAAAGATTTCCACTTCCGCGTCAAAGCGCAGGATGGAGGCTCCCCTCCACTCAGTAGTAATGTGACTGTGAAAATACTGATCCAGGACCAGAACGACAACCCTCCTCAGGTTCTGTACCCAGTCCAGACCGGTGGCTCTCTGGTGGCTGAAATGGTGCCTCGTTCAGCAGATGTGGGCTATCTGGTGACTAAAGTGGTGGCTGTTGATGTGGACTCTGGACAGAATGCCTGGCTCTCCTATAAACTGCAGAAAGCCACAGACAGGGCGCTGTTTGAAGTGGGCTTACAGAATGGAGAAATAAGAACTATCCGCCAAGTGTCTGATAAAGATGCTGTGAAACAAAGACTGACTGTTATAGTGGAGGACAACGGGCAGCCCTCTCGTTCAGCTACAGTCATTGTTAACGTGGTGGTGGCGGACAGCTTCCCTGAAGTGCTGTCGGAGTTCACTGACTTTACACACGACAAGGAGTACAATGACAACCTGACTTTTTACTTAGTGTTGGCTTTGGCTGTAGTTTCCTTCCTCTTCATCACGTGTTTAGTGGTTATTATATCAGTGAAAATCTACAGATGGAGACAGTCTCGCATCCTGTATCACTCCAGTCTCCCTGTCATTCCTTATTATCCACCACGTTACTCAGACACTTTGGGGACAGGGACTCTCCAACACGTGTACAATTACGAGGTGTGCAGGACGACTGACTCCAGAAAGAGTGACTGTAAGTTCGGCAGAGCTGGTAGTCAGAACGTGCTGATAATGGACCCCAGTTCTACAGGGACGATGCAGCGGATACAGAGTGAAAAGAGCATCCTGGATGAACCAGACTCTCCTTTAGAGGTTAGAAATTTCTAGCTATCTTTTCCTACATTGTAATTAGGCTTTATAACACTTTCCTCGTTTTTAGCACCATGGAGAGCGGCGTGTTCACATATTGACAACCATGTATTGTTTTCGGGTTGTATTTCCTCTCGTCTCTTAAAATTTGTAATTATATTTTCACACAGTAATTTGTCAAACATTTGCATGTCATGGTCCCCATTCAGACCCCTTTTACTATCCTGCCGACATAAAAATGATAGCGGGACATCGTCGTCAGTTCTTCTGTTGGTCCGTGCGTAATCTTTTGTTGTTGTTTGTTTGTTTTGTTTTGTATTTGCCTGCGCATATCTCGCAAACTATACATACTTGCTTCACCATCTCTACACATACATTAACCATGATAAGTAGTTGTGCCTTCTAATACTTTAATTTTCTACAAGTCTTTTTTAGGTTGTATGTTTGATGGCCGCGGAAATATGATTTTAAGGTGACTCTGAAGGTTGGTCATCTTCCCTAGCATATATCCAAAACAATATACATTATTCTAGACCCACCAAAGGACTGGAGGGTATTTGTTATACTGATGCATTTGTTGTTCAGTGTTTTGGAGGATGTTGCGGGGATATCTCACCTTCAAATGACTCTTTTTAATCAAGAAGGGGAAGTGATTTTCTTTGCTGTTTTTGATTCTTAACACAGGCATATTATTATTGCACAGCTCACATGCTCTTTTACATTTTGAACTCAGAGTGCCGCTGTTGGCTAGTCTGTATTAGATATACCGCAGACTCATTGTACCTCCCATCATGTCTTTATTTTCGAGAGAGAAGAGGACAGAAGCAAAGCACATTGTCTGGGATTTAACGGAGATACAGAACAGGAAATCTTTTCATGCTGGAAATATGCTTTAAAACGACTTTGACACAAAAATTTGAAGGAAAAAAATCACAAATCAGGTTTCCACTGGGATAACGTCGGACAGAACAATGAGAGAGCACGTACTTTTTTTGTTCTCGGTCCTCGCTCTCAGCTCGGTGCTCGGACAGGTCAGTTACTCCATTCCTGAGGAAATGCCAAAAGGCTCTCTTGTAGGCAACATGGCAAAAGATTTTGGTTTAGATGTAAAAAGATTAAAATCGGGTAAAGCCCGCATTTTTACACGAGATAGTGACGAATATATTGAGCTGAATAACGAAAGAGGAGTCCTCCTCATCAAAGACAGGATAGACAGAGAGGCGCTCTGTGCGCAAACGACGCCCTGCGCTTTGCATTTTAAGATTATACTAGAGAATCCGATGGAATTTTACAGTGTGACTATTGAGATCACAGATGTTAATGATAACCCTCCATCTTTCGAAAAGAACGACGTCAAATTTAAAATAAGTGAATCCGCTGTTACTGGGGCTAAATTCATATTGGATCGGGCAGTTGATCCTGATGTAGGCTCAAATGGACTGCAAACATATAGACTTGAACCGACAGAGAATTTTGTTGTAAAATTACACGATCAAGTAGATGGAACGAAAAACGTGGAAATGGTCTTAACAAAACCTCTTGATAGAGAAAAAAATGAGCACCTTTCCTTGATACTGACGGCGGTGGATGGGGGAGAGCCACAGATGACAGGAACAATGAAGATTTTAATCACTGTTTTGGATGCTAATGACAATGCTCCTGTTTTTACACAGCCTATATATAAAGCATCCATAAAAGAAAATGCACCAGTAGGAACAGTTGTGGTGACAGTGACAGCAACAGATGCAGATCACGGATCTAATGGTAGAATAACGTATTCAATTTCAAATATATTAGATCAAGCCCATGGGCTATTTGAAGTGAATGAACAAAGTGGTGAAATTCGGCTTAAAGGAAATGTAGACTATGAAAAAGCTCGAACATTTCAGATGAACATTCGTGCCAGTGATGACGGAGGACTAGTTGACTTTTGTAAAGTGATCATCGATGTCATTGACATGAATGACAATAAACCCAATATACATATACTGTCAAAATCTAACGTGGTATCAGAAGACGCCAAACCTGATACTGTTGTGACAATGATAAATGTTGAGGACGCAGACTCGAGTGAAAATGGAAACGTCCAGTGCGCAATAAATGATAACATCCCTTTTGTAATGAAGTCTTCAACTAATGATTTCTATAGTTTAATGACAGACAGTGATTTAGACAGAGAGAGATGCTCTGAGTATAATATAACTGTGAGCTGCTCTGATGAGGGAGTGCCCTCCCTCTCCAGCAGCGTCACTCTCACCTTACAGATCTCTGACGTCAATGATAACGCGCCTGTCTTTGAGAGGAGCTCATATGAGGCCTACATTGTAGAAAACAACACACCAGGTCTCTCTATATTCACAGTGAAAGCTAGAGACGCTGACTGGAACCAGAATGCCCGTGTTTCTTACATACTGGAGGACTCCTCTGTTAACGGAGTGCCAGTCTCCTCATATGTGTCCGTTAGTGCTGATAGTGGAGTCATCCATGCAGTGCGCTCTTTTGACTACGAGCAGATCAAAGATTTCCACTTCCGCGTCAAAGCGCAGGATGGAGGCTCCCCTCCACTCAGTAGTAATGTGACTGTGAAAATACTGATCCAGGACCAGAACGACAACCCTCCTCAGGTTCTGTACCCAGTCCAGACTGGAGGCTCTCTGGTGGCTGAAATGGTGCCTCCTTCAGCAGATGTGGGCTATCTGGTGACTAAAGTGGTGGCTGTTGATGTGGACTCTGGACAGAATGCCTGGCTCTCCTATAAACTGCAGAAAGCCACAGACAGGGCGCTGTTTGAAGTGGGCTTACAGAATGGAGAAATAAGAACTATCCGCCAAGTGTCTGATAAAGATGCTGTGAAACAAAGACTGACTGTTATAGTGGAGGACAACGGGCAGCCCTCTCGTTCAGCTACGGTCATTGTTAACGTGGTGGTGGCGGACAGCTTCCCTGAAGTGCTGTCGGAGTTCACTGACTTTACACACGACAAGGAGTACAATGACAACCTGACTTTTTTCTTAGTGTTGGCTTTGGCTGTAGTTTCCTTCCTCTTCATCACGTGTTTAGTGGTTATTATATCAGTGAAAATCTACAGATGGAGACAGTCTCGCATCCTGTATCACTCCAGTCTCCCTGTCATTCCATATTATCCACCACGTTACTCAGACACTTTGGGGACAGGGACTCTCCAACACGTGTACAATTACGAGGTATGCAGGACGACTGACTCCAGAAAGAGTGACTGTAAGTTCGGCAGAGCTGGTAGTCAGAACGTGCTGATAATGGACCCCAGTTCTACAGGGACGATGCAGCGGATACAGAGTGAAAAGAGCATCCTGGATGAACCAGACTCTCCTGTAGAGGTTAGAAATTTATAAAGACAAACTATAGTCACCTTTGATATTCAGCACCATGGACAGAGACACATCATCTATCTATCTATCCATCTATCTATCTATCTATCTATCTAACTATGTCCTATCTGTCTTTCCTACGATGTCACCTTGTATTTATGCAAATATTTCTGCATTTTATTTTTTCGTCCCTAAGTGCCGCTGTTGGTTAATATGATGAAAATACGGCCCCTTCACAGAGCGAGATCCTCCGTTATCCCTCTGATGAGAACGGGTTGGTCCAATGCGTAATAGAGCTCCATTTTAATCGGAACTGTAGCCTGACAAAGCCAGCCGCCCAGCACTCACCAAAGGGTTCGTGATCAAATATTTGTTCGGGTTTTGACGCTGTGTTTTTTTTTTCGTTTGGTTTTTGGAAGGCTGTCGTCATGACGGGAGTTCTTTATTACATGGCCGAAAAGAAATCCTCCTTTTTGTTCCCGCTGCTCGTCTGCTTTTGTGTCGCAGACATGGCTCTCGGACAGGTTCGTTATTCTATACCTGAGGAGATGGCGACAGGCTCGGTTGTCGGGAATATCATTCAGGATTTGGGCTTGGATGCAAAGCGGATGAAATCCGGGCGGGCTAGGATTTTTACCGATGACGGCAGTGAGTACATCGGTCTGAATGCAGAAAAAGGAACTCTTGTTGTGGCTAAAAGGATAGACAGAGAAGAATTGTGCAAGCAAGTGTCTCCCTGCTCCCTTCATTTCCAAATCATCCTAGAAAATCCAATGGAGTTGCACCGAATTGTTGTAGAGATTACAGATATTAATGATAATGCTCCGCTTTTTTCGAAAAAGGAATACACTTTCCAGGTTATTGAATCCGCCTCACCAGGGGCTCGCTATTCTCTTGAAAGTGCCAGAGACCCCGATGTAGCACAGAACACCATTTTAACATACAAACTCAACCCTGCAGATCATTTCAAACTGAATGTTGTTTCCCGGCCAGATGGAACAAAATACACTGAAATGGTTCTGCACACTACGCTTGACAGAGAAAAACAAGAAGAGCATAAATTAACTCTGACGGCATTTGATGGCGGTGATCCTCAGAAATCGGGTTCTGTTAAAATAAATGTCGTTGTTTTGGATGCAAATGACAATGCGCCAGTATTCACTCAGTCAGTTTACAGAGTAGTAGTTCCAGAAAACGCGTCTAAGGATACTGTTATCTTAACAGTCACTGCCACTGATAATGATAAAGGAGCAAATGAAGAGGTGGTGTATTCGTTCTCCCAGCACACCGATAGTGCATCATCCCTATTTAATATGGATCCACATACCGGGAAAATGACCGTAATCGGTGTGTTAGATTATGAGAAAACTAAACGTTATGAAATGGATATCGAAGCAACTGATGGAGGGTTGATAGACACAAGTAAAGTCCTAATTGAGGTGACCGACGTAAATGATAATGCCCCTGTCATAAGCATAATTTCCCTTTCCAATCCCATAGCAGAGGACTCGACTCCAGGTACTGTCATAGCAATGCTCAACATCAGAGACCTGGACTCAGGTAAAAATGGCCAAGTTAAGTGTTTTATTAGCCCATATTTACCTTTCAAAATCACGTCATCGTCGACTAATTTTTACAGCATGGTGTCTGATGATGTTTTGGACCGAGAAACGGTGCTAGAATATAATATAACAATAACAGCGATGGACGAGGGCTCCCCTCCTTATTCTACAAACAAGACTATTAATTTGAGAATATCGGACGTAAACGACCACGCCCCAATGTTCCCAGAACAGTTTTTGACCGCTTTCATCTCTGAAAACAATTCACCTGGAATGTCAGTCCTCTCTGTCAAAGCCAGTGATAAAGATTCCGGGAACAATGCGCGCATTTCCTATTTGCTTGAAGATAACCAAATGAATGGGATGTCGGCCACAGATTATTTTTCAGTGAATGCAAATAGTGGGGAGATACTTGCTGTGCGTTCCTTTGACTATGAGCAGACAAAAGAGTTCAATATTCGCGTCAAAGCGCAGGATGGAGGCTCCCCTCCACTCAGTAGTAATGTGACTGTGAAAATACTGATCCAGGACCAGAACGACAACCCTCCTCAGGTTCTGTACCCAGTCCAGACTGGAGGCTCTCTGGTGGCTGAAATGGTGCCTCGTTCAGCAGATGTGGGCTATCTGGTGACTAAAGTGGTGGCTGTTGATGTGGACTCTGGACAGAATGCCTGGCTCTCCTATAAACTGCAGAAAGCCACAGACAGGGCGCTGTTTGAAGTGGGCTTACAGAATGGAGAAATAAGAACTATCCGCCAAGTGTCTGATAAAGATGCTGTGAAACAAAGACTGACTGTTATAGTGGAGGACAACGGGCAGCCCTCTCGTTCAGCTACAGTCATTGTTAACGTGGTGGTGGCGGACAGCTTCCCTGAAGTGCTGTCGGAGTTCACTGACTTTACACACGACAAGGAGTACAATGACAACCTGACTTTTTTCTTAGTGTTGGCTTTGGCTGTAGTTTCCTTCCTCTTCATCACGTGTTTAGTGGTTATTATATCAGTGAAAATCTACAGATGGAGACGAGTGCGCATGATTTACAAATCCAGTGGGAATCTTCCTGTTATTCCGTATTACCCGCCCCTTTACGCAGACGTAGGAGGGACTGGTACGTTGAAGCAGACGTTCAGTTATGATGTGTACGGAACTGCTGACTCCAGAAAGAGTGATATAAAGTGCTCCCGACCCTTCACCCAGAGCACTCTCAGTGTTGACCATAGTGGCAGCAGGACAGTGCCAAGACATACACCTGAGTCACAGAACATGGTCACAGAGGTGAGATAGCCTCTTCCTTACATCTTTAAAACACTTGCTCCCATCTTCTTTTTTTCAGATCTGTTTTTTCATTTAAATCTGTCACCCCAATGCTCACTCATTATTTGGATAGCTCTGCTATAGTATACTTTTAGTACTCAGTGAAAGTTCTATGTCTATTCTTATTGTACCAAAATTAGCCAATATTTACTATTGTGGTTTGGATTTGAATGTGATAAATGTAATTGTTGGGTATAAGTATTACATTTGTGCCAGGGAGAGTGAAAAAATACTTTTGAAAAAAACTTTTGAACTGTTAGTGGTTTGGAAGGTCCTTTTCATTGTGTCCCCTTTCCTCCACCTTATTGGCCAAACTTTCCCCCATAAATAATTTGGATGGTAAAACATGGAATATCACTAAAATGTTATCCATTAATGTTCCACATATAGCTTCTGCTCACATTCCAATACTGTTGTTGACTTTCTAGCATGCTCTCTACAAATAATCTCTGCGGTTGTATATGTTGTTTAGACAGTACTCTGTCTTTGCTATTTTTGCTTTATGACACTTGCTTTATGATATTCTGGCTTTCTTTTTTTTTTGCTGCCCCTTCTGCCTTTATTTCCCTTCTTTGATATTCATATTGATTCACTTAATATATTGCTTGCAATTTATGCAATATCTTGCATTGAAACATAATGTTGTGTGCAGAAAAAACACATAAAATTATGTTTAGCTACTTATGTTTAGATCCCTTTCTACTTTTTATGTGAGAGACCAATGCAGAAGCTGCAATGAAAGACCAACATTTTAGCTGTTACCCATGCTGAACCACTGCAACAGATTGCTGCCTTGTAGAGACATACAACCATGCACTGCACTACTTTTTCACTGACCTAATTCCCTTCATAATACGCTGCAGCCATAGGCATAGTCTTTCATAGCGGAAAGGAGAAAAGGACCAGGAATGGATGCATGAAAACTATAAAGAAGACAGGTGACACAAATCAACAAAAAAATTAACTAGTGATATTTAGTAAGAGGATTAAAATTCAGTGGAAGAGAAGAGGGAACAGTCACTACTGCTACTGGGGAGATTTGGAGCGAGGCAGCAAAGCAGAGTGATGGGAAGAAGGAGAGAGGCAGTGGGGGAGGGGAGGAAGCACGTGGTAAAGCGGCACAGTCTCCACCATCCCTGTGCAGCCTTCTTGTTAGAGATGCAGGGCAGCCATTTTGATGTGCAGCCCTCTTTGTCTGATGAAAATTTGGGGTTCAGGGAAGTTCTATTTGTGACACAGTTGAGTCAGGTAAAAGGTTGACAAGATATGATTGAAATTAAAGGAATAGATGATGAGATAAATAGAGAGAGAGAGAGAGAGTTATACAACAGGTAACAAAGGGATCTTAGAAATCAGGACAGAGGATGAAGGTGTTTGAATGGAAACATAAATAATTACTTTGATGAGCATCATATAAGCTTCCAGTAATGCCTTTTGTAAAAGTCCCCACCTGTGAGGGTTCATATATTCTAAATATGAAAGCTTAGTGTTTTTTAAAGTGATGGTGTGGTGAGGAAAATAAAGCTGATTAAATATCGGTTGTCTTTTCAATTTAGTGAAAATAATAATATTTAAAAGAACATAATGTAAAGATGCAAGCTGATGCGTCAGTGACGGCTAAATGCTTATAGAGGATAGTCAGTCTGCAGTTATGTTTGCTTCATTTTGTACAGCATCAGAGGAAGCATTAGATCAATGAGTGCCTGGTCTGTTCACTCTGTATTTCTGTAAGCAGTAAAATCCTGACCATGTTGAATGTGTGTGTATGCACCGAGTTTATTAACCATTATGTCCGCTGTTAGCCATCTGTCATCATCAGCACACATCTGTATCTGCTTTATCTGTTTCGACAGTAAACCCTGATGTTTTATTTTGTCAGGTTTATAAGTGTCTGAGTACTGAGTACCATAAATTCTTTTGTGCAGTCTCTCCATAGGGGTCAAAGCTCACAGAGGCACCTTTGCAAGTAATTAAATGGTTCCACCTCTTTCATATCCTCGACCACCTCTGTGTGTTGATGTTTTGTCTTTCTCTTGTTTGGGAAATGTACCTTGGAGCAGTCATTAATTATTTTGGATGGAACAAAAGACCCAATCACCAGTTTGCTTAATTTGTCACTGACCACAAAACTATAACCACATGCAGAAGCTTCTGGTTCCCACAGACCCAGGTTCGTGTTTAAGTGTCCCACTTTCCAAGCCGAGCTGTCTGGTGAGCAGCTGTGTGTCTGTGTGTATGCCGGTGGGGCTTGTCAACACACTGTGCACTGTGTGTGTTTCAGGATGTGGTTGATGTTTGTACTATACTATAACCCCTCATTTTGTTCTTGTGTGCAAGATACCCCACATATCTGGGATCCTAATCTCCACAGAGCAGAAACTTTAGTACAACAAGCATGATATCACCAGAAAAAAAAACAATATGTAAATAACTCCAGTGTGTAATTCTCTCTTCACCCTCTGCCTGTCCCTCTGGGACTGTTGTTTTCTTGCTTTGTACAATCGGATGCATTTAAATGGGTGCAGGATAGGGTCAAGCAGTTACAGAGCATTCTTAAACTTCAGGCTCCTCTGCAGCAGGCATCCACACTACTTAAGTGTCATGAATACAAAACGACTCTGCTGCTGACCCTGACTTTGTCTTTCACTGTGCAAAGGGGTCAAGTAAAAACTGCACTTTCACTTTAGAATGACATTAAAAAACAACTATAAGGCCATTACTAGCAAGGAACATATTTAGCCTTTAATATTAAGATGTGCTGTTTGGTCAAACGTAGAGATGACAAATATATTTAATAGTTTGATTCAAATATCAATGTTATTGTGTTCCTCTGCGTGAGATTAATGACAGGGCAAAAAACTGATTTGTGTGCAGTGTTTATTTGCAGGGAACCAGAAGAGAATAAAAGTACATGCATAACATAACATGTATCTTTCCCTTTACACAAAGGCGGGTAATCCAGGCAGTTTTTTGCCTAAGAACTTACCAAAGATGTTGTCTTTGGATTTGTGTTGGTGTTGCAGAGATACAACTGTTGTGTTTCTGCGCTGGCTGATTCTTTGGAAAGGATTACACCATGTTATTACCTATAACAGTGTAATATGGGGCCATGTGGGTCAGACTCCTCAGACATCATTATAGGGGATGATTGCATATGTATTTGATTCTCCTAATTGAACCATATCAGGTCCAGACTTTACTTTTAATAGGACTAAATGGACAAAGCCTTGCCTTCTACGTGAGTCAAAACATTATGATATATAATTATGATATTGTTACATTATATGACTTTGATATAATTATCATGGAATATGCTCACTTTCCTATTACTTTCATCTGATATTTACTGAACTCAATCACTGTAGTTACTATTGTGCCAAATATCAGCTAAAACTGGATGGCCACTGCTCAGGACTCTTTACTGGTTTACAGCAGTCTTCCTTTTTCCTCCTGATCTCATATTCTGCATCCCTCCCCCTCTCCAGCTGCAGCACTCTGCCGCAGAGAGAGGAAGAGACAGAGAGAAAGGGAGAGGGACATGTCTCGGTGTCGGACATTTTGTTCACTCTATAAAAAGTCAGTATTCCTATCCATGTGTAGGTCACGACAGGAAGAAACATCTACCTTGCATTACTTTTCAGCTATTTATCAGGAGGGTCTTTATTACCTAACAGTCCATAAACCTGTGCTTTATTTGAATAACACATCATAGTACAAATGTGTGTCTGTCTGAGCATCATTTGTCTTCTCATTTACCCTCCCTGCATGTTGTTTTTTTTTTTTCTACCACCCTTGCCAGCTCACAGGACACAGGGTGGGATGCAAGCAAGCAAGCACGGTGGGATGTGTTACCATAGCAACAAGCTGACTCACTGGCAGGACTGTTCCACTGTTCATTGAGCCACAGGGGTTCAGCAGCAGATGCAGCCACTGAGCTGTGATGGCTTTGTGTCTATGTTGATACTGGGTGGAGAGGAGACACCCCTGTTTTTTGACAAATAGATGCAACATCCTCAGACCTGGGGTGGCTGATGATGGAGAAGGAGGTGGGGGTGGGGGGGGAGAGGGTGATCATGGTTGCTTTTTATAAATTGCTTTAATAAATGCTGCCCCATTTATTTGTCCTTCGCCCGTTTCACTAAACCAATGTCTGTGAATAGTATACTGACTATACAGTCTTACATTAAACCAGTTTCTCATTCAATTTTGTGTCAGTTATCTGAAAGTACCAACAGCCTCAGGGTGTATATTTTTTATTTCTTTGTTGTTTGTTTTCCTGGCTGACTTGTTCAATTCGGATGCATATGGATTTTGGACCAACACTGATCTTATGGTATTACTCTAAATGTCTACATGTGTATGAACAAAGGCATGTTCCCTATAGTGTATAATTTAAACACAGCTGCTGCTTTGCTTTGTCTAAGAAGGTCATATTTGAGCTCACAAAACATGCATACAGACATCAGCTGTGACAAACACATGATCACAGAGCAAAAAAATCTCATTAATAAGGCATGAATGTGTTACACGGCATCGCCTTGAGGCCCCCTGCTGTTGTCATGAGGGTAGTGGCTTTGTGCAGCAGTGCAGTGCAGTGCAGTGCAGTATTTTGGTTGTTATTTATACATTAGTGGTATCAGAAGGGCCTGAAGTGGATTTATACCAGCAGTATGTCTTCTGTGAGTTAATTTTCCCCCAGTTTGTATTGTATAGCAAAATCAAACATACCATGAATTCACTATTCACTATTAAGTGAATGCTGGAAATGATTCACAAAGCCTGTCTGGATACATGTTTATTAAAGTGGCTACAGCTAGCTGTGAATATGGACTATGTAGTTCCATTCTCTATATTCTGTGTTGTACAGCCATATTTTTTATTTTTGTTTCATTACAGTAATCATACTTCTTACGGGGAGAAATGAGCAACAATGCAAAAAGAAAGTTGCCCTGAAGCACCAACCTCTCTCTCCCTTTCTCACTCGCTAATTCATACACACAAAGACACACTCACATGGCAATGGGTTCCATTTTTTTAATAAGTTTAATACTTTAGGCTGTGACCTGTGTTGACACCAAGCTTGGTACATTCTTTCATTAGTTAAAATAACAATATCATACTTTTGCATTTGTTTGCTTTTTGGTGAACAAAAAGCCACAAGAGTTTGTGTATTTTGATATAGTATGTGTTGATGGCTGCTCAGTTTTATTTTCATACTGACTGGAGGCTGACACAGATCCAGATCAAACGACACATCATTGTCCCACACAAATTCATTCATAACCCCATTTGTTGTGAGCCACATGGTAAGTATACTTGTAGCTGTACTTCCCAAAGCCAGGCTGTCTGTGCTGTCCACCAGTCTAACCAGCATCCTTTCTCTCTTATTTTTCTCTTTCATGTGTCCCCATCATGGCCCGGTGCTGTTCCTGTTTCCTCCTTGACTCCTGTTAAATCCCAACTCACAAAATAAGGTAAGACATAGTTTTAATCTAAATCACAGAACAGATTACTGATTAACTGATGATGCTACAACATACATACATACATACATTACATTACATTACATTACATACATCACAATAATTCAAACACAAACATTACAGTCATATGTTTAACAACATCCAAACATTATGCATTTGACATAACATTTGTCACTGAGTCAGACAGTTACACATATTTTCCACATGCAACACATTTGATCACATACCTCACATAACATACTTCACCACTGATGGTTGTTTCAACCAGATATACAGTATATACATATATACGTATATATGTATATATACATATATATATATATATATATGCCAGGTTATTGGGTTGCCTAACCAAAACTAATGCAGGCTAATATAACAGACCTGCAAAACATTTTACCATCATGAAGGTTATAATGTTTAGTTTTTTGTGGTATCTGTTTCAGAGAAGTGTTCATTTAATTTCATGATCATTTTGGACGATGTAGTTTATGGTGCTGAGAGGTGTTTGATTTATCCTACCCTCACTAATATAAATAGTGTGGATAAAATAATAGAAACACTTGTCAGCATAATGCAATACAGGTCAGCAGCATCACAAACTGCAAAACCTCCCTAAAACAACTTTAACAAAAACTGACTTTTGTAACCTTCATAGGAGTTTTTGCAGAGCTGTTTGGGCTGTTTAGTTTTAGCTATTAGCAGTGTAAGTGTATGTGTAACACAGACAGAGGTAAGTACTCAAAACAACAGAAACAAAAACATTTTTATAATGCAGATCGTCACAATAGCATACCATACATATATATTTACCGTACATGTATTTATGATCTGATGATCTTATGTTATTTGCTTTACACCCTACTTGCTTTTTTTTAATCAATTTTATCTGATACAGGTTATGCTACTAAATAAAAGTCAGCTTTAACTGTGTACTTATTTTCAATACTGATCAATGACTGTATGAAAATGAGTGTGCAACAATGATTAGCACTATCCCCTCACAACATGTTTGAATCCACTCGTGGTAGTTTTTTCTTTTCTTTTTTTTCTTTTTTTTTGGTAGACCATTCAAACCCCACCTGTGTGTGTGTTTACCCTGTACTAAACTGATGACCTGTCCTAGTCTAGTGGGACAGGCTCCAGCCTGCACAAGATAAGTGGGCATAAGGAATATATAAATGGATAGTTATATGGAGATGAAATATGATCAAGCTTTAGTAAAAAGGAAATCTCTTTTATGCAGCTTCAGCCCTTTGTACTGTTTAGTTCAACAATATATAAAAATGCATGTTTTGCTTCTGAATGTCTGTTCATGATGCCCAGAAATGTCAGACATGGTAATAACATCTCTGGACAAGAAGCAAAATTACAACAAAATATGATTTACTGGAGAAGCAAAGATGTCATATTGTAACCCAACATTAACCCAGCCATTATCTAACATCTGCATGTTACTTTTTCTCACTGATGAAATTCCAGAGGTTTAAGGTTATCATAATTATATGGTGATCATTTATAATATATTACACTATTATTTTCATGTATTGTGTTTTCTGTAGTAAAACTGAATTAGTTGTGCCTCTGGCATATCTACTCCTACTGCTGCACTACTCCTCATGTGTTTAGAAAGAAAGTGGTGAGGAGGTTGAGGTTTCGTTTCCCTGTTTGCCTGCTGACGTCAGTCAGACTGGGTGCCTCTCCAGCAGCATGCAGCGGCAGCATTTGGCCGCCTGTGTGGCGCTGTCCACACATGTGGTGCTGAAAGCAGCTCCAGCGCTCTCACCCTCCCTCCCGCTGTTTCTCACACTGCCTCTCTACATCTCCCTCTGTCGCCCATCTCCATTTAGAGCAGATGACTATTACATACTTATTGCTTTACTCACATTATTTTTCGTAATAATTTTGATATGCTGTAATGGATAATTTCACCATTTGAAAATAAATTAACGCGTTTTGAGCTTTACCATTAATTTGTCGTCTCATAATGCCTGCTGCCGGTGGAGGGCTATTCCTTAATTATGATGCATGTTTTTTGAGAATTATTTAATTGATAGTGATGACTAAACATCTGTGAAATATTTAATTATACTGGCTATCATGTGCCTGAAATTTAGATGGATAAATTGAGAGGGAGAGAGAGAGAGAGAGAGATGCAAACGCCTTCCCACACCATCTGCGCTCCCCCTCCCATTTCATTTGCTCTACAAACCTCCATACGGGTATTTTACGTCGGTTGCTGACACCATTATTTCTCTGAGGGTGGATGAGAGCTGTGAAGACGTAATGACGTATGCAGAGACTGCATTGGCTTTCTCTGGCCACAGGAAGGCAACGAAGAGCCTTGTCAGCCACACAGCCAGGTGCATGCAGGCACACACAGGCAAGAGGGTAAATTGATAAGCACAAAGGATTATATTAGTGATCATATAATGATCAGTCACCCAGTTATTTATAAGACAGGATATAAAGTCATCTATTTATATAATCTAATTAATATATTCGTATTTTACATTATTATTATATATTACTCTATATTATTAATATACTTTTCAAATGCATTATTTAAAAAAGGTTGTAGGTTATTGGAGATTATTAGTATTATTATGATATTTCGCCTCACACAATCACAATGACCAGGATGATTTTCTTCCTATGGACATAGCCTACTTCTACGTCACTGATCTGTAGATTTCAGCTGATGCCACTATTGGTATATTCTTTCAACCAATGAAATCCAGTGAGGTACAAAGAGATCTACTCCCTCTCTCCGAGAAGCTTCCGCGTCATAACCAGCACAATGTTCTGCACAGGAGAGGGATGCATATGCAGACACAAAGCATGAATATCACTGTTATGTTTGAGGACGCATCGACGTTGGATTATAGATCACCTACGTTTATTCAGTCAAGAAGCTGGGATTGGAGTGGAAAAATATGGGATTTATGGTACGAGGAATAATGTGGAAAAAAATTTCTGCATGGCAGGTGATTTTGTGGTGGCATCATTGCTTTCTCTTGTGGAGTACAATAGAGGGACAGACGCGCTACAGTATCCCGGAGGAACTGAAACAGGGCTCTGTGGTAGGAAACCTAGCCAAAGATTTGGGTTTGGTTGTACCTGACTTGTATCGTCGTAAATTACGGATAACCTCGGAGGCTGGTAAGCAATATTTTAGCATGGACCTGGGGAAGGGAGAGCTGGTGGTGAGTGATAGAATAGATAGGGAGGAACTGTGTGGACAAAGAGCTTCATGTTTGTTGCCTTTGGAACTAGTTATAGACAATCCTCTACAGCTGCATAGAGTCGAAATTGAAATACAGGATACGAACGATAACTCGCCGAGTTTTCTTACAAAAGAGAAAGTGGTGAAAATTGCAGAGTTAGTAAATCCAGGCGCGCGATTTCCTTTAGAAAGTGCAAAGGATCCTGATGTCGGCACCAATTCTATACGCTCTTACCTCATAAGCAAAAATGACAATTTCAAATTGACTGTTAAAACCCTCAAAGACGGAAGAAAAATCCCTGAACTGGTCCTAGAAAAACCGCTCGATAGAGAGAAGCTGCCTGTACACAGTCTCATCCTCACTGCAGTAGATGGTGGAGATCCGGTGCGCTCAGGGACGTCTGAAATTACAGTTGTAGTACTTGATAACAATGATAATGCGCCACAATTTGAAAGACAAGTATATGAGGCTAATATCAGCGAAAATGCAACACCTGGAACTGAAATATTGCAGGTCAAAGCTACAGATGCAGATGAAGGACTAAATGGAGAAATCGAATATTTTTTTGCAGAGCAAACTACAGATCTGATTTTATCATTATTTGAAATTGACCCATCCACTGGAGCTATTATTGTCAAAGGTGTTTTAGACCATGAGTCGAACTCGTTTCACAGATTTGATATAACTGCTAAAGACAAAGGAAATCCTGAGATGGATGGGCATTGTGGCGTCGAAATTAAAGTAGTTGACATTAACGACAATATTCCTGAAATAATTGTTACGTCCTTGACGACACCTGTTCCTGAAAATTCTGCAGTCGGAACAGTTATTGCACTGATAAGTGCAAAAGACCCCGATTCGAGTGACAATGGAAAGGTTACGCTGAGCGTGTCTTCCAAATCCCCCTTCAAGTTAAATCCATCCGTCTCTAACCATTACTCTTTAGTGACGAATGGGCCTCTTGACCGTGAAAAAAATGGTCGGTATAGTGTCAAGATAAGTGCTATAGATTCTGGAAAGCCTCCATTATCCAGTGAAAAAGAAATACTTGTTGAACTGTTAGATGTAAATGACAACCCACCAGTTTTCTCTCAGCCTTCTTATGACATTTATATCAAGGAGAATCATCCTCCCGGGAAGATTTTGTGCTCAGTGTCAGCAACTGATCCTGATTTGGGCGAAAACGCGAAGATCTCCTACTCCATACTGGACTCTAAAGTGCAGGACGTTTCTGTCTCATCTTATGTTTACATTAACTCAGATAATGGCAGCATCTACAGCATGCACTCGTTTGACTATGAGAAACTGAAGGTGTTTCAGATTCAGGTTCAGGCAAAGGACCAGGGCTCTCCGTCTCTCAGCAGCAACGCCACCGTCCATGTTTTTATCCTGGACCAGAACGATAATGCCCCCTCTGTTATTTACCCCTCCTCCGCTGCCCTGGGCTCCCTCTCTCATCAGAGGATGCCCCGCTCCGCTAAAGCGGGTCACCTGGTTACTAAGGTGACGGCTGTGGACGCTGACTCGGGCCATAATGCCTGGATCTCCTACAGACTGGCGGAGGCCACAGACGCCTCTCTGTTCACTGTCAATCTGTACACAGGGGAGGTGAGGACTAAACGCGCTGTGTCCGAGCAGGACGACTCCTCTCAGAGGCTGCTTATAGAGATCAAGGACGACGGGGAACCGGTCCAGTCCGCCACCGTCACGGTGTCCATCCTGCTGGAGGACGGCCTCCATGAGCCCATCTTAGACCTCCGACAGAAAGCGGCTGAGCCCAGCAAGAAAAATGGGAGAATCACCCTTTATTTGATTGTCTCTCTGGCCTCGGTGTCCGTGTTGTCTGTGCTGACTTTTATCATCTTAGCTGTTAAATGCATGAGGAGCAGCAGAAGCAGCGGTAGTTGCTGCATGAGACGGAGCGACTGTGATGATTACAAGAACCCCAACAGAAACCTGCAGATTCAGCTCAACACTGATGGACCTATAAAGTACGTGGAGGTCCTGGGAGGAGACATGTTGTCTCAGAGTCAGTCCTTCAGGTCCTGTATGTCTCCGATGTCAGAGTACAGTGATTTCACTTTGATTAAACCCAGCAGCACCACTGACTTTAAGGAGGTGATCAGTGTCCTGGATGCGTCTTTACCCGACAGCACCTGGACCTTTGAGAGCCAGCAGGTGAGCAGAAAATCAAATGCAGATATTAAATCTCTTATACACAAATAGTTTAAATGTTAGAAAAACACACTAGACACGAGTATGTTTACTGAAAATTAAAATAATTCTGTTCAAGACATTTCCATAATCATTTATGAATATTTCAGCACCACAAAGGTGGACAGCGACTCTATGTGGAATGCACTAATCCCTATGGGCTATCATCCAAGTAATTGTGGGTTTTCTGAGTTTTTTTTTTTTCCTGTTGTCATCTTTTTCAGAAAATATAATTACCTGAACTAGTTTCATGTAACTGGTTAAAAAGGTCTGCCATTGTGGAGACTGTCAATGTTTACAACCTGCATTCGACAGGCATATTTCCTGTACTTCCTTTTTTCATTTGTTCTTTCGTTTTTTCCTCCTTAAAAGCCTATTTTATAGTGATATGATGTATTTACATTCTTCAACGTCCCATACATTTCAAAATGATCCCCTTTGGTTAAAGTGAGGCAGACTAAAGAGAATAGAGGCTGCGACTTTAAGAGTGTCGATCAGTTTCCCTCTCATTGGATGGTAGTGGTGGATGATGTGCACCAATAAGATTCAGGACTGTACAAAGCAATCTTTTCCCTGCCCCCTTTCACTCCCAGTGCTGTAACACGAAGAATGCAAAGAGCAAGAAGAGAGACAATGAGCTCGTATTTTAGAATATGAACATTTTATATTTTAGCTTGCTGTCATTGCTTTGTAAATATGGGGGGAAACCGACTGGAGTTACGTCTGCGATGAGGGATTTCAGCATTATTCTAATCAATGCGTGGACTGGAATTATTGTGGTATAGCGGACCAAGGATGACAAAGAGAATAGGATACAGAGACTGGAGATGGTTTGCTCTCTGGTGGCATTATTTCTTTCTCTTGTGGAGTACAATAGACGGACAGACGCGTTACAGCATCCCGGAGGAACTAAAACAGGGCTCTGTGGTAGGAAATCTCGCAAAGGATTTGGGTTTGGGACTGTCTGAGATTTTTGACCGTAAACTGCGGGTCGCCTCTGAGGCTGGTAAGCAGTATTTCAGCGTGGATGCGGGGAAGGGCGAGCTGGTGGTGAATGACAGAATAGACAGAGAGGCTTTATGCGGACAAAGCGCCAGCTGTGTTCTACCCCTGCAGGTTGTTATTGAGGACCCATTGCAACTTTTTCGTGTGGAGGTAGAAATACAAGACATTAATGATAATGCGCCTAGATTTCCATCAACTGATATTACATTGGAGGTTGCGGAATCGACAGCTTTGGGGGTCCGTTTTCCGTTAGAGAGCGCCATAGACCCTGACGTTGGCAGTAATTCATTGAAGTCATATTCTCTCAGTAAAGATGAATGTTTTAATATTAGAGTTAAAGAGGTTGCCGGAGGAAGGAAAGTCCCTGAATTAATTTTAGCAAAAAGTTTAGACCGAGAGAAAAAGCCTGTTCATAAGCTTTTACTGACAGCTCTAGATGGAGGCAACCCGGGGAGATCGGGGACGGCTCAGCTATCGATTAAAGTCCTTGACAACAACGATAACGTTCCAGCTTTTGAGAAAACATTATATAAGGTTTCCATCAGCGAAAATGCTGCAGAAGAGGCATTGATAGTACAAACAAAAGCGACAGATATGGACGATGGTCAAAACGGAGAGATAGAATATTCATTTGGAGCTCACACTCCAGACAGCGTTCTCTCTGTTTTTAATATTGATCACATATCAGGAACAATATTTCTTAAAGGAAAACTAGATTTCGAAACAACTGCAAATTATGAATTAGACATAAGTGCAAAAGACAAAGGCAGTCCGAGAATGGAGGGGCATTGTACTGTGCATGTTGACGTTTTAGATGTTAATGATAACGCTCCAGAAATAATACTCACCTCTCATCCAAAGCCAGTGCGCGAAGACTCGCCTAATGGAACCGTTGTAGCTTTAATCAGTGCCCGAGACCTTGACTCCGGCGTTAACGGTAAGGTCACATTACAGCTCCAAAAGAAAATTCCATTTGCCCTAAAACCATCATTTTCTCACAATTACGCACTGGTTACCAGCGGTGTTTTAGATCGAGAGAATATCGCCCAGTATAATATTGAGATAACAGCCACTGATTCAGGCTCTCCTCCTCTGTCCACTAAGAAAATTATTCCTGTCAGCATCACTGATGTGAATGACAACCCTCCTGTATTCACTCAGCCCTCCTATAATGTCTATTTAAAAGAGAATGGGGTACCAGGCTCTATACTGTACTCAGTATCAGCGTCTGATCTGGATTCCGGTGAAAACGCCAAAATCTCCTACTCCATTCTGGACTCTAAAGTGCAGGACGTTTCTGTCTCATCTTATGTTTACATTAACTCAGATAATGGCAGCATCTACAGCATGCACTCGTTTGACTATGAGAAACTGAAGGTGTTTCAGATTCAGGTTCAGGCAAAGGACCAGGGCTCTCCGTCTCTCAGCAGCAACGCCACCGTCCATGTTTTTATCCTGGACCAGAACGATAATGCCCCCTCTGTTATTTACCCCTCCTCCGCTGCCATGGGCTCCCTCTCTCATCAGAGGATGCCCCATTCCGCTAAAGCGGGTCACCTGGTTACTAAAGTGACGGCTGTGGACTCTGACTCGGGCCATAACGCCTGGATCTCCTACAGACTGGCGGAGGCCACAGACGCCTCTCTGTTCACTGTCAATCTGTACACAGGGGAGGTGAGGACTAAACGCGCTGTGTCCGAGCAGGACGACTCCTCTCAGAGGCTGCTTATAGAGATCAAGGACGACGGGGAACCGGTCCAGTCCGCCACCGTCACGGTGTCCATCCTGCTGGAGGACGGCCTCCATGAACCCATCTTAGACCTCCGACAGAAAGCGGCCGAGCCCATCAAGAAAAATGGGAGGATTACCCTTTATTTGATTGTCTCTCTGGCCTCGGTGTCCGTGTTGTCTCTGCTGACTTTTATCATCTTAGCTGTTAAATGCATGAGGAACAGCAGAAGCAGCGGTAGTTGCTGCATGAGACGGAGCGACTGTGATGATTACAAGAACCCCAACAGAAACCTGCAGATTCAGCTCAACACTGATGGACCTATAAAGTACGTGGAGGTCCTGGGAGGAGACATGTTGTCTCAGAGTCAGTCCTTCAGGTCCTGTATGTCTCCGATGTCAGAGTACAGTGATTTCACTTTGATTAAACCCAGCAGCACCACTGACTTCAAGGAGGTGATCAGTGTCCTGGATGCGTCTTTACCCGACAGCACCTGGACCTTTGAGAGCCAGCAGGTGAGCAGAAAGTAAAACAGTGTTATTCAGTCTCTCAACACAGATGGTTAGAATGTTAGAATAATCGTAACAGACGCGAATGAATTTTGAAACAATTTATTATTTTCAAGACATCTCTCTATCAAGTGTCAGGCTCACGTTTCCATAACCATTCCTGAATATTTCAGCACCACGAAGGTGGTCAGCGACTCTTTGTGGGGAACTGACTGCTAGTTAACCAATAGTTAATAAGTTATCAATTTTATTGAGTAGCTATTGATTGATTGAATCAGGTAAGACTAGGTTCTATTTAATAATTCTTAAAGGGATTTATATTGTCATTTATTATTATTCATTATGGAAACCACTGAGAAATCATAGATTAATTATTCATTGTTTTTGAATATCTTCTTCATGAGTGGTTCCTGATAAACTCTGGACCAGCCAGTGAACGGCACAAAAGTAGTAAGGACAAACTGTTAGTGCCTTCAATAGCTTGGTATAATGTCACATGCTGCTGAAGCACGTTTGATGTTAAGATTTAAATTGACTGCTTTTAGTTATGATGGGACTTAGTGAGAGTGTCTGTTTGTGACTGGATGACTGTATGATCAAAACAACAATGAAAACTTAGTAAGTAAAATTCTTTTGAGGATAAACGAGTGATTCGTGGTTTTGTAAGTTATTTAATAATGATATACTGTGCACCAGAGGTCTCATGTTGCAAAATGAAAATAAAACATTTATCATAATTTTAATAAACGAGCCCAATGTTATGGCATTGTCTATAATAAGCATCACATTGCTCCATTTCAAGCATCCTTGAATTGCAGTGTTGGTCATGCACCACATTGCTGTTTCGATCCTATTGGATGTAGAGTGGAGGCTGTGCACCAATAGCATTAGGAGTTGTACAAAAAGATCTACTCCCTCCCCCATCAAGCAGCACTGTAGCCAGTACAGTGCTTCGAGCCCGACGTGAAGGATGCGCTTAAAGACTCCGATTAAATAATATACATTTCATTGTGATCTCATGATGCATAAATATGGGTATTTGTGGAGTACAAGTTCATCTTTGTTGGATTTTCACTTTGACCTCTTCATTCTGAGCAATATTTCGATGGGTAATAATGTATTGTAACGGACCGGTGATGACAAAGAGAACAGGATACAGAGACTGGAGATGGCAGGCGCTTTGGTGGCATCATTTCTTTCTTTTGTGGAGTACAATAGACGGACAGACTCGTTACAGCATCCCGGAGGAGCTGGAACAGGGTTCTATGGTTGGAAATCTAGCCAAAGATCTGGGTTTTGGACTATCAGATATTTTCGACCGTAAACTGCGTGTTGCCTCGGAGGCTGGTAAGCAGTATTTCAGTGTGGATGCAGGGAAGGGTGAGCTGGTGGTGAATGACAGAATAGACAGAGAGGCTTTATGTGGACAAAGCGCCAGCTGCGTTCTACCTCTGCAGGTTGTTGTAGAGAACCCGCTACAGTTACACCGGATAGAAGTGGAAATAAGAGACGTAAATGACAATGCACCTAGTTTTATTAAAAGTGATCATACAATAGAAATAGCTGAATCCACCGTTGTAGGTGTGCGTTTTCCCTTAGAGAGCGCAGAGGATGCCGATGTTGGGAGTAATGGATTAAAGACGTACACACTAAGCAAAGACGATTGCTTCACTGTGAAAGTTAAAGAAATTGAAAATGGACGGAAAATACCAGAATTGGTATTAAATAAATCATTAGATCGCGAGAAAAAGGCCATTCACAATTTATTTCTTACTGCTGTGGACGGAGGCAATCCGGTCAAGTCCGGGACTTCAAAAATAACGGTAAAAGTGCTTGATAACAATGACAATGTGCCATTATTCGAAAATACCTTTTATAAAATAGCTGTTCAAGAAAACAGTGCAAACGGATCCTTTGTAATTACAACAAAAGCAACCGACATAGATGAGGGTCCGAATGGAGAAATTGAGTACTCGCTTGGAATACACACACCACCATCAGTGCTGTCATTATTTTATATAGATGCTGTGACAGGAGACATATTCTTGAAAAACCAGCTGGACCACGAAACCCAGAACTCATATCGAATAGATATTAGTGCAAAAGACAAAGGCTTGCCTAAGATGGAGGGTCACTGCAGCGTGCAGGTGGATGTCTTAGACGTAAATGATAACGCCCCAGAAATTGTTCTGACTTCAAAACCCACCTCTGTGTCCGAAGACTCTCGCAGTGGGACAGTAGTGGCTTTACTCAGCGTCCGTGACCTTGATTCTGGTGATAACGGTAAAGTAGCGCTTCAACTTTCTAAACGTTTTCCTTTCACTCTGAAACCATCATTTTCTAATAATTACGCACTGGTTACCAGCGGTGTTTTAGATCGAGAGAATATCTCCGAGTACAATATTGAAATAACAGCCACTGATTCAGGCTCTCCTGCTCTGTCCACTAAGAAAATTATTCCTGTCAGCATCACTGATGTGAATGACAACCCTCCTGTATTCACTCAGCCCTCCTATAATGTCTATTTAAAAGAGAATGGGGTACCAGGCTCTATACTGTACTCAGTATCAGCGTCTGATCTGGATTCTGGTGAAAACGCCAAGATCTCCTACTCCATGCTGGACTCTAAAGTGCAGGACGTTTCTGTCTCATCTTATGTTTACATTAACTCAGATAATGGCAGCATCTACAGCATGCACTCGTTTGACTATGAGAAACTGAAGGTGTTTCAGATTCAGGTTCAGGCAAAGGACCAGGGCTCTCCGTCTCTCAGCAGCAACGCCACCGTCCATGTTTTTATCCTGGACCAGAACGATAATGCCCCCTCTGTTATTTACCCCTCCTCCGCTGCCATGGGCTCCCTCTCTCATCAGAGGATGCCCCGGTCCGCTAAAGCGGGTCACCTGATTACTAAGGTGACGGCTGTGGACTCTGACTCGGGCCATAACGCCTGGATCTCCTACAGACTGGCGGAGGCCACAGACGCCTCTCTGTTCACTGTCAATCTGTACACAGGGGAGGTGAGGACTAAACGCGCTGTGTCCGAGCAGGACGACTCCTCTCAGAAGCTGCTTATAGAGATCAAGGACGACGGGGAACCGGTCCAGTCCGCCACCGTCACGGTGTCCATCCTGCTGGAGGACGGCCTCCATGAACCCATCTTAGACCTCCGACAGAAAGCGGCCGAGCCCGGCAAGAAAAATGGGAGGATTACCCTTTATTTGATTGTCTCTCTGGCCTCGGTGTCCGTGTTGTCTCTGCTGACTTTTATCATCTTAGCTGTTAAATGCATGAGGAACAGCAGAAGCAGCGGTAGTTGCTGCATGAGACGGAGCGACTGTGATGATTACAAGAACCCCAACAGAAACCTGCAGATTCAGCTCAACACTGATGGACCTATAAAGTACGTGGAGGTCCTGGGAGGAGACATGTTGTCTCAGAGTCAGTCCTTCAGGTCCTGTATGTCTCCGATGTCAGAGTACAGTGATTTCACTTTGATTAAACCCAGCAGCACCACTGACTTTAAGGAGGTGATCAGTGTCCTGGATGCGTCTTTACCCGACAGCACCTGGACCTTTGAGAGCCAGCAGGTGAGCAGAAAGTAAAACACTGTCATTCATTCTCTTATAAACAACTGGTTAAATGAAAATAATACAATTGAAAAATAAAAATAAGGAATCATAGTAGATATGACTGTGTTTCTAAACATTTAAAATAACGATGTTCAAGACATCTGTCAATTCTGTGTTAGCTCATATTTCTATGGTCATGTCTGAATATTTCAGCCCCACAGAGATGGACAGCGACTCTTTGTGGAATGCAGGGAAACAACAATCAAAGCATTTTTATTTTAGTGCAAAAAATAAGCAGTTTCAGTCTTTTTTTTTAAACAACTGCACAGAAATATCCATATATCCCTTTATCAATCCATGTATCTGCATGGAGGCAGATGACGACAACTGATCTTAATGTTCTGGTTTGTTAAAATTTCTGCAATTAAAGACAATATAGTGATGTTTTATATTTAATCGTGTCTTTTTTGGTAGAAGCTGATATAGCTGGCCTGCTCAGCCTTGTTTTTTTCAGCCGCATTTGCTGAAAAAAAACACAAAAATATTTTGGCAAAGAAAACACGAGCAGCAAGCTTCAGATGGCAACTATTTATTTAATTCAAATAGAACGTAATGTGGTGATTACTGGTTTTCATCTACATACCCGGTTAGAATGATTAGGAATTTACTTGGCTTACTTATATAATTTTGCTGCATATTCTTTTCTGGGAATGCACATTTGTATACTTTGATTATAAATACTGCATATTGTGTTAGCAATAGGATTGGAAAACCACAGGGATGAGATGAATCGTACAGCCATCACCTATAGGCCGATTGTCACATCGCTGCTGTGTCTTTAAAAACACTGCTCACCCCCTTCCTATTGGTTGGTAGTGATGGATGCTGTGAGCCAATCGCATACAGAATTGTACAAAGAGATCCATCCCTTCCCCCTCGGACGCTCAGCACTGTAAACCTTGACAGTGCAGAGATGGAGCACGGTTGGTGATACATTCAAATCTCGGAGCTGAAAAAGACATCGTTAACTTAAGCTTCAGACATGAAAAGGAATTATTCTTACATTTTTCGGGGGAATAGCTAATGCTCATTGGATCAGGATATTAATTTCGATTTTCCTGATGGGGAATAACATATTCTAACGGATAAGGGATGACAAAGAGAATGGGATACAGAGACTGGAGATGGCAGGTGCTTTGGTGGCATCATTTCTTTCTCTTGTGGAGTACAACAAACGGACAGACTCGTTACAGCATCCCGGAGGAACTAAAACAGGGCTCTGTGGTAGGAAATCTAGCCAAAGATCTGGGGTTGAGACTGTCTGAGATATTTGACCGTAAGCTGCGTGTTGCTTCTGAAGCTGGTAAGGAATATTTCAGTGTGGACGCAGGGAAGGGCGAGCTGGTGGTGAATGACAGAATAGACAGAGAGGCTTTATGTGGACAAAGCGCCAGCTGTGTTCTACCTCTGCAGGTTGTTCTTGAAAAACCTCTTAGCTCACACCGGATTGAGGTGGAAATAAAAGATATAAATGACAATTCGCCTAGTTTCCATACAAAAGAACTGTCTTTAAAAATATCTGAATCGGCTGCAGTGGGAACTCGTTTTCCCCTCGAGAGTGCAGAAGATTCTGACGTCGGCAGTAATTCAGTCAAATCCTACGTATTATCTAAAAACGACTGTTTTACGTTGAAAATGAAGGAAATTGAGGACGGCAAAACAGTCCCAGAGTTGGTGTTAGAGAAGCCCCTCGACCGAGAGAAGAAGGCAGTTCATCAGCTACAACTCACTGCATTGGACGGAGGAAACCCAGTCATGTCTGGAACCTCAGAGATCATTATCTCAGTGCTTGACGTAAATGACAATTTTCCAGTTTTCGATAAGAGTGTATATAAAGTTTCCTTGGAAGAAAACACTCCAAAAGATACGTTTGTTATCAAAATAACAGCAACTGATGCTGACGAGGGCCCAAACGGAGAAGTTAAATTCTCTTTTAGCTCGCGGACACCAGATTCAGTCTCATCAATATTCAAAATAAATTCATTAACAGGAGAAATACATTTAAAAGGAGACTTAGATTACGAAAGAACCACGTCGTACAAAATTGAAATAACTGCGAAAGACAACGGGCTGCCTGAAATGGAGAGCCACAGCCGTCTACAGATAGATGTTGTAGATGTTAATGATAACGCTCCAGAAATTATTCTCACCTCTGAACCGCAGCCGGTGCGTGAAGACGCAGCGAGCGGCACAGTGGTGGCTTTGCTCAACGCACGTGATGCTGATTCCGGTGATAATAGCAAAGTAACACTGCATGTACCAAAAGGTGTTCCTTTCACCTTAAAATCATCATTTTCTAATAATTACGCACTGGTTACTAGTGGCCCTTTAGACCGAGAGAGTTTCTCCCAGTATAATATTGAGATAACAGCCACTGATTCAGGCTCTCCTCCTCTGTCCAGTAAGAAAATTATTCCTGTCAGCATCACTGATGTGAATGATAACCCTCCTGTATTCACTCAGCCCTCCTATAATGTCTATTTAAAAGAGAATGGGGTACCAGGCTCTATACTGTACTCAGTATCAGCGTCTGACCTGGATTCTGGTGAAAACGCCAAAATCTCCTACTCCATACTGGACTCTAAAGTGCAGGACGTTTCTGTCTCATCTTACGTTTACATTAACTCAGATAATGGCAGCATCTACAGCATGCACTCGTTTGACTATGAGAAACTGAAGGTGTTTCAGATTCAGGTTCAGGCAAAGGACCAGGGCTCTCCGTCTCTCAGCAGCAACGCCACCGTCCATGTTTTTATCCTGGACCAGAACGATAATGCCCCCTCTGTTATTTACCCCTCCTCCGCTGCCCTGGGCTCCCTCTCTCATCAGAGGATGCCCCGCTCCGCTAAAGCGGGTCACCTGGTTACTAAGGTGACGGCTGTGGACTCTGACTCGGGCCATAATGCCTGGATCTCCTACAGACTGGCGGAGGCCACAGACGCCTCTCTGTTCACTGTCAATCTGTACACAGGGGAGGTGAGGACTAAACGCGCTGTGTCCGAGCAGGACGACTCCTCTCAGAGGCTGCTTATAGAGATCAAGGACGACGGGGAACCGGTCCAGTCCGCCACCGTCACGGTGTCCATCCTGCTGGAGGACGGCCTCCATGAGCCCATCTTAGACCTACGACAGAAAGCGGCTGAGCCCAGCAAGAAAAATGGGAGAATCACCCTTTATTTGATTGTCTCTCTGGCCTCGGTGTCCGTGTTGTCTGTGCTGACTTTTATCATCTTAGCTGTTAAATGCATGAGGAACAGCAGAAGCAGCGGTAGTTGCTGCATGAGACGGAGCGACTGTGATGATTACAAGAACCCCAACAGAAACCTGCAGATTCAGCTCAACACTGATGGACCTATAAAGTACGTGGAGGTCCTGGGAGGAGACATGTTGTCTCAGAGTCAGTCCTTCAGGTCCTGTATGTCTCCGATGTCAGAGTACAGTGATTTCACTTTGATTAAACCCAGCAGCACCACTGACTTTAAGGAGGTGATCAGTGTCCTGGATGCGTCTTTACCCGACAGCACCTGGACCTTTGAGAGCCAGCAGGTGAGCAGAAAGTAATAATAGATCTCATTTGCATCTTCATAATCCTGCATAGACCACAATTTTTTAAAAGAAGTCAATATTTACCTGCCAACTGATGTCACGATGATTTCGTTGTGCTTGTAAACCGTGTGGCATAAGTGATTCGACACAACGGTGTTTGGTGTTAAAGTGATATTTTCTCTTGGTTGTCCTACTATAAGTTTACCCTTTCAGTATTGTATATTGCCATGTTGTATTAGTATTTCCTTAAATCGTTATTGTCAGTTAAGTAATGCAAACAAGATATTGAGACATTCCTCACGTCCTCTTTAAATCCAGGTCAACACATCGAAAACTATGGTTGGCTCTCCTGGACCGCTGTTGTTGACGTGCTTTCTCTTTGCAAAGATGATTTAATATTTAAACCTGCCTAATACAGTATTTATTTATGTAATAAAGCCCCACCTTGTGTCAAACATCATATTTAGTATTCATCTTCGTTTGTGTGGTAGTGTATTTAAGAATTTCTGTGTTGCTCCCTTTACAATCCTCTTAACACTTGTTTCAGCACCGCTTAGGTGGACAGCGACATCCTGAATGGTTTGTTTATAGGAGGGCTAAACTGCTTTAAGTAATTCCACTGCAAACACTTTCATTTTTTCTGATTCAAATCATATATAGTTTTAATCCATAGTTCGAACAACCAGTAAACAGACAATATTATATATTTTATGAAATCAAATCACATTTCATTTGAATTATAGGCGACGTTTAACATCATTTCTTTTTACACCTTCAGTATGTAGAGGCAGATTCTGTGAAGGGTGGCTGTGTCTTTAAAAGCACTGCTCACCTCCTTTCTATTGGATGGCACAGATGGATACTGTGCACCAATGAAACGTAGAACTGTACAAAGAGATCTACTCCCACCCCCACTCAGCCTACAGCACCGTACACATTTTCAGTGCAAAAGACTGGATGAGAGGGACTGATGCTCTTATCGGGATCTTAAAAATTAAAAAATCTTCATTTAGTTTGTACAAGAAGCGTTTCTTGAGCTTTGTTTTGGATTAATGCTTTGTAGCAATGGATGGTAACCTGCTTTTTGATCATATCATTGGGAAATAATTCTAACGGATCGGGGATGTCAAAGACAATAGGATATCGAGACTGGAGATGGTTTATTCTTTGGTGGCATCATTTCTTTCTTTTGTGGAGTACAATAAACGGACAGACTCGTTACAGCATCCCGGAGGAACTAAAACAGGGCTCTGTGGTAGGAAATCTAGCCAAAGATCTGGGTTTGGGACTGTCTGAGATTTTTGACCGTAAGCTGCGGGTCGCCTCTGAGGCTGGTAAGCAGTATTTCAGCGTGGATGCGGGGAAGGGCGAGCTGGTGGTGAATGACAGAATAGACAGAGAGGCTTTATGCGGACAAAGCGCCAGCTGCGTGTTGACTCTGCAAGTAGTCATTGATAAACCATTACAGCTGCATCGCGTTGAGGTGGAAATACAAGATATTAATGATAATTCCCCAAGATTCCCTTCGCAGGATATAATATTAGAAATATCCGAGTCAACAGCGGCAGGGGCACGTTTTCCAGTCGAGACCGCACAAGATCTCGATGTGGGAATGAATTCCGTGAGATCGTATACAATAAGTAAAGATGATTTTTTTAGTTTAAAGATAAAAGATCTATCCGGTGGGAGGAAAGTCCCAGAACTAGTTTTGTCTAAATCTTTGGACAGGGAGAAAAAAGCTAAACATCAGCTGCAGCTAACAGCTCTGGATGGGGGAAACCCAGTGAAATCTGGGTCATCCCAAATAACCATAAATGTACTTGACATTAATGATAATTTCCCTGTATTTGAAAAAAATATCTACAAAGGCTCCATAAGTGAAAATAGTGTTCAGGGTGCTTCTGTCCTGAAACTTACAGCAAAAGACACCGATGACGGTCCTAATGGAGAAGTTGAGTACTCATTTGGAACGCACACACCAGATGCTGTCCTCTCTGTGTTTGATATTGATTCACTAACCGGTGAAATACGTCTTATAGGAAAATTAGATTTTGAAACAAATGCAAATTATGAAATAGACATTTGCGCAAGAGACAAAGGAACTCCGAGAATGGAGGGACACTGTACTGTCCATATCGAAGTCTTAGATGTAAACGATAATGCTCCGACTATATTTCTCACATCCCAACCAAACTCTGTGCCTGAGGACGCACCAACTGGTACTGTAGTAGCTTTAATCAGTGCCAGAGATCTTGATTCTGGTGACAACGGTAATGTAACATTACAGCTCCCAAAAGGTTCTCCTTTTAATCTAAAACCATCTTTTTCTGATAATTACGCACTGGTTACAGGTGGTGCTTTGGACCGAGAGCGTTTCTCACAGTTTAATATTGAGATAACAGCCACTGATTTAGGCTCTCCTCCTCTATCGAGTAAGAAGACGATAAATGTCGGCATCACTGATGTGAATGACAACCCTCCTGTATTCACTCAGCCCTCCTATAATGTCTATTTAAAAGAGAATGGTGTTCCAGGCTCTATACTGTACTCAGTATCAGCGTCTGACCTGGATTCTGGTGAAAACGCGAAGATCTCCTACTCCATACTGGACTCTAAAGTGCAGGACGTTTCTGTCTCATCTTATGTTTACATTAACTCAGATAATGGCAGCATCTACAGCATGCACTCGTTTGACTATGAGAAACTGAAGGTGTTTCAGATTCAGGTTCAGGCAAAGGACCAGGGCTCTCCGTCTCTCAGCAGCAACGCCACCGTCCATGTTTTTATCCTGGACCAGAACGATAATGCCCCCTCTGTTATTTACCCCTCCTCCGCTGCCATGGGCTCCCTCTCTCATCAGAGGATGCCCCGCTCCGCTAAAGCGGGTCACCTGATTACTAAGGTGACGGCTGTGGACTCTGACTCGGGCCATAACGCCTGGATCTCCTACAGACTGGCGGAGGCCACAGACGCCTCTCTGTTCACTGTCAATCTGTACACAGGGGAGGTGAGGACTAAACGCGCTGTGTCCGAGCAGGACGACTCCTCTCAGAGGCTGCTTATAGAGATCAAGGACGACGGGGAACCGGTCCAGTCCGCCACCGTCACGGTGTCCATCCTGCTGGAGGACGGCCTCCATGAGCCCATCTTAGACCTCCGACAGAAAGCGGCCGAGCCCGGCAAGAAAAATGGGAGAATCACCCTTTATTTGATTGTCTCTCTGGCCTCGGTGTCCGTGCTGTCTCTGCTGACTTTTGTCATCTTAGCTGTTAAATGCATGAGGAACAGCAGAAGCAGCGGTAGTTGCTGCATGAGACGGAGCGACTGTGATGATTACAAGAACCCCAACAGAAACCTGCAGATTCAGCTCAACACTGATGGACCTATAAAGTACGTGGAGGTCCTGGGAGGAGACATGTTGTCTCAGAGTCAGTCCTTCAGGTCCTGTATGTCTCCGATGTCAGAGTACAGTGATTTCACTTTGATTAAACCCAGCAGCACCACTGACTTTAAGGAGGTGATCAGTGTCCTGGATGCGTCTTTACCCGACAGCACCTGGACCTTTGAGAGCCAGCAGGTGAGCAGAAAGTAAAAGACCCGCTATCCGAGTTTTCATTCATATTTCATATTTATTTGTACACATTCCATATAGCCTGAATTTAAATATTAAAATAACGATAAACTTATGTAAAATATGATCTCAAACTGTTTTGAATCAACGTCACTGAATTTGTATTACTTTGGGTAGCCTCAGCATTCATTAAGTCGGCATTGTGATTCCTCAACAATCAAAGGTTTCTTTTTTCAGTCTTCTGCATATAAAACAACGCCTGTCCCTGTGTTGCTATCTTTAATACGCCATTACACTGTGCATGATAAGAGATCTGTTTTGGGTGCTCTCAGAGTCAGTTTCATATTAGAGGTAAGTCTCATTGTTGTGAATGTTGAACGTGATTTAAGAAGTGAATATTTTAGCTTCAATGTTGTGAAATTTATTCTTATTGATATACTTTGTGGCATTTATGCAGCGCAATATCTGAAACGACATTTTTTTTGTTTTCTGTTTTGCTGTTATGTTGCATACATTATACCAAATTGTTCCAATAATGTTCAAACCCAGAAAAATCGTAATTTTATTGAAGGTAACCGTGAGTATACTTTGGTCTTCTGTCGTAAATTTCCAGAAGTGGGGAAAGTCCGTGAACGTAACTAAACGTAACGTGAATAACACTTTGAAACATTTCCTCATCCTTGAATATTTCTGCCTGCGTCATGTCAGAAAGATTTTCATTGGCAATCGTAGTTGTTTAACTGAAGACAGCAACTCCAGTGATCTCACGCGAGGCATGCGTTTTGTTTTGTTATTTTTGAGACTCCACACCGCAGAAAACAGGCTGTGCATTTAAAATACATTTAAAATAACAACTCAAAGTGAGCATTTCTAATGATAATAATTCATTGATGTTAGAAAGCATGAACTGCGCATATATTTCCATTTGTGATGAAACAGTGCTTCCACATTATACATTTTAATGACAAAAATATACTCTTCTAAAAAAATCTAAATTAAAGCATTTGTGGTTTAAATGTATTGATAATATAGTTATATATTGTTGGCAATAATCCTATGAAAATAAGATGTCCAATGGATTTGTTATTTTATGATTAAAATCCTTATATTTTCTTCACTTTGCTTTCTGTTGTTGTTGTTGACATTCTACCCAGATAATTGTCACCATCCGTACCTCCAATAATCAAAGATCTGTCAAAATGCTTTATGATAGAGAGGGTGCAGTGGCTTTGGCAGAGATGGGTATTTGTGATTGGATAGCAGGGATTGATGCTGTGAACCAATAGCATACAAGACTGTACAAAGAGATCTACTCCATCCCCCCATTCAGTCTCACCACGGTAACCCTCACAGTGCTGGGAGCTGGAGAGGAGATGCGCTTATTCGAGGACGTCCGGAATATTGTATATTTTACTATCAAATATTTAAGAAATTATTGATATTGGACTGTCCATTTGGAGATGGCTTTGAATGCTGGGTTGAGGAATAATACCTCGATGGGAGATAACGCGTTCTAACGAATCGAGGATGACAAAGAGAATGGGATACCGAGGCTGGAGATGGCAGGCGCTTTGGTGGCATCATTTCTTTCTCTTGTGGAATACGATAGACGGACAGACTCGTTACAGCATCCCGGAGGAACTGAAACAGGGCTCTGTGGTAGGAAATCTAGCCAAAGATCTGGGTTTGGGATTATCAGACATTTTTGACCGTAAATTGCGGGTCGACTCTGAGGCTGGTAAGCAGTATTTCAGCGTGGATTCGGGGAAGGGCGAGCTGGTGGTGAACGATAGAATAGACAGAGAGGCTTTATGCGGACAAAGCGCCAGCTGTGTGTTGCCTTTACAGGTTCTGACAGAGAATCCGCTGCAGCTACACCGGATAGAAGTGGAAATAAGGGACATAAACGACAATTATCCCAATTTTTTAAGAGATGAAAGGTCATTAAAGATAGCAGAATCCACTGCCACAGGCATTCGTTTCCCTTTAGATACTGCGCAAGATCAGGATGTTGGTAGTAATTCAGTTAAGTCTTATACTCTAAGTAAAAACGAGTGTTTTAGTTTGAAAATGAAAGAGCTGCCTGGTGACCGACACGTTCCGGAGCTAGTGTTAGAGAAACCACTTGACAGGGAGAAACAAAGTGTCCATCAGTTATTGCTGACAGCATTAGACGGCGGCAATCCAGTCAAAACTGGAACCACAAAAATCATAGTTACTGTCCTCGACAACAACGACAACGTCCCAGTTTTCAAAAGGCCACTGTATAATGTAACTGCACATGAAAATAGCGTCTCTGGTTCTGTACTTGTGAAAGTTGAAGCAACAGACGCAGACGAGGGTGTGAATGGAGAGATTGAATATTCATTTGCTGAACATACACCCAAATCTCTGTTATCTATTTTTCATTTGGATTCAGGTACAGGTGAAATCTCCTTAGTGGGTCCGTTAGATTATGAAAGCAGTACATTACATGAAATACGTATTACTGCAAAAGATAAAGGAGTACCTGAGATGGAGGGGCACTGCCGTGTGCAAGTTGTAGTAATAGACATTAATGACAATACCCCAGAAATAGTTCTCACTTCAAACCCAACCCCAATACGCGAGGATGCACCAAGAGGCACAGTAGTAGCTTTAATCCGGGCACGAGACCTTGACTCCGGTGATAACGGGAAAGTAAAGTTAAACCTCGCAAAGGGATCACCCTTCAGTTTAAAACCATCATTTTCTAATAATTACGCACTGGTCACTAGTGGTCCTTTAGACCGAGAGAGTTTCTCCCAGTATAATATTGAGATAACAGCGACTGATTCAGGCTCTCCTGCTCTGTCCAGTAAGAAAATTATTCCTGTCAGCATCACTGATGTGAATGATAACCCTCCTGTATTCACTCAGCCCTCCTATAATGTCTATTTAAAAGAGAATGGGGTACCAGGCTCTATACTGTACTCAGTATCAGCGTCTGACCTGGATTCTGGTGAAAACGCCAAAATCTCCTACTCCATACTGGACTCTAAAGTGCAGGACGTTTCTGTCTCATCTTACGTTTACATTAACTCAGATAATGGCAGCATCTACAGCATGCACTCGTTTGACTATGAGAAACTGAAGGTGTTTCAGATTCAGGTTCAGGCAAAGGACCAGGGCTCTCCGTCTCTCAGCAGCAACGCCACCGTCCATGTTTTTATCCTGGACCAGAACGATAATGCCCCCTCTGTTATTTACCCCTCCTCCGCTGCCATGGGCTCCCTCTCTCATCAGAGGATGCCCCGCTCCGCTAAAGCGGGTCACCTGGTTACTAAGGTGACGGCTGTGGACTCTGACTCAGGCCATAATGCCTGGATCTCCTACAGACTGGCGGAGGCCACAGACGCCTCTCTGTTCACTGTCAATCTGTACACAGGGGAGGTGAGGACTAAACGCGCTGTGTCCGAGCAGGACGACTCCTCTCAGAGGCTGCTTATAGAGATCAAGGACGACGGGGAACCGGTCCAGTCCGCCACCGTCACGGTGTCCATCCTGCTGGAGGACGGCCTCCATGAACCCATCTTAGACCTCCGACAGAAAGCGGCCGAGCCCGGCAAGAAAAATGGGAGAATCACCCTTTATTTGATTGTCTCTCTGGCCTCGGTGTCCGTGCTGTCTCTGCTGACTTTTATCATCTTAGCTGTTAAATGCATGAGGAACAGCAGAAGCAGCGGTAGTTGCTGCATGAGACGGAGCGACTGTGATGATTACAAGAACCCCAACAGAAACCTGCAGATTCAGCTCAACACTGATGGACCTATAAAGTACGTGGAGGTCCTGGGAGGAGACATGTTGTCTCAGAGTCAGTCCTTCAGGTCCTGTATGTCTCCGATGTCAGAGTACAGTGATTTCACTTTGATTAAACCCAGCAGCACCACTGACTTTAAGGAGGTGATCAGTGTCCTGGATGCGTCTTTACCCGACAGCACCTGGACCTTTGAGAGCCAGCAGGTGAGCAGAAAGTAAAAGACCCGCTATCCGAGTTTTCATTCATATTTCATATTTATTTGTACACATTCCATATAGCCTGAATTTAAATATTAAAATAACGATAAACTTATGTAAAATATGATCTCAAACTGTTTTGAATCAACGTCACTGAATTTGTATTACTTTGGGTAGCCTCAGCATTCATTAAGTCGGCATTGTGATTCCTCAACAATCAAAGGTTTCTTTTTTCAGTCTTCTGCATATAAAACAACGCCTGTCCCTGTGTTGCTATCTTTAATACGCCATTACACTGTGCATGATAAGAGATCTGTTTTGGGTGCTCTCAGAGTCAGTTTCATATTAGAGGTAAGTCTCATTGTTGTGAATGTTGAACGTGATTTAAGAAGTGAATATTTTAGCTTCAATGTTGTGAAATTTATTCTTATTGATATACTTTGTGGCATTTATGCAGCGCAATATCTGAAACGACATTTTTTTTGTTTTCTGTTTTGCTGTTATGTTGCATACATTATACCAAATTGTTCCAATAATGTTCAAACCCAGAAAAATCGTAATTTTATTGAAGGTAACCGTGAGTATACTTTGGTCTTCTGTCGTAAATTTCCAGAAGTGGGGAAAGTCCGTGAACGTAACTAAACGTAACGTGAATAACACTTTGAAACATTTCCTCATCCTTGAATATTTCTGCCTGCGTCATGTCAGAAAGATTTTCATTGGCAATCGTAGTTGTTTAACTGAAGACAGCAACTCCAGTGATCTCACGCGAGGCATGCGTTTTGTTTTGTTATTTTTGAGACTCCACACCGCAGAAAACAGGCTGTGCATTTAAAATACATTTAAAATAACAACTCAAAGTGAGCATTTCTAATGATAATAATTCATTGATGTTAGAAAGCATGAACTGCGCATATATTTCCATTTGTGATGAAACAGTGCTTCCACATTATACATTTTAATGACAAAAATATACTCTTCTAAAAAAATCTAAATTAAAGCATTTGTGGTTTAAATGTATTGATAATATAGTTATATATTGTTGGCAATAATCCTATGAAAATAAGATGTCCAATGGATTTGTTATTTTATGATTAAAATCCTTATATTTTCTTCACTTTGCTTTCTGTTGTTGTTGTTGACATTCTACCCAGATAATTGTCACCATCCGTACCTCCAATAATCAAAGATCTGTCAAAATGCTTTATGATAGAGAGGGTGCAGTGGCTTTGGCAGAGATGGGTATTTGTGATTGGATAGCAGGGATTGATGCTGTGAACCAATAGCATACAAGACTGTACAAAGAGATCTACTCCATCCCCCCATTCAGTCTCACCACGGTAACCCTCACAGTGCTGGGAGCTGGAGAGGAGATGCGCTTATTCGAGGACGTCCGGAATATTGTATATTTTACTATCAAATATTTAAGAAATTATTGATATTGGACTGTCCATTTGGAGATGGCTTTGAATGCTGGGTTGAGGAATAATACCTCGATGGGAGATAACGCGTTCTAACGAATCGAGGATGACAAAGAGAATGGGATACCGAGGCTGGAGATGGCAGGCGCTTTGGTGGCATCATTTCTTTCTCTTGTGGAATACGATAGACGGACAGACTCGTTACAGCATCCCGGAGGAACTGAAACAGGGCTCTGTGGTAGGAAATCTAGCCAAAGATCTGGGTTTGGGATTATCAGACATTTTTGACCGTAAATTGCGGGTCGACTCTGAGGCTGGTAAGCAGTATTTCAGCGTGGATTCGGGGAAGGGCGAGCTGGTGGTGAACGATAGAATAGACAGAGAGGCTTTATGCGGACAAAGCGCCAGCTGTGTGTTGCCTTTACAGGTTCTGACAGAGAATCCGCTGCAGCTACACCGGATAGAAGTGGAAATAAGGGACATAAACGACAATTATCCCAATTTTTTAAGAGATGAAAGGTCATTAAAGATAGCAGAATCCACTGCCACAGGCATTCGTTTCCCTTTAGATACTGCGCAAGATCAGGATGTTGGTAGTAATTCAGTTAAGTCTTATACTCTAAGTAAAAACGAGTGTTTTAGTTTGAAAATGAAAGAGCTGCCTGGTGACCGACACGTTCCGGAGCTAGTGTTAGAGAAACCACTTGACAGGGAGAAACAAAGTGTCCATCAGTTATTGCTGACAGCATTAGACGGCGGCAATCCAGTCAAAACTGGAACCACAAAAATCATAGTTACTGTCCTCGACAACAACGACAACGTCCCAGTTTTCAAAAGGCCACTGTATAATGTAACTGCACATGAAAATAGCGTCTCTGGTTCTGTACTTGTGAAAGTTGAAGCAACAGACGCAGACGAGGGTGTGAATGGAGAGATTGAATATTCATTTGCTGAACATACACCCAAATCTCTGTTATCTATTTTTCATTTGGATTCAGGTACAGGTGAAATCTCCTTAGTGGGTCCGTTAGATTATGAAAGCAGTACATTACATGAAATACGTATTACTGCAAAAGATAAAGGAGTACCTGAGATGGAGGGGCACTGCCGTGTGCAAGTTGTAGTAATAGACATTAATGACAATACCCCAGAAATAGTTCTCACTTCAAACCCAACCCCAATACGCGAGGATGCACCAAGAGGCACAGTAGTAGCTTTAATCCGGGCACGAGACCTTGACTCCGGTGATAACGGGAAAGTAAAGTTAAACCTCGCAAAGGGATCACCCTTCAGTTTAAAACCATCATTTTCTAATAATTACGCACTGGTCACTAGTGGTCCTTTAGACCGAGAGAGTTTCTCCCAGTATAATATTGAGATAACAGCGACTGATTCAGGCTCTCCTGCTCTGTCCAGTAAGAAAATTATTCCTGTCAGCATCACTGATGTGAATGATAACCCTCCTGTATTCACTCAGCCCTCCTATAATGTCTATTTAAAAGAGAATGGGGTACCAGGCTCTATACTGTACTCAGTATCAGCGTCTGACCTGGATTCTGGTGAAAACGCCAAAATCTCCTACTCCATACTGGACTCTAAAGTGCAGGACGTTTCTGTCTCATCTTACGTTTACATTAACTCAGATAATGGCAGCATCTACAGCATGCACTCGTTTGACTATGAGAAACTGAAGGTGTTTCAGATTCAGGTTCAGGCAAAGGACCAGGGCTCTCCGTCTCTCAGCAGCAACGCCACCGTCCATGTTTTTATCCTGGACCAGAACGATAATGCCCCCTCTGTTATTTACCCCTCCTCCGCTGCCATGGGCTCCCTCTCTCATCAGAGGATGCCCCGCTCCGCTAAAGCGGGTCACCTGGTTACTAAGGTGACGGCTGTGGACTCTGACTCAGGCCATAATGCCTGGATCTCCTACAGACTGGCGGAGGCCACAGACGCCTCTCTGTTCACTGTCAATCTGTACACAGGGGAGGTGAGGACTAAACGCGCTGTGTCCGAGCAGGACGACTCCTCTCAGAGGCTGCTTATAGAGATCAAGGACGACGGGGAACCGGTCCAGTCCGCCACCGTCACGGTGTCCATCCTGCTGGAGGACGGCCTCCATGAACCCATCTTAGACCTCCGACAGAAAGCGGCCGAGCCCGGCAAGAAAAATGGGAGAATCACCCTTTATTTGATTGTCTCTCTGGCCTCGGTGTCCGTGCTGTCTCTGCTGACTTTTATCATCTTAGCTGTTAAATGCATGAGGAACAGCAGAAGCAGCGGTAGTTGCTGCATGAGACGGAGCGACTGTGATGATTACAAGAACCCCAACAGAAACCTGCAGATTCAGCTCAACACTGATGGACCTATAAAGTACGTGGAGGTCCTGGGAGGAGACATGTTGTCTCAGAGTCAGTCCTTCAGGTCCTGTATGTCTCCGATGTCAGAGTACAGTGATTTCACTTTGATTAAACCCAGCAGCACCACTGACTTTAAGGAGGTGATCAGTGTCCTGGATGCGTCTTTACCCGACAGCACCTGGACCTTTGAGAGCCAGCAGGTGAGCAATTTGTAGGACAAACAGTGACAAATGCGTTTTTTACGTTTATTTTAAGCTACAGTAACCAAAAATAAAACACATTTGTTTTCACAGTGAAAAATCATAAGACAACAGATTATCCAAGCTTTGTTCTTTGCTATCTTCGTCGATGTGTTTGAAATATAAATATTTTTCTCCAACCTATAACCTGTAATTTTTCTATTTTCTTATAACTTCAACATCTTTTGTGGCTCAGCGGCTGTTGTAATTTGACGTGAAGAGTGTATTGGATGTTTAATAGCTTTTCAAGCTGAGCGTTTCAGCACCAAAAGGGTGGACAGCGACTCGAACCCATGGAGTATTCACCACTATTGTTGATGAGCTTTACTAAAGGGGTAACAATCAAAGTACATGAGAATTCAACTACTACTTTTACCAGTGATGACCATTTTACTTATAACATTCACTCATTTACTACACATTGATTTACATCATGCAAAAAAAAGGAAAACATTCACGCATTAGAAACCAAAGCTCACGATAATAAAGTTGGTTTCAGTGAAATGTAATCTTAAAAGCAAACACATTTTTAATGTACATATTTTGATTTTTAATGCATTTATTTGTTTTTGTATTCATGAGTCCTGATCATGATCATGGCAGCTCCTGGTGGTGTTTCACCTGCTCTTTCAGACTGAACAAAAGGGTTAGTGTACCTTTAACGACGCTGCTCAGTGCTCCTCTCATTGGATAGGAGAAGGATGCTGTGCACCAATAGCATCCCGAACTGTACAAAGAGATCTACCCCTTCCCCCATGCAGTTTCAGCACCAAATTGCTCTGAGTGGGAGGAGAGTAGGTAAATGGTACACATACTCCGAGTATAAGGTTATAGTTTCAATTTTATTTTTGACCATGAAAAGGAAGCTGTTTAACGGAATATGTCACGCTGTTGGAATATGGATTTTGCTTTTATCTTCTCTGTTCTTGTGGAATGAAAATGATGTGTTTCACTGAATCAGGGATGACAAAGAGAATGGGATACAGAGACTGGAGATGGCAGGCGCTTTGGTGGCATCATTTCTTTCTCTTGTGGAATACAATAGACGGACAGACTCGTTACAGCATCCCGGAGGAACTAAAACAGGGCTCTGTGGTAGGAAATCTAGCCAAAGATCTGGGTTTGGGACTATCAGATATTTTTGACCGTAAGCTGCGGGTCGCCTCTGAGGCTGGTAAGCAGTATTTCAGCGTGAATGCGGGGAAGGGCGAGCTGGTGGTGAATGACAGAATAGACAGAGAGGCTTTATGCGGACAAAGCGCCAGCTGTGTTCTACCTCTGCAGGTTGTTCTTGAAGACCCGCTACAGTTACACCGAATTGAGGTTGAAATAAAAGATATTAATGACAACTCTCCAAGTTTCCTTTCAAATGAATTGGTTTTAAAAATAGCCGAAGTGGCATTAGTGGGCACACGGTTTCCTTTGGAGAGCGCAACAGACCCTGATGTTGGAGGCAATTCATTAAAATTATATACTCTTAGTAAAAACGAGTGTTTTTCCCTTAAAGTAAAAGAAAATGAGGGCGGAAAAACTGTTCCTGAACTTGTTTTAGAAAAGCCTCTAGATCGAGAGAAAAAAGCTGTACACAAAATATTACTGACAGCATTAGACGGGGGGAATCCAGTCAGATCCGGAACCTCGCAGATAACCATAAACGTTCTTGACATTAATGATAATTTTCCAGTGTTCGAAAAAAACGTTTACAAAGTAACTCTAGGTGAAAAGAGCATAAAGGGAGCTATTGTTTTAAAGCCCAAAGCAACAGATGCAGACGAAGGTTCAAATGGTGATATTGAATTCTCATTTGGCTCTCGGACACCAGATTCTGTGTTATCAGTCTTCGATATCAACACTTTAACAGGTGAAATCACTCTGAAAGGGGAGCTAGACTATGAAACTACTCAGTTATATGACATTGATGTAACTGCAAAAGATAAAGGCAGTCCTGAAATGGAGGGCCACTGTCGCGTGCAGGTTAATATTTCTGACTTCAATGACAACGCTCCAGAAATTGTCCTCACTTCTCAGCCAAAGCCAGTGCGCGAAGACGCACCAAGTGGCACCGTAGTTGCTTTAATCAGTGCGCGGGACCTTGATTCGGTTGATAACGGTAAAGTAACGTTACAGCTCAACAAAGACTGCCCTTTCAATCTAAAGCCATCATTCTCTAATAATTACGCACTGGTTACCAGTGGTTCTTTAGACCGAGAGAGTTTCTCCCAGTATAATATTGAGATAACAGCCACTGATTCAGGCTCTCCTCCTCTGTCCAGTCAGAAAATTATTCCTGTCAGCATCACTGATGTGAATGATAACCCTCCTGTATTCACTCAGCCCTCCTATAATGTCTATTTAAAAGAGAATGGGGTACCAGGCTCTATACTGTACTCAGTATCAGCGTCTGACCTGGATTCTGGTGAAAACGCCAAGATCTCCTACTCCATGCTGGACTCTAAAGTGCAGGACGTTTCTGTCTCATCTTATGTTTACATTAACTCAGATAATGGCAGCATCTACAGCATGCACTCGTTTGACTATGAGAAACTGAAGGTGTTTCAGATTCAGGTTCAGGCAAAGGACCAGGGCTCTCCGTCTCTCAGCAGCAACGCCACCGTCCATGTTTTTATCCTGGACCAGAACGATAATGCCCCCTCTGTTATTTACCCCTCCTCCGCTGCCCTGGGCTCCCTCTCTCATCAGAGGATGCCCCGCCCCGCTAAAGCGGGTCACCTGGTTACTAAGGTGACGGCTGTGGACGCTGACTCGGGCCATAACGCCTGGATCTCCTACAGACTGGCGGAGGCCACAGACGCCTCTCTGTTCACTGTCAATCTGTACACAGGGGAGGTGAGGACTAAACGCGCTGTGTCCGAGCAGGACGACTCCTCTCAGAAGCTGCTTATAGAGATCAAGGACGACGGGGAACCGGTCCAGTCCGCCACCGTCACGGTGTCCATCCTGCTGGAGGACGGCCTCCATGAACCCATCTTAGACCTCCGACAGAAAGCGGCCGAGCCCGGCAAGAAAAATGGGAGAATCACCCTTTATTTGATTGTCTCTTTGGCCTCGGTGTCCGTGTTGTCTCTGCTGACTTTTATCATCTTAGCTGTTAAATGCATGAGGAACAGCAGAAGCAGCGGTAGTTGCTGCATGAGACGGAGCGACTGTGATGATTACAAGAACCCCAACAGAAACCTGCAGATTCAGCTCAACACTGATGGACCTATAAAGTACGTGGAGGTCCTGGGAGGAGACATGTTGTCTCAGAGTCAGTCCTTCAGGTCCTGTATGTCTCCGATGTCAGAGTACAGTGATTTCACTTTGATTAAACCCAGCAGCACCACTGACTTTAAGGAGGTGATCAGTGTCCTGGATGCGTCTTTACCCGACAGCACCTGGACCTTTGAGAGCCAGCAGGTGAGCAGAAAGTAAAAGACAGATATTTAATTTATTTTACACAGCTGGTTTAAAATGTAATAAAAATCATAGGAACACAAAACCACAATTGACTGTGTAATATTGTACATGGGCTATACAGAAATGCCTTATTTCTTTTTTTTTTATTTCTTGGTATTTCTTTGCGTGAACATGGGAAAAGGTTGCCCTGATTATCTGTGATGGAAACAAAATCGCACAACTTGAGGTAACTTTTTATGGCTAGCATATGGTCAGCACTAGAGTGACTATTAATTCCCGTTTTTAATCGCCAGGAAATTCGATTGGATTTAATTCTGTAATAGCTATAGGCTTATTTCAATTTAAAAGACAGTGTCTCATCACGTTTTTTTTTTATCAGCTTTATCTTCCATTGGACAACCATATATTCTTTGGTATTGTATTGTATTTCAACAATGATACTCATTGCTATTTTTAAAGAAACAAAATAATTTTGCTGTTTAATTTGGCCTACATTACTTAACCTATATTATCTATTGCATGGCATTTCTTAGGCTCCCAAAGCTGTTTAAAATATTTTGAATATTTTGTAGAAGCCTTCACTTTATAACGATGTACCATTGAAACTGTTCTATGATAAACAGTAGATTTTAGGTAGGGGGGAACCCAGTTTGGAAACCATGCCCCCCAGCGGGTACAAATAGCATTGCTTTAAATAACAGCTGCTTGATCCACCCTTTTGACTAAGAGCTCTCAGTAAGAGCACGTGACTGATTTTTTATTTTTTTTTCACTCGGATAAAATCCATCTTCCATAAATATTTCTCCTTGATAATGCAAAGTTGTATTTTCCACGTTCGTAATATAGTACTCCCTTTAATATTCCGCTTTCATTGCCCTCTATAATTTTTAAGATCACATTTAAGTTAATACTTGCCCCTCAGTGGAAACGGAGTCACTGAAAAGTTTTCCCTCTGTGTGTGTGAGCTGTGAGACAGAGCTGTTCCAGCCCTGTCTTCCAATGAGAGGGAAGGCCTCTGCGGCCTCTCCCCGCCCACGAGGGGAGTGAGGCGGAGGAGACAGAGCAGAGTTTCACTGGAAGCAGAAAATACTTTGATTTTCGTCCTCGTTTTCTCTTAATAGTAGGCCGTCATGATCACATCAAAACTTCCCATCGATCTATTTTTAAAACGGAAATGTTTACCATGAAGCCGGGCAGCTTTGTTTTAACATTACTATGGATACGTTACGGTGAAAGAAGAAGATAAAAACTTTCCGATTCTCGGAGCGCAGCACAATGGACTCCAGACAGAGGAAGCGCTCCGGAGGAGGGAGGCTGCGGAGGCTCTGCTTTTATCTCGCTTGCCTCTCCTGTGCGTCCGCTCAGCTCAGCTACTCTGTATCGGAGGAACTAAGCCCAGGCTCTGTCGTGGGGAATATCGCTAAAGATTTGAGTCTCAGTGCTGAAGGGATTACTCAGAGGAGGTTGCGAGTGATCTCGGACTCTCCAACGCAGTACTTCGAGGTAAAACAGACGACTGGGGATTTGATTATAAAACAAAAAATCGACAGGGAGCACATGTGTGAATTAAGTTCAGAATGTTCGCTACACCTTCAAGTACTTTTGGAAAATCCTTTAGAATTTCATCGGGTCGTGGTGGACATTCTGGATGTGAATGACAATGCACCGCAATTTTCAACTAGCAACATTTCTCTGGAGATATCAGAGGCGGCTGCGCCGGGCACAAGGTTCCGTTTGGAGAGCGCGCACGACCCAGACGTGGGGGCCAACTCGTTACGCACTTACCACCTCGCAGCAAATGACTTTTTTATATTGAAGGTGGAAACTAAAAGTGACAGCAGCAAGTTTCCCGAGCTAGTGGTGGATAAAGCTTTGGACAGGGAGATGCAGGCCTCGTTTCGCCTGTTGCTCACTGCTGTAGATGGTGGTCAGCCGGAGAAATCTGGCTCAACACTTCTGCTCATTAAAGTTCTGGATGTAAATGACAATGCGCCCGTCTTTGACGAGCCGGTTAAGAGAGTTAGGCTAATAGAAAATGTTGCACCGGGCACTTTAGTAACGAAATTGAACGCGACTGATGCGGATTCGGGTAATAACGGAGACATATCTTTCCTGTTGAGTAAATACGCACCGGAACGCGTTCTCAGCCTTTTCAGTGTGGATTCTAAAAGCGGGGACATCCGTGTGAAGAGTGATGTGGATTATGAGAAAGCCGCCGCATACCACATCACAGTGCAGGCCAGAGATGGTGGCTCACCTGCTATGGAGGGCTCCTGTAACGTCATCGTCGACATCATTGATGTGAATGACAACGCACCAGAGGTCACTCTGACGTCACTGACCAGTCCTATCAGTGAGGACTCAGCACCAGAGACCGTGATAGCGCTCATTAGTGCACGGGATCTGGACTCTGGTATGAATGGGAAGGTCACTCTCATTGTCCAACCAGGTTTGCCATTCAAACTTAATTCAGCTTTTGGCATGCATTACAGCCTCACCACTGCTGGAAACCTGGACCGTGAGACTGTCCCAGAGTACACAGTGGTTATTAGGGCCACTGATGCTGGTTCCCCTCCCCTGTCATCACAAACCACCTTTGTTGTGAAGCTCTCTGATGTAAATGACAATGCCCCCACCTTCTCTCAGCCTTCATACTCTGTGGACATCCCTGAGAACAATGCTCCCAGTGCTCCCATCGCTGCTGTTTCAGCCACTGATCCAGACCTTGGTGACAATGCACGGATCTCCTACTCCATCCTTCCCGGCATGGTCCAGGGCTCACCCATCTCTTCTTATGTCTACATTAACCCTGAGACCGGCCAGATCTACAGCATGCGCTCTCTGGATCATGAACAGCTTAATGCTTTCCGTATTGAAGTGCAGGCCCGGGATGCTGGGGTGCCAGTACGGACAACCAACGTCACCGTGCACGTGTTTGTGGTGGATGTAAATGACAACACACCAGTGATTGTACATCCCTCCTACCCAAAAGACAAAAGACTACAGCTCACTGTGGCCCCATCTGCCGGCCCAGGGCACCTCATAAATAAACTGGTAGGTGTGGATGCAGACAGTGGGCATAATGCATGGTTGTTTTACTCCATTGCCCCTGGACAATATGCTGGCATGTTCCGTATTGGGGCACACACCGGTGAGCTCCGGACAGCCCGCAAGTGGGCTGAGGAGGATGTAGGCTCGACTTATGATATTACGGTCATCATTCAGGACAATGGTGACCCGCCAAAGTCCAGTTCTGTGAATATTACAGTAAGTGTGGATGAGAAGGGCATGTCTAATGAAGTTCCAGCAAGCCCTCGCCACACACCCTTCTTCCACCGGACTGGGATGTCGGACATCACCCTGTACCTCATCATCTCGCTAGCCTGTGTCTCAGCTGTGTCCTTCATCACCTTTGTCATCCTCATGGTACGCTGTCTGAGGCATCGTGACCCGGGGCTGGGAGGCTCTGACTGCTGCTGCTACAGTGGCCACAGGTCCAGTCGCTATCATCACAGGCCCAGCAAGGACCTGCACCTGCAGCTTAATACTGATGGACCCATACGCTATATGGAGGTGGTGGGAGGCCCCCAGGAACCACACACACGCACCTACAGGCCCTGCTACTCCACCTTATCCAGCCGGAGTGACTTTGTATTTATGAAGACACCCATGTTGAGTCACAACAACACACTCAACACGACTCTCAGCAGGAAGCACCTTATGAACTCAGTCAGTGAGGTGAGAGATTAAATGGGAGATCAAGCATGGCATGGGATGTGCCATGTTAGGATGAGACCAGTGCACATGTTGAAATGCTTTAAGTATCTCAAGATTTATTTTTAACCTACAGTTTGACATCGTGATGGTATATCTATATAGTAATTGGGTTAAAAGCATAGTTTTGATGCTTTTTCTCTTGACAGTAGAATGCTAACCTAGATTTCCTCAGTCATTTTGCTCTGCAGTTGTTGTTTTTTTATCTCCACTTGTATTAGCAGGAGGATCCCTCTCTCCACATGGTGTGAAAGCTCTCAGAGCTTTGTTGTCCTACAAAACTGGTTTGGCCTTAATATTTGATGTTACCCCAGGCTGTGAAATGTGGCTTCTTTCTCAGTCACTTCCAGTCACTCAAAATGAAGAGAGTATCTGTTCTTAATGGATAAGAAAGATATAGATAAAGAAAAAGTCAACCAGAGAGAAGGTAGTAGGAGATAAATGAAGAAATAGCAAAGGAAGAGCAAAGTGAAAAGCAGAAGTGCTTCTGACAGATGGAAAGGAGGAGACCAACAGAGGAAAATATGCCTTTTAGTGTTGGCTCAGTGGAATAACTGGGTGACAGAGGGGAACAGGAAGACAGAGGGAGAGATGAGGGGTGAAGGAGAGGAAAAGGGCCAAGGAAAGAAAAGTGACAGGGTTGGGGAGGAAAGAATAAAGTAGTAGCTGAAAAACAGGAATTCACAGGGTCAGTGGCCTGACCTCTTACTTCCTGTTGTCTGCTGGACGTTTGGTGATCAGTTCCAGGACTCAGCATCAGATGAGTGACGCTCACCTCGCTGTGTCAGCTCTGTACAGACATTTCTAGTTTCCATTCTTAGATTCTTTGTCTTAAATTTTGAGGAAGGCTAACCATACAAATAATCACATGTATGAGTCACAGACAACACATTTAGTCTTCTGGTAACAAGGTTAAGAATAGAAAATGGCTGACAGAGCTAAGAAAATTCAAGTATGAGAGTTTCTCTTTTACTCCACTTCAAATTCGTTCATCTGTAGGGGTCATATTTAATGTATGGCTGATAATTGAAGATGATTGATGATAAGTTTGTTTGTTTTTTCCCCACACAAAAGTGTCTATTATAAGATTCTCTGGTTTCTCTTGAGTCTGTTACATCCCCGCTCTCTGTGAGCTGAATTAGGTTGTTCCTGAGATCAGGAGGGTACCATATGTCTCCTGCTCTTGCTGACACGTGTGCAATGAGGACAATGGAGGATAAGAGATGGAAGGATAGATAAAGGAAATGGAAAGATGTCTTTATGCACGTGTGCCACAGCGACAGACTGCACAGACTATAGCAGCTTCAGAGCAGCAGCCATGTCTATGGGAGTTTATGTGCTTATTGTGTGTACAAAGCATGAGGCACCAGGAGCCCTCTGGTAGTGTGTAATTTTAGCAGGACCCTGGGGCCTTAGAGCCCGATTGTCTGTCACTTCCCACTCCCCTCGTTTTGGCAGACTTTTTTCACTGGCCAAGTGTTTTGTAAATACATTTTATTAGAGATTATAAAGCTGCAAATTCACCAAACTGGCTCGTGTGGTCTAGGAAAACTGTCCTCAGGTGTTTTGTCGGTTAAGGCATGATATTTGTTTAAGGGAGAGGAAGATTAAAATCAGGTGCCACCCATTGTCCTTTTCCGCAGGGCTCTGCTCCTCACTAATAAGATCTAACAGTGAAATAGACCCAGCATTTTAGTGGTTGGACAACTTATTGTTCCATATATATTCAGGTTTCTATAGCTGTAATTATTGCTTCGTATTAAAGAACATAGCTGGGATGAGGGAGTGAATGTATGCTGAAGGTTTTATGGTGTGTGTGTGTCTGTGTTTGCTGAACGTTATCAGTTCAACAGAACAGACATAGCTTCCTCTTTTCAGATAGAGCACCAGCTGCAGCCCAGTCACAGTTCTTTCAACATCAATACAATTTATGTACATGTTAGGAAATCTTCCACAAAGAGCACCAGGTGGACCTGTGCGTGTCGAGGAAGTGTTTACGTTGTTGTTTTGTGTATTTCCCTACCCCTGTCAGAGAGAGAGCAAACGGCATGAAATAGTTTTCCTCATGTGCACCTGGATAAACCTTTATGCATCGTGGTAGAGAAGTTTTAATCAGTGAACTGGATGTTTTCACAAGGTTAACATGCTTTATTGGCACATCTGGATGACGCCCATAGTCTGATGAATCCAGTTTAAACCCCTGATGAATCCAGTGCTCATATAATGAATATCCATCCCTTCTCTTAAGCTGATAGTACTTCAATGTATAGACATTGTGTGGAGGTGGTCAGGTAACTCATCTGGGGAGCCCACAGAGCTCCCGGTTCAGCCTCCAGAGGTAACAGGTAACAGTGTGACAGTGTCTAAAGCTTCATGCTGGCATGAAAGTCTTAGTATTGTTTGAGAATGTAGGCCCACCGAACTGTAACCCCGTCATGTCTCCCTGAGTTGTCTATCTGACCTTCTCTCTCTACCTCATGCTTTTAAATTTAACTTGCAATTTGAATTTTGCTGAAGGGATCAACTCACTTCAGAGACTATGTAACAAAAATCAAGCACATCTAAAGATGGTCAGATGATCTGAGCTATCTTTAGATCCCTCCTGCATGCCATTAAAAATGATTGGATTTTCTTATCCTGGCAGCGTTTTTTGTCTAAACCACCGTATCGTGAGAATTTGGCAACTTTTAACAGTTTGAATGGATGATCCCTCAGTTCAGCTTTCTTCTTGAGCAGAAGAGGGTCATCTTCTTATTTACATTTCCTGTCTGCGTGTGCTGTGTAATGAAGCATACAGTTTAAGAGTACATGATGTGTAAACCTTAAGCTAGCACTGCTGCCCAGTATGTTACCCTTTGTTCCACGTGCCTGCAGTGGGATCTGACCTCAGAAATGACAAGCGTGTGTGTGTGTGACTCTCTGTGTGATGAGAACGAGTCACACAGCTGGAATGCTGGGCCTCTCTGTGGATGTTTGCTTCCAGTCAGTGTTGATTTTCTTTCTCCCCACCAAAGCTCAGACAGACTCATGCCCACGCACATACAGTATAGTACATACTTATCTCTGAGTCCATTCTTAGATAGACCTTGACTAAACTCCACTGTGAGGGAGGACGAGTTCGTACGATTGGTCTGCCTGTTATCTCTCATGGTGAAACAAACTCTTTTGTACAAAGTGAATCCAATGACAGATATTTTCGCCGAATGCTACATGCATTATAGGGTTATTCAATAACTGCATCATCAAACAAAGACTGATTGCTATACACATCTTTTGTGCATTTGCAGTCCCTTGATTTGTCTTTATGGATGAAGAACACTTCCCTATTTCACTGTGAAATAGGGAATAGTTGTGCTTTTGTTCCTTATTTACCTGTATTCAAATAGATATTTTAATCATGATAGTCACCAGTTTAGCCTGCAACACTGTTCATGTTGTGTAGGTATGTTTCTAGGGATTTCTCTTTACGTTGCCTCTCCTGCTCTCTCGCTTATTTCCATCATTCCCTCGGATAGAACAGCTCTTTTAATAATGCAGCATATCATCCTGTTGGCCCCTCTCTCTCTCTCTCTCTCTCTCTCTATCTCTCTATCTCTCTGGGGAACTCTTGTGTCGATTAGGCGGCAGAATCTGGAGCCAAGCCAAGAGGTCTATTCACCGCATCACTGAACAAAAAGAGAGCCTAAGAGACAGAGAAAGAGTTAGAGAGATGGAAGAGACATGGTGACATAGCCACTGAGGCAGAGATGGACAGGAATGGGCTTTAAGACATTTATAGAGAGGCGCATGGACACGAGAGAGCTTTTGTCACTACAGAGGACAGCCTGTAAAATTTGTCATCACAGCCTTACCTGCATGGTGGTGTTTAGGTGTAAGATAACAGAGGGCCTTATCTTTCATGGACTCCCTCTGTCCCCAGCATCTATAAAAAATATTTTATAGGATTTTTGTTCATCAACAGTCTTGTCAGTGAAAGTTACGGACATGGAGCAGTGTTACTGCTGGATCTGTTACATTCTGTATTTTATTCTGTATTACGGAAAGTGACACACTTCCTTTCAGATGCAAAGCCTTTTGTGTGTGTGTGTGTGTGTGTGTGTGTGTGTGTGTGTGTGTGTGTGTGTGTGTGTGTGTGTGTGTGTGCGTGGATGCCTGAGCAAACATCTTCCATCTGTAATCCTTTATTGAGCCTCACTGCAAAACAAAAAGGATTTCTAAATCACAGACAGACACAGACACACACCATCACACACAGATGTGTCAAACGCAAAGCAACATGGTTTGAACCCAAAGTTGCACCTCAGAAACGAATCGCTGTTGCTGCAATGAAACCTACAATTCATGTTCAATCCTCTGCTCTCTTCACAGCAAAAGCCCCCCAACAATGACTGGCGCTTCACACAGGGACAGAGACCCGGACCTAGTGGGTGAGTAAAACTGACACAAACACATAACCCGCTGATAAAATGTCCAGTAATGTGAAGGGCGTGTGCTGCACAGGGTTAGCTTATGGCAAAGACGGAGGGAGGGATAAAGGATGAGGAATAAAAACAGGGAGGGGGGATAGTGAGTGTAGTACTAGCTGCCAGCAGGAAGCAGACTGTGAGACAGGGATGACATCAAACTCGTAATACAACCTGGATCTGACTCTCATTTACAACGAGATGACGATGTAAGACATGCTTACATTTTTACTGCATGATTCGGCATCTCTGCCTTGTTTCAGGCTGCTTTATAAAATGGCTGCTGCAGCTTGCACTCCCCCTCCCCCTCCTGTTCCTCTCCTCTCTGCTCCCTGTGAGCCTGTGCGCCATCACTCAGTACTACTGATGAGGGACGGCGGCCAGAGCTAGCTGGAGGGGGGGTACCATATTTATCCTGCTCTCTCTTCATATTCTCCATCTGAGAGGTCATAACTGATGTATTCCTTGAAAATGTGACTTTTGAATCCATTGACTGGCCTGACAATGACAGCAGACGAGTTGTGTGTGTCAGTAAGCTTTTGTGTTAATGGTTGATATTTGCCAGTATAGTGTCGGCTGAAATGAAGCACATGCAATAACAGTTTTCACAACAATGATTGCACAACACATTCTGTGAGTCAAGGCTTTGCCCTGAAACTTCCCAGCTGGAGCAGAAAGCTCTGTTGAGTTAAGACAGGAAAATGTTAGACACACACACACACAGACATACACCACTGTCGTTATGGAACCGCCAAGGCTTTTTGGACACATTGGACTTAGTTCATGTTAGTGGTAGAGAAAAAGAAACTCTCTCCATCTGTGGTATTTTAAATGGACATGACAGACTCCACATATTTTCCACTGAGATCTAGAACACAATAATATGTTCCTGTTTCTACTCCTACTTTCATTCAAATACACCATGGTTCTTTCAGACTGTATAACTTGTTGTGTTTTTAGTCCCCACATGCCATACGGTACACACATACGATGGACGCCGAAGAATGGGACAAGGTACCAATTTAGACATAGAGACTGGTTCACTTTCTGTCCTTAGCAGCTGATCGGTGTTCACTTTTTGTTCACACACTGTTTGGTGGAAGAGGGACACTGATCGCAAATCAGCTGATGAGGGCAGAGAGTGGCTCAAATATTTTAGACTGCACTGCAGTTGAATGCTGTGCTGTGTGTAGATGTACCTAACCCATAGCTTCTGTTAGTCTCCCTAAAAGTTTGGTGGGGTCTGTTGATCGATGTGCATAGGCCACAATGCCTGCTGTGGCGTAGAAAGGATTGTGGCACTTTTGAGTTTGCGTGCAGTGTTTTGTAGATTTGTTCGATCTTGTATGTGTGCTATACATATAGTCATTATATCTGAGAGCTCATGATTTCTCTCCTTCTAGAAGGCTGGATTACCATACAGTGTTGCCATTGATTTATGTCTGTGATGGTTGTAGCTCAACATCACATCAACATCATCTGATTTATCCTCGGAACGACTAGAAGAAAGAGAAAAAAAACAGACAGCTCTCCCATGATTCATTCTTTAAAATGCCTGTTAAAGGCTAAACTGTCCATCAATTGAGTGAACAGTTCTCCATGTTATACTGCTGTGGTCAACATAAGGATAAGACAGATGTCAGTGTGTATAACATGTGACTGGCCTTATTGGCTTCAGTTAGACTTTGAAGTTAATACTGTATCTCAAAGGTTCTCTGCAGAACAACAGGGAGAGCCGTCCTCAGCGATAAAACATGTACCCTGTAGAAGGAAACCTAAAGGCCATCTGGCCAACAAAGGGCATCCCTCTGGACCACAGTTCACATCTTACCCACAGGAAGAGATAATCCTAACCACAGGAAGTGCTTAACATGACCACAGGATGCGATAAGTACAGAGAGATGCTAATTCAGCACCAATGAAGCGTTCCATTTTATCTTAGGTGATGTGTTAAGGCACAAAATGACTTGACTGATGGAGTTCTTGCCCAGCCTGTTTCTCATTTGCCGTCTGGCACAGGACACACATCTTTCTCTCTCCCAGTCTCTCTCTGGCACTGAAGCGAAAACCACTTTAGAGTTTTGGCATTGAGATCTGGCAACCTGCTCTTCAACAAATGCCTGTTTTTATGTCAGAATTCCTTTGCACTTTTTACCTCATTGTGTCCTTTGCTTTCTCTCGAGTCCCAGGAGCAGACCAATTTGTCCAAGAGGTTTTTTTTAGTTTTAAAAATGGAAAAGAGAGTGTCCTCCTTATATCCCTTGTGTTTAAGTCATTAGTTATGTACACACAGTCTTGCTTTCCTAATTTATTACTGCAGCCCATATTTGTCAGGACCTTAAACCTCTGTGTCAATTCGATCATAGATGTGTCATTTACTGTCCTCTTTGGAATGGTACACTCACCAGAACCTTTTCCCCATATTTCTGTGGGCTACTTATGCTCTACCAAATTCCCTCAGGTGGTTTGTTATTACCCATAACAGCCAAATAACCAATGTATTGCACAAAAGAAAGACACGATTCAGGGGGTTGAGAGAGTATAGCTAAAACCATATATATTCTTTATGCTCTTGAACAACTAAGAGTCAGCATCTAGTGTGGTTTTAGATGTTTGTTTTTTTTACTTCTACTGGACTTGTAATGAAGTGAAGCGGCATTATTAGTTTTTTGCTGACTTGTTGTACAATTAGCATGAAAAAGATAAACAGCAGCACAGTTAAAAATCCGAAGTTGGAGGTTTATTAGCACTTTGGGAACAGGAGCACGGCCACGACTAAAGCATTGTCCCAGTCGCCAGTTCTAGCGCTTAAGTTGGTGCGTCACATGTGAGGGATGTAAATAAGTAGGTAAGCATAATAGATTGCAGGTCTGCTTTCTCCTGTGTTTCCCACACATGCAAATTTCAGACTCAAAGTAAACAAGCCTTTGAAGGTGAAGTTTGGCCAGATGGAAATGATCAGAGCTCACTGAGCGCCGCATGTGTGACTATGCAGACAACTATTTCCTTTAAAGGTGGAGTCATTAAATATTTAATCAGATTCACTAGACAGCACAGTTCTCATGCTCAGACCAGAGAGAGAGTGAACGTCGTACAACATTTACTGTGTGTGAATGCGAACACGCTTGCTACTGTGTGTCTGTGTGCAGACACAATTTGCTCATGCCTTAAGAGGCTGTTTTTAAGACTGCGCCACACCCTGTTTTGTAAAGTATACATCCTCCTTGTTATCTTTGCTGAGGTCTCTTCAGGCTTTGTACCACGCTGTCAGTTGCTTTGCCTTTACATCATAAATCACCAAATGTTGAACCAGTCAGCTCAAAACATGCAACCACTGGAGAGGACACACCACCAGTTATTTACTGGGTTGTTTTTTTTTTCCTTGTTTTTGCCACAGGGCAACTGGAGGACCTGAGGTTGCCATGGGAACTGGCCCCTGGCCCCAGCCTCCAACCGAGGCAGAGCAGCTCCAGGCCCTGATGGCTGCAGCTAACGGTGAGTCCTGTACCTCCTCATCTCCTTCCTCCTTTTCAATCATGTCATCTTCTTTCCACCTTCATAAGATTAGTGAGGGTGTGGGTGGGCAGGGGGGGAAAAAGCTCCCCGTGTGCACATTGATGTTTATATGTTGTGGTTATCCAGAGGAAGCCTCAGAAGATATCCAGACAGTGAACATAACTACATGCACTTCCTCAGATTAACAGTACAGATGTGTTGCACTGAATAACAAGACAGAGATGCATGTTTCCACTGTACACACTGATCCCATGTACAGTGTTTTATCATAAGCAGAAGGCTATAGAGCTACGTCAACAATTATGCAAGATACAACCCGTGGGCTCATCCATAACCAAATATTACCATATTCCACAACATCAACTGCCCTATCACGGCAGTGACAGACATGCTGTGAGTCATCTTTGGGCTGTTATTGTGGAAGCTTTAGTAAAAATACACATAAAATTAACATGGAAAACAGGCTGAGCAACACTTAATGTAATAACATAAGCACAAAACACACAGAGATAATGGAAGGATAAACTCAAGATCTATTGCCAAATAGGCTCAAGTCATTGTTTCCACTGTTATTTTAACCACACTCCCATTTCCCTGCCTCCACACGTAAACATACACACCCTCCCCCTCCTAGATGCTGCACTGGACATGGTGTGAAATTGGAATGAAGTGAGAGATGGAGAGGGAAAAAGCTCTGTCTTGGGTTTAGTGCATAAAATGAGTCGTTATTGCCGTCAGGAAGGAAAGGACAGATCAAATACATTAAAAATGATGAGTTCTCCAGTTCAGTTACCATGACAGTGTACATGAGAATATGTGTGTTGATATAGGCTGAGAGGAACTACAGGATGGGGGAGGGGTCGTTTGCGTCTCAGGCTCTGCAATGCAGGGGCTGTGGGAGAATTCTGAGCTAAGCAGCTACGTCATACATGCGCACACATTCACTCAGAGCAGATAGAAAACCAGAAACATGCAGAGGAATATGCCGGAGAGACAGCTTCGTCATCCCGTCTGCACACAGTCAACCATTTTGTAACACATTGTGTGCTTCTTTCTCTCCTCTAAGCTCCCTTCAGTCAAATACATTATGTGGTATAGAATCTATAAAGGAATTGCTCTCATCTCCTTTTGTGACCTATTGTCATTTCACTACTTTAATATAACACTGTCATACTAAAACTTTAAAATTCTTGCTGTCTAACAAGTTTCATCCCTCTCTCCTCTCCCTCCTCACCCCTTATTCCCCCACTCTGTCTCTCTTCCCCCCAGAAGTGAGCGAGGCTACAGCCACTCTGGGACCCGGCACCATGGGCCTGAGCACCCGCTACAGCCCCCAGTTCACCTTGCAGCACGTGCCCGACTATCGCCAGAATGTCTACATCCCTGGCAGCACGGCCACCCTTACCTCCAACCCCCAGCAGCAGCAGGCCACAGCCCAGCAGGCCACCCAGCAGGCACTGCCCCCTCCCCAGGCCTCGGCCCAACCAGAGCCCCCAAAGGCCGCCCAGACGCCTGCCTCCAAGAAGAAGTCTACCAAGAAGGAAAAGAAGTAGAGTTGGACGGAAAGAGGTGGAGGAATGATAAACCCAGTTTGATCTGATGAAAAATTGAACCCCCCATACCCTTCCCATTAGGTATCCTCCTGCTCTGCGGTCACTGATGCTAGTCACGGTCTAATATAATCAGCTAATCACTTTTGACGACATGGACGATGTTGATGTTTCTTTGAAAGAGTGTCTTGAGGGATCGGAATGTGCTGAAGGCTGTTACAGGTCTTGATAACCATGCTGTGCTAAATGTCAAGTATTTGTCATGTAATCTTTGTTGGTGGATAATTTTGGCAGGGTCTGGGGGGTTACAGTGATTTTATGTTTTTGTTTTTTTATCTTTGCAAATTTAAATCAACTCGGATAAAGAGATTCAGTGTAAGGAACCTTGCTGGGATGACAAGGCTATACGCAGTGATGTATTGGGAGATGAAATGTTAATGTCTTTCATGTTGGATTTATTATGCTCTTTTCCTGAGATGGAAAGTTAGCTAATGTAAAGTAAGCTAGGTGCCATCCATTAGATTCCTATATAGGGTCAGCCTTCCAGGGTCTTAAGCATAAGTCCTGTGGACATAGGGCTGCTGTTTGACAGGTTTTACAAACTCTTCTGCATGCTCTTTAAGGTTCAAACTGCTTATACTAGTCTAGAGTTGCAAACTATGCATTGCAAAAGCAAAGAGGAGGACATCCTGAATCTGTTATCCTCCCACCAATCGCAGGTCAATAGAATGCACATGTAGCATTTACTTGACGACAAATGAAAATTACTTTCGTAAGGATAGTTTAGAGAGAATAGGATTTTAACCTCCTGATATTTTTATGACCTGAGCATGCACCCAGAGGGAGGGCTGGCAGAGGATGGTGTGGCGTGCTGTTGTGTCAAGGAGTCCCGAGCCATGTAGTCCATGCATGTGGTGCAACAGTAGGGACTGGTTTCTTGTATGAAACCTACAGATGGACACAAACAGGTTGTGCTGCCTTGTACCCTCTACCTCCCCTCTTCCCAGTCAGCTTGTGTCCTCCCCTCACTCACTACCCCACGATGAGAGCCAAACCAAGAGAAATGCACTGTTCATGTTATGATGAGGAGATGATGTGGGGGAAGTAATCACTTTATTCTTATATGGAACACGTAGATGTGGTAAACTTGAGTCCTTATGATTTTCTAGAGACTTTGCAAGCCACTAGAGTATTTCCACTCACTATCTATGAAGTGGTGAAGAAACGTCTTGACACAGTAACATGTTTTTTTGGGAGATAATGATTCCATAGCATAGAGCATTTGTTTGTATAAGAAATAAAGTCGTAACCCGACCGTCCATCTGTCCGTCAGGCCCCTTGACCAGATACAACTGCATGAGAAAAGACAGCTTGCATGCAGGCTCAGTCAGGGGGACTGGAGGGGGTGTGGTGAGGGGTATACAGACTGAGGTCTGGTCCATTACATCCACCAGGGGTGGGGGTAACAACCTCAGCTCTACCCACTGAATGTACAGAGGTACCACTGTTGACCCACCCACCCCTAAACTATCTCTTATGCACTGACCCAAGTAGGGGTCAACAGAGCCAAGCACAGCTGACCCTGTAGGTGAGGAGATACCACTGGAGACCCTTTGAACGATCCCTCCTCCATTGAAATCAATGGGAAACCTCAGCCTCTCTACCACTCACCTCTCCCCTGCTCTCCCTGGTCCTGCGAGGCTCTTCTCCCACTGTAAATAAACACAAGTCCTGTCGATGGTATGAGCCAGTTGTTTGTATAGTAGGGACCATGTCTAACATTTTCAAAATAAAAGTCCCTCTCCACAAGGCGTGGCTTACTACTGGAATGTGTTGCATTTTGTTTTTCAAGAAAAATAAGAAAACCACAATTAAAAAAAAAAAATCAATTATGAATAAAAATCTGAGATGTTCTTCAACAGTTTGTGTTGCAATGTAGTAACTAAGCACCATGGAAGCCAACTAACTCTTCAATGTAAATAACTGAATTAAAGATGACTTTAGATAAGTAAGCAAAGTGACACACGTAGACTAGTTAACTTGTGATATGTGTTGCGCATATTTTTATGTTCATTTTCTCTCTACTACCTTTTATCACCCTGTATAGAAACAAAACAAAAAAAAAAGTATGGAAATGTTTCTATCCTTCTGTAACCTCTTAATGTTCTTTTGCGGTGATTTTATCTCGTGCATTTGTGAAAGAATGCCTCTCATTCTCTTTCTGTCCATATGAACAAATGATTATAAATATTATATATGTGTAAGTCCGTCCGCTGCTGAATTAACTACTCTATCCTGCTGTATTATCTTTCTCATCAAATGCTTAGCCCCCTCGCTATATCCCTGTGTTACTCTTATTTTTATGCTAATATTTATATTGCTGTTTTATTTTCTCTTGAACACTGACATTTCAAATAAAAATATTCTGAAATCATTTAAAGAAAATGCCTGTCTGTGTGTGGTTTGTTTTACGCTAACATGTAATTTTCATACTGACTACAGTTTGAGTGAGATAACTTTGTGCATCACTTAATTTATGAGACTCACTTGTGGAAAGCTTTTCATCTGTGCTGTGCATTAAAGACGCTGCCTGCGGCTTCTTGTCTGTGTGACCCACATTCAGCAGGAATGCAGCTTTCCTACTTTCCAGGAGGCCTTGCGGTGTCTCTGGTCCATTTCAGGTGTTCATTAAATGAAACCACATGAAAACGATAAGAGGCTGAAAAATATCATTTCCAATCATGTGTCTTCGTAATTTACTGTTCCCTTATTACATGTTAAATGGGAGACATGAATTGGGAAACTATGTTGTCATGCTACTTCTGTTGACAAAATGATTCGCACCCATATATCCATCAAATCTATCCAGTTATTAGTCTAATTAAATTGTGCAATTATTAACTTGACTGAAATTACCATTTTAAAAGTCACTGCAGAGAGCAAGCTACAGTAGTTCAGTAAAAGCACTGGCCTGAACAGAAAAGAGACTTTTATATTAGCTGCTTAATATGACATTCCATACAATCTTTATTTTGGAGTGCAGATAAGACCTAAACTCCATGTCTCCTCCTCTAACCCATTCATACTGGAGCCACATGTTATTTAACATTCCTCTCAGAGACCTTGGGCCACTACAGAGAACAGGGCAGCCTGCTCAGGCTCTTTGTGCTTTTCACAAGGCCGTACACAATAACATATGTCCCTATAAATAGCCCATGGGACGTCACCAGGCATAACAAAAGCAGCAGCCTCTGCTGCAGATGTAGGGGGATGGAAGGAGGGAGCTGGATGCAGATGATGTGAATCAGGAGGGTGGTTCAGTCTATCACCAGCTAATGCAGTTTTTCTATGTTGAGGTTACTGTCTGTGAATTACATGAGACCAACAGACATAATGAAGACAAGTCCTGAAAAAAAAGATATTTTCCCGCATTTCATAATTGAAAACTCTCCATGTTCAAATGTTTGTTATGAATTAAAAATTTCCTACTCCAGATTAAATCAAATGATTTTAATTCAACAGTCCAGCTTGTCTCACAGCAGCATTTCCCACATCAAACGCTGCAGATTCACATACCCAAAATGGCCGACTTCTCTCATTGTGTTATGTTGTTGCCACAGCAACTGTCAGTCCCAGCTGCTGGATGGTTGTCTCTGTTCTCCACATCTTTATTACAGATCTATGCTGTGGCCATTATTGGATCAGCCTGCCTGGACTGAATGAGCTGCAGGAAGATACACATATTCAATCAATAGTCAAACCTGGCAACTCTGACGGGGACACATGCAGGAAGCATGGCAGAGTGGATTGGAGGATGAACTAACACTCAAACACAACTGTACAAGTCAAAGCTAGTAATGCACTGTAGGTTTGTCCCAGTCTGATTCACTGGAGATCTTCCACTTAAGAGCTCTATTAATTCTGGGTAACAATTAAAGGAAACAGAAGTATTATTTGTCGGAGTACTAAACTCTATATACACATGCTCTTAAGAGTAGCTTTAGAATTACTTCATCAGCTGATGTTTGTCATCCTGTGACTCACAGAGACTCTGACTGTTCCTACTGTCCCCATGTGTCATGCATTTCCTGGAGGGGAGACCCAGCAGAATGGGGAGATTGTTCTTTTATTGCCCCCTTTAAGTCCCCCAGCCCATCTCGCTTAATTAAGCACATTCCTACCGATTATATACACAGAGACATACACAATGGAGTGACACAAACAGTCACACACAGCCAAAAAACCTCAAACCACTGATGTATAGTAGAGTTGTACACCATACCAGACTGGAAACTGTTAATAGACTGCCTGTGCACAGTAATCACATTAGTCAGACAGCTTGGCAGGCATCATCACATCCTGAATGTGACACATGTACATGTGAGCAGGCATGTGGCAGCACAGACACACCCTAAACACTGCTGTCAGACACATTCAAATACACTCTGTTGCAAATGTGGAAAAAGCCGATTTCTAGAATGGCCTCATAATTAAATTTATTCTAGTTTGTCCAGGTTGGAGCAGGAAGTAGAGCAGAACTGTATCCCCTGCCAGTGGTATCACATCAGATAACAGAGCAGGATGTGACGTAACGGCTGCATGTGGCGGGACAGGAAGTGAGTTTCCGCGCCTTCCCTACTCTCCCCACTTAGTAGTCATTGAAAGGAAGGAACCCTGTCCCTCATCCTCCCCCCTCTGACTTCCTCTCCCCCCCGACTCCATTCCCTCCTTCCTCCCATCCTGCAGCTGTCTCTGCAGTGTGTTAGGTCACCACATGTTGGAGGACAGAGCAGGGCTCTGTGGAATCACAGAGAGGATAAAGACCAGCTTAATCTAGACTTTACAAGTAACTGACTCTGAGATGAAATGTATATATTTACAGTTAAGTTAGGCATGGCCTGAATCCAAATGGCACAGTTAGAGGAGATTACATCGAAACGTTTAAGACAAACAGAAACAGACAGCAGTGGGTTGTGATTTATTTTCATGCAGAGAAAGAGAGAAAAAAGGTGCTGTCTTTTGGATGGATGTTCCTTACAAAGAATTAACAGGAAGAGAAAGGAATGGAATCTTCTCATTCTGTTGGCACACTCCGCCAATTCTACAAATACACCAGAATGTCTGCATGACAATAAATATTAAGTGATACCCACTGATTGGTCGCTTTAACCGCCCTCCCTATGAATTGCTAAACACACTTTGTTTAACATATTTCTTGAATAACTTGCAAAACGCCTATTTTCATCTATCATGTCAGCTGAAAGGAATGTGGCCATCAAGCAGAGTTAAGTTCAGCAGAGGCCATTGAGCGGGAGCACTGGAGCCTGAGCATTACTATGGCTGCTAAGGCTAACAGAACCCTGATTTAAAGAGACACAGTAATGTGCTGGCTGCTGGCTCAACTAAACCACAGCAATGGAGCTGTAGCAATGTCGAAGAAGAACATAATGCCTCCTTTCACAGCAGCAAACCCTTTTTCTCTTCATCTGAAAAGCCTGCTCTCTACTCTCTCCCTCTCTCCTCATCTCTACTGCCAAGAGCTCTTGCGCCTGTTTTCTCAGCTGGGGGATGGAAATCAGACAGGGGGGAGATGAGGAATGAAGGGGGAGAGATGGACTACGGGACAGTGAGAGTTGAATTTCAGGTGACAAAAGTTAAATGCCTTATTATTATTTTATTGTAGCAGGTTGAAGAGAGAAAATGAGAGTGTCCCCTTACACTTACATCAGCTTTCACTACGTTACAAGTCAAGGGTCATGTGTGCAAAACGAAATAGTTAAGTCATGTGATCTGTTTATAGGTAATGGACAGAAAACAACAAATGAAGAATTGGTTTCATTCACTCAATAACAATGTGTGTCTTTTAAGGGGATCAAAAGCTTCCATCTGGTGCAGTGTGGTTTAAGGGCATCTCCTACCCCCCCACCCTGTCTCTACAGTTACAACTACACCCAACCATAACCCCGATCCCTCTTTACAAGCCATACACACCATAGGCCCATAACCTCCCCCATTCAGCAGCTGCCACACCCCCAGCACAGACAGTGCAGAGTATGTAATGCATTTCCTCCACCACTGTGGTTGTCATGGAAACACAAAATTCCCCATCAGAGTTAAGAGAGAAGGATGAGGAAGGAGCAGAGAGAATGCTGGGAATTCTATTTATAATAAAAAGGCAGAAGGCTAAAATCTGCTTTAATATCACAACTGCCCTTCCAACACTACTGCCAGTGTGTCAGTGTGTCTGTGTGTCTGTGTGTGTGCCTGTGTGTGTGCCTGTGTGTGTGTGTAAATGTTGGCATCAGTGCAAATGAAGGATGCTGTGGTAGCTATACATGTATGAGATTTTGTACATTGCAGATCATTAGTATGGCCAGTGTGAGCTCTGTGCACTCAGAGGTCGGACACCCTGTGAATGTGCAGTGCCTCAGACATGCAGACACTGACACAGAGGCATGTCGACAGCTCAGCACGATGGCGACAGGTGTTGCTACGGAAATGGTGCAGCTGCTGCGTGGATATTTCAGGGTAATAAGCATGCACAATCAAGCTCCTCTCTGCTCCCCTTCCCTCCCCACGTCTCCGCTCTTTCCCCTGATCCAACACAACCCTGGCTGATATTAGAGACTGGAATACTAACTCTGAGGGGAGACATCTTGAAGATTAATTCATGCTCAGCTGGCTATTTGATAAAAGAAATGAGATGAAGAAGTTGATGATGATGTTAAACCCATCTGTTTGCAAAAGAGCAGCAAAATGTAATCAATAGGATTTGTGTGCATGGGTATGAATTCTTTCTTTTTCTGACAGTCAGCCTGATACATAAAATCTAAAAGCTGTCAGTGTTTCACAAACAACATATAACAGACATCACAACTCTCCACAGACTTACCCAAAGAGAATCCTATAAAATAAATATTATGACTGCCTCATGAAGTGAAAATATAACTTCCTAACCCTAATAAAAGTGCTTTTTGTTGCCAGAACTTAACCACACACAGGAATCTAACATTTCTGCCTGAACGGTCCTGGATTTTATAAAGTCACCCGCACCAACAAACACAAATTAAAAATGACAAGTTGTGGTTATAAGGGATGTACCTTCTGCCAAGAGAACTTTATCAAGTCAAGAGAGCTTTATTTTCATTTCAACCATGTACAAGTTCACCGTGAGATGAAACGTTTCTGCAGGACCACGCTGCTGAATATTGACATAGGACTACATAAAGTAAATGATTTAGGACAACATGTGAAAGACAGCGCAAACAAAACAAACAGCAGGAAACAAAAACAGTGTTTAAGCAGCCAACCGGTCTACACAGTTTTATTTTCAGTGTTATGCAAACAGTTGTTGCCTGTCAATCTCATGGTGACAAGACTGAAGAAAGCCACTGCTCACCAAGAAACAACCATTACAGCATGTAATGCCCAGTGAAACAACAACTATGCACAGAGCCAGGCTAGTTGTTCACAATTGCCTCCAGTCTTTATGCTAAGCTAAGCTATTGACTTCAGGACACAGCTCAGTAGTTAATGCACAGACATGACCATTGAATTGATCTTTTCATCTAACTCTCGGTAAGAAGCAAGTAAGCATGTTGACATATTCCTTTCATTATTAGTCTACAACATAGAATATTAGTGGCTAAAAGGCATCAGTAGAAGATAAGGTTAGGAGGGAAACATTATTTTCACTATTCATTGAGAACTGTGGCTGTGGTTTGATTATATTTGATTGACAGTAGTACTTCCCTGGCAACATAAGCAAACAACCCCACAACAGATCCTGATATATTGACAGATTCTCTTTTGTCTAGTCGAACCACATCCACCTGAAACAAGTGAGACAGACAAAAGTTTATCAGTCTGTTATATATAAAGTTTATTATATTTTCTTATAGGACCATGTCACTCATACAGAATAAGACATTTATGGAGAAAATATGTTGTCAAGTCCTTTCAATATCACGCAATCATCAGAAGGCACATGTACATCCATAAACCATTTAGTAACAATGTCCTGTACATAAAGATGACAGAATACCACGCTGGTATCTAATTCTCAGTTCTCCTTTATTTGTCCATGGTTATGACAGCGTGAGGAAGACCAGCCAATGGTGTTAAAGAAATTCTGGAAATAAGACAGCAATGTTGTGTAATATCAAGTAACTGAGATCAGGTTTCATGTTCTGCATAATTAGAAATCAATGAATGTCTAGAATGAACAGATACTGTATATAAGTACAATCACGACTGACATCGAAATCCACGGTGAAGATAGTCCAGCACTAATGGACAGAACACACACAGAAAGATGCATATTTCTAAAACACCTGGGAATAACACGCTGGACATAAACACAGCTGAAATCAACCAATGGGACTATGGGAATATTTCAAGAGCTATATCTCACATTCTGACAGTGGTCTAAATGACAACAGCATGATGGGATGCAAGGAGCTCTGGGACAGGTGTTAAACCCATCAGCAGAGGAGGACACTCACAAAGCTGGGAATTCAATCTCGAACCGTGGGAAATACTGAAATAAAAGACATACCAGAGAGTGATCATTATAACAGATAATGATGTAGATATGGGCATCATGGTGGTGTGTTGTGGGGTTGCCTCAGGGCGCTCCGGCTTCCTCTTACAGGCCAAAAACATGCAAAAGAGGTGACTGATGACTTTAAATTGCCCACAGGTGTGAATGTGAGTGTGTCTCTCTCTATATGTCAGCCCTGTGATAAACTGGTGACCTGTCAATGGTTTACCCCACCTCTCTCCCAGTATCAGCGGTGGTAGGCTACAGCCCCCTGTAACTCTGTAAAGGATGAGTAGCATTAGACTGATGGATGGAAGATGCAGATGGAAGACAAGATGTAGATGTAGACATGTTCCTATATATATATATATATATATATATATATATATATATATATATATATATATATATATATATATATATATGTACCCTGACCTGTAAGCTGGTGAGGACAGAAACATGTGATCCATATTTGTTCTAGTTACTGTGCTTTTTGTCGCAGTGCAGTCAGACTGACTTCGTAAGTCAATGCAGCATCTCATTTGGAAATCTGAATGAATCATGACTAGTTATGTTTGCATGAATATGTCTGTGTGGATCAGTAGCAGGCAGAGAGATCAAGGATCAATTAGAAAATACTACAGGACAGTCTGAGAAATTAAGAGAGAGGAAGAGGAGGGAAGAGAGGAAAAACAAGCTCCAGTGCCCTAATTCATTGCTCTCATGGCACGTCAGCCACCCTCCCTCCCTCCCTCCATCTCCCTCCCTCCCTCCATCTCCCTCCCTCCATCTCCCTCTTTGTTCTCTTGCTCCCATCATCTACTCTGCATTTCTCTCAACACACAGAACTCATTAAGTGGTCAAAATCATTTTACACCCCCAATCCCTCCCCCTTCCACACACACACACACACACACACACATTTTTTTCCTATCACTGTCTCCACATCCATTTTTGTTTTTTGCTATCAAACCACACTCTGCTCTAAATAAAATGGAGGTCTGTTCATCTCCCTTTGTGACACAGCCTTTCCTCCATCATCCCATCCATCCATCTCCTTCCTTCCTTCCTTTCCCCCGTCGGTGACCTCTCTGTGTTTCCATCTAAGGTGGCTGTCGAGGTCCAGAGAGCGTTTTGTGTCATTTGTCTGTCCGTGTCCATAAAGCTCAAATATTCATGTGCCCGCTCTGCGCTGTGCAACAACAAGATGATGTCGGGCAGCAACAGACTCCCAGTTTCCATGGCAACCTCCACCATCCATCCCCTCCTCTCTCTCTGACACAGTTGGGTGGTAGAGAGGGATGGTGGCGGCTGCGATTACATTCCTGTAGCAAAAAAAGGTGAGACATGTGCGCATAGCGATGAGTAGATAATTAGGAAGTGAGAGAATGAAGTGAAGAGGAGGAGGAAAAGGGAAAAACCTCAAATAAATCATGTTCATTTGAAAGAGGAAGAAGACAAAATGGAGAAAAGAAAGAGGTTTTGTGATTGTACATTGAAAGGAAGACAAAAAAAACATCTCTCAACAGGGGAGGACACCAAGATGTCCCCGTCCTCCTGCCCTCCCTGCCAGCTCTTGCCTCTCCTGGTCGCCTCCTCTGTGATACCTCTTTGTCCTTTCAGCCCGGCAGAGGGAGTGTAAGCTGCTTACTATAATACGGCAAAACAATGCCTCTTAATACTCCTCTTTTACCCCCCACCCACTCTGCCTGTCTGCAAATTAGATTGCAATGCAGTGTACTGCCCCCTGTTCTCATGTGCATCTTTACAGCGGGTGCTTCAGTGATGTAGCTTTTCTGAGTGAGAAGTCACAGCACTTTAGGCTTCCTTTCTGCAGAACAACACCTTTGGAATGGATTTTAAGGTTGCACTCAACCCATCTGTCCTTTACATTAAGAATTGTGAATCACAATGCCTCCACAGTCCAGCTGTAACTATCCACCAATCTGAGTGTAGTCATTGTTTCCAGGCCTGATCTTTTACTCTGGTGCAATCGCTGTTTCATACCTGACTGCTTAACATCCACTGTGTTACCGCCCTCTGATTAAGATGAACTACCTTTTCATCTTCAGTTGTTGTATTTTCACACCTGTGTTTCCTTTGTCTACATGTGTCATCTCTATCTCTGCATCTCCCTTTGTTTCCTCTCTCCTTTCCACCTTAACGGGAAAAAACGAGGAGAAAAGAACCTTAAATGACAAAATACATTAAGCTCAGCTTGCTGTGAGAACGAACAAGTCGTAGGGAAGAGGACATGAAAGAAGGAAGGAAATGCATAAAGGAGTTGAGATGAGAAGACAAAAGAGACCTGAAAGAGGAAACAGAGAGGTGAGGAAACCAGATGAGACACACAGGAAGGGGGAAGAAAGGAAAATCAAGGGAACGCTGGTATGGGTGACGATTTGCAAGAAGGAGTTGAGTGTAACCATGGTAACGAGGTAAAAGAGTGATGTCATTGCCTCTGGGTGCTTGGCATGGTGGGGGTATTTTTGGGGGTTGGTATTTCAAATCTGTTCTTCAACCTGAGCAGTATACTGTTGCACACCAGGGGAAATTTTGACTATCCTGTAAATGAATTGAATATTTAGGGATTGTGAGTTTCATTTTACCTTTACAGATAATAAGAGATGTACACTAGCATGGCAACACACACCCCCATGTGTCATCAACCTTACAGCTTCCCCAGAACCCTTTTCTGAATAATTCCATCCAAGCTTATTTCTTATGCCTCACAACATCTACCATAATATTAGTGAGGCTGCACCCATTAACTATTGTCATTATCAATTGATCAGTTTATTATTTTCTTATTCTAAGCAAATAATGAAAAATCCCATCACAGTTTCCCAGAGCTGAGAAATGAATATTTTAAAATGCAGTAGCTTGTTTTGCCTGACAAAGGCCAAAGTCAAGAGTTGTTATAAAACATAATTGTATTTTAAATAATCACATTTATAGTGAAATATAAAACAAACAATGGACATGAATTTGCACTATAGATTCTACAGAATAATCACCAAAAATCAGAAACAAACAATTAAAAAGCCATGGAAAGAATCCAATTCAACAACGCTAAAGCTCTTCTTCATCTTAAGACTGCAACCACAGCCTCTTGTGAGGTTTAAATGTCTGTCTCTATTAGAATCTGCAGTTTTTAACCTCTAAATGTCACTGTGGATGTAAGCTTATTATCGTCACCCCATTTCCAACCTCTTGAGATGGGGTTATACCTCACATAAGACACACACACAACACAAAGAACCACAGACCACACCCAGACATTCACTGGCCCCAGATGAAATCAGATTGCTGCAGGGTTGGTAAATGTAGGTCAATTGACTGACAACTGTGCTACCTCCGCAAATGTGTATGGACAGATAGGGAGCAAAGGGGAGGGGCAGACATACTAGAAAGACAAGTCCTTGTTTTGATTTTCCACAAATACATTTAAATGTAACCAGAGTCAGCAAATTGGCCCAAGTATAAAAACAACAATAACATATAGTAAACAAACATGATGATCAGTTCAAATGGATCAATGGTCAGACCCTTGTGATTAGAGCCTGACCAGATCAGACAGACACAACAACCTCAAGGGGTCCACGTGGAAACCAGCACCACCATGCCCCACATGCCTCATGCAGAATATTTGTTTATCCATCGAAAAAGAGTAAATTCAGTGTTCACTGCCCTGAGAGAAGATGTGGTTTATCACATCACAACAAAGTACCTTAAGGGACGACGATGAAGGCCACAAACAGGGCAGCATTGTGACTTCTGGATCTCAGAGGCAGGGAGAGTGTAAGTGTAAGCAGGGAAAGAAGAATAAACCACAAGCATAACCTGTCAGCCACAGACAATCTTCATGGTTCAAATTATTAAAAATTACAAGCAGAACCTGATTCTTAGATTTAGTAGTGTCAGCTTTTTATCTATTACTAAACACAGCAAGAAAGGAGAGAACAACAATGAAAGACTTGAACTGCACTGACAGACAGTGGAGGAGGTATTAATAGGCCCGATATATGTAACTGCATGTCTTGGGATTTAATCCTGCACTTACATTCATATGATATGTTCTCACAAAGACACTTCCATATTAGTTAGCTGTGGTCTCATAAACACATTGTCATAACCATCAACAACATAAAGAACCATGACTCACACAGGACCACATTCAAATATGAGGTAATGACACTAAACATGCCTATAGGTTGTCAACTTGTTAGTATCAGCTGTGTGACATATGAATTGTCAGATGTGTTGTGTCCACACTGATGTAGCCTGTTCCACTACGGATACCTGCACAGGAGCATTTACCTATTTCTACAACAAGCAAGGTGCTTATGCCTCTATATTTATATTTTATTTGTTTACTATACACATGAGGATTCTCTGTACAGCCTGTGTGCACATGCAAGACAAAGGATGGGGGCAATTTGTTCATGCATGTGACTGTGTGACCCCTGGTGCTTATTGATATTCTGTTGGCATTAGCCTTTAGCATAGCCTGCAGAACATATAGATCATCCTCTCTCGAAATATCTCACATATTTAGAGTAGAGAGTCCTCCCTAGAAACGATGATCCACTGGGATGAGCCATGACACTGTGGATTAGGGGGAGAAGTGATGCCAATGATAATAGTAGGTGGTGGCAGGATTAGTGTGTGTATATTTATGTATGTTGAAATGTTCTGGCGATGGTGGACTTCATGGTGAATCTGGGCAGAGGGAGATCAGTATGTCTTAAATATTTAATGGAATCACAGCAAAACATGGAGACATAACCATGTCTTTCAGTGCATAAATACATATTCCATCTGACGTCTCTCACAATTTCATCGTGCCAGTTTGAGACCGCTAACAATGATGATGAGGGAAATGGAGCAATGGATGAGGAGTAAGGCAAAGAAAAAAGGTGAGAAGGTTAAGGCAAAAAATGAGAACGTTTTCATGAAAAATAGAGTTTTGCACTGCTCAAAAACTGAAACAATGCATCAGGTGCACAGTGGCAGAGATCAATAACTCACAGATAAATAGTCTTCTTTATTGTGGGCCAATAATAAATATCAGGACTATTTGTCAGAAAACAGGTGAAAATGAGAACAGGCATAAATTCTTCATTTCGTAAAAGACCTGTTGTAATATACAAATGTCTTTATGAAAGCCACATTTAATCTTTAATAGGGTTTTATGCTTAAGTTGTCTCTATATGTTGGAAGTCTTCAGATCTGATACACAAAGGGCCTTTTCATAACATGATGCCCGTCATATAGATCATCACGTTGTTTTAGTGAAAGACGGGAAAAAAACATGCTTCATTTCCAGATGAACAAACACACAATGACACATAAACACAAGGACACACAAGCAGAAAAATAATCAGAAGGAAGGCAGATCCAGGATGGCGAGATAATCAGACACAAAGGGATGAAGGCAGTGTTCTCAAACAACGATTAAGAACATGTTCATGGCCGGTCACAAATGCATGGATACATAGAAGGAGAGAAACCGAATCATATTGATGCAACAGATAACATGGAGAGAAGCAGAGCGACTGACAGAGTTCATGAGACATCTCTGTAGCCTTCTGCATCAGGGTGATACAGGGCAGCGCTGTAACGATGGAGATGTCAGTCAACAAGGTGACGGCACATCCAATCGGTTAACACATCACCGGCGCATGTTAATTGTCTGCTAATCGTGTGTCACATAAAGAGTGTTATACAAGCAGCCAAGTAATTTGATCAAGAGGATATCATTGAGATATGAAGACCGATGAAGAACGACGTGAATATTTGCACTAACTTGCAGGCAAATGCAGAATTATGCAAACATGCACACAAATGCAAGAAAACAGAAGAATTATATTTAAATCTATAGTCAAAGCATCAGTTAAAAGGCCTGTTTTTAATTCTTCAGCAGTCAGCCAAACCCTGTTTCTCTGGAGTTGGAATGTCAGAGTAGTCTATCTCTTTCCTGAAACAGGGGGAACGTTGAGAAAAAGCCAATCAAAACAAATGAAGTGAGTCTTTATTCTTCTCGTCTCAGAAATGGAGACGGAGAGAAAGACAGAGAAGCAGTGGAGAGTACAGCCAAGTTAAAGACAAATGAAACAAATGTATTTCAGAGCCCTGGCTATGTGGATGCTAATAGCAGCCAGAGGAATGTGAGCCAGCCAATCACACACATATGCAAAAAGAAAAGCTTCTGGGTCAGAGGGAAAAAACGAAAGACAGGTCGACGTGGGAGAGAAGAGGAAACATACAGAATATAAGAGATAATATACTGTTCTCTTCATGGCTGAGGTCACATCTCTCCCCCCTTCTCTCCTCCAGGAGGAGGAGGAGGGGTGGCAGAATGCTCCGAGGTTCACTTTGCTACCTGGAGACCGACAGCCTCCCTCAGCCAGCCAATCACAGACTGTGAAAAACAGACGCCTGCTCTCCCATTGGTCCACCGCTCCCGGGAACTCATTGCACTATCAATGGCCGTGTCATTGTGTCGTCTGGCAGTGCCGAAGCCAATTATACTGCCCCCCTTCTTTGTCCAGACCTTTTTTCTCCAGCAGACCCCTTAAGACACACTCACACACACAAATCCCCCGTCTCCCCAGAATGTCACAACAAGAGACAGAGGGAGTCTGGGAATCAGAGGACCTGAACCTCATAGCAATGAGACATCATGAGTGATTTTGGGGCAAATGCAGCATTGAACAAGACGCACATTACCTTCATACTGTTTAGTGTAAACAGGAGGCTGAATCAACAACAAATGTGGCCTCATCCTGATTTATAGAGCAACCCCGATTCAAAGAGTTGAGACACTGTGTAAAACACAAATAAAAACAGAACGCAGCCATATGTGTTTACTGATAATGGAAAACTTCATGTTAACCTTTAAGGACACTGAGAGATCCTCTGTGTTTGCCGCAGGATAGATGGAACTAGTTTGTTCCAGTAACCTCCCCATCATAAGAACTGGTGTGACTGGGAGTCAAAGCATCTATTGTTTGACTATAGTAGAAAAGTGTAGCTATAAAAGAACCTTGTTAATAGTGACTCTTTGCACATCACTGTGGAGACTTTGATTTATTTGCTGTGTCTATTTGCAAATACTTCATTCAAAGCTTAGAAAGGCATCTTTAGTGATCTCCTTGTTGGTTTTTATAGTACACGGTTTTACCAAGTGTCTCAAGCCTCTATCATTCATACAATCATGTGTTTGACAAAGTAGTGAACCTCACCCCATCCTTGATTGTGAACAACTTTCTAGGACGTCCCTTGTAGTAGTCAGTACTGACATTTCTATTATTTAATCAACAATGTTTTTGACAATATACAGTATATAAACAATATGTTTGTCAGCCATAGTTTTTTTTAAATTTATCTTTTTATTAAACTGAAAATGTTGCCAGTGATGATTTCTCAGATGATGGTAATAATAATGAGGATGATTTCACAGTGATTCGACCAATAAACAACATTCTGCCTCATAGTTTTGATGAACAAGATTAAGAATCAACAGCCATTCTAGTGGTTATATGAGGCTATTCATAAGGCTAAATGGAGGCTGTACTAGATGCTATTGTAAGCATGCTAACATGCACTTGCAATGCGAAGACGCTGATGTCTAGCAGGTACATAATACTGTAACGTTTATCATGCTTACATCTTACTTAGCATGCTACCATGCTAACATTTGTCATATTGCACTAATTGCACTGATGCAGATTGGATTGTAATCAGATTTCAAAATTGGTGGCAATCCATCTAACAATTTATTAAATATTTCACAAAAATCCATAGGTGTCAACCTCATGGTGGACAGGATGAGATTTCCATGTTTTGCTGATCCAAAGTATTACAATGTCTAACTTTGAGAAAGTGCAATAATCCAGTTTGAGCTTCGATGTAAGTAAATTCAGACTTTACCCACCAAATGTTCAGTTATTCTTGATTTAGGATGGGTGAAGATCTTTTTTTTAGTTCCACATTAATGAGGGCAAGATAGCAGAAAAGACTGGTGAAAATATGATGTGATTGTGGGAAAAGAGTATCGCAAACCATCGTAGTTCATGACTTGGGCTCATTGTTTTCTATCAGATGACCTCTGTCTGTCTGTCTGCCTGACTTTTACCTGTTATCCCTCATCCATCCATCTTTTTTTTTTATAACCACTTATTCTTTGCAGAATTACTGGGGGGCTGGAGCCTGTCCCAGTTTAGAGAAAAACAACAATTCATGCTCACACCAATGAGCACTTTAGAGTCACCAATTCGCTTATATTGCACATTTAGGGACTGTGGGAGGAAGCCGGAGCACCCGGACGGAACCCACGCAGCCACGTGAAGAACATGCAAACACAGAATGGAGCCATGTCTGGATTTTAGTCCAGACCTTCTTGCTGTGAGGCGACAATGCAAATGACAACCTCACTGTTCATCAACTTTTGACTTGAACAATTTTGCTCTGTTGGATTTAATCAGCCACAATAAGTACAAGTAAAGGATCTTTAACACACAGATCTTATGTGTCACAGAGAGCTTCGTTGTGTTTGCTGATACTGCCATGAACTATTCTGTGCCACACAACTTCAGACTGAAGTCATCACACAGTTTGCTTTGTGTCTTGTTTCAGGTCCCTGTGGCTAATATGATGAGGGTGTGCTCACATGTGTACACAGCCACGTGTGGTGTGTAAACATTTACAAGCATGATTCATGTATTCAAACACACCCAAATAAGAATATACCTATAGGCTGCATTTAAGGATGCAAATGTTTCAAACAAGCAGGATGCATGTACAGTAGTGATGCCTGAAGAAAAAGAACACACCAGAAACACAAGAAAACCGTTTGTTCTCAACAGTTCCCACAGTGCTGTTGGTATTGGTGTGAACTTGCTTTTTATTCCATGGACTCTGTTAGAATCAAACAGACCTTTTAAAAACACTGTCATTTTTAATATGTAGATGTTTCCCTCTTTGCTCTTCTATCTGGACATGTTGAGAGGTGAAGACTAAACCAGAGGTGATCATGGAAAGACAAACCAAGACAGTTTTAGTGACATTTATTTAAGTCAACAAAGCTCGTCTGTGATCCACAAAGAAGAGGAACTTGAATTCAAGAGAACAGATGTATCTTTCTGTGTATTAGGGAAAGTACCAACTCCTTGAATATAAACAATGGTATAAAAAGACCGCCTAGGCTAGTTGGTTAGCATGCTAACTTCATCACATGATGTCTCTGACATATCGTCAACATTCTGTTGATGTTAGGTCATTTTTTATTCAAAGCTTTTTTTTTAATCTTCCAAACTACCTATAAAGCAAGAAGGACGTGGTATGCAGAGATTAATATGTGTATAATACATTTCAGGCTTTATGATTGTTGTTGTTTCCAATATTTGTGCAGATGCAATATTAGAACTTGATCAAAGAAACTTTCTGCATTCCATTATCTGATTAAGGACCTCCAGTACAGTTGTAAGGCAAAGCCAGACGTAAATCACACACACACACAAGACCCCTGGCTGAGTTATACTTTTACTTTGACTAAGATCAGATGCTGGAGAATGGATGCTCATCACTATAGACAGTAAGAGTGACAGACATATGAATGCATTAAAAGAAATAATACACAGACATTTCGATGCTCTTCCTCCTTTAATGTTGAGCCCGAATCATTTGTGGCCCGTGGCCTACACACACGTGTTTGCCCAAACAATGATCATAAATGAAGAAAGGAAGTCGGGGCTCTTTGGTTAACCTAACAGGGAAGTTAATGAGGTGAAAGGACGACAGCAGCAGCAGCAGCAGCAGCTTTGGTTCACCAAAGAGAAGAGGCCTTCATTCACAGGGCACAGGAGAACCGGTGGGAAATAAATTTATTCTTCTCCAGGTTTGTTACATGAAATGACTTCTAAGAGGAGAACTTTTCTCAAACTCTGTCAGAGATGGTGGAAAACATGACTTATCATAGTTTATGAAGAAACCTTTCAGAGTCAATGCTTCTGTAAACTAGAGGAAACAGACATACAAGCGGGTTATCTTTGTTATTGTCAGAAAGAAGACATGAGAGCTTCCTCACACTGTAAGATTACTCCAGCCCCAGTTAACCATTGTGGTTCTGAAACAAGCTTCACCTTAAAAAAGTAAAAAGATAAGCTGAAGCCACGTTTGTTTGTTTTTGTGTGTGTGTGCGCTTTTGGAGTTTCGGTATCCCAGTTTTGATGTGGGATATAAGTGACTGGATTCATGGTGGAGGAGGAGGTCAGAGTATGACAGAAGGGTTGGAACAGAAATAAACGTGGACATAAACAAGTGTTCTTTCTCTCTCACATTCAGTACCAGTCAAAGGTCTGGACACAGTTTCTCATTCCATGTTGAACACTGGTAATACAAGTTGGAAAACATCTCTGAAAACCCTGAGGCCATGGAACATCCTGTACCTTGTCTTTAAAAATAACTAATCCCACTATTTATTATTTATTCATTTTTCCTCTGACTTTTGGCAATAACATTATAGTATAAACTATCTGTTATTTTACTGCACTGTGTTTATAAAAAGGGGGTGGGGGTGGGGTACTGAGAAGCAGACATTTCATCACATAAACACATCAACAGATGACATCACACTTTCATTGTGTTACATCAAATCTGACAGGACCAAAGAATGAGCCACTCGCATCATTAAAGTACTTAAGATATTTTTAATAGTTCTGCGTAGCAAACAGAATGTGCACTATTCATAAAGAAATCTCTGGAAGAAAGTCCTGTCTCCATACACGTACATTAAAATAATCAACTGTAAAAATTAAAATACAAAACAATCTCGTTAAAAAAACCAATTAAACTAAAGGAATGACTCAAATTAGAAAACAACAAACATTCCAGTGATGTTCTGATATCCTTTCCATTTATTATGTTGAAAAGTGACACTTTTCAATATCTGGTACACTCCTGGTACTGTCCTCTTGATGAGATGGGTACAGTATCACAGCCTAAAACAGCAGTCACGTCTGCTTTTATTGCAGTTACAACATATTATGTGCTTAAGGGTCGGCGGTGCTTTATTTGCAACTAATCATTCCAAGTGTTACTGGATTCAAATGAACCAGCAGCACCAGTTCTTTAAGTTACAGTTCTTATATGTCCAATGACATTCAAATTTTATTCACCAGTGGTATGAAGAGCTGATCTTCCACCATCAGGTTGATAAGGCCCCTCTGGTAGTTTCTACATTCTGAGGCTGGCTACAGTATTGTGTTTGCATAGGAATGAATAATGCACGGACAAGCAACATGTACACTGATGGTTACTGAATACAAAGAGCAAGGCCAGACATTCAGTAACTACTGTTGCAGTTCAGTGGGAGGGAACGTGGGCGAGCAACACAAACACACATGTGCTTGTCTCAGCAGTATTTGGGCAGTTTCCAGTGTGACATATACCCAGCAGAAAGACCACAGATCTGTTTATGAAACCTAGCATTTATGACAACAGACAGGACCCCGCAGTAACTACAGATGGACGCCCGCACGCACAAACCCACACGTAGGAAGTTGTATGTGCATCAAACTAAACATAGGCGGCTTACGTCACACACTCAGATACTCTCTACACATAAACACACAGGCATGTAAACTGCTCAGACTAGGATTTACATGGAAACACCCTTTCAAAAAGCTGTTTTTTTTTGGGTTAAACAGGACTGTGGATGAACTTCCTCCTCTGAACTAACTACTTCCCTCTGGGGTTTATGGCAATGTTCATTTTCAGGGATGTAACTGTTGTGGACACCGTGGTGACACATCTTAGACAAGTTTGTGAAACTAAATAATGCATGCACACCTGTGAATGAAATCCCTTCTCAGTAAAAAGGAAAACAAAACTCACACTCTGGAGATAAATGTTGTTGAAGTGGTCCACACACCAGCCCAGTGCAAAATGTGATTGGACAAATCTTGAGTGAAACGACAAGTCTGGATTTCCATTGGTTGGCACTTTTTTCAATTTTACAGCAAACAAAATTACTAACATTTACAAACAGTAACATATATTATATCAGAAGATTACCAAGCAAAAAAAAAGAAGTGAAAAAGCAGGTGATGTTGCCCCAGAACGTCCACAGAAAAGTTATGCAGCAGCTGCATGACGTGCCGTATTCTGAACTCTCCCAGTCTAAATTCGGGATTTGGAAAAAAACCCACAAAAAACTATGGATACCTCCTGAGTAAGTCTTTGGAATCACTCAAAATGCACTATGAAGAATGATGGTTGAAATTCAAGTTATGTAGACAGAAACAGACATGAATATATGAATGGATATGTGCACATGTTGAAGAAAAATATCAAATCTTTATGACACTGGCAGAGATGCAAAGATTGATGGGGGACATCTAGGGGTTATGGCTGAGGTGAGAGCCCCTCACCCTCTTCTTCTCCCTGTCCTCCCAGAAGATAAAAGTCAGTGCTAGCCTAAAAGAAGGTCCTGTTAAGACACGTGTCAGAGAAAATCGGACCTGTTACTCATCACGTTATCTCAGATGGATATTGGCCCCTGGAATGGATATGAATTAAATCTGTGTTTGGATATCACCAACTCTGACTAAAAACACTCTAGGGTGCCTAATTGGACCGAGTTGGAACAGCGTCCAGTAACTCCTCCAATGACTCTGCTCCTTCTTTTGCAGGCTCCTCCTTCTCCTCTTGCTTTTTCTTCTTAGTGGGCACCATACTGGACGAAGGCACGTCTTCCTGCATCAGCTCTTTTGCCAGGATGTTGGTCACTGCATGACCAGCTCGTCGGTTGTTGGCTGAGAAAGAGCGAGATACATAAATTAAGAGATAATAAAATGAGATTGCACGTTTATATCATAACAGGTCCAAACAGATATGTCAGTGCATGCCCTAAAGTGACATATCGGATGTATTTCCAAAAACAAACACGAACATATAAATGTATAAAATGTCTGTTAGCCATACAGCATACAAACGTGTGCTTCCAATGACATCACAGGACCCTCCCTCCCTTCCCAACATACATACACGTGCATTAAAGTGACACACATATAGAAATGGCTTAATGGTGTGGCTGTGTGTGCATGTGGATTAGTGTGACATCTGGAGCAACTCACTGCTAATGTCAGATTAGACTCAACATGATCCGGAAGGAGTGGGGAAAAATATGGAAAATAGGAAAGATAATATGAGACATTTAGCATAAGATGAAGAGAAACTGACAAGACGAAGGAATGGAGACGGTGACTGTAAAGACAAGGAGGGAGGGAAGGGAAGGGATAAGACTGAGGGGTGAGACACCATGAAGAGCAGGATGACTCATGCTGTGGGAAGATTACAGAGGCAGGGATGAATGAAAATAAGACGAACATGGATGGAGAGACTGAGTAAGAGGAGGAATGTAAGGAATGACAGAGGCAAGGAGTAAAATAGCTCACAGACAAATAGTGAATGCAGTGAGGAAGAGTAGAAACACAGAAACGGAGCGAGTCGTGACACAATGTGCCCTGCGGTTGCTGTCATTGTTATTCTACCTGCTTGCTATGTTTTTTTCCTCTCCCTCCTTCCTCTCTCTCATCCCCTCACTCTATATCCTTTACCAATCTATATTCTCCTGCGTGGGAGGACAGCTGTGCAGCAGTGGCCATTTTGAATTATATAGGTCAGTGGGAGATTGTGTTTGTTGTTATTTCATGCCTGGCTTATGTTCAGAACTCTTTACTCCTCAAGCAAAATGGGATATGAACAAAACTCTAACATCAGAACACACATTGTTATCATAAATACATATATTTATAAATAGATGTAATGTGTTACTGTGCTACTGATAGAGGAGAAAAAAGATTATCATGATGCAAACCAAAAGACATGTGCATGCAAACGAACCATGTAAACACAAACAACAATGATTTGACACATGGTTCTGACGTAGCAAAAAAACACACAAAAAACCAGAGTTACCCCACAGGTCTCCAGAACTAGCTGTGACAAAGACACAATTGAGTCTGGGGAGAAAGAGGAGAAGGAGGGTTTGGAGATTTAGAGTCATGTTCACAGTTGACTTGTGTTTATTTGTGAGCCTCAGCTGGACTGATCAGCACAGATAACTGATGCGTCAAATTATCACCTCATACACATTCCTTGGAGGGGCAAACAAATCGCTCTTCATTTCTTATAAAAAACTAAATATATGAACACTTTCTCTTTTTCGGAGTGTACTCTCACATCTCTCCTCGATACTTGCTTGCATCCCATTCAAATCCTCTCCCTTATTAATAAACTTACCAATTAGAAAATTTGCAAATGACCCAAAAACCAAGAGACAGACTGTGTGTCGATGTGGGTCTTAGTGTACGTGTACTGTGATGAGCTTGTCCTAAAAAATACAACCTACAGAGAAAAGATCTTAAAAGGTTGTCAGCCCAGCTCCTTTCATCTCTCATCCTCCTCCTCCTCCACTCCCTCTTGAGAGAGAAGACAGAGGAGGAAGAGGGAGGGGGATGAGTCAGGATCAGACCATTTCTGCATGGGAGGCAGCATGGGAAAAAGATGTATTTAAGGATTAACCTCCTGATTTAAATAATGTCAAGAAATGTTCTATTAAAATAAACTAACTTTAACAGCCTCAGGAGTAAATAAGGCTGTTTGAATGTGTTGATTCAGGTGTGCAGGTTTGATATGCTTATTAAAATGTGTCATTGACGCACAGACAGGTTTTAATTATCAAGTCAAGGTCAACATAAAAATTATTATCATATAGGGGTAAATTATGGTCATACATGTGTTGATTAAAACAGCGGTACACTACATACGCATTAACACACACACACACACATAAAATTTGATGGTTATCATACCATGAACATTTGGATATGAGGAATGTAACTACTCTGGATATATGAGAGGCCAACAAGGATTTATCCTCAAGGACAGAAGCCCAGTTTGTAAGAAATGTTGGTGAAAAGCTAAAGGAGGCAACACATTCAACTAGTTCACGGTATGTGTCCCAGTCATGACTTAAATCCATAACAGAGAAACATCTTCAAAAACAATATTCATACGACTAGAGGGACTGAAATGATCGACATCGGTCAGTTCATTTTCTGCTGAAACTACGGAGAAACAGTCAAAGACTGAGGGACACACAGACACGTGTTTCTCTGTATGGATCCTTTCCATGTTGTCAGACACTAGACACGAAAACAAATGGTTTACGTTTATGTGTTTATCTAAATGTTGTTCATTAAACACACTATTGAAATAATTTCCTCAGTTGCCCACAGCGACATTCAGGCTTTCTGTCTGTTGAGCTGCACCTCAAGTAAAATCCTGCTTTATATAGATTAAGCTTTTTGAATATCCTGTTCCTATCCTGTGATCTGATGAAGAAATCAAAAGTCAAATGGAAAAACACAAAAAAAACCTGAAACTTTTTATTTATTTTCTGTGAGGATGAGAGAGAGGATACGAGAGGATGGGAGAGAAATGACACCTAAATGTTGAGGAACTGTGGCAGCAGTATATAAAGGTGCACAATGCCATAAATATAAGTCGTGCATTTACAAATATCAGAATTTACAAAGGACAATTTTCCTTTTTATGGTGACTTGGACAGCATTCTGGGCATTCAACCATTAGGTATAGGGAGATACAGCCCACAAAGATGAGGACAGGACGATGTCATGAAAAGTTCTTTAGTGCGCTATGAAAATCACAATGTGAAACCATAACTAACTGGATCAAATGTATACAATATAACAAAAACCAGAAGCTTGGTTCGGACCTTGTTCCGGACCTTTAGGTGTGAAGGAGCCCTTAGAGAGATGACAAATCAGAATAAAAATGGCTACATGGATAACGTTTCCAAAATCTTGTGTCATTATTATTGTCATCAAATCCCAAGAAAACACCCGGAACCAATCATATGTCTTGCGAAACTTCCCCAGCTTCCTACATATGTAAACCTTTTAAAAAAAGAGGAAAACATACTTAAATACATACTTCAATTAAAAAAAGGTAAGATAGTCTTTTCTTAAAGACAGTTTGTCTGTGCCGAGCACTTTAACACCACTCAAACAGGAACAAATAGTACATTTGTTGCAGACTAACTTGATGGGGGACAAATGATGATACAATGCCACCAGACTTAAGTCTTAAACGGCTCTGAAAGGAGCTTTCTGGTCTGAGGAAATAAACCTGAAGATGAAATGTTTTTGTAATTTAACCCCGTTGGGGACTAAAAGACAAAATATCTCTTAAATCTGCATCTCCCAAGCCTCCCAAGCCCTTTAACACGTGGCACTACAAACACAGGAAACACTTTGCCTGTGTGTGGTATCAAAAAGTAGCTGTGATGTTGATCATATGATCCATGCACTTGGCAAAAAGCCTAGAGTTTGCCGCAATAGGAAAAGAGATGTCGGAACTCACAACAAAGACTGTTTTTAGGAGTGTTTACTGATGGGAGTAAGACTGAATGAATGAGGTTGCACACTTAGGGGTGATCAGTGGCACAAAGAGTGTAGTGAAAAGATCATCTGTAACACATTACACTCCAGGAGACCCACTAATGACTGATGAGGGAAAGGAAGCTGAATTGTACAGTATAATGTGCCCTGATGAGGGGAAAAGTACAGAAACGGGGAGAAGAGTGATGAGACAATTTGCAGACATGAAAGAGCTGCTTGAGACGAGGAGGAGCCTTGTTAAGGTATACAGGGAGTATCCACCTCCTCTGATTACAGATTATTCCTATCCTTTAATGAACCTACATTCTGCATGGTGGGATCCCAATGGTTGACAAGGAAGCAGCCGTCTTTACACTCTTGGTTTACTGTCAATACAGCAGCTGCAGCAAAGCCACGGTCACATGACAGCATGATAGCAGTGCCACGACTAGCATGATGGTGTATCTGCAGATGTCGGCCGGGCCTCCCATCACTGTTTCCATTTTAGCAGGGACTCATATCACCCTCCTCAGGCAGCATTGTGTAACACACTGCTGCTCTGCACTAAAGGATGTTTGGCAAGAGTGACGTCATCTAGCACCACTGCCGGCTTGTGTCTGTGGGTTAGTAGTGATGTGCAAGTATGCATTTTATGTCACATATGTGGGACTTGCTGGCCTGTATTTTCTCAGTTGGTGTTAAGTATGCATGTGATATCACCACAGCTTTAGTAATGGCTTGATTGATGAGTGCTCTCCTAGTGGTCTGAATAGTCTGTGTGTATATTTGTGAAGGCACAGATCTTTGTTGGGGTCTTTTTTTTGTAGGAACAAACTGTCCGCACAGCCAGCGTGTGCCTATTGTTGCCAGCCCCTTCATCTTTGTCTCTGCTGTGATTGGTGCTTTGTCAGCTAGTTGCTGCCGTGATTGGTCTTCTCTGGAAGTGTCATGACCCAGCAGATGGGTCTATAGTGAGTGTTTAGAGGTTTCATTCCTCTGCACATGATGTCCTCGAATTGTTTTAAACATGTACAATCAAATTAACCTAATGTAGAAAAGTTAAGTCTCATCATACAAAACAACCAAGACCAATAACTTACGATCTAAAGCTGAGGGTCAGAGTGAGAGTGTTCGAAAAATGATGTAAAGCTGTCTGTCCTCTGGAACGTGATGCATCTGTTTGGGTTTTTGTATTAGTATGCAGACATCAATGTGTCTTTGTATCGGCATGCAAGCATCTGGTGTGTGTGCTTTGTCTGTATGCGTTAAAAGGGGGGTAGACAGACGGTGGGTAGACAGCTGTAGCTGCTCATTCTACACAAGCAGCTCAAACACATGCAGTGAGCTGAGGTACAGGTCAAAGGTCAGGGGGTATATGGCCTCTGCAGCCTCGTGGCTTCCCATTCAGTCACACTGCTGTGACACAATGAGCACAACAACACACTCAATAGGCCCAAAGAAGTTCTTTAACATCAGGTTGGTGACGTGTGCACTCACCACAGCTGTGAGGGGAGGAAAGAAAGAGGAGGGCAAAGGGGGGCACACTTTACGTAATGAAGACACTTTCATGCTCAATAGTGATCACTAGCTCCAAAAACAAAAAGAATACATGTTTTAGTGTTGTTTGACAACAGCATATATAATATATATATTATAATATTATATCATATTATACTATATTATATCATAATATACTATACTATATTATATCATAATATACTATACTATATTATATCATAATATACTATACTATATTATACTATATCATATTATACTATATATAATTATACTATATAATATTATACAAACTCCAGGCATATTTTTTAATGGAGAACATGCAAACTCCACTCCCCACAGAAATCAGACCTTTCTGCAGCGAGGCGACAGTGCTAACCACATGCCCAAGTCCTCGTATGGTTTCATTGTTACTTTATCTATGTTGTATTCCCTTGCTAAGAGAATACCACAACTCCATCTCCACTCCTATAACTTATTTAACCTCATTCAAAGGAATTATTATGGTTGCAGACTACATGACATCTGATCTGTAATACTATGCAACACAAGAGTTAAAATTAAATTAAACTAAACTGCATGGAAAAGTAATTATGTGAGTAATAATGTAAGATGAGCAACTGGTTCAACTAGCATCAGAGCTAGTAGCATATTATAGCACAATCAGGCAAAGACGAGGAAACATCCCGCTTAAATGATGCCCCTTTCATGATCGCACAGGTTAAAAGTACCTACCTCTATTTAGACATAACAGCAATACATTCCATCATTAAGCCACATTAGTGACTTGAAATATTCAAGAACATGAATTACTTTCCCCTATAGCTGCGGTTCCTTGATGTTGTGTTGTATTACTAAACAAGACACAAGGTACAATTTAAGACTGTTTGGAGTAAACACTAAAATTATCCTCCACACATAACTGAGTTGGATTGAGGAGAGCTTTAAGGCTGCTGATACAGGATGCCTGTGGTCACATTATTACCAGATATACTGTATATCATTTGAGCCAGAGTCAGAATGTGCCTCCTCCAATGTTAGCTTCACTAAATTAAAGCCTTTGACTCAACCAGTAAGTCAAATATGTGTGAACACACACAAACATTAAATACACTTCTATTATGTGGATAAAGGACAACAGGCCCTTCCTGGGTGTAATGAACGAAGACCCTCATTACTGAGATTGCCTACAGTAAAAACCACAGCTAGGCTTAACACCAACCACATCAGCCATGGATAAACCCAGAAGTTTGGAACAAGAAACCAAGAGTCATCTAAAGATGACCTGTCCCACGGACATAAAAGCAAAAATGCAACAAAAACAACAAATGTGTCAGTATATGACATATCCTCCATTCCTTTGGTGAGACTATAGTGTAAGTTGTTTTGAAAACCAACCATCAGAATCACCTTAAAATCATATTTCCATGGAAAACTCAAGAGATCAAATTTGTACAAAAATCAAAATATGAAAAGGCACAACTACTTATCATGGATAATTCATGTGTAGCGTTTTCGAGATAAGATGGCCACTCTTCAGTCACCTAAAACAAAATGTTTCCATGGAAACCACACAAAATAAAATTAGTCTAAAATTCAAAATATCAAAAGGCCCAACAACATAATATTAATATATGTATAAAATGTGGTGAAGTTAGAATGCATAGTTTGTCAGATATGTTCTGGACAAAATGACCACCCTTCAAACTAACAATAAAAATCATGTTTCGATGGAAACACCAAAAAATTAAATTTGATTTAAGTTTGAAATGTCAAAAGGCACAACTGCTTATGGTTAAAACGTGTATAAATCTTGGTACTGTATAAAGTTTGGTGTAGCTAATATGTATAAACTTCGAGATACGCTCCAGATAAAAAATGATTACAGACGAAGAGACAGACGGACATGGTGACAAATACATTCTCCCGTCATTTTTCTATTGGGGGAATAACAACAGGAGGGGAAAAGAGGAAATGGAGGCGGCACTGAGCAGAGATGTGATACATACCATCACTTATATTTTGCTTTCCTGTCTGACCACAGACAAGTGTGTATAGAGAGGAAGGCTCTCTCTCTCTCTCTCTCTCTCTTGAAAGCACATGTTAAGGCATTTCCTGTTACGAGTGTGAGGTGGCCAAACACCATTAAGGGTGAGTGACTGAGCCCTGGAGTGGGCCTCATTTTCCCCTCATCCAGTATTTTTGCCTCTCCCTCCGTTTTTTTCCTTTCACTGCTGTTTCAGTAAGTCAAGTGGTGATAGGCCTGTGCTGTTTATGATTAAAGATGGTTTGCTGCACTTTAGAGATTCTCTCAGTTTGACTTAGTGGATCACTCAAGGCAACTTTTTACCATCTACATTTAATGGCTATGCACAGTTATTGCTAATAGGCTATAAAAATGCATTTTGTGACAGAAGAAAAGACAGACAGACAGTCAGAAAGACGCAACAAGAGATAGAAAGAGACTTGGAGAGAAACAGGAAAGAGTGCAGTCTACCCACTGGCCCTGAGCTATTCCACGCTGGAGCACCACTTCTTCACATCTGGCTTCTATTGAGGGAGGGATTGGGTTACACATACTCTTCCCCAGCCTCTCTTATGTGTGACTACTCGACCCACATATGAATGCATGTGAATAAACACACACACAGTCTCTCTTTTTCTCTCAGTTAATGGGCACTGGACTCTTTACCACTCACATAGTTACACACTAGTTGTTTTTTTTATACCACCTGGTATCATGTAACAAAGTTACTATTCTAATAGCTCACATTGCCTCATTTTCATGGTCTTACCAGAGCATATTACCTCCAAAATGTGCAACATGTACTTTAGTTTTAAAAAAAGAAAAAAGTGGGGAAAAAATACTGTGGAAGTGAATGTAATTGGACTGGGCAGTGGGACAGACAGTACAGTAAGTAGGTAACCAGATTACTAGCCTGTTTTTATAAGCTTAGAGACTGAACAACATGCCCTGAATGAAAATCAATGCAGGCTAGCATTATGTATGTTCTCAAATACAGGACATGTACTTCTGGCTGGGACAGAAATGACAAAAACAGCATTGCAGCTTGTTTTGTTTTAAAGATAACATTGATTCAATACCATGTAGACATTCAAATTGGTCTGGGTTTTCAAAAACCTACCACAAAACCATGAGAAACAGGTGTTTACTGCTCCAATTCCCAGTCTATGCACAGGTTGCTTATTGGTCCGATGATTGTCTTCTAGATGTAATGCTGAACACGTCTTGACTCAGATTGAAGCTACTTTGAAGTGAAGTAACAATAAGCAAAACAGATTTTTGACTGGAGGGGAACTAATATGATTCTTTTTTCCCCTTCATTCGGCTAGATGTTCAAATATGTTGTGTCTATTGCCCACTACACAATATTGACCCACTGACTTTCTACCCACACTCTGGTCTACCCTCCTAAGCTCCGCTTTGAAATTCCTCTTATGTTTTCCAATACCATAACCACACCCTCGCCAGTTGTTCCACTCTTAAGTATCGTGGTGCCCACACCCACCCTTGGCACTCTTCATTTGTTGTTGTGCCAGCAATTGGTGGAATCGGTTTTGCCTCCTGCAAACACGGCAGAGGCTCTTTGCCAAGCAACACATGGAACAGAAACAGGAGAACACAAACAAATCTGTTGTTGTGTTGACAGAAAGACAGAGAGGAAGCGAAGGAACAAATGAATCTCATGTGTGATGTGAGTTTCAGGATACTACTACAAATGTGTGTGACCGTAAACAAAAATCTGCCAACCAAGACATGACTGTTCTTTGAGACATTTTTGTGCAGATTTACTGCCCCGTTTGTAACTGATTACCTGCTTGCCGAGGTCCTCTCTTTCTCTTGAAAGCAGCTCCCGACTGCAGCGCCTCCAACAGGCCATCCATGATACCAGTTTCATCGCCTTCTGTAAACACAACATCACAACATGACATCAGCAACTCAACAACAATGGCTGGATAATTAATATGTGGAGTCACATTTTAAATGTCTCCATCCCTCTCTCTCTGTCTCTCTCCCACACACACAAATGCACCACAGCATTATTATCATTTTTTAAATCAGTACACACTCATTTTCTTTTCTCTTCAACAGGGGGGTAATTTGTTGTTTTTCTAAACCTTCTTCTTATCATTGTGTCTGTTACACACACCAACACACAGATGGGCAGGAGGTTCTTTACCAGCCACATGACCATGTTGACAAATTGCCTATATTAGCCCAGAAGGGCAGTGACCCAGTTCAGCTACTGTCACACAAACACAACCTTATTGGACAGACACACCCACTGAGACCAAGCGTCCTATTAAACATTAATATGTAATTGTGGCTTATGTTTAAAAATGATATTACCCGGAAAGGAACCTTATATCTGTAAATGTGTACTGTCTGTATGGACAGTGTCTGTTCGCCTACAATTACAGCAGGAAGTCAAAGCTAAGGGTGTGTGGCATGATGCTCAGAGTGATTGGTTTGTGTGGAGGTTTTAGCAGCACAGCTCAGCGCTCAGGCAGATGGTTTTAATTATTTCTATTTAAACCTGAATAGAGACAGGGAGGGTGTAGAAAAAGGGGCAGAGAGGTTTGGGGTTAAAGGTTGCTGTTGTTGCCTCTCCTACACACACACACACACACACACACACACACACACACACACACACACACACACACACACACACACACACACACACACACACACACACACACACACACACACACACACACACACACACACACACACACACACACAAGCACATAAACACACACTTTAATCCTGCAGTAAGCCATGAAGCAGATGTCCTGTGGTCTCGCCTGTCATGTCAGAGAAAGTCTTTCTCACACACATCCCAGTCCTTCCACAAGTCACATACACCCCCTAATGTCCGTGTCCTGGAACTGCACAGACAGGTCAGAATGATGTAGGCCATGTATTTCTCCATCTGGGGAAACACATCTGGCACATTTCCGCTCAAACTAATGATATGGTTGGCTTAAACCACTGGTGAAAGCACACTGACACACACAGAACTATTTGTGAATTCAGAACGTACAGGAGCCAGTAGGGGGAACACACAATGAAGTGGCTGTTTAAAAAACATGCTTATTGTTGACCGGGTAAAATCCCAACCAAACATGCGATGCATAGAATTCCATGGTGTTTTGTGTGAGTGTGGCCTAGGGCAACACTATTTTTTTTAAAGCCATCTATGAGCATTCTGTATCAAAGGAAAGCTTTACAATGATTAGTGTGTTACTGATTAGTAATAGGGCAAATAATGGGGGAAAAACACTTGTTGGGTTGAATCACTTGATGATCATGTGCTCTGGGAATGTAAATGATTGTGTGGATGAAGCATCTGGTTAATGGTGCTATTATTGACAATCAGTACCCAATCAATATTTGAATGGCCTAAAAATGTGGTGGCAAAGTGAGTCAGTACAACAATGGCATGGATTGAGGGCAGCACTAGCTTGTCCATATGCTCCTCACACACACATTCCGAGCATAACACAAACAGCAAGGTATTGCCTGAAGGAGGCAAGAAGGTTAGACGGATTCATTAGTGTAATAGCATTAGCTCATTAGCTCTTAAAGATGTCTCTTGCTTCTGATCTACATTGGATCTGCACACACTGACATTCTTGATGGCACACATGCACATGGAGGACACCATCTTTTGGAGACCAATAGCACCCCTAATGGATTCTCACACAATAACAGATGAGGACATGAGTGGACAAAAATTACACAGAAGAGAGTGACAACAAACACAAAACACAAGAGAGAAAAGGAAAGGAACATGATAAATAAAGACAGTGTTCAAGTGGGCTGGAGATGGAATTTCTATTTTGTAAATTTGCCGTTTCCCGTCTTTCACAGCTGCCTGAAGTGAGACATCAGGCGACCCAGGCTTATCCATCTCATCCCCTCTTACTCTGTGTGTTTCTCCTCTCCTCCTCTTACCCCCTTTTCTAGGAGACAACAACACAGTGTAATCCCCCTGAGAGCATCTGCTGCCCTACTCTCATGATTCCGTCTCCCTCCCCCACACTACTTCCTCATTTGCTCTTTGTGTAGAGCACGAGCACTCCTAGTGATCGTTCCCATAATGACATCAGTGTGGGTGTGTACGCCACACATGCGCACAGCCTTGACCACATACATAAAAAGCACAAAGCCTCACAAAATCTTTTACAGACAGTGCTGACATCTAGCTGCAGAAAGGAGAAAATGTCTGTTTCCAAGTCCCCTGGAATATGTCCAAAAATGAGCTTATGTCAATAAGTGATGCATATGTCATTATCGTAGTAGACAGAATCAACCAGATGAAATTAAAGCAAACAGCTCAAATGGTGAATGTCAATTTTCGGGTGTGGCATCCAAGTGCTTTATCAGTCTGGTGCCATGAATCCTGAACTTCCATGTTCAACGACAGCAAAACTAAAGCCAAGCACTTGATAAAATAATCCAAATATTAAGTAAGCAAATAATCTAATAATCTCTGAACAATCAGTTACTCTATCATCACATGCTTAGTACAATGTGAGGCTCCACTGAGTGAGTGTCTGTCTGACTCACATGGGTCAGACTGACCTTCCACGATTAACCAATAACTGGGACATTATGTTTACACAGAGAAAGTGAGAAAGAAGAGCATTCAGAGAATTCATGAGAAAGAGGAACATTAAAAGATAGCACACATAGCCTACAGTCTGTGTGCTATCTATAGAGATGCCATAAAAAAGGGGAAACAAGGACAGCATACAAAACTGTAGCTGAAAAACAACCTTTGGATAAAAGCAAGCCTGCATGAGGGTTGTAAATAAATACAGAACAAAGAACAGGCGTGTGTGTGCCAGATCTGTGCAGGGTAGTAGTTAAATACGGGGGTGTTGAATGACTGCCAGCTACAGGGGCAGTCAAATAAGCCACCTGTATGTAAACGATCTCAAGACCAGTAATGCACATACACACACACACTTATCTTTGAAGCACTTTTATGTTCCAGTCATGCATGCCTCTGGAGGCTGAGCATGAAATTTGACTACCTTACATTATACTACAAAATGTCCACTCCATGCTTTTAACACAGGGACACAATATACAAAGTAGAGCCTCTATAAGTGTCTATAAATGAATGCCAGACACAAGGGGTGGGAAGGGGAAAAAGAGGAGTGAGTGATGGAACAAAAGCAAGAAAAAGAAGATAGGAGAAGCCAGCTGGAATATGGAGCACTAGCAAAAAAGACCTGAAAGACTTTGGAAAAGAGGTCAAAACAGATACACAAACACATTCTTACACATACATACACACATATATGGTGCAGAAAATGGCCTAAACACAAGCAAAGCAAAATAGAAACATCCAACAGAAAAATCTTTGTAATAGTAAAGTTTTGTACTTTTGTAAAACACACACACAGACATATACACAGAGAGTAATGAGGCTGAGGCAAATTTTGACTGTGTAACTGTGGGGTCCCGGGAGAACTCGACTGCAGCCAGAGTGAGGAGGAATGCACTGAAACTAGGTCACAGTCTGAGAGACATGGCAAAAAGTCCCTGTGCATAAATGTGTGTCTGGAAGGCAAGTTTTGTGTGTTACCTGAGAGTATACGAGAATAAAACAGTTTACTTATTTATTTATTTACCAGGGACAGTGCACATTAATCAACATTTCAGTTTCCACATCAATGTAAATGTGCCAGAGTTAGCTAATTAGCGAACTTTCATCCGTAGTTCCTGGGCAGGCTGTTACAAAATGGTGACTTATTGTCATCAATAGACTGCTTGTGTGTTAAAAGGGAAATTTGCTGCTAGCAGCTTTCAAAGTATAGCAGCACCTCATATGAGAGTGGAAACATGTTTTTGGTGATAAAAAGAAATAGACTTTCTTTTGGTTCTCTTTTATGGAAGTGAAAAGAGTGGTTGTAAACATCCCTTTTTGTCCTCATTTTCTGTGGAGCTTGTTGTTTGTAGGTTACTTCAAAACACTGGTCATCAACATTAGATTAACTCCGGTCAATAACTATTGATGGGTTCTTACAGACACACCACTGTTCCACAGAAGCGTGGACTCTGACTGCCCCCAACTGGAATCTGAGGGAAATGCAAACTTTGAGACGTGGATTGTTTCTATCTCTTTCATTCACGGTCAAGTAAACAGATATGATATAGCAATTGTGACCTGTGTTGATGTCAAGATGCTTGTTCCTCTTGAGTTTCTCCTCCTTCTCCTTCTCAGCCTTTTCCCTGGCCAGCTTGGCCCTCTTGATCTTCTCTTCAGCCTCCTTCCTTTTCTGATTCTCCTTCACTGCTTGCTGGTGGGGGAAGAGAGAGGGAAAAAAGAAGAAAATAAAAGACAGAGCATGTATGGATATAAAATGTGGGTTTGGTGTGGATAAAGGATAGACAGAAGATAGATGTATGATGGATTGGATGGATATTGGTTTATGTAAATATAACTTCAAAAATCAGGGATGGCAGTTATCTATACAAACTGGTAAAACAAGTTACCTCCATTGAGAGCCCTCCTGAACAGCACATTTACAGTTGATGTATAAACTGACAATAATAATGGAGTCATTGTAATGTCAATAAAAACAGGTGTACAGTCTTTTTTTCCTCCTGGTTTGACATTTGTCTTTCATCTGTCCCACATTCATCTATTTAGTCATTCACTCCCGTTATGTGTATGTCTTTGTCTTTGTATGTGTGCAAATCTGCTTTGATAGTGGTCAGAAAAAAAGACTGAAAAGCACACCTGCACCCTTTTGAAAAACATGAAACTTAAGTCTGTTCATTCACATGCACAAAAACACACCAGGAACATGTTTTTAAAGGTGTTGAGGTCACCAAAGAGTTCCTCTGAAGATATTTTCCTAGGGTCAAAGACAAAGTATTCTCCCAAGTCGGCATACTGCTTCTCCATATTCTTATGCAGCAGATCGAGCTTCTCATACTGCTCACGGGCGCTACCCACAAAACTGTGGAGACATGGTGTTAAGGAAAATAGAAACAATCTCTGTAAATTAACAACACACAAAAGTATCAGTTGTGAGATATGATCTTTTGTCTGGATTTTTATATAAACAGAATTAAGAGGATATAGACATCTTCTCCACAAACAAGTCCTTGTCATTTTGTGGAGGAGGGAAGGTATCCAGGTCTTTTTCCAAGTTCTTGACCTGACGACTCATCAGCTCAAGGTTCTTCTGAAGTGTCTCTGCAGGAACTGCCGAGGACATAGACACAGCTTTTCATATGACTATATCAACAAGAGCACACTGTACCATTAAGATAAAAGTCCTGTGTAATCATGAATTGTAATGGATGATACTATAAAGAGACAGAGGTTTTGAGTATGTATAGTGATCAGACAGATGTCCCATATACCTCTGCTGGCCTTTTCAACATGAATGAGTTCGTCCGTAAAGCTCATGACCTCAGGATACTGCTCCTGGCACACATCAGCTAGGAAATGGAGCAGTGTCTGCTTCAGATCAGCTGATTTGGTGTCACGCAGCTGATTAGAGAAAGGATCAATTTAAAAATGGCACACTAAAAAAGCAATAGTGATTTAAAGGCTGCATGTTTTGAACTTTTCTGTTGACAGATGTGTAAATGGATGCACATGTAAGATTACACAATTTAAGTTTACACAATTCTGGCGTTTATGCACTTTAGTCTGTACATCCATGTAACCTAGTTCACATTATACAATTGGATACAAACACAATAAAATGAATTCAGTTTGTTTTATGTCTGTTTGAGGACCTGACACAATTTACACAAAAATAGAAGAAACCAGGAGGAGGTCCAATACTTTTTCACACTGTACATCTGCCTGTACCTCGCATCACTTAGCTGTACAAAGAGAATACGATGAATACTGTTTTTGTTGTATAAGATCCAGATATAAATCAGTGTATAAAATGAAGATAGGGGAAATTAATCGATACAGTGATTTTTTTTCAGTGTTATTACTACAGGTCAGGTACTGTTAAGATGAAAGGTTCACTGTTATGGGGCCCAGTTTTACTGTGTGTCAGCATGACCACATTTGACCTCCAAGAGAGGTGTGTGTGTGTGTGTGTGTGTGTGTGTGTGTGTGTGTGTGTGTGTGCGTGCGTGCATGCGCATACTATGTTTACACATTTTACCTTGCACAGGTATGATATGGAGAAGCCGAATGCCTTTCCATTGCGGGAGCCAGAATTCATATAATTCCCAACAAGCAGGATGATCTCTAGCAGCTTGGAGAAGGTCTGGCTTTTCCGGAGCTCCTCGCAGGCTGCTGTCACAGACACCACATCTGGCTTGATGTGTTTCAGCTGCTCCTCAAACTGCAGCTTAAACAGAATGGCCTGAAGCCTTGGCTTCAGCCGCTTCACACTGGACATCTGGAGAGAGAAGGGGGGGGGTTGAGACCCATTCCTAATACATTTGTGGCCACATAGGTTGTGTGCATGTAGTTGAGTGAGTGAAAAACAAAACAACAACAAAAAAAACCTCTGTCTGTTTTGTGTTTTCATGTGTGTGTGTGTGTTTACTTACAACTACTCCAAACTGTTCAGACTCAGCTAGATCATCATATTCATCCTTCATCTCTCCCAGGACACTCAGTTGCTCCTGTTCTGGCAGCTGTTTGATCAGATTCTACAAAGTAATAAATGGAAAACATAAATGACTAACTGAATTTTGAGATGCTTAAATGTGTGACACTCACACGTGTCCCCAACTTCTCCTTGAGCAAGACATGGACAAAACAGAAAGAAAATTCCTCTGTGGGTTATTCCTCTGTATAAGACCTTGAGGTTTGTGGGGTTTTTTTTTTTGCAACTATGTGATATCAGCTCAACTTCAACTTAGATCCTGCTTTACATAGATATCATATTTTTAAAGATCTTGTTCCTTTTTTCCTCCTAATTCATTTTCAAAAAGGAGATACACATTTATCACATACACATTACTTTAACATTCACATTATTTCAAAATGAGAGGCTTTTTAATCATACTTCCATAAAAATTTTCATGATTCCATTTACTTTTTGTACAAGCACAAAAAACTTCTGTTTTAATTACTATATTTTAAATTACTGTCATTGTAAATATGACAACTACTACTACTAATAATAATCATTATTATTATTATTATTATTACGAAGTACTGTATACTGTGGTATTTTCTGAGACAGTTATAAAATGAAAATCTCCTACCATTGCAACCCTAATACCAACACTGGGGCAGATCAGAACTCCATACCTGAACCATAGACTCTGTGAGGATCTTCTCATTAACCTCCAAGATCGCATTCTTGATCTCTTCATAAGGGAGACGAAACGATCCCAGAAAAATGGCTGTATGAGCAAATACAGTCAACGCCATCAGGATTCAGTTGAACACCTTTTCTTGACATTTTAATAAATGTGTTCACTAAATGTATTTAAAGAGCAATGTAATTACTATGGTGGTATCAGCCTTTTAAAACAAAATGGCATATGTGGACTTACAAAGATTCTGTGAAATCTTGGAGTCAAGAACCTTCAGCTCCTTCACCTTCTTCTTCTGCAGCTGCTTCTTTTCATCTCCACCGTCCTGCTCGTTTTTGGCTGGGAAAATGAATAGAGAAGGGGGGGGGGGAGTGGTGGTAATGTTCAGGGAAGGACAGAACAAAGACATTTTGTTAAAAATCAGATTTCTTGACTAGTAAAGCAGGATATCAATAGAGATAATATCTGAAAGAAAGACAGCAGGACAATTAGTGGGTTCTGCACTGGAGAGAAAAATGGACACAAGGCATGGACTGAAGGCCTATGTGATGCTATGAAAACTGACAGACTTGGCACAGCCTTCACTTTTTCCACTCTCTTCCAACTGTATGGTGTCATGGAGGTGTTAGGGTTATTTTATCAGTGGCCCAGGGTGAGATGGAACTGCAATGAAATGGCTGCAACACCGGAGGAAAAAGGTCTCTGGTATGTTGTGGGCCTGATTAACATGGTTGGACATTTGTTAGCTGTAAGGCATTTCAAGTTTGCAATCAGCAAACACACATGCATGTAAAGTAAATTCTATTAAACACAAACACACACACACACATGCACACACTTGACAGAAACAATTTGTATTAATGTTTTCTGGCAAGGTCAGGATTGTGACTGTAAGGATGTGTCAGTGTGTGGGGGTGAATGTGCACTGGATGAGAATTAGGAGTGAAAGATGAACAAGCACATGTGTTTGACCACATAGCAGTCTTACAGCCCACAGTATACAGGCACAGCAGGTTAGAGTGCTAGATGTTACAGCTGTCCTCCTCTTTCAGCCAATATTGTAAACCTATTCTCACCCATATTCAATTTAACATGACTCTGAAAGTGCACGACAAATACTGAGTGTCATGATTATATCATTAGTATCATTGCTGATAATCACCTGCTTCATTAATTAAACAGGTGGGCTATTTGTACCAATCATTTTCTGGATACAGCTTCACAAATGTGAGAAGTTAATGCATTTGCAATAGTAAGTACATGATTTCTGACATTTCATAGACATAATAGTTTATCATGAAGATGAATAAAACTGTGACTGTGAGTCTTGAGCGTTAGCTGCAACAACAATAACGCTGAAACAGGTGTTGGAGCAAATGGTGAAAGAATCTGAGGAGTGGTCTCAAAACCACAACTATTCTTCTTCACTCAGTAAAAAAAAACTAATGAAACAAATAGCCTCAAATGTTCCCTTATCCTTTTTTTTCTTTATAGCTTTAACAGAGGCATCTCTACTGTTCACTGATTTGCTCCAGCTTCTCTTTAGCTTATGTCTAATGCTCCATGTGGCCTTGTCCATGTCTTATTCTTGTAAAGAGCAGACAGTAACAGGAAACAAGAATCAATGTCTGGACAGCTGCCATCATTCTGCTACAGCATGAAAAGTAAGCGTGAGCTGTCTCTATTTGTAACGTTGCCACTGTTTAGTAATGACCTCATGTAATGACACTAGAACCCAATTTAAGTCTTCAACTACAAAAGACAAGGCTGGACTAAACCTACTGTGAAATAATCACCATTTTATGGAGACAGGCACACTTAAGGCTGTTAAATTACCATCGTTCTTCACATCTGTTATTCATTGTAATTTAGGTTTACCTAAGGTCAACCTCTCTGCACTGCACGTGTCTCCTGATTTCTTTACATCCTTACAGAAAGTCATTCCACCATCTTTTACCACTGTGCACATTCAACTGCAGATCGCTCTCATTTAAACAGCAACACTGCAAGTCTTGTCCCCACAGACACTGAGAAATCCCCTACAGAATAAAAAGTCATTCATCCGACTGTCCATCCTTCCTTGTGACCAATCAAACAGTCCATTGTCTTTCTGAGAGAGGCCAATACGCTGGACAGTCTGTTAACGAGTACAGGCCTCTTAATCAGCTCATCAGCTCCATTTAGAACACATGAACAGACAAAAAGGTCAGTCAGTATAACTCAGTGTCAACCTCAGCTTTATGGCACTCCTCCCTCAGAACCAACCATTACTTGTGTCTAAGTTTGACTTAAACTGTTTCAACTCTCTACTATATATATATATATACACTACTATTATATAGGAGTAATACTATTGTGTGTCCAGCCAAAGTCCCCGCTGAGAGCCGAAAACAGCAGTATGAAGCTAACATTACACCCAAACACTGGGTAGGAAAATCAGTCAGGGCATCTGAGAGGAAACAACACAGATATCTTGGTACAAACACATGCAATTACAGCTGAAAGGACAGGAAGAAACTCACAGGAAGTGACAAGAATCTACAAAGAAACATCTTAGGACAGAGACACAAACAGGAAGACTGACAGTGAGCTAAAATAATCAATTTCTTTACAACAGTGGCAACTATGAAATGAGGCCAATTACACCTCAAAGATAATAGTGTGAGAAATGGAATAAAAATATCAGTTAAAGTCTAAACCTCGACACCCAGTGCAGACATGCAAATATGCACATGCAGACTTTTACAAAAGATAACCGATACAGTGAAGATGAACGTCTAATCTAGACAGCATTTAATCTCAAGGAGTGATAATCCAGTTGGACTGGGACAAGACTAGTGATGACATCATGTCACTAGGTCAGTGTGTCTGTGTATCTGGGAGAGATGGTGACCTGGTGAGTGAGCATGTGTGTGTGCATTCAAGCTATAACAGCAACAGATACTACCAGCCGTGCTCTAGCCAATGGAATCAGGCGTAGCTATGCTGACATCATGCCTGATTCATAAAATGGGGTCTGGTGTGCAGATTGTAAAATGGCTGCTTCCACACACATTGCTGGCTTATTTTCATTTATGAGCCAATGGCACCTCAAGCGGTGGTAGTGGATCACTGCACCATTTTACACTTGGTCATTGTGGGGGAGGAGAGGAGATGACAGAGGGAGAACACATGTGTTACTGAACACACACACACAAAAACATACACAAGTTCTTACCAATATGGTTATGGAGTGCTGGCATCTTATCGGGGAACATGTTTTAATGTCCCAGCTTTCTTTTTGTTATACTGTTACATAAAGAAGGCCCTTTTGTGGAAACAAAATCACTACCAGCCCTGCGAACACACACACACGCACTTTCCGGGAACACCTCCCCCTCCCTCGTCTAACCAACAGCTGCTTGGCACAGACATGAGAAAAAAAGTGTGTATGTTTGTGTGTGTGTGTGTGTGACTGTGCACGCAGACACCATGTCTGTGTCATGAAAGAAAAACTAAATTCTTCCATTTGTGACTTCTGTTTTTAATTAAGTGGGAAGAAAGAAAAAAAAAACCAGAGGAGGCAAAGGAGGGGTGCACACAGAATCATGAAGAGCCAAGTCATGAGGTCTTTGTCAAAATATAACTTTGTGTGTGTATGTGTGTGTGTGTGTCTGCATGTGTGTGTGTGTCTGTCTGTCTATCTATCTATCTGCACAAAGAGGAGTCTGTTTGTCAGTCAGTCAGCAGACCTGAGTGTGTGTGTGTGTCCCCCCCCCCACTCCCACCCCTGCTTCCTCTCTGGTTTGCTCTCTCCTTAAAAGGAGAAATGTGTGGTGAGGAGGGCGATGGGTAGTCAGGCTTGGACAAAGAAAAAAAAAATGGAAAAAAGATAGATGGAAGGACAGAAAAAGAAAACAGGGAGGAAAAAGTGTAAAGTGCACTCTCTTCGCTGTCTACTCTGAACTATACTCTCAACAGAACAATAGTTGAATAGTTCAAGTCCTCACCCAGAAAGCATGGCCTCCTCTCTCTCCTTTCATGTGGTCTATTCATCATTTCATCACCACTCTGTTTGTGGAGCGCAGTAGTTTATTTTTAACCCATCTGAAGCTTTCAGATAATGTGCCTAATTGTAAATCTGTGGTCACAAAAGTGTTTTTCGTAGCCCGTCTGGAGACAACATTGGAGAAAAGCTGAACAGTAACTTTATGTAACTTCAGACTAAGTTTTTTTCCATTCAGCATTCCTGAGCTGGAGAATGTCTGAAGTGGAACATGGGAGATGGTTTATGGTTTCAACATCAAAATCTACAGGGTGAGCAGTTCTTTGGAAAAAGTTGCTCAAGAGGAAGAAGCACACAGAAACACAAACAAATCCTTTGCCGACTTTTAACATCAACAATGACTAAATGTATTACAGGGAAATTTAATAAGAACATTCTATATTTATGGTTTACAAAAAAGTTAACTTTAACAGTGCTTAAGTGTGAGCAAGAAACAGGGAATGAGACAAAGGAGGAAAAGAATTGGCATAACATTCTTTGTCTAAAGTAAACAGAAGGCCTAAACTATGGCAGACAGAAGGACAGCTGTAGCCTTGTTCCCTTTAAACTTTAAATGTCTACATTCTGTCACTCTCTGTAAATGTGTGTGTGTGTGTGCTACAATGAAAACAAGTTTGACAAAAGAAGAATAAAGGTGTTTCCACGGTAACCCCAAGTCTGAAAGAGCCCCTTCATCCTGTTTTTCACTGTGAAAGGATATGAGGAGGAAAAAAAATCCTGGCTGGCTGTGTGTGTGTGCGTGTGTGTGCGATTGTGTGAGAAGGACCAGATGGCAGGGTGGGGCAGAAAGGAGGGGGGACGGGGGCAGGATATGGGAGGGCCAGGATCCAGGGGGAGGGCTTGTGGGAGGGGCTAAGTGGGTGCTCACTTGCGCTCCCCTGGTGCATGTACAGTGTAAATGCAGCTTAAATTTTCTTAATTTAAGTTGGATATTATCACACTTAATTTGGCTTAGAAACATTAACAAATTAGCAACATTTTCTGAGTAAAAATATTTTGGGATGTAAAAATCTGAATTCCCTTTTGTTTAAACATTTTTACCAGCTCAATACACTTTTCCTGCAGGCTCTAAGTAATATACTTTCAAAAAAGACTGATGCACAAAAAACTTTTGAAATGTTGTCTAAAAGAGGTCCAAATATATTAATCTTATTCTCAAGCCTATAGGAAAAAGTCTTTCAGAATGTATAAAATATAATTTGCTTATTTGATGGCCTAACATAATGTAAAAGTACAAGTATAATAACGTGGATATAAATGTTATTTCATTTTAAGTCAAAATAAACATCTAAAAGCTCTGGGTCTTGACCCTAATTAACCAATAGAAGATGCAGGGTTGTCTAAATTCAATAACATTCAGTAACATTTTAAGATATAAATTATAGGTTTGAGGATTTTGACTTAAACTTAAATTCTCAGTCCATTAATTGAATGGCTTGTGTTCTGAATTTTGATTATTTTGTTTAGATTTGGATGCCTGGTAACTTACTATGTACTTTAAACTCCAAGGACTCTGTTCTTCTTCCATTCTTACAATAATCTGACAAAGACCTTTGATGTGAAGAAAAAGAAAATGTTCCATATTTGCCCTGAATTACATAAATCTAAAAATTACAATTCGAGATATTTTCTAAACTGACATTTGTTAAAAAGCTTTGAATGGTTGACTTGTTTTTTATTTAAATGTATTTACAACAAACAAGTGAGCCTCATCAGTGAGGTTACTGTTTATACATGGAGTCACAGTGCCCTCCACTGGTGAATGTGATGTATTACTACTATATGACAAAGGCAGACAAACCCCTAAACCTGGATATACTGTATATTACTCCACCACGCTTTATCTCACTCACACCCAAGTTGTGTGTGTGTGTGTGGAAGAGAGAGAGAAGGAAAACAAAAGCTCAAAGAATAAACTGATTGTGTATGCACGTGCATGCGAGTGTGTATGTGACAGTGTAGGGGGTCCAAAAGGTGCTGCCGTTATACATTACGCCTCTTTTGCTCACAAAACCCCCGTCTCACTATTTAAAATCACACGCTGGAGTGGTGTTGTTCCAACATTGTTTTCTTCAATGTTACCAACAAAGGCATCGTAGAGAAAGGTCTTCGTTGCGGCGCTGCTGTGCAATCTCCGTGTTAAAAGAGCTTATAAGTGTTTGGCGTTTGGAAACAGTGGGTCTGTGTGTGCCAATGTTGTTCTCTCAGGGCCATTCTGACCTCTTGCTGCTCTTCTGGCCATGAAGGTCTTCAGTGATGACGCACACACGGCATCACTGATGAGACACACAAACACACACACACACACAGAGTATGCTGCCTGCATTGCTGATAAGGTGCAGTACGGTCTACAAACCGACACAGCACTACCTTGAACTTGAATTCACACTTGCTGAAACCACACAAACAGCCCATAAATCCCCATAGCAAATAACAGAGGACACAAACAGGACCCCCTGCCTGCATCGCCACACACATACACACACACACGCACGCACGCACAAACACACACACAGGAAGAGGTGAGCTGCTATGGTGTGCTTATTATATCAGTCCTATATCAGCCAGTCTCCTTGGGCAGAAAAGATTTACTACAGCAATTACACTGGCTAATTATAAGGAGGAGAGATAGAGGGAGTGAGGCAGAGCTACGGAGTAGAGGAGAGAAGTGAATCAAATGGAAAGGCGTGAGAGCCGAGAGCAAATAAAGGTTCCAAAACTGAGACATTGAGAGCAAATAAAGGGAAGAGAGACAGAGAAGTTGGTTTAAAGGACAAAAGACAACGAGGATGTGACCTTGAGTCAGCCACAACTCCTGAGCCTTGAATAGTGTGCAAAGAAGAAACACAATGTTTCAATGTTCAAACTCACAAACCAGCTATGTGTGTATGTTTGCCTGACTGACTGACTGAGGGACTCACTGAGTATGCAGGCAGTTTGTCTGTGGTACTCTGGTAGTCTGTGTGGTGCTCTGGTGTTTGTTATTCACAGTGTGAACGTCCTTGATGCTGCACTGGCCTTCACAGAACAGTGCTCCCTCTATGGGGAGGAGAGTGAATGACATCATTAAGCAGGCTCAATCACTGTTCTGTTGGGTATCAATCAACCCTGATTCCTGTTCCTCCAGCAGTGCAAGGCATGCTGTGGCAATTGCAGACACATGTTTAATGCATGTGTGTGTGTGTGTGTGTGTACAGGACTGCCTGATGAGATTAGTATTCTTAAACATAGCTATGAGAATATCTGACAGGCTCTCACATTTGAATATACAGTACAGCCAAAGCGTTGCTAATAACTTGATAATTATATTCTCATTATATTCCCATTACAGTTTGCAGCCCCACCTAACCTTCACTCACCAGTGGGGGTTCACGGGCTCTTGATCGTGTACATTACATTCTGTCAGATACTTTGACTAAGGTTGTGCAGTTGGATGTGCCAGCTAACTGCCAATTGTACTGACATTTCCTTACTTGTCAAGTGTAGTGTCCACCCTGACTGCTTCTATGACTTACACACGGCCATGTAGAAAGTCTCATTTACATGAGCATAGACGTAGAAATGAAAACTTATAAATTGGGTTTCTATCTAAATTAAAAAGTTGGATGAACTGTAACACTCATGCAACCCATGAGGCACATTTTGCCCTGAGCAAAAAAGATTAGGTGCCGCGCTCCTGTCAGTCCTCAAATATTCATTATTACCTTATGGAAATATAGCAGACAGAGAGGGAGTGGGAGCAAGAAGGCGCAAGCATAAGGGAGAGTGCAACAAAAAAAAACAAAAAAACGAGCATGAGTAAGTGATAGAGAGGTACTTTATGAATACAAGCAACTCTGACTTATGCAAAGCAAAAGAGATGAAAGGAGGACAGAGAAACATGGACGTCTACGCAGTGTCATGACATGGAGGACAGTTAAAAGCTCATCGCAGGACTGGGGCACACACTCCTCCTCTGCTAATCCCTCAGTTTCTGTCCTCTTGTCTCCAACCATCCATCCCTTTACTCGTCTTTATCTCTGCTTCAATGATGGAGACAAAGGAAAGCACTCATTCCCTTCCTCCCCCATCCCCACTCTCATTTCCCCTTTTCTTGTTCTCTTCAGGCAAGGTGCTTCAGGCACAATTAGCAATTGTGACTTGACCGCATGGTAGAAAGATTGGCATGCATGCACAAACACATGCAAACCATGTACACTCACATATGTACACATATACATATATATGTGGAAAAGAGGAGGACCAGGGCCAGTTTTGCTAGGTCTAATTACCCCCTGAGCAAGGCCCAGAGACATTGAGCAGGCTGGAGAGGAGGAGGGAGTTTTCCTTTTTCTAATGTCATCCACTGCTCGCAGGACATACATACACTTGAAATAGTGCATCTAACGATTGGTCTGTTCTCTGGTGCTTCTCACTATGTTTTCTTTTTCCAGACAATGTGTTAATATGACCAAGCCAAAGAAACTGGAGAGGAGAGGAGAGGAATGGCAGAGGATGGACAAAGGGGATGAGTAACGTAGTGTAAGGGGAACAGAATTATGGGAAAGAGACTACGGAGCAATTAGGATGAGAGATGAGGATGAGCAGAAGGACAATGTGAGAGGGCAACTGAGTACGAAAAAAGACCAGCAGAATGAGAGACAACTTCCAGAAAGACTTTGCCTCAATTATAATGATTAACATTAGACTGACATGCAGTTGTCTCCACATACATACAAACCCAAAGCTCCCCCAAGAACTAGAACTAGTGTATGCTATTTCCAGCTTTGAATAATTTGAAAAACAGCAAGTTTACTGATTCGGCAATCCACAGCGCTGAACAGACAGTGAAAACTTATTTGCATTTGCATATGTGAACCTTTCTCTTTGTTGCAAATGCTTTGGGAAAACTGCTGCAGGTGTTTGAAATACATCAATAACAGTAGATCAGAGTCGAACTAAGTTGCTGCAGGGGGATGACAACCATGATCTGGCAACCTTCACCTCTGCGTGGGAAACTGGGGAAAAGTCTCTCTCATGTATGATTCACTGCGGGGCTGCAGGTTCTCCAGATTGTGAAATAATTTTTACCCTCTCCTCAAAAGAGACGAAAATCCCCCAACAATAGCAAATAAAGTAAACAAGAGAAAAAAAGATATTTAAATAGAGAGCCAGACGTGCAGATCCTCTCATAAAGCATCTGTCTGCTGGCCTCTCGCTGGAATTGGCTGTAGTTGAGGCTAGACAAAAAGACACATCCATGAACACAAAGACACAAACAAAAACACAAAGTACACACTTAATCCCACCTTGAGCTTAGTGAGACATCAGGGGACATGTTGCCAATCAGACAGCTATGTGAGGCTGGGCAAATGAATACAATCATGGAAAAACACACAATTTGGCTACAAGACTGGCATGTGTTTGTGTGAGCATTAGTGAGGTGTGTGTTTGTGTGAGCATTAGTGAGGTGTGTGTTTGTGTGAGCATTAGTGAGGTGTGTGTGTGTGTGTGTGTGTGATTGAGTCCACAGATTGACACACATTTATTGCCAACCACAGACCAGCCTCTGTACTTGCTCAATGTAATTCTAGGGGGCTGGGCAGGAAGATTATATTTATTTTATTTTATTTTATTTACCTTCTGTAACTAAAACTGATTAATGGCAAGAGTGGCTTAGTCAGGAATAGAACCAATGGTGTAGGATCCAATGCATTATACTGCCTATGCATATATCTTTGGAAGAATGCGTCTGCAAAATGAATGTGATGTAAGGATTATCTCTTGAACTGCACAGCTAAGCCTGAGTTCAAACTTTAGGCAGAGCTGTAATCACACTATAGAACCTAACATGAAATAAATATGTCCTGACATTTTCAGCTATATGGGCTGTGTCTCTCTACATCATTAAATATATACTACTATATTGATTACTTTGCAGATGGTCACATGTCTGACATTGATTTATGTCCAATTTCATGGGTAGTTTGAATGATTAGAGAAGAAATAACGAACAGGCTAATTTTGTTGCCACTGTAATAATATTGTGATGGCTTATTAGTACCAGCATCAAATTCAAGCATAATACTCAAGACCAGTTCAAATTTGCCAAAATGAACGTCCTCAATGTCAGGAAATTGTGTCGTCACCGTCAGATACCTTGGTCTCGTTATTTCCAAGGATGAGCAGTCACGAGTGATGTATTGATGTATCTCTATTGCAATGTATTTTTCTGTGCTGTAGCATAAAATGTTTGTAATTCATCACTGTATAAGGTAAGTTCACAGCAACCACTAGCAGCCTATCCTGGCGTATCCAGGTTGCTGCTTAATTTCAGCATATCTGAACCTGAAATCAAAGTGTTGCGCAATGTAATCTAACCAAACAGCTGCTCCACAAAATATCCGCTCCCCTGCTGTAACTTTGTGTCCACATGATGTTTTCACAATGGAAACAAAACAAACAATGGTGCAGTTTGATTGGGAGTGAGACCACATCTTTTTGTCGGACCAAAGTTATGTTTTTTTGGTCCAAACTGTGGTCCAGGGGAGGTTTCAGACCTATAATTTTGGGTAACATTAAACTGAAAGTCCGGATCAAGGGTTAGCTGTGAAAGCACCTTAAAACACTTCTTTTAAAATACCAGAGTTTGCCTTGAAGATCTGACCGTAAGTAAATGTAATCTTGCAAAAACCAATGTAACACAAGACCATGTAGTATTTTCTTTGTTCTACCTGTTGTTTGTACTGCAGACCTGTGACCTAGCATGTGCGTATGTCTAGCAAGCTATTATTTTTTTTCTCTCTTGTCTTGTCTCTTCTCACGGCTCAGTGAGTGTGTCAGTCTGCATTGGCCCTCTTTCAGAAGCTACTGAGAGATGGCAGCACCATTAAAATTTAACCCACCATCTCACCACTCACAACATACTGACGAGAAGGAGCGAGAGAACAGCAGAGAGCCAGGCAGGCACAGAGCGATATACAGGGATGTATTTAGCCACAGATATGCTCGCACAAAGACAGACAGACAAACAGACACACATACACACTCTAATTTCCAAGATGTGAGTTACATGTGATACTAAGAGATGGGGAGTGACGGAGCGGAATATCCCATAAGATGCAAAGCAAAGAATAAGATGGGACAGATTACCCTTTGAAAGGCGCACGCATGAACGCACGTACACACACACACACACAAACACACATCTTATGCACAGTCGGATGTAGAAATGAGTGGTATCAATTCAGCGGGGGAAATGGAGAATGTGTATGTGCCTTACATCCGTCAGTTTACACAATCCGTCTCACCAAATCCACATTTCCATTACTTTCTTCCTCATCAGCTCTGGCTTCTCACTCCTTCACAAGCAATCCTTTTAGTTTCCCACCCTCTCTTTTCTGAATCTATCACTCTTTCTGTTCAATATTTTTTGATGCATAGCTTTTTCATTTCTCTGTCCTCTCTCTGACTTCCATTTTTCTACACACTTTTACACTCCATCTTTCTGTTCCTGTCCTTTTCTGCCCCAGTGGAGTGCAGGATGGCAGGCAATGCTGGGAGGCCTGTGGTCTCTTAATTAAGAAGCAAGGCGGAACGAGGCCACAGTTAACAAGGACACACATACGCAAGACATTTGCATTGGTTGACTTGCAAGGACCCACATTATCTACAGGCCCCATTGTTGAAAGTTGGTATCAGTAACAAAAGCATGACTTGAGCCTAAACTGTCTACCAATGATCTAGACACCATTTAAACGTTAAAAACCTGAAACATTTTATTCAAGTAAAAAACTTTACTTTCTTCAGATTTAAAGCACAAATTGTGCCTCACAAAGATAGAAATATAAGATTACACACATACGTAAACAAGCACTCAGTACACACTCACAAAGAAGCAGAGCAGCAGACACACACACACATACAATTTCCTCTTCTTTCACACATCAGAAACACCTCATCAGAGGCTGAGGACCTCGGTTGAAATCCGTGGTGCTAGGATTCAATCAGCTACTGCAATCAAGCATAAGACATACATACACATACACACACAGCTACAATAACACACAGTGATGACACACATGTAATAAGCCCTGAGCATATGGACGAGAGAAAGGCCATCACATTATTCAGTCTACCTCGTCACCACTGTAACCAACACACACACAGAGGAGGCGGGATGGAAGAAGCTATTTTCAGGGCGCATTTGTCCGTTCTCTTCGAAGGTGACTTTGGGCTGGCTAGAGTGGTAATTGGGTACACATACAAATGCCTTTTTCTTCCTCTTCCCCACGTTCTTTTCAAAGCCACCCCTCCCACCTTTCCTTACACCATGATTCCCCTCACTGCAGAAAGTGATTACATTTCCGACTTGAGTGAGGGGTGAAGAGAGCAAGCAGTGGAATGAAGAAAAAGTGTGAGAGACAGATGATTGACTTGAAAAACAAAGAGAGGGTAGAAAATAGCTCTGGCACTAGATGGAAAAATAAAACAAATACATAGACACACACACACACATATATAGATTAGCATTTGCCATTTGCACACAAAAACCCATATATGTATATGAATGTATGTATGTATGCATACACACACACACACACACACACACACACACACACACACACACACACACACACACACACACACACACACACACACACACACACACACACACACACACACACACACACACACACACACACACACACACACACACACACACACACACACACACACAGTACCAGTCAAAAAATTTGGACACAGTTTCCCATTCAAGTGGATGGGAAACTGTGTCCAAATTTTTGACTGGTACTGTATATGTAAAATGTATGTATAATTTACTTGGCAGTGGAGAAAAGGAAAAAAAGAGAGAGAAAAAAACGGAGGAAAAATACACAAAATGTCACTCAGACTGTCACCCTGATCTTTTCTGTGAGACACACACATCCACACTGCAATGCCCATCTCATTTCCTCAGACAAGTGACATTTTCTCTCTCTCTCTCTTTCTGTCTCTCATGTGGTGATAAAATTAGCATTCCTTTCCCTCCTCTGCTTCCCTCGACGGCTGGACAAGAGGTGAGGACCACAGGGACGGAAGAGAAGAGAGGAGAGAGAGGGAGAGAGAGAGAGAGAGAGTGAGAGAGAGAGAGAGAAACAAGAAAGAAAGCTTGGAACAAAAGAAGACATTAAGAGAAAGAATGAAAAGCCAGAGGGAGATATGGAGACAAAGTAAAAGAGAGCAGAGTGTGACAGGCAGAGTAAGAAGAGGAATTGGAAGACAAAGACAGAAAGAGACAAAGGAATGGAGAAAATAAAAAACACAGCAAATGGACAGGATGCAGACTGGAGAGAGAATGAAGGGGTAAAATATACCCACAAGGGATTCTCATCACCATGACTACCCTCTCCTGTCTCCTTTGCTGTCCAGTTGCATGATGAACTCATGCTACTTTAGTGGATCTCAGCATGGACGAAATAGCCACTTACTATCACGGTCTGATAATCTGTGATTGAATAATTAGCAGTCACAAGTTCCAACAGACTTAATAATTGATTACAGAGAAGATGCATGTTTGAAGGACCAACAAAATGAAAAAAAAGGACAACATGCAACCTTTAAGAATTAACAGCTGGACAAACATGCTTCAGCCTACGTTGTTTACTTTGAGCAAGTCTGCTCCGAGCCGGTGCGTGTGGGCAGGTGAATAAACCTGCATGTGTGCATGGTTCTACAGGGACAAGGCAGAGCGCCCACAGAGTATAATTAAAAGCCAGTGACAAAGAGTCCTTGGGAGCGACTGCAGCAAGAACTTTACGGGGAGCAGGGGGAAAAAAGAAAACTGACCTTTAAAAACACGGAGTGAGTCAAAGAGAAATGGTGAGAGATGAGAAGTATTATGGAAGATACGATAGTGAGAGACAGACTGAATTAGATTACGCTCAATTAAATATGTCAAGGGATGAACAAAAAAAGTGAGAGAATGATTTGCATTAGATTTATTTGTACCGGGGGGGCAGAAGAGAGGGCATCAGAGAATCCTAATCAGAAATCTGAAGAACAAAATAATGGCTTTAGCAAATGTCAGCTCAAGAAGGGTAGCAGATGGATGGAGAGAGAGAGACACACACACACACACAGGAAGGAGGGGAGAGAGGAGAAAAGAAACATCCAGACGGAGACAGGTGAGGCTGTAGTGATGGAGACACAATTACTGCTCCCTCCAGGAAGAAGGAATACAATCTTTTTGATGCTTAGAAGCAAAACATCACCAGGATATTCCCCATTCCCCAATGGAGGCAAACAGAGCCGCCAGGTCAGGAGGGTGAATCCTCATATGATGGTGGATGTGTGTGTGTGTGTGTGTGTGTGTGTGTGTGTGTGTGTGCACTTGTACACTAACACATTCATTGCCTGACTGGGAAATGTTGCCCTTGAGCTAACCTTGACTGCTGTTTCACTCCAGCTAAGCTTTGCTTTAATTCCCAAATCAAAAGCCATCTCTTTCTCTCTCCTATTATGCTTCATCACGATGTAATGGTGAGACAGTATCCGGTGTATCACAATGCTCTTGTAGCTTTCGTCCTCTTACTTTTCAGCACTAGTATGCATAAAGCAGAGATGCTAGAGATGACAAGTGGAAGCAGGCCTATGGATGTAACTACCTCATTCAATTAAAGAGAACATTGCTTTTGATTTCTTTTTCTAAATATTCACAGATCAGAAAATTTAACAACCAATCTGAAAAGAGCACTAATTACATATAAAGATTGTATTTAATTTGGCACCACAACATTTACTTAAAGGAGTCCACATTCAATAATATGATAAAGAATTAAGTTTCAAGAGCCAGAATATTAACCAGTGGAGAAAAGTTTAAACGTGTTTTTCTAAGCTACAATTCTGTAATACTGAAGTTAAAGTAACTCAGCAGTGTCAGAATGCCAGGCAAAAGTCAGCAGTGAAGTAGATCCATGAGAGTTTTGAAAAACATTAAGTTTTAGCAGAGCTGTCTCACTGGTCAAAGGTGTGTTCTGTGTGTTCTTATAATTCCTATTAAACAGAACTGACCATTTATTATCACTTTCTATGCCAACTCCTGCAGTCAGGCTCAAATGTACTTATGTAAATCTTTTTTGTTACGTATGTGAAGAATGCTACTTTGTTTGTGCTCACATTTGTTTTATCTTAAGCCACCCAAAGCTGATTGTGTGAAATCTACTGGCCTGGTTTGTGTCTTTGTGCAAAGTGTCTGTGCTATCTAGGCTTAATTGAAGGTGGCTTATCAAAGAATCCTCACTGTTTCATTCTGATATTTCAGCAGACTGTGTCTCTGAGTTCAGTTCAATGTTTAATGTCATTTCAGACAGATAACAGCTATTTAGACTATAGTCAAGGGGAAATGGTCGACGGGTGGAAGATGCTAAACAGCATTCTGCAAGCACTAGTTAAATCTTTAAGGATATCATCTTAATATTTAAGCTTGGCTGATATGTCCAGGATTCAGAGCTGTGAAGCAGCTTATCCTATCAGACTATGAGCTCCGTATTCTACAGCTCAGATCTGTCTCGGTTATCATTAGTAATCACTTACAGGTATGTTGGTTTAGCTTCTCACCAGTCAGTTAGGACCGAAGAAGCCTTTTGGATGAGAGGTGAAACATCTTCAAACCCTAAAGAGAGAAGTCCAGCCAAAGAATTCCTCACACTGTGGCTCCTGGACAAAATGTAGCCAAGTTGGCCAAACTCGATTTATTTATGGCTCGGGGAAATTTGAAGTTTGCATGAAGTTTGTGTTGAGCTGTTCTGACAAGCGGATAATTAATTGTCTAATGCTGACGGTTAACATTTTCTACAGTAGGGAGATGAAAAGAGCCCTTAATAATGGAGAGAAGTATCCATAAGAGGATCAATAATTATCAATATTGATGAGCAGTATCGATAAAATCCTAATGCTACCCATCCCTACAAACCAGTTTCACCATCACACCTCAACCATGCTGCTCAGTGAGAAAATCTTTTCAATCACTTATTCTCCCATTCTCTCCCTACCCTCATCTCTCTCACTACATCCAGTGAGTAATGGTAGGAGCAAAGGATAGTGGCAGAGAGCTATAAAAATGTAATTTGCTCCATTTTCCTTGGGAATCCAAATTCACTTTCTGTCCTGTGTTACAATCTGTTAACATTCAGATGGCCACATTGCAGACAGCATATTACACGCCTACACTCTCTACTAATGACTCTCACAGTGTGCACATGCACACACTCAAAAGCAAGGAGCGCAAGGACACCGAAGTGATATGTTTATATAAAGTACAAAGTGTATACGCGTACACAAGCACATGCTATCACAAAAAGACTGGTTGTATTGGCCTGAGGAAAGTGGAAAAGAGGGAGAAGGGAAAGAGAGAAGTTATGAGGACAAAAGACATGGATATGATGAAACTCCATGTAGAGAGGCTAAGTATATTTCTCTGAATAAAATGAAATAACTTGTTCAATCTCACTTTTCACTCACTCTACTGCCACCTAAACCTTTCTTCTCCTCTATTCTGTCACTCATCCTCCAATTCTAAGTCTTTCTCACATTCTTTCTCTAGCTTTTCTTTCCCTTCTTTTGTCTTGATCTGTGCAAATCTCCCAAACTCTCTCTCTCTCACTCCATCTCTTCCTCTCCTTGTTAACTTCTTCCATGTCTGTCTCTTTCTCTTCCCTTCCCTCACTTCTCGCTCATTTCACCGTCCCACCCTCACAGCAATCCTTTCTCTCCTTCTCTATCCCTCTCCTCCATTTCCATCACTCCTCTCTTGGGGAGCTAAGAGCCTCCTCCTTTGTTCTTGGAGAACAGCGGGGAACAATGGCGGCGAGGGGTTTGTCGTTGTGGCAACAGGCACAAGACAAGAAACAGAGGGAGGGAGACAAAGAAGAAAGACCGAGAAAGAAAGAGCAAGCACAGAGGGGATGCTGGTTGTTAGCCGGGCGGCAGGGAAGCGAGTGCTAGCTAATTACACTCGTTTCTATGCACACTGCAATTAAACCGTGATGCACACACACACACCGCCAGCGCTCAGAATATCCACGACTAGCCACACACACACACTCTTCAACATCAGAGAGAAAGAGCAAGGGAGGAAAGGAGGTGGCAGAGAAAGCAGAAATGGGGAGGCTGGGAAGGGGAAAACAGAAATGACAAGAAAAGACAGGCTATGTTAATTCAATGCTACTCTTCTATCTAAGAACAATAGTAAACATTCATTAAACGTCTAGCACAAATACAATCAGCTACATCTTCACATGTTTTTGAACACTACAAATGGACATGAAGGCGTGACGTGTCTCTGTGACCTCTTCACAGCCACACATCCAACACAATATGCAACGGCTAATGTCACTAGCTGGCCTCAGTTTCATACTCTATCCAATGAATTCTTCCCTTCTATTTTTTTCAGTTACACTCCTCACACTCTCCATCTACCATCAGTTTCTCTCTATCCATTTCATCGGTTCATTTGGCTCAATCTCTCCACAGGATGTTCTCCCTCTCTTCAGAGATGAAGAGCTTCAACTTCACACAAATTAACAAAGAAAGAATATAGTGGAGGGAGTGAAGGAGAGGTTGGTAAAAATGTGCAAGTGGAGTAAGAGGGATGGGAATGAGGAAACTTACATCCAGGTCACACCACCCTGTAGGGTAGAACTTATGCTCCGTCTCATAAACAGCCCTTCCCAGCTTTTATTCATCCTTCTATCCATGCCCACTCTTTAGTGTTAACACACGTAGGAGAAACATGTGTTCCAAGCCTTCTGTCGCCTGTCTATTCTATTATTCATGCAGTTTAATGCTTGCCAAAAGTGTGTGCATTTGCACATTAAGAATGTTGGAAGTTCATGTTAAAGAGCAGGAACGTGTCACTACATGTCTGAAGACCAGCCGATGTGTTGGTCACATTAAGCTTTCATGTTAACAGTGAAACAGCCAGAGAACGTGCATGTGTGAACTAAAGGCAGCGCAAGATGTGCACAAAAAGCACAATTCACACAGCAGCGTGAACCCACACACACAAACGCAGGCTGCCAATGAGGCAGATGAAGAGTGAAAGGAGTCACATTAAACAGCCAAACTTGTCCCGTTTCACTTTCATAGCCCCAGTCCATTTTCATAATGCATTAAAACCACCACTGAGAAGAGAGGAAAAGGAAGGGTGGGGGGGGTGTAGTGAGGAATGGAAACACAGAGGAGAGAGGGGACAAGAAAAATTCTCAAAGTAATCTAAAGCTAGTGGATCTATGAGAGTGCGAGGAAACAAGATCAGGAAGAAGGAAGATTGGAGGAGTTGGAAAAGAGAGCTCGTCTCAGAGGCAAGATATGGTAATAGAGAGTGTCTGATAGAGGCACACAGATTAGGAAGGTGGATAAAAGAAGATGGGATGCACTGATAAAACAAGAAAGGATGACAGTAAAAGATAGGGAAAGATGATTAAGTTACAAACTTCGATTGTGTGTGTATGAATGCACACAAGTTTCCTTATGTATGCATGAGTCTGTTTTGCTCACTGCTGTGTGTGAGAGTGTGTGTGTGCGTGTGCGTACGTTTGTACAGTGGCAAGGGGTAGAAGGCTCTGTGTTTCAGCACCAGCAGGCTGATGAGAGTTTGGGGCCAAACAGCCGGCAGGCAGAGCTGGCCTTGTTACTCTCTTTTTTTCCCCTCTTTTTCTCTCAGAAACAAGCGTACACAAAATCTCAAATTTAAACCAAACAGAGCCACGGCTGCTGAAGCAAGCTGAGCATTTTCTAACCTCAGATCATAGCTATACCTATGAAAAGAGTTTAGATGCTGAAATATTTAGACTAAGTATGCCCTCATTTTATGAATATCTTATTTAACAATACAATTGAGTTAGATATATATGTTGATGTCCCACAACAATTACTGTACCAGTCATTACAAAAAGACCCTTATACATGGGTTTTTAAGCAGTAACCTATAACACCTTGATTCCCGATATATTTGACATTAATATTGAATCATGTGATTCCTGTGAATGAAAGTAAAGTTACTAATGCTTGAAACTTGCTTGAGGCAGATAATCCATCACAGCTCCCCTCTATACCACTATTTTTTGCTCTCTGATAAAGTTAGGGTTTGCCATCAGTAAAACTACCACAACACGGCAAGTGTGGTGCATTTATGGCCTGAAGTGAAGCTGTTTAACTCACATCAACTCAAATTATCCTTATACAGTATGTAGAAGGTATTTGCAAGTTTTGTTTTTCTAACAAACCTCTGACATGTCATGGATATGTTTGTGTGTAGTAGCCTACTCTCAAACAATCTTTCACAAACCTTACTATACATAGACAACTCTGGTTAAAATACAAAGGTTATCAGGTTCACTAATGGATTACTTATTCAAGCCTAGTTTTAACCAACTTGACATGAGTAGAAACAAATAGATACTTTGAGGTAAGAAAAAAAAAACCCAATGAAACATAAGGGAAAAAAAGAAAATGGATGGTAGCAATTTAAGGCCCATGATTTGCAGAATGCTAAACAGGCAGTAGAGCCACTATGACCCAATTAAATGTCTGTTAACCTTCAATCAAATCAACAGACAATAGTGGGGAAGGAAATAGTTAAGGAACCAGTCGAACAGGCGCTGAGGCATCCAGAAGTCTATCTCCTCCAAGTCAATGGCTTGAAAGCTGGCGTGAAGGCTATCTCACGCACACCTGACAGAGACAGAGTGCGGCCAATAGTGCTGGAGGGAACAAGAGAGAGGGAGGGAGGGCGGGCGGGCGGCAGACAGTGAGAAAGAAAAGATGGAAGAACGGAGCAGACAGCTAAAGAAAGTAGAGCTGAAGAAAGCAGGGCATAAAACAGAGGCGGGGAAAGGGAGATGGATGGATAATAGTGTGCACAGCGGTCAGATGGCGACTGCTTGTTTTGATTTGAATGCTTGTTGCTCATTATGGGATAAACAGAAAGAAGGAAAGAGGCAGAATTTTGTATTGATGTGGTTAGGAGGCTGAGGTAGCATGCTATAAAACCACAAACAACTCTAGCAGGCGTACTCTAAAAGTTTAATCAGGCATTAATAAAAAGTATATCATTAGTGTCTGCCTAACAAAGTATCAACAGGCATCTCACTGAATCTGGAAGGCACACACACACAGACACACACAGACACACACAATGAAAATGGAAAGCCAGACACAAAACGGACAGCTACAGGGGCACCTGAATGTCATTTTGAAAGAGTAGCAAAGCCACAGACTTTTCACACTCACTGACAAGGCTTGGCTGGAAGTATTACACCTGTGGCTGAAAGCCTGAGCAGGACCTTAAAAGGCAAGATAATGACAAAGCATGCAAAAAGCACAGAAAACAAGTACGGGAAGAAGACTAACGGAGCCAATTTATGCATGTCCCCCAGAACATAGGAAGAGGAGGAAGTTGAATGGAAAGAGTGTGAGGACTGACAAAGAGCAAGGAGGGGTAATAGGTAACAAGGAATACAATAAGTATGACAGTCAGAGAAGGAGAAAGAGGGGGGAGAGAGAGAGTAAAAATAGAAAAACTGAATGAGAAAGTCAGAAAAATCATAAGGTTACTTTACTTTTCTTTCTCACTTTTGAATAGTATTTGCTCTATACACGCAATCAGAGTGAGATGGGAATGTGCATGCATGTGAACCAACCACGCACCGATAACATTACACTCCTTAATTCCTAATTAATCCTCCTAAACTGGATTATGGTGCAAAGCATAACAAGACCAGGATTCCACTCTGGTAACTGCGTGTCAGTGTGTGTGTGTCTCACTTTACTCTTTGCCAACTTAAGGTCTCATAAGGCTGGCCTGTCTTCGGTTACATGATGTTAGGAAATGAAGCTGACAGGGTCTATGGTCCCCTGTGACACACACACACACACACACACACACACGCACACGCACACATTCAGTCACTTACAATTTCTCACAAACATCCAATATCTCTCGTACACCCATAACAAAAAGAGTCCCTTGACGACTGGTCTTAAAACGCTTATGAATTATTGTGGAGAGTTGCAAGAACCTCAAAGCATTACTTAACACATTTCAAGTAAGGCCTCATGGGGGATTTGTGCTTACTCACATCACAGGCAGAGGTCCACTGACACATACAAGTGTCATGGTTTGAAATCTGCCACACAAATGATCCCATTTAGAATATTGTGCATTACATTGCATGAGGAACTGGCCTTTAGTCTCTGTAACACTCGTCTAGAGTCCCAGTCCCAGTGCATTTTTTAAGAGAAACCTTTTAGCTGAGCTTTTACTTAAATTGACTCGCCGTTTGTTGCCTTTATTCTTAACTATGGCTTGTCATACTTTAATCCCTTTTGTTTTTTACTAAATCAGTATTTACTGATTTGTGTTTTGTTTTTTATTTTGCTTTATTGTACTATGTTCAGCACTTAGGTCAACTGTTGGTTGTTTTAAATGTGCTATATTAAAAAAAATTTGATTTGCATTGACTTGCTTATTCTGTATTTCTAATTTAACTTTCGCTTATTTTATTTTAAATTTTACTGATGTTTAATAATTTTTTCTGTTTTACTGTTCTGATTGTCATGTAATCTTTTATTGGTTTATGGCTGAAATGTTTTGCAGAGATGTCTTATTTGTTCTTACCATGGATACTGAGCAACAGTACAAACACATTTTTTTTTATGTCATGCCATCCTGTTCATATTAAATATCAAAGGCAAAATTATGCCATAAAGAAAAATCATCTTTGTGCAAAGTAGTGGTTGCTGCCATAGTGTTTACAAGTCAGACAGTGTGGATGGTGAGACAGAGAACAATACCATTCAGTACCGCGTGTGATCACCTCCAGCACACCTTTAGGGCCCCAACAAAGCATGTGTAAAGACCATACCCCCTGAATGTGAGCAGAATGACATAAAATAGCTAAGTTCAAATGTGCCTAGAATGTAGAAGATAAGCAAACTGAAGAAAGAAATTATGAGACGCACAGCTTTAGGGGTCCTGGAAAGCATGTGTGGAATTTCACTTCTTTGAGGTTTTTAAGGAGATGTGGACAGACTATTCACCAATGTGCACATCTGTAAGAGGGTAACGTGGATGAGGGTAACCACTTTATCCCCTTTTGCAGGGCCATATAAAAAAGCCTTGTGTGAACTTTAAAACAATCCAGAAAACATTTGTTTCATATTTGAAAATTATTATTACATTACATATTTGAAACTAAATCATTGTGTTTTACCTTTACCGTTACAAACAATAATTCATTGTATAACCATTAGCCTGTTGTAAACAAGCAACTACAATGGTTCAAACATTTGATGCAACAATAACTGCGTTATTCAGAGAGTAAGGGTCAGCTGTGTGAGTTATAAAGGACAATTTTTACAGGATTTTCTCACCAGGAGTACATCTATGATGTGGAATGACCAAGTTGATAAATCTTTAACTTAATGGACTATCCTTTGCATCCAATGCTAACTGTATATTCATATACTCACTGATTAAATTTATTCATGCAAAAAAGCAAGTAATGTGAATCTGAACACCTACAGTACATACACATAATAACCAATAAAAAATGTAAGTTGAAAGTAAAAGTCTAGAGAAAAACAAAAACATTTGGACCACAGTATAACTGACTAACGTGTAATATATTGGTTTTGTGTACATATGTACTACTACTGTATATGTGTACAGACTTGTGTGGATGGAGGAGGGTCAAAAAGGGATAGATGGAGTGAGATGGGGAGAATTAATATGCTTTCATGTATTCTACACCTCAGTGGAGCACCACAGGGCCTGTTGATGGCTCTAAGTGCTATGCAGTATTAAGCAGACAACCTCGAAGGAAGCCCTATGGAGTGTGTGCTAGTGCACGATGTGCTGTGACTGACCATTAACTGTGTATAGTCTTGTACCAAGCCCTAGATAACACATTTTGACGAGGGAAGTGGAGAAAATCAGTGGAGACCCAAACACTGCCAGAAAAGTGAAGCATTAAAATGCTTGCTGTAAGGTGTAGAGGAAGAGCAGAGAGGGGGGAAAAAAGGCACAGAGGAAAGGAGAAATAAACAGACAGTGAAAGGTGTCTGTCCATTCTGTCTCAACACTGTACAGAGAATAGCCCATACAGAACAAGTCACGTTTTGTTAAGAGCAGCAGTGTCCTCTATCTTACAGGTACAGTATCTCAGCAGCAATGAACGACATCACTTTGACCAACCTGAGCACCTGAACTCCGGCCAGCTCTTTCACTTCACCTTTTCTCATTCACAATCTCACAGTAAACTTTATCCAATTTCCTCATTTTACCTCACCTCAATCTGTACCTCTTCAATCGCTCTTGTCGAATCATGCATCTTCACCTTTTAATCATTTCTGTCATTCCTTCACTCCCTCATTGCTCTCCTCAGTCACACACAGATCACCTGCCTCCATTCATTCTTCTCCGAGCCTCATTCATTCTGTGCCTCTCTCCTTCACTCAACCTTAAATAACGCCATCCGTCTTCTCGTCTAGTGAACCAAGATTTGTTCCCATCCATCTGTATCTTTGACAATCTCTCCTTTTTTCTTAATAGAATTAGTAACTGCAAGTTTTGAAAGTCATATTAATACCCAAACTGAAAAACTTAATATTGAACCCTTCTCATAGCAGTCTTGTGTTTCACAATGCAGGTGTGAGCCGACTACTCTCATCCACAACTGGATATTACATTTTTGTTCTTTTTTTTCCTGGCAAACACTGCAGGAGCCTTCATGTTCATTTCCTTCATCTGGTTTCAATCAGGCAGCATACTTGTTATCATCAATGCAGTACCCAAACATTTGGACTTTCCCGTATTGCCGGAAAGCTTTTATTTTTCTTGGGTTCGCCAACTATCTTGAGAAGCAACAAACAACTATGCTTTTAGTTAGTTTCTCCTATAAAAGCTTGCAGTGCTGCATCAAGTGCTACCAACATTTTTTTAAACAAAGAGAAAGCAGGATGTTTGTAGTTCGATGCAGGAATCTTTACAGCCCTGACTATATTTATAACTTAACCGCTAATGAAACTGGAAATAATTTCAGATTTTTATTAAAATGAAATTTGAAAGAAAAGAAACCTGTCTATATGCAGAGCATACATCACTTTAATGATAGATTATTACTCAAGATCCACCAAGACCTAATGATAAAATAGAAATGAATCATTAGTATTATATCAGTTGCTGTTATGGTCTGTTGCTCTTATTGTACTAAACCACTCTCTTCTTTGAAGCTACAAACAAAGAAACCATTGAGAAGGAAAAACATTTTTAGAGAGATCCTTAGAAGTCTCAGGCGTACCACTCCATTCACCTCAACAGACAGGAGTTGCTGTTGATGCCATGTGCATGCAAACAAACCCTGAAAGGTTTGCTCTGCTCGCTGCAATGTAAAAGTATCTGGTCGACCAGACAAAGCACTTCTAAGTACAATACAACAAACAGAATAGCTGTGCAAAACATGCAGTTCATTTTGGTTATAGGTACTGTATGTCTCATATAGTGCAACTTGTTATGAATGGTGTCATTTCATCTCACTTGAAATGACACTGCTTGAAGTTCTCACTATGTATACTGTTCCCTCCTGGTTTCTTCTGTTTTTGTGTGCATCTAATACTAAATTGTTTCGGATCATCAAACAAAATTTAACATAAAACAAAGGCAATTGAGTAAATACAATATACTTGTTTTAAATGATAATGGTATTCATTGAACCAAAAATGTTATCTAATCCCAACTGGGCCTGTGTGAAAAAAGAATTTAGCATTTGGCATTGGAACTAAATACAAAAAACTAAACTGCATTAAAACTGGTGAAAGCACAATTAATACTGAATAATACATACAGATTTTGGAGCTACATATGCTGCCAAGTAGACAACGTCTTTTTCTGGGAAGGCCTTGCTTATTTCAGGAAGACAATGCCAAACCACATTCTGCAGGTATTATAACAACATGGCTCTGTAGTAAAAGAGTGCAGGTGCTACTCTGGCCTGCTTGCAGTCCCGACTTGTCACCCAGTGAAAATTTCGGCAAATTATGAAACTTAAAATACTCTTGAGCAGCTGAGATCCTACATCACCACTTTCAAAAATTACATCAATTGGTCTCCTCACTTCCCAAAAGACCCTCAGAGGTCACCAGTCTATAAATTTAAGTTCAAGCGCAATTGGGTCATGCAACAAGACAGTGATCACAAGCATAAGAGTAAGTCCTCCTCTGAATGTTTCGGGGTGGGGGTGCGGGATACTTTTTCACGCTGGTGATTTAGGTATTGGATAACCTTTTTGCCTCATTAAATACAATAAAATTATCATTTAAAACTTGCATTTTGTGTTTACTAAGATTGCCTTGGTTCTATTTCAAATTTTCTTTAAACATGGATGACTGTCTCTGAAAATGGTCAAAGATGAGCTAAAAAATGAGTAGCTGTAAATTTGAAAATTTGATTTTGGAGGTATTGGGTGAATTTGGACAACAAATTTTATGCCAAATCAATGGCCCCTTTGACATTGCACAACTCCGAAGGGCACTAAATAAGATCAATACTAAGTAGTACCCACGCTCACACAATGATGAATTACTCATTTGTTGTCTCTGTTTCTTTTCTCTTTTTAGTCCCTGATGCCCAGCTACCATCACACTGCTTTGACAGCCTCAGTTTCCTCCTGCAGTTCATCTGCTGGGTGGACTGATGAGTGCTTGGGGAACCGACAAGAGTAAGATGAAGGAGATGAAGAAAAAAGGGAATGAGAGGAGGGAGCAAGGGTATAGGGAGTGAGAAATGTCCATACATTATTGAGCATACAGAGTGGGGTTTTTAGGGAATAAATGTGAAAGCATGTTTAGGGACAACCTTTTCCCTTCAGCCCTCCCCCTCCGTCTCCTTTCCTTCATTACTTGCCCTGCCTCCAACTTTCCTTTCCCCACGAGGACCGCCACATCTCTTATTCAGTGGGGAGGTTAAAAATTCAAAACTAGGAGGGAGGAGGCTTGGGGGGAAGAGAGAGTACCTGAAAATGGTCAAAATGAGGGAATGTCTTTAGGGAGCTTTCTCAAGTGCTAATCTAGAGAGCTCCTTGCTTTGATTAGACACGTTTGTGTGTGTGTATGTGTATGTGTGTGTGTGTGTGTGTGTGTATGTGTATGTGTGTGTGTGTGTGTGTGTGGGGGGTGGGAGAGTGTGAGGACGGGGGAGGTAGATGAATAGAGAGAGAGAAAGGAAGAAGGAGCAGTAGATCGTGTAGATGTACACTTTCACGAAGTGCAGTGTAGTGTAGCACACAGCGTGGTGAAAAATTAAGGTGCCTGCAGGGTGAAGCAAAACCCACGTCTCACAGAACATGACACATGCAGATACCGAATAATGGAGATTGGAGACTCACACACCACACACACAACACACAACACACACACAAAGATTGAAGTGATTTAACCGTAGCATAAATTTTTTTTATTTTGCATTATTGTGCTCACAAACTATACATTCAAGTCTAGATTTTTGTGCTAACACATTCATGACACATAAACACATCCATTATAGTCCACACACAGACAGTCACATGTTTAGGGTAGCAGATTGAGGTCAGAAAGTGGAGCGAGGCCTGGTCCACCAAGCTCTGTAAATACCACCGCTTTCTCGTGTAAATGCCACTGGGTTATCCATATTACCAGGGGCCATGTTACAACGGCAGCAATAAAAGCTATACAGGTTAAGACGCAAAAACACAAGCACACTCTGGTCAAGCACAAACTAAGTCAGTGCACACACAAGGGAATAAACAAGATAATGTGTACCTTCAGAAAGTTGGTAAAAGTATGTACAAAGTTTGGGAGAAATTTATAGTTTTAATATGTGTGATTGTGTGAGAACCCTGAAGACATGGTCTGAGCGATCAGCATAATGGGAAAGATAGTCTAACAGCACTATAATAACTCAGTAGCAAGCTAACACCACAAGTGTAGCAGCTTAAGGCTACTGTTAAACAATTAGACAGAGATGGGAGCTCTGGATTTTAAAGGATGGTTTAAAATGGCTGTGATGCTGCAATCTATCTTGCCTTTTCTCATTTTACAGCTTGCCTCTCGTCATTCATTTTTCTGGATCCATCCCCTGCTCATTGTCTCTTTTCATAAGAACCCCTTCATCAGGCAGAGATAAGAAAAGAGAGAATGGGAAATCAGGAGAGAGAAGTGGAAGAGGAAAATGAGGAAGAGAGATGAGACATAATGCTTGTTTTGTAAACTCCATTGTTGAAGTTATTGCTCTTTACCACTCCATTTTTATATGCATGCTATCAGTGACATCAAAGTGGGCCAAGACTTCCGCGTGTGTGTGTCTATGTGTATAAGCAAACTTGTGTATATGTCACTGCCCTCAGGGGTAGGTACCTAATATTGCAAACAATAAACAAGGGAATTGCTGCCGTGTGGCATAGTAGTCTAATCAGTTTAATCATGGGTACGGCTCCAATTTGACCCTTTTTTTGACCCATCCATACCAACATGAAAGCCCCTCTATCTTCACAAATGCAGGGAAGCACATAAATGTGTACGCACACACACAACATATATATGTTGTTCTCTGTTTTAAACAGAGGGGGAGGAGAAAAAAAAAGAGTATGCTGCCAAGACTGGCAAAACAGGAAAGAAGAGTGGGTGAAAGTAGTGTAGGTGTGCATACATATATCCCTTCAATCCCACTTCCTTCTATCTCGGCTCCTTTTTTTTCCCTCTTGGCCTGAGTGAAAACAGACAGAATCCCAATCACTGTGGATACTTAGCATCTGTAACAAGCTTTAGAGCTTATCAGCCAATCCCTCAATTAAACACACACACACACACACACACACACACACACACACACACACACACACACACACACACACACACACACACACACACACACACACACACACACACACACACACACACACACACACACACACACACACACACACACACACACACACACACACGTTTTGTCCCTGCTCAGCTGTCATATCACTGGGAACATTTAAATGGTAATGGTGTTGAGATGAGAGCTTGGAACACTGGCTAGTCGGACGACTGGTTGGCCCGTTTAAAAACAGGATAATCTCCAAGAAAGAGAAAAGGCAGCAAGAAGATTAGGCACACACAGCGGTAATACTCCAGCATGAGTACACTTAGCTCATTTGCATGTAAAGCAGAGGAGAGAGATATAAAGAGGGAGGAATGGTATAAAGAGAATGAGTTGGGCAAAAGTGTGTTGGAGTGTGTGTGTGTGCTTACATGTGTATGCATGTGTGTATGCTTGAGCTTGTGCATGTGCGTGAGCTGTTGCTGTTGCTGTGAGAGTCAATGTGAGCACACACAGATGTGTTTGAACCTGATAAGGCCTGATGAATGAGTGGCGTTTTGCGGCTGTTCCTCAACCATAAAGAGATGGTGAATGAGGGAACACTTGCTATTGCTGCACTGAGAATACACACTGAGGCTTAGAGAGTCAGCAAAGCCAAACTAATGCATTGCTACTGTTGAAGGCTTAAAGGTATAGTTAGGATTCAAACTTAAAAAAATGGTACACATAAACATATAACACCAAACGTGGCCAATAAACATCAAACTTTTTCATTTACAGGTTATACCTGCGTATGTGGGCTATAAGTGTGACAGCAATGTAAAAAGACCTATAGTTATCCAATCTGTGGTCATTTGTTGTTGGCAAAATGGTGAAGGGGAGAGAAAACAGGGATGAGAGATAGAAGCAGAGAAATGGATGCCTCCATAAATGGAGAGAATAAGAGAGAATATGCAGAAAGAATAGGATGGGTTGGTTTTTTTTCTAGGTCTTTCTACAGCATTAGTGACCCTTGCATTAACCTGCTTCTCTCTCTGTAGCCCCAGTCTGAAACTGCATGATTTATTAACAAGGCTTTCCATGTGGGCTGCACAAGTACAAACATACACAATAAGACACACACACACACACACACACACACACACACACACAGAACTTTAAACACATTACTCACACAAGCTTCTCAAAGCCAATACTAATTTAACACAGGCACACAAGAACACTGTTAGGACTTAATACAGCATCCCATTCCTCATTTAGTCATTGAAGTGCTCTATTAGTACATATTTTAAAGAATCCCAGGAGACTGCAGCTCTGAGTCTACGCACACTACCCATAAACCCCAATCTAAATCTCTCCCTAATTATACACAATCACAGACACAAATGTGCACACAAACACACAAAACTCACAAATGCTTCTTGGCTGTGACCTAGAGGGGATCAACTGTGGAAAACAAACATATTCTAGAATTGGGTTGTGGGGGTGATTATGAAACTGGGATGGAGTGGAAGGGGGAAATGGAGGGGATAAGAAATGAGGGATCTGGTTAAAAAAGTTAAAGCAGGGCTGTTCTATTTCTCACCTGTGGTCACTTCTAACAACAATCAAAGTTATTTGTCAGGCCTGTTGGGTCTGCAGCAGCAAATGTACAGCCATCTGCTACGGAATCAGAAGAGACACTAAAGTGTACTAATTTTTCATATGTTGTGCTGTCTATGAACTGTGGCTTCTGAATGACCAAACAGTAAAACTACATTGACAAGTGGCAAACATTGGACATTTCTGGAGCAGTTCTGAAATCAGTCTGGCAAAAAAAAGATGTTTCAAACAGTGTCTGCTCAAGTTATTTTATGACCATGAAAAGACAAATGACCTTAAGCTAGTGCATAAAAAAACTAGGCACAAAACATCGTTAGCTCTTTTAGCAGAAGATATAATGACCTAATCAACAACATCTCATTCCTTTACTAGATTGTTCTACAACCAGGCCCAAGGTAAGATCACACATACACACAGTCAGACAAGGCATTTTCTTGCTGATGGCTCATTAAGCTGAAAAGTGAATGGAGCACACCTAAGAGGAAACAGGTAGGCAGACAGAGAGAGTGAAAAAGTTTTTTTTTTTATAGTTTTTTTTTAAGAGGACAAGGAGATCAAAAGGTTTATTTGATTTGATTTGTAAATGTGGCTGAGCTCACTCTCTTGAACACAGCATACAGACATGTCTGCACTAAACAAACGTAAATTCATTTGCAAAAATTGTCCATAATTTATAGGAACAAAACGTGAAATAGGGAACTGCCATTGCTTTCATAGGTGTTATGCAGCTGTACTAGTGAAAAGCATCACAAAATAACAACTCCGTGGGGTGGAATGGGGGATCTCAAAGAGAAATGAGATCGACGTACTACAACAAACCACAGTGACAGAGACGCAGGAGAGAGAAGGCTGTTAAGACTAGAGAACTGGGATAGGAAAATGATCCTCACATTATAAGGATTAATAATCATATACCTGTATGCTCCTGGCCCTTTTATCTCCTGCATCAAATTAATCTCCACTGCTCCCCCTAGCCCAGCGTTTCCCTCTGCTCATTCTTCTTTTTGTTTCACCGACCTCTCTCCTCCTATCTCCTCCTATCTCCATGTTTTGTTTTCTCTCTCTCATTCTTTTGCTAATTGGGCTATCTGAGGTGCAAAATTCAAAAACAACTGCTATTAAATACAGATGAAAAGTGGGAAAAGGACAGTTCACGACATCTATAACCACATTAGATCAACAATGCATGAAATCTAGTCTTGTACTGCCCTCCTGCAATTAATAAAAGTTGGCTAACTGTACATAAATATGACCTTTGTTTGGATACAGTTCACTTATTATGATTATCATTATTATAATTATAAAGGATTACACTAAAGAAAGAAAAAACAATTAAAAGTAGAAAACAAATACAAGTATTCACTCTTCAAATTCAGTATGTAAGTACCAGTAGGTTAAAGGTGAATGTGGGGATAAGCATGCCGCCTGAAAATGCTCATCTAAACAACTAGTCTGTTTATAATCGCAAACAATTATATAAGGTTTCCAGTTATAAACATGTACACTTACAAAGCACGACGTAAAAAAAAAAAGGCAGTCTTTCTGACGGGAATACAGAGGTGAAAAAGGTGGCAGTATATCAGCATCATATCTCCACTCAAAAAAAGAAAAGCAGTGGAATTTTGCAAACTACATACTAATAAATTCTTGTGAATACTCTGGATGGAACTTAAAATAGGATTTCATATCCCGCCAAGCTTCACAGATGTAGAGTATAATAGTTTGCTATTATCTCAGACCGGGCATCAGTTCAAACCCATTCAAAAGTAACATAATACAACTCAGCATGTAGTCTATTAAGAATGTATCATCACATATTTTCTTTCCAAAATTGTGTAGCTTAGGGTAAAACAAAGACGCTCACCATTTAAAGCATAACTTCCACCTCAATATGTGTCAGTGAGACAATACGGTTTGCTCAAGTGACCGAATAATAAGTGTATATTTCTCATTTCCCAAGTTGACAGTATAGCTTTCATGTCTTAACCTATTTCTGACATGCTCGACAGCTGTTTAGAGAAGGACCATGTAGGATGACTAGCCTGATATTAGCTACTGAACTTGACCCTGCATTCAGCAAGAGAGAAAAAGAGGGAGAGGGACAGAGAGGGAGAACAGATAGAGATACATATGTAGTTAGAAGTATACAGAATGAAAATAAAAAATAACTATAGAGAAAAAGATACAGCCATGGAGGATGCGTCTCCCACCATCAGCTCTCTGCTCTTCCACCGAACCTCAGAAGTCACCCCTGACCCTGCCCTGAGCATAGTAGCCCCCCTGCTGTACATCTGTTTTCTGTGTGTGGGTGTGTATGTGTGTGTGCAAACCCTACTGCGCTACTGGGCAGCTGATGAAGAGGAGGAAGAAGGGTCAGGAAGGGTCAGTGTTGGCTTAGTGTGGTGTTGGCCTGCACTTGCTGGGTAACGAGGAATGGGATGCACAAGAGTAGGAACAGGAGGATGAGAGAGACTGAAGCCAGGTTCCCAGAGGTGAGGAATAAGGAGAGAGATAGGGAGGTCAGGAGGAATGTATTAGACCTTGAGTGGTGTGTTTAAGCAAGAGAAGGAAGGAAAAGGGGTGAAGGGTCTATCTGCATAACCAGATACAGCGTGGATTAAACCATACATGCACATTCACAAGCACATGGAAACCTCAATGCAATACCGATTCTGTTTCAACGCATATTTTATTCCTAACTATCTTACTTTAACAGATCAAAAAACAAACAAAAAAACAACAACACATTAAACAATATGAACAATGGTCTCTGTCTCAATCTCTCACTTACTGACACACACACACACATACAGTTCATCCACACAGACAGCTGTGAAAAGGCCACGATGTCTTCATAGTCAGCTCTCAGAAAAGGTTATTAGAAATCAACCTGAACAGGCGGCTGTCTCGGCCAATAAAAGTAAAGGCGAGGGTGCAGAGGGTAAGAAGATGGTAGTATGGTGATGGTGATGGTGGATGGTGGATCAAATCAAGAAGTGACAAGCAAACGTTAGGATTTGCTATACGGGTGAATGCAGATGGGACAGCTGACATTTAGCTGGCATCAACAGCTAGCATCAGCCATGTGTGCAGGTGCGCTTTTGTTTATGTATATAACATGTGCGGTGTGGTTGTGTGTGTATGAATACTGAGACTGAATCTGAAGGTCAGATAGAATTATGTGCACATCCACACACACTGTCTGAATTCCTGGTGTCCTGCTTATGGAATGAATATGGAGGAGTTAGAGCAGGAGGCTCAGCGACACCGGGACAAGGTGATAGGAGTGGACAGGTGTGTGTGTGTGTGTGTGTCAGCGCTTTGTGCCAGGACAGCAGGTGGCTAGTCAAAGGACATTAGTGACCTTCTGCTTATTCCTCCCTCGACCCTCCTCCCTTTGTCCATCTCCCCCTTTGTCCCCAAGTCCCAATTCATCTCACCCTGTAGCGGGCACTCATCTCTTTACAAGAAGTCACGGGCACATTGAAAGGATGAGCACACACAAACACAGATGTGGGTGGTTTATTCATGAACTTTTGTGAGATGCTGTTTTGACACAACGTTGCTGAATAATGTAAATGTACAGTGTGTCCTCCAAGCAGAAGAAGGGAAAGGTGAGAAAGGCTGGAGGAGATGCATGAAGAAAGAGCTAAACGTGCGTGAGATATTCTTACCTTTAGTGGCTGATGGAAGCAGTGCAGCAGAGTAGAAATAGACATGGAGTCGGGAAGAGAGGAGAGAGAGGGAGAAGTGAGAAACAGAGAAAGACAATGCTCATTTCTCGGGAACAAAATATGATAACAGCAACAGTGAAAACACACTGTCCAAACACAAGTCCACACTCACTCTTTGTTTGCGAAGAGAAGGTTAAAGTGAGTTTGGCAAAGAGCTCATTGTTTTCAAATTTCTCCTCTTTTGCCTTCGTCCAGAAACTGTTCTCATAGAGGTCCTCAGCTGTGATCTAAGAGAAAGAAATGCCAAAACGTACATTGTGAGAAAGACAAACAGAGGGAGACAAAATGACGATAGGTATTGTATGACTTAGATAACCATATTATCAATGTGACTGAAGTGAATTCCAACAACGGTCATCTGTGCACTTGGCAAACAATGAGGAGCAGATAAAGAGGTCTCCAGCAGAAAAGAAACAGCAGGGCTGTAAAGGGAAGGGGAAGGGGTATGATAGTAGAGGGAGGAGAGAAGGGTAAAGGAAGGCACAAAGGATAAGGAGAGAAAGAAACAAGTAGTCGTTGTCTCTAATCTTCACACACTGTCTATACCACAAAGCGCCTTGAGCTTCACACACAAAGGCAAAGAAATACAGAGGGTTCCACTTTTTTCCTCTCCTTATTCTTTCTTCCTTCAGCCTTAGTCACTTAGGCTGCATCCCTCTATTGTCTCAGTGTAGCTCTCTCTTAATTAACTGACTACTACAGTGCCTGTTCTAAACATGCCCTTCTGATTGGCCTGTGGTATTACTGGTTGTAGCTTTCTTGTTAAAGACTCATAGAACCAACTTCACACTTCGTGCCTCCTTGGGCCCCTAACAATACACCTGCCATGATATAGTTGCATTATCTAGCATTGCAAGAGTCTACATGTTATATTGGTGCAAAACCTGACACGAACATTCTACTGCCTTAATTAATAAGTGATTAGTACTATCAGAAACACGTTCACGCTGTGCAGTCTTTCTGTCGTCTTGACAAGGTGTGCCAGTGTTTTCACTTCAAGTGCTCATGCAGGGATGTTGTATTCATGTTAGAGGACATGTCCAGTTTGCAGAGCTTGCAGAGCATCACATCATTTGGTCTCTGTCTAAAATACTCCCACACTATAGTTGATCAAGGGTGAAGATTTTTAGCTGCAGCTTGTCTCCAGAGGAATCATGTTTTAACCCAGGGGTCTTAAGTTAAAACTGCATGATGTCCAATAAGTCATCCCTCCTCCCCTGCTGAGGTCCAAACAGTCAAAGTACCTACAAATATGGGATATTTTAGCCAGACTGACAAGTTTACATTTTTATTAAACAAAGCATAAAATGTTTAAACAGTTTTGGGGTTTTTTGCATAATTTTGAATTTGGCATAACTAATCTTTAACAACATTTCTGTTTTTAAACACTTCCTCTGTCTTCCAGGATGCTATGGTAAAGGTATAGAATTATTAATAAACTCACCAGGCAAAAATACAGAAAAGTGCAATAAACCCTTCATCTGTAGATTTGAACTGTATTGTAAATAAATGTCCTTCAGTCTATAAAAACATAACATCCTCAAAGGTGAATTAAAAAAGTGGTCTTTTCGGCTGGTGTTCATTCACATGCATAGTCTCTCCTTACAAAATTCAGTGGGACGACTACACACTGTTCTCTCAATTACACATTTACTTTCAGATCAGCAAGTTCCATCAGTAGAGATCTAGTATCTGCCCACCTGTAGATCTGTTGGCCTCCTGTGAATCTGTGGTGACATTTATGACAGACAGAGATTCTGAATGGAAAAAAAAGGAGCTGCTCTCCAAGGCTGAAGGTGTCAAAATGATCACAGAAGTGAAGATGGGCTTTGAGTTTATCGATTTTACACATCCTTACCTCAGACTTCTGTGGGTAAGTGTCTGGAGACTGTACATGTTTAGCTTCAAAGTGGTGTTTCATACATTATTCAACTTTGACAACCGCAACAGACTTCAAATTAAACACACGTACAGCTCGTTGCAGGAAGAATACAGTGTTTGCCCTACCATTTATTTGGCGGGATGCCCACCACTCCCCACCAGTCAGTTAGAACTGAAGCCTCTTGGATGAGAGGCGAAACATCTTACTGTAGATTTAGCCCAAGGGCCGCAAATTGTTGACTCTTGGTTTAACTCATGAATGTGCTGTTTTGGACTGGGTGCAGCCATTCTGATCGATGACACAACTTAAATCCATATGTCCCGCTCCCCCCTTCTGCACAGACCGCTGTTTGGCTGTTTATTCTAAATTTATAGATATTGAGCATACTGTCTAAATTCTAAATTGCACCACAATTGGACACTGGACTTCCTTGGGCCCCCAGCAACTCACTTGCCACAGTTGACATAGGTCAGATGAACCGTTTTCACAATAGGCAAATTACAGAAAGACAGAGAGAGAGAGATTTCTCGCATTATAGTAAGATGAGACTACTCAGAAAGTGAAGAAAAAACTCACAAAGGGAAAGAAAATTAGACACTGAAACAGAAAACAAGTAGGAAAGCAGTGGTAGTAAATTTACGGATATCAGTCCTTTCATTATGGACAATGCCTCAGGGATGGCGCAGAAGACAGAAAAGACAGAGTGTAGGGAAAGGAAATGTGATATGGGGATGAGCTGAAGGAGCAGAAAAGAATGCAAGAGAGCATGCAAAAAGGAGGATGAGACTAAGCCAGAAAAAAAGTTAATTTAAATTACAAAAGAATACTGTCCTTTCTAGCAGCAATTTAATTATCTTTCAGTGGCACAGTTAAAGGAAGAAGGCTTATTAAAAAGCAATTTCTGTGACATCCTCGTCAAACACTCTCAACAGCCTGAGAGAGAGAGAGAGAGAGAGAGAGAGAGAGAGAGAGAGCGTAAATGCTGATGAAGCCTGCTGAAGCCATTAAACAGTAGCTTTAGGCTAAAGAAAGACAGAGGGCCGTTTTGATGTTTTAACCATCACAGATGAGAGTGAGGAGAAGAACATGAAACACATATTCATGAGATACACGTATGCATGCAAGTCACTTTGGGTCACTCTCACTGCTAAAGCTATATTTTACACTCGTCTCACACTGTTGCAGAGAACAAAGTGTGAGGTATTTCAAACTGCATTGTAATATTTATCAGAGTTAAATTCATATGCACTTTAAACGACATTAGAATTATTTATGGTATTTATGGTACCCTTGTTTTATATGAGAATTATATACCTGTGCAATCATTAGAACCTGAAATACAACATGTTTTTCAGCCTGAAAGAGCAGAATCACATTAGTTTCAACACTGTGACCTTTGTCATCAAGCAAGCTGGGAAATGTCTGGAGATGGTCTGAGTTTAAATCAATCAAATATCTGTGGAAGCACGTACCAAACCGATTTATTTACATACAGAACATTGAACATTAAACATAGATGTTCTTAAAAAAGGAGTAAAGGGTAAGTCTTATGAAGAAAGAATATAGGTTAAAATAAATGGGAATTTCCCTGTTCAACCATATCTTTACATCAACAGATAAATATTTATCACATTGTTTTGAAATTGCTCTTTGAAAATTGATAGTATTTTTGAACCACATATCTTAAGACTGACCTTGCTCCAGTTGGCTCTCTTCAGCTGAACCTCGGGTTTATAGTCTTTCTTAGGCTGGAGCCCATAAGGCAATGGAGGTGGTACGGAGGCACCCCAGCCAGCCATGCCAAATGGTGGTGGTGGAGGCATGCCTAGGCCAGGTGGTGGTGGTGGTGGTGGAGGTCCCATCCCAGGTAAGGGTGGGGGGGGTGGAGGTCCCGGCATGCCAGGGAGGGGTGGAGGTGGTGGAGGTCCTGGCATGCCTGGTAAAGGAGGTGGGGGAGGAGGAGGGGGAATACCGACTTGACCTGGTAAAGGAGGTGGGGGAGGAGGAGGGGGAATACCGACTTGACCCGGTAAAGGGGGAGGAGGAGGGGGAAGAGGTATGCCTGTTTGGCCTGGTAGTGGTGGCGGCGGAGGTGGCACATTTGCATTTTGGCCAGGGAGAGGAGGAGCAGGAGGTGGAGGGGGCATGCCCGGTGTTGGCACAGGGACAGTAACAACTTTAGTCTTGGCCTCTTCCAGATCTTTAGACAGCTTTTCAATCTGCAGGGAAGTAAGGATACAGTATGTTATCATATATACTGATTTATGGACTACAGGATATATTGATCATATGTTCAAACATACAGTATATCATATTAGCAAATTTTGACTGTATGCTGTTTGTAGGATTTCTTCAACTGAAATTAATTTTGTCTAATTTTACCAATTTCCACCATTTCAAACGAATAGCCACGCCAACAGAATGATTAGATTTGAGACAAACAGTGGCACAGAAAGGGATTAATGGCTGGGCAGGACTGAGTTTTGGGAGAGATGCGGAGAGAATGGAGCGAACGAAGCGCTGAGAGAAAAACTTTAAAAGAAGAGGACAAACTTCCTAATTGGAAGTGAGGGTGAAATTATGTTTTTAACATGAAGGCTGAAATACTAATTTAAGTATTTACATCAGTGAGACACCAGTTCTTGAGAAAACTGTCCAAACCAATAAAATTAGCAACCTAATACTGGCACATAAGAAAAGACAGTGGTTGGAATGGAAACATACAGTATAAGAGATATCAATTGTACAAGCATGAAGAAGTTTATTGTACCTGTTCTTAGCTGTATAAAATGTAAATAGAGTGCATGCATGTGTGTGATAGAGTGTCTGTATGTAGTATGACAAACTGTTTGTTTTGTCTCCTCCTCCAGCTTAAAAAACAGTAACATACATAAAGGGCCTCCAAAGCAAGCATTTTTTTTTAGTGAAGTAGCAGATGAAGAGTTGGCCACAACATCACACTGAGCATCAGTGAGAGATCTCTACATGTGAAGAAATCTTCGATGGGCAGTGCCTCAAACACAGAGAAAGTGAGCCATCTTAGTATGAGACGCTTGTTAGAGCCCTGGCTGGTGATGCTGTTGACGGATGTGTGTGTGTGTGTTTGTTTGTTTGGTAAGAAGATGACTCTGCTGGCATCAGCTACTTTGAATGAAGCTCAAATTGGACGTTGTGCAGTTCTCTTACTGACACACACACACACACACACACACACACACACACACACACACACACACACACACACACACACACACACACACACACACACACACACACACACACACACACACACACACACACACACAAAACATCCTCATGAGCACACATGTATGGAGGCATACTGTTCTGGGTCACTTGGTGCGTTTGTGAGTTTGGATGTCACTGTGAAGCAAAGTCCAGCTGGTGTGGCAGCAGGACACTGACAGCTAAACAAACCTCATGTTTGCCTCCCTAGAGTATGAGTGTACACAGATTAGCACATACACAACAGCACACGCACACACACACACCACACCCTGTGTATGCATCTTGGCTTGAAAGAATTCTGTTTGTACCATCTCCATCGTCTCCTTTATTCTTTTGTCTTCCCCCTTTTTCAGTTTTTATACTCATATTACCCCACTTTCTAAGTTTGTATTGAGTTTCTTAATGTCTAAAGGATTTGGCTTCTTCTCACAATATCTTTTGAGCTTTTTTCCTCTTCTCATCGCAAGCGAGCAGCTGGCTAAATCATTGAAGGCCAGGGGGCTTCTGTATTTGTGTGGGCATGCATAGATGTTGGACAACTTTTTGGTGCTTAGAGTTCTGCAATATTTAATTTCTACAAGCCTCAAAATATTTTGCTTCTTGCAGCATCTGAAGAAGTTTCTGTTTTGTGTCTGTGTTTGCAGGACAAGTATCTCACTAAATCTTAATTGATTCCGTCCTAATGTTTTGGTTCTTATTAGGGCAGACCCAAATGCTCTGAGGCTTTAGCCACTGCAGTGATAATCAATCCGAATCAGTATTTGAATAATTAGTTTTTTTCCACAAGGAGGCAGAGGATACATTGGCTGCACCGAAAAAGAGGCAAACACTGTTAAAGAATGAGAAATGTAATTAAATTGGGGTTTAACTTGTCTCAAAGCCTGAGCACATAAAAACCAAACATGCACACAATCAACACGCACTTCTGCTCCAGGTGCATAAATACCGTCCAATGAGCAACAGACTAAGGGGCGGTGGCTGAGGTCTCCCTTCCAGGTTCACCTCTCTCATGTAACAATTACAATAGTAGGAAGTTTGAGGACAGTATAATATCTTATAGTAATCACCTCTGAATTTATCTGAATCCACATCCAACCACCATGAAACCGAAAAAATATTTTCTGTGATTAGAAGCATTTCAATGCCCCTCTATCTGTGGGCTATGTTGCCTTTTATGCTTCTTATGTGGAGCACCCTGAGCTTCCCAGGTGATATCATTACAGTGTGTTGTACTGACGTATGAGTGTTTTCTTAAAATATATTCTTTAATGATTAGAGATGCAGTTTTAGGGCACTGCAGCAAATATTATGGTAGAATGAAACAATAAAACTAAAAGCTATGAACTTGACAGGACAAAGGAAAGATCCAGAATTAAATTGTCAGTTTTTGAAAAATATTTTGAGACAACTCTGATGGACCTCAGGGTATAAGGAGTATGGCTGCTTTACTCCAAACACTTATATTTATGGGTAATTTTCACCAAAGCTTCTAAACCCCAAAAATACAAGACAGCTCTCAGTCTCAAATATTGATGATGGCATGGAGCAATACTGTGGCAAGTCTGCTTGAGCTGGTCAACTTGTCATTTTTATTTCTTCTGTAAGTATAATACTGGGTTCAACCTGCACTTGTGTTTCAGTGAATTTAAGCATAAAACATGAATTCACATAGAGAAAGTCTGGTGAGAGAAATTGTCATATTTATAGCTCCATAGCAATCAACAGCAAATAGGACTAAAAATGCAAACAGACTCTATTAAGAGAATGAGTTATTTGACATAAAAATGTCCCACATGGATGTGAGTTTTTATGTACCTGCTGTTGCAGAGTGCTTAGCTGCTGTTGCAGTCCCTGGTTCTCCTTCTCTTGGTCCAACTTAGAGGAGGCCAGCTGATCTTTCTCTTGGCTCAAGTTCTGCAGCTTGTGCTCATAGTCACCTTCCAGTTTCTTCAGCTCCACTTGCAACTCCTGGCGTGCTGTCAACTCTGCATCCAGCTAATACACAAATAAAGGGTCATTACCAGGGACAGACTCACTTGGAGTATCCTAAAAAGTGTAAGACTGTTTGATAACTTTGCAATTTTTTGTGCATTGCTGAATTTGAAAAAGAACCATCACCTTGAGGGCAGTAAATAATGTTTTTTTCAGATTTCATTAACTTAATGTCCTATTAGTAGCAGGACTGTACAGATAATGTGCCACTGTTGTGAAAATGGTCTTGAGTGTGTTTGTGTGATAAAATGTTTGTGTGATAAAGTGTTTGTGTGATAAATATTCAGCTGTTCGTGTGCAACTTTTACTTTCAGTACGGTCAGTGAATGCCACATAGAGTACACCTAGTAAACAAATATCTTGCCCTGCATAGGAGTCAGCGAATAGAATGTTTAGTTCCAACAGTGACATACTGTAACATATGATAAAAAAGAGCGACCAATCATGATTTTCAATTGTGCGCAAAATAGTGAATATTAATGATGTCATGAAATACTAAAACATTCTAAGATATTGTTTCTTGATATCAGAAATAAGATGACACAACAAAACTGACCAGAAAACAGGTTTACATGCTCAACTCAAAAGGAGCAAGAAGTTATCAAAACTCAAGTCATTCAATAAACAATTTCATTTAATGGATGATTGGAGATAAGACGTTGAAATACACCAGGTCTAAATAACACATGAAGAACTCAAAATTCCAGAGTTCTCCAATAAAATATGGGAGGAAAGTGTATTTGTGTGCACAGAATTTTAGCTACTCTTGAAGCTGCAACAGTTTCCATACCTCAAAGACATGTAGAAGCTATTTCCTGCAGTCTAATGCTTTCAGATTCATTATATATATATTTTTTTTTTTCCATTTTAAAGCCTTCACGCCTATTAAACTAAGAGGAAAAAGACAGAGAAAAATGTTTAAGTTTTAAAGAATTTTTCCTCTAGGACACTTAACAAACAGGATAAAAGTATTTAAAAAGATTAATCCATGAACACAGGGACACACACGGCTGTTTAATCTGCAGACAGCAAATCCGTTATGCTCGCCATAGGAGCCTGGACAGCCTCATTCCTAATTCTTCCCAAAAAGTCATGCACAGCCAGCACTATGGTGTGACTGCATGGTCAATGACAATTAATCCAAGTGCATCCATGTGTCCTTTTTTTTTTTAATGTGCATGTGTTCATTTAATATGAACCTTTATGAGATTATGAGTCATTATCTGTACCTGAATGAAAGCTAGCTCCCTCATTGCAATTATCCTGTCACTGGGATAGAAAAATCATGGTGGCAGCATACCGCAATCAAGGCATTTACCCTCTTGTGTGAATGTGTGCATTTTTTTTGCCAGCCTGTTTTTGTCTGTTGGGTGGTTGTCAGACATGTGTATGCTCATTTTCGCAGAGACCCACTGTTCTTCCTTTTTTCTCATTTGTCATCCAATGTCAGCCAGACACTCGTCGTATACAATTTCATTACAATCACAATATGTCTCTTTGTGTGTGATGTAAAATTGTTACAATGTTTGACATGCTGTTTTTTTCTATGCTTGTATGTATTTATTTTCCAAAGTGAATGAATTTGTGCGTATTTAACCTTCTTCTCCAGCTCATTCGCCTTGGCCTCGCTAGTCTCCACCTTGGTCTGGTCCACCATGTTGTCTGTGGACAAACAGAGAGGGCATAGGAGTGAAAAACAGGAAGAAAATGAGGTGGATAAGGGATAGACTGTCTCCCTATATTTCCCTCATTACAATACTCAAAGTAAAGATCTATGAGACGATGGTGGAGGCAGCTCATTACAACAGGCTGCTGCTATCTGTTGCATTCTGTCTCTACACATCATTACCTTGTGAGCTTCCAATACATACACCTTTAACTGTCTGTATTTGCGAGAGAAATGGGAGCACACAAATTTCTCTTTATGCAAAATACATCACACACCACTTTATTTCAAAGATTTGAATTCAACTCTCCTTTTTCCAACAGAGAGTAAAAGAAAGACCATATAACAATGTAGGGATATTTCATTATCAGGGGTTCTGCTTGGCAGAGGACAGGGTGAGAAGGACAGAAACTAACCAACCGGGTGCTTTTACAGAATAATTGCAGGGTCCACAGGTGGTTTAGGGCCCAAGGGCTTGCCAAGCATGTGCAATAAAAGAGCTAATTAACATGAAGATGAATGCCACAAAGCCACTGGATCAAAGACAGCTAATCATGATGCCCAAGAGAAGGATCAAAAGACAGATAGCAGATAGAGGAGCTGTGAAAAGCTAAAAAAGAAAATGAAGTAATTACATAAACATATAGAAACTGAATTATACCGATTGAGAATAGATCACGTTTAAGCCTTAACAGTTGCAATGAAAATACAGCGAGTGGAAAGAGGAGCTGGAACTATACAGGATTCATTATATCTAGATAGACTAGTGCGAAAAGCAAGGAAAAATGAGAAATCTATTTGTGAAAGAATAGGTTTCGCCAGATGAAAGAACCTTGCAATAATATGCCAGCCCACATATGATTTCAGAATGTACATTTGTCTAAGAGCTTACATGGTTATTGGATGTGCAACTTCTGTCACAGAAGCTCGGCAAAATGGGACAAACTTCGAATAGAGAGCACTAAGGGAACAAGAATGTGGAGGAGAAAACTGTGCTGAATTTCAGAGTTCAAAGAAAAACACTAAATAATGCATGGAGGGCAGAATTGGGCTGCTTTCCACCGATAATAACTCTGGCAGCCTTAAAGGAGGCCAGCCACTCTCTGTGTGTGTGTGTCAGGACACATTTAGAGGCAGTGCAATTAGAGCCTCCTGCGGTGAGCAACGTAGACCTACCATAAAGGAGTACTGAACTCTTGAGACACGGCCTGCACTCCTATTCAGCTCTGTTTTAGTTATCAGCCGCTTCCTAGTCTACATTTAAAGATATCACTCGGAACCACAACTTTAGGTAAAAGTCAGCATTTCATGTTTGTATCCAAGAGAGTGATAAGAAATGACATGGATCAGTGGCCATCATTATACCCCCATCTTATCCATCAGTGCAAGATTCTTTCATGGACTGTGTGAAAAGGAGAAATCAGCACAACAAGCAAAGCCAGTTTCAGGGCACATATGGGCACATATGGGCACTCAGTTGTCACTGAGATCAAAGAATGAGAAATATTTCCTTCAACACTTGGAGGTTGAAGGAAATCACGAGAGACGTGAAAAAAAGGGGATGCTTGCAAACATATGTACCTCAGCACTGCTTCTCTTACTATTTTCATGCATTCAACACAAGTGGCTGAAAGTCACCATGTTCCTTTTCTACCATTGTATGTCAGGGATCAAACAATGGAACTAAACAAAGAAATCTCACACACTTTATTGAGAAATCAGACTCTGGGATTACTTAGTTTGATGGATCCTTTGTCCTCTCAATAAAGTTGGCATAATTCAGCCAAAACAGACGCACACCTTCTCTCTGGCTCCACCTGGTGGTATTTCAGGGCCACTACACTTTTGGCAACCATTTTAAAGAACAATGTAATGTGCATTATGACCAAATAAACATTAAATCACATAGGGCAGCCGCATTTCATTAACACAACACAGCAAATGTGTCAGTGATTGGAGTAGGGTAGGTCTAAAGTAAAATATGGTTTTAAGTTTCAGAATGCAACACTGCCCCACATTGATTTTTTTTGGGGTCTTTGTGGATTTCATGTAGATTAGGTCATTAATGCATGTGAAGATGCATGAATATAGCTCTACAATTTAAAGAGGTTCATTCATGGGCAAGAAGGCAGTTGATCGTGTGTGTTCTGGTCTACAAACTCACCTATCAGGGCTTCAATGTTGAAGTTGAGGTTGCGGCACTTGAAGTCAGGGTCCGCTCCATTCCTGTGAAGCACGATCTGAGCGATACACTCATCTATCACCTTGTAGTACTGAGGCCTGCAGGAGAGAAGAAGTGAAAGGTTTACAAGGGGACAGTTGAGGGGACGGAAAGAAATTGGGAGACAGGTGAAGATAAGACAAGAAGGGAGGGTAGCAATAGAGGACAATTTAGACATGGTGCAGGAGAGAAAAATTAGATACTTTCACAGTCTACAATGCACTCTGTGTGTTGTGTTCACAATGACAATTATGACAAATGTATGTCTTTTACCATAGCAGTCTCATTAGCATAACCAATAAATTGGGCACACTGTGTGCTGAAGGTGGGCTAGACAAAGAGCAAGCAGGTTCATTTGTGCAGACAAATGTGTGAACACACATGCTTTGTCATTTTGCCTGCAACTGAGATTGGCTGTCTGTGAGAGCATGACAGTTTCTTGTCACAAAGAATGATTGTGTGTCACTGTGTTCATGAACGTGTCTTGCTGTACGTCCAGTCTGATCAAAGTAGCTTCACACAGACACTCAATTTTGGATGTGTCTAATTCCCTGACCCTATTAGATGCTGCCAGAGTCACAAACTCAATATTTATTCAGTCTTGCTCCCTCCCCTGTCTCTCACAGTCACTCTGCCTTTGTCTAACACTTATTCCAGTCACTCACTATATTGCAAGATACTTTTTTTTCTTTTCTTGAGCTCAAATTTATCCGTGAAGCGAGAGAGACATCTAGTGTCTTTCTGGAAAACTGAATGTATTTGCCAAATCCTGATTCCAAAAAGTTGGGAAACTGAAAAAAAAACCCAATATGCAATCATTTGCAGACAAATGGTTTTTACAGAAAACTAATTGAATGCTCAAAATCATCTGTTTGGAAGATTCTACAGGTAAACAGATTGGTAAGAGGTGATAGTAACATGATTGGGTATGAGAGGGGCATCCTCGAAAGGCTCAGTCGTCACAAGGAAGGATGAGGTTTACAACTTTGTGAAATACATGGTGTTATAAAGGATATTACTATATAGGCTTTTTTTACACAGCATCCCAACTTTTTTGGAATTTGGGTTATATTAATCTTTTTACATTGTGCACATGTGCGTAACTGCAAGGATGACCATTTATATGAATGCATTTGTCTACTGGACTAAATTCCACTTGATTGAAACAGTGAGACCAAGAATGAAAAAGCACCAAAACGGCAGGGACTCTTTCATTTATTCCCATACAAATGTTTACCCTTCTAATTCCCTGTACATAACCCAGCCTCATGCTCTAAACATCTTGCTAGCAAATCACCTCAACCCTCAATTTATTGTTAATTATTTCTTCCGCCCTCCCCCTCATCTAATTATCAAGCTGTATTTTCACACTACAGCTCGCTCTCCCACTCTTTCTGTCCATTCAAGACAACCTCTATTGTGTTCCTACTGGATCACCTGGATGGAGAATACAGGATAAGAAAGAGAAAGGAAGAGGGGGTAGATAAAAAGACTACAGCTGAGACCATTTGTTTGGGCCTACCCAACTCTTTCACCCTCATAATTTGTTCCCAAATCAGTATCCACAGAAATTGACTACAGTTTAATGCTTGTCTGATACGACCAATGCAACGATGTGCCAACAACACAATGAGACTCCAATGCATGCATGTCTGCATTTGTTTTGTGTGTTTTGCCTGTTTTCTGAGATATTAATCAAATTAAAGCATTCCTCCCTTTTGTGTTGCTGAGTATGAAAGCTGAGGATGGTGTGAGGAGAGGCTCCTGAAGAAAAGGAAGAAACCACTACTTAAATTTTCCTTTTGTCTTGGTTATTCTTTATAGGACTACATGGGTATTGCACAATAAATTAGCAGTGATATTTACTCATGTACTTTCCTGAATGCAAATTATATGGCTGCATGATTTTGACCAAACCAGCAGTGTTTTTTGACATGTACCACATTGACTATAATGTAACAAAACAGTATTATATTAACTTTGTTGTGTGAAATTGTAAACCGGAGCACGTATGAGAGAGTATCGACATGGTTGAGTGTATATATGTGCATGTGTTACCTGGCCAAATAATCATTACGGATCAGCAGCAGGTGCTGCATCAGGGACAGGAAGTGGCTCTCGGCCTTGGAGTCCTTCACTGTGTTGACTAGGATGTCAAACACTTCCCTCACATCATTGAAGAACATTAAGGCTCAATAAACACAATAAATAGAAGACACACAATTAACAAAAATACATCAACAATCACTACTGGGTAGTTTTGCATCGACCTTTGCTGTGTAAATTATAAATAAAACTGAACACTGTCATTTGTGCATTGTACAATTACAGTGACATAGAAGTCAGAAACCAGAATGTCAGTCCATCTGATAATCTTTGTTGTACAGGGACCGTTTGCTGTAATCGCATCACATCCTGCAAAACAACCACAATGAGCTCTACTACACAATTAGGCTTATGTTTTAAAAAATCATTTGATCGCCCGTCTTGCATTATCTTTGTGCTTATCATGAATGCAGGCAGCAGTTACAGTATTACAGTGAGGAAAGCAGCTATTTAAATTGTTTTGTGACCCCTGGGAGACACCTGGTGTTGAAAATCATAACTGCATGTTGATTCTAGTGGTTGGTGAAATTCCTTTTTGAGCTGCTATTAAAAGTACCTCTATAGTAATAGTAAAGATGGCTTTCATTTTATTAAAAATCCTTTGCATCCTTTACATTAAATATGTATCTTTGTCAAATTAGGGCAAAACCATTATTAACATTCAGGCTCTATAGAGATAGATCATAATTGCACAGAATAAAGCTAGTTAGCCCTACTCGCTATGTCTTATTAACAGTTGCATTGCATGTGTTCACCATAATATCTAAGTATAGTAGAATGAACCATAAACTGCACTTACAACAAAAGAAAGTACACTTAACAGCTATAATTAAGTAGTTTCTACTGTTGTTGGTTATATAATTGGACTGTCTCCTCCTATGGGTATTTCAAAACATATAATTAAGAATTCCATTAAAGCAATGACAAAGTTCACCACTTGTTTGATGTTCTGCTGTTCTTTACAGCAATACAGATGAGTAGCTAATGTTGGTGGGACACAAATCAGAAAAGATGGATTCTAAATGCAAAGAAAGCACTGTTAAGGACAGGGCTTTACATATTTTGCATATTAAGAAATAGTAATATCAGATTTGCATCCGTCTTTGAAGAAAGTAAATGGTCAGGCTGGTCAGGAGATGAAAGGAGTTATGTTGTGTCGCAAGCAGACAAAGCAATGTTAACGGAAAAATGTGAGCATGCAAAGTTATGTCATGACCAGGAATAGAGATTTTCAAGGTCTAAAAGCAGACCCTGACAATGTCTTTAGAAGGACAGTGTTGTCAAGTGAAAGGATATTCCATCTCAATGCGGATGTCATCAAGACGTGCTTTGAGGTCCTCAGAGTCATCTTCAGCCTGCTCATCAAACACCGTGAGTTGGACCCTCAGCTCTTCATTTTCTATCATCCGCACCTCCTGCAGAGACCGCAATTGGTATGAAAAGGAAGTGGGAGAGATTGGCAGAATGAGTGTGACAAACAGAGTTTGGATGGTTTTCAGTATGTGTCAGCTACATGGGTGTAGGAAGCATGGATGATGTGGGATAATCTAATGGGAGTCTGGGGGTCATCCCTGAGAAAATTTATAACAGAGTAGATGTGATGTATTGTATGTGTCTATTCTGCTTCCTTTGAACAGGTAGTTTGATATCTTCATTTATGAGAAAAAAATGTCATCAAGAGGAAGGGGGTTGATCAGATAATGACAAAAAAGCTTAAAGTTGTAGGTCTCTCCTTATCCCCTTCTCTCTCTCCCTTTCTTTTAATCACATTTGTCACATTACTTTCCCCTTCCTGTCATGTTTCCCATTTTTCCTAAATAGTATACTCTCTTTGCTCAAGGCTTTTTGTGGTGACAGTGCGAGACCCACCCTAACTAAGTTAACAAGTATCTGGGCATCAGAAAAGTTTTATTGCCAAGTACTGTACGTGTCCACATACAAGGAATTTGACTTGGTATTTTGATGTGTGCATAAAAGTTGACTTAGATCTAAGCATAGATGTAAAATATAAACAAAGAGTGGAAACAACTTCAATATACAGAAGGTTTCGGGAATCTATGGCTAGCTAACCTTAGTGGTCTGCTTGTGTGTAATTGTGTGTTTGTGCTATGAGTGAATCCACCCGTTTAAAGCAGCAATGGAAACAGTATAGAATTTAATTGATTTGGGCTAAATAAGCAGAATTGATTGAACAAAGCACTAACACAACACTGTGAAAAGAGTGGCGAATGGATAGACCAATGCATTTTAAAAAGTGTGGGGTCTAAATTAATAATTTTTAAAAAAAGTGGCTGAGACCCTTTTATAATACCTGCTAATGCTGAACTAATCATCAAGATAGCGCCATCAAGAGTGAGACACATGCATGAAGAGTGAGGCTATGAAAATGTTCCCTGTTGGAGAGTCAATTTGAGAGAAGTTCAAAACAGAGGACGCACCGTCAGCCGTTCTCTGAGTCCCAACCTTTGAAGTTCAGAGCGAATATGGATCCTAAAGTCCAACTCTTCTCCCCGGCTGATCAAGGCATTGATCAGTTGCATACAGCCACCCTGTAAAAACAACCATTGTAAAGTCAACTTTACAATTTATACAAACTGGGTTGGTGTCATTTATCAAACAACACACACATGGGAATTTATAATTGTTAAAATATGTGTGTGCATACACTACCAGTCAAAAATTTGGACACAGTTTCCCATTCAAGTGGATGGGTAACTGTGTCCAAACTATTGACTGGTACTGTATGTGCTGTATGTGTACCTTAAGAGCAATATTGTGGCTGGTCATGCCAGCAAGGAGAGGTTGAAACCTCTCAATATCCCGTTTCTCTGCCTCCTCTGTAATGGCCTCCAAAACACGCTCATGCCTGCAAAAAAAAGAATATAATCATCAATTATCAATACATAAATACAAAATATACCATTAAAATTGAGCACAAAATTAAACTAGCTTTTTGTTGCATTATTTAGCAGTTTTCATTGAAATCCAACATACAGGTCAAAGTTAAAAGAACTATACCTATATACTAACTAGGTAATCCAGTTAGAATTACTTTGCTGAAGATGGACCATAATTTCTGTTTTTTAATTTATTAAAATTACATGGTGTCAACATTTCACTCATGCTTACAGGTTCTCAGGATGCTCCAAAATCGAGATGGCAGAGAGCAGTCTGACTGCATCCACCATCATGTGAGGCACCCTTGGGTTGATGGCTCTGACCAGCAGAGGAATTCCCTCATCTGACTCCAGCATGGATTTCAGACCATACTAAAGGGGGGTAAAAGGGAAGGTGGAAGAGGAAAGCAACATGAGGTCAAGTCTTTTAGGGCTTCTTATCTGCACAATGGTAGAATGGGGTATTCATGGTTGAAATTATAGTGATTTTCATTTAGAGAAGTCCTTCTTGGGCAAGATAAAGTTCTAAAAAAAAAAAGAAAAGAAAAGAAAAACACTGACTGCAACAACTTTAGAAATGAAAGGCACAATTTTTCTTTCAATAAAAACAAAGTTGTAGAACAGTCAGAGAGAGAGGGAGAGATTAATTATATGCAAGTATCAAAGAAAGGATTAGACACTTTGATTTAAGTAAAGAAACAGTCAATTTTTTTTACCTTGTTGTTCATAAAGGCTTTTAGACAGCGAATGATCTCGTGTTGACATTTCACACCCATCATTCTAGTTGGTAGATGAGAGAAAAGACAGAGGAAAACATTACTAAACACTGCTAGAGTGTGTCAATTGCCTATTATATGGTTGAAGTGTCTTACGGGTACTCGTCTTTGTCCTCTTGTAGTCTTCTCAGCAGATTCAGCAACAGGGCCAGCCCCTCATCTCCAAAGTTCTGCACCCAACTGAAGTGACAAGACCGCATAATATAAGTACAAGCATGATCTACCTATATTTCTTATGTTACAGTAAATCTGAAAAAGTAAATATAATAAATTATATAAAACCTTAAATAGAAACTTGCTGAAACTTCACTCAGTGTGTGATGCTGGCTCTAATATTTCTTTAAACAAGACAGTTATCACTTGTTATTTTGAGTACAGGGGTGTGAAAAAGTGTACGACCCAATAATAATAATAATGTTATAAATATTCATTCATTTACTATGATAGATCTAAATTAATCTCCATTCTGGCCAGAAGTCACATAATACAGTAAGTTGAATGGAGATCACCTGTGTGAGGAACTTTAAGTCATTACTAAGCTTTTATGACAGTAATTGAAGCATGTGTGACTATGTCTGTATCAGGTTTGCACATCTGAACCTGAAATCTTTGTCAAGTTACAAAGCAGTCGGGAAGGTCTGGACTCAAACACCAGAATATTGACACTTACCTTGAAGGAATTCCTGTGTTTATTGGGCTCATTCGTCATTTTTATAAGCACTATATCTATGTATCTGTATGCAAATAGGTGTGTATATTACCTGACAGGGTTGTTATTGAGTGAGACTCGCAGAGATTCCAGACAGCTCAGCAACTGTGCGTCTCGGTAGTCGGACTTTAACTCCTGGATGTACATCATGGCTGATTTGGAGCTCTCCTTCTGGTTTTGGCCCTAAACAAAAAAACAAAAACAGACACAGTGAGAGCACAAACATGACATAATTTTTCAATCTGCATTTACATTTGTCTTTCCAGGTAATAATTGGTATTTCCAGAAGAAAGCAGCAGAGCTCCGAGAGAAACAGTCAAGTTCAATTTGAAGTTTGTAGAATTAAAGGTTATAGTTGAATTATCTCTTAATAGGCTTATTTTATATCCAAATGAACAGTGGTACCATCTATATGGGGTTATGTTTGTCCTTTCAACAAATAGTTTTCACTGTATTTGATTATTTACCGTTTAAACCACTGCTACTACAAGTAGAAGTGAAGCTGCTTGCACCAGTAATGGTTGTAATATTTCAATGACTACATTTCATCAGTGAATGTATTTGCATAAAACAATCAACAATGACTAAAGAAACAATCAAATTGTATAAGCGAAGGCAATCCATGAACACAGAGAGCCAAGGAAAAGCCTTTTTCTCGACATTTGTTTAAAGAACTATTTAATAGTGTGACCTGAAAACACTTCAGTCTAGCTTCACGATAGGCCAATATGTAGCACCATGTCTTTAGCCTGGGACAATATGACATGTAAAGGACCGAAGGCTTTGTAATTTGTGCTACTTTTAGCCTGTAATGAAAAAACAACAACTTCCATAAGGCTGTCTGCAACTTCCCTGAATACAGCACCCTGTGTTAGAGTGATTTATTTGGTACTGACAGCTTTAGATGTGTGGAGGTACTGGGAGACCATCTCTCGTTTGATCATAATGTCTTTTTCCCTTAGGGGCTGTTGCTTCTCCTCATTCAGGTTCATATCCACCTGGAGAAAGACAGGAGGAAGGAGAAAAAATAAAAACAAAGCAGGATAACCAAAGGATTTTGAGACAAGGAGATAACACGATAAAAACTCTGTAGATTAAGAAATAGAAATTCATAGAAAAAATTGTAAGTGTGTGAGGTATAACATTAAGAGATCATTTATCTTCAATAGTATTATTATTGGTGGTGGTATTTTGTTTAAGATTATATAAGGCTGAAAGCTTTACATTTATCTTTCAGACTGTTATATTTGAGGAGCAATCTGGGAATAGGAATTGTAAAATTTCTTTACTGTTTGGACGATTAAAGTTGTGTTAATGCTCAAATTAAGACACTCTGTAATGACAGTGATCGCGTGACTCAAATCTCTGTCAAAGCTGTCTGAGTTAGTGCATGAGACTGAGACTTTACGAACATTCTTACCAGCATTTGTTCGAAGAGTTCCAGGACGTATTCATCGGTAAGATCGTGCAGCATAGCGCTCTGAGGATTTATCTCATAGTTGGAGGCTGAGGAGTGTCGCTGACTTGGCACAGGCCCGGCTTTCTCCTTTTTCATCCTCATGCTGGTGAAACGCTCCAACTGGATTAGCAGACAATATGACACAGGTTAAAGGAAAGAGGTCAGAAAGGAAAAAGTGCAAAGTTTAACCATGACTGTAAAACCACAGTAAAATGGTTGGGATCCCTACTTAACACATTTTCTTCTCTTTTAAAATCTATCTTAAATAACTCATCAATAACAATATTCCCAAGGGCTATTTCTCCCTTAGTGTTTGGGATTTTACATTTTCTACGACAATATAAATGCTTCGAAAATGTGATGTGATGATTAGGTATTAAAGATGTCAATGGTTTTTGCTGACAAACATTGCCACACAAACTCAGCATGCAGTTAAAACAGACAGGCACAGAACATAAGACTCAAACAACTGAGGATGTTTTCCCCTCTGGTTTTAATGGCTTTGAGTGGTAAATTGTCAATATGTACTCTCAATGCTTTTATCATTTACTGAAAATGAAAAACACTGAAGTGCATCAACTTTAGGACACAAGCAACCATTGGCAATTATTGACATAGTTACCCTTCATAATGGTTCAATCTTACAATATCTATAATTCCAGCATCCTCCTGTTTCAGGCACATTAAAGTGTCACTTTTCTACAAGCAAAGCATTTCTTGCCGTCAGTATGCAACTTCAAACAGGACAAAACAGTTTAGGTTTGTATGACGATGACATGACATGCAGTAGACAATGGTGACTTGGTTTATCAAAAGAGCACAGTGACAAATGGATAAGTCAAGCACACAGGTGCAGTAACAAACCTACCTCATCAGGTATCAGCCGTTTGAGTTTCTGTAAAGAGTGGGGTAAGGAGGGTAAGAAAAAAATCAAACAGAGGGCAGGGAAAGGCGGTGAAAGAAGGGAGGCAGATGGAGGGAGAGAAAGAGATAGTCAATTAGGTAGACATCATCCATGATAGGAAATTGCCCAGGGAGACTGGCAACAGAGTTTATAAGTGATTTATAGCAGGACAGAAGGAAACAATATACATAAATCATAAATATTAGGCAATGCAGTGATTTGTACACATCTCTTGAGAACTAATAGATTCAGTTTAAGAAGTGGTCCTTAAGACATCTGAAAAGTAACGATTACATGTGTGACCTATTTGTAGCAGCAAATCAGCACTCATACACTGAAAAGCAGATGACATCAATACAACTTAACCGAGGGTGAAGTGGCACCAACGTATCTAAAATACAGTTACATGCCTTGGCCACTAGGTGACAGGCTATGTCAAAGAATGTTCCACTTTCAAAGTGGACAAACACATGACATGACAAAGTCCACCCAGAGCTCAAACAGCAAGGAATAATCACAAACATTACAGTCGAAATGGAGAAGAGAAAAACTTGAAATGAAAAACACTGTTTAAGAATCTTAAATGTAGGATGATAATATGAATATATTTGCACAGTATTCAAATTTAAATGCAAACTGTTTTCCATGTAACTTGACAGATGAAAGCAAAAGTCACAATATACCTTAAAGTGCTATACTATATCCATAACCTATAAGACAGAAGCATCAGTCTGGATATAAGACCCAACCCCTTTTTGTTCTGACAAAAAATTGCATGTAACCTTAGGGGGTTGGTCTCAGCTGGAAGGGAGTGAAGGTCAAACAGTCATAAGATCACACACAAATTTAAAAGGTCTTCTTTAAGTCCTCTCATTTACAGAGCATAAACACAAACAGACTAACTACTGAGCTACTAACAGATATTTCCCTTCTCCTGCTAGCTGAACCCAAGGATAGGTAGCTGCACTAACCTCTCCATGTTTGGCTCGTCACAGATCAGACAGCCAGTTTGCTTATAATAAATCCAATATATTTTGAAACAATTTTGAATGAGGATATAGATTGTTGTGTTGAAGAAAGATGAGAAAATGGACACCATGGGCACTATGACTACAGGCATCATTCTACTTTCCAAGATTAAACTTTTATGAACGTGCATTAAGAATATTCCACCAAATTCATTTGCAAATAACAGAATCTCACTGTACTGTGAAAGCAGTTTTGTGTAAGGCTTTGTGGAAGTTGTTAGGTATTACTGAAAATTGTTGGAGGCACAATATGGAGGCTGTTACTATCATGTTGTACATGCACAATTGCACGAATAAAAAAAAAAAAAATTGTGTGTTTTTTTTAACAAGCAAAATCCAGTCCCAACATAAACAGTCTATTTTTGTTAACAAAAAACAAACCACTTTAAGCTAGAGGCCTTCATCAGTGTGGTCCAAAATAGCAAAAACATTTACCATTTTCAAACAACAGGTGAGGTTCAAATACCAATCAGCAAAGAGAAAAGATAATTGCATGATAGAACCCATCCGTGAACGCCTAGAGACAACCTCTCATAATGAAGGAGGTCCTGTGGTGATATTAACATATTATTATCCCTTCTCTTATGATGTAGGAGACATATGGGAGACAGGGATACAATGCTTTTCAAAATGTACACATTCACTAAGCAAAATAAGAAAACTCCTTAGTCGAAGGTTTGTGCACATAATTAAAGAGTAATCTTGTTGGCAAGTCACAGCAGCAGAGATGTTTATTTCGGGCTGCTGCCAATATTTAATTTTAAAGCCTTTACCTGCCGATACTGATCACATCCCAACGGCAATATTATCATACATCTCGAGCAAATTTGTTGTTTTTTTTGTTTTATCGTACTAATCCAGATTTAAACAAAAGGCCATGCAAGCTGTGTCCAAATGTCCAATGAAAAGACTTAGCTTTGTCAAACTATTACTGGCTTTAGCAAACATTTATTCTTTACAGATTTAATAACAGCCTTGGTATAGTTATGCAAGGAACTCCTAACTGTATAACTTTAAAAAGGTGGGCTGTCCCTTTACTGCAACTGCTGCGGCTGCAAAAGAACGTTCATTGAACATTCATTTTGTAGCAGGAGAATATGATGTAGAGAGATGGGACGAGGCACTCTGATCATAAGAAGAGCAGTCAAGAGGAAGATATTTCCGCTTACACAGCTGCCACTGAATAACAGATCCTCAACTCATGCACAAGGACAGGGTAGAAAATAACACATACACAAATGTTGTGGTGCTAGTGAGCCTACACAGTGGAAACATACAGCTGACAGCAGGCACAGCAGATACTGGGTGATTGCACAGAAAACTGAATGAGTCTGTCCAGAAGAAAGCAACAGGGATAGATGGGGAGAACAGTAAAAAACAACAACTAAAAAAACAACATTCTTGCACGGAAACAGAGTCAAAGCGTGAAATTCCACTCTTTAACCCACACGTACATGCAAGACTGTAAGCACTCATAGACAATATTAACCACAGTGATTGAGCAGGTATTGTTAATTTTTAACTTAATATCAAACTTAAAGTGGTCTGTCTGTGTCTTGCAACCACTTACAGGGCTCTATGTTCTGTGACTTTTGCATGACAAAAGTGCAGAAACTTTTTAAAACTTTTTTCCTGGGATCAGATTTTCATAGCAGCATGTATTTCTTGACTTATTTTCAGGTGTTTTAATTAACAGAACAATTACAATGATAAAATGTAAGTGTAAGATGTTACATAACAAATGCATGTTAGCACCAGTGGTGGTCGAAGCATGATATCCATGATGTAAAAGCAGGATTTAACATGAGCTGGAGCTTGTTGAATGGACAGACAACTCGGATGTCACTGCGGGGCTGGGAAAAAGTATTTCAATAGTGCATTTTCTCATGGATATTTAAATGGTAACTCCAGGATTTTTTTTTTTAGGTGAGCCATATACTTGCAAAGGACAAAATTGAGTAAAATCGGTCCGGTAAAGTTACAACATTAAAACAGGCAACGGCAATAAAATGTAATCTTGTGGGGAAGTAATGCACGTTAACATAAACCACTTGTTTTCACCAATTAGAGGCTCATAGTGTTATTAACTGTGCGACAGTCTCCCTCGCCTGACTCAGCCTGCTCCTCAGTCAACCCTGAGCAAACAGCCAGCAGCAACTTCCTGCCATCAGGTAAGTGAAATTTAAATAACGTTTGTCTTATTATCAACAGCGAGACAGCAAACAAGACCAAATTGCTATAAACTGTGTCAAATGCAAATAATGAAATATATTTTTTTCGTAGATGACCATCCGCAGATTGCAAACACAAGTGGCCAGTGTACTGCCACTAAGTCAGTCACAGTGATCCCACGACTTGACACGAATATATGAATGAGTCATTCATAATGAGTGATACATTTTTCACATCGAATGGCTTGTATAAACATTTTTTAAATAAATTTTTCTTCTTCTTTCTTCTGCCAACGAGGGTAGAATGCCTTGTTAGGGCCTTGATAGGTAGCCTTATTAGGGCCACATTATGTTGCATATATGAATCGGCTCTATCTTCACTATGCTTCCTTTTTTTTAAAATTATGATCACTCCCTCTTCTCCTGCACACCCCACCATGGCAACATGTTACCAGAGGAAACACTGTGGATATGCATCTAAGGTACAGGGACAGGTGAGACAGTTGAGACAGGTGACTAGGGTTCCAGTGGTTACCAGTTTCACGGTATACCACAATGTAAAATTTGATGGTTGTCATACCATGAACATTTGCTTATTACCGGTTTTAGAAAAAAAAGATGAACAGGGAATCACCACTACTCATTGACTGCCTGCCAGACAGTACAACGGGAGCCTCTACCACACATGAAGCAGATAAAATGGCAAAGCAAAGTGAGACAGATATCACTGATCTCCAACCCCCCAAAAAGAAAGTAAAATCAGTAACGTGGGACTACTTTAGAAATCCTAAAAACCAACAAGGTTTTGTCCTTGAGGACAGTTGTGAGAAATGTGGGCGCAAAGCAGCTGCTAAAAGAAATACATCCAACTAGTTTACCCATCTTCACGAACATCATCCCTCTGTACCGATCAAGTACGTGTCCCATTCATGACTTTAATCACTACAAAGAACATTCACACGACTAAAGGGAATAAAACTATTTACATCAGTCAGTTCATTTTCTACTGAACTACAAAGAAACAGTCACTGACTGATATACACACAGACACAAACATCTCTGTGGGATCCTCTCCATGTTGTCAGACACTTAATAAAATTACAGGCCTGTAAGTGGTGAAAACACGAGGCTTACTACTCAACCCTAGAATGAGTGCAAAGTGCAAGATGAGAGCAAGAAGTCACACATGTAGGCATGAAAGAAGATAAAAAGAGAATGTCACACAAATCGTACAGTCCTGAAGGAAAGAAAAGGGGGAGGGAGATTAAACAGAAGTTTATAACTAAGCCTATAATTTAAAGAGTAGAAGGGACTTCACAAATAGGTTTCACACCTGTTACTCCAAAAACAGTAATGATCGCCTTTTTTGATAATAAATTCCTCACTATCTGCACCACTCTTTTTTTCCCTGTCTGCACCACTCAAACCTGAGTCTATAAAAATGTGACCTAAACTGATTTATTCAGCCCAACAAAAAGAATGAGCCTATATTTGTAGGTATCTTACTGTTCAGACCTCAGCAGGAGAGCAGGGTTGACTTACTACTTCAATTTTAATTGACAGCCTCTGTCTTAAAGTCTTGCTCTATTCACAGAAACAGGCATAGACACTTCTGTCACACACACACACACAGAATTGCGAGAGCGTCACGCAGGTCCATGCTGTTAATGGTTGGTGTGGAAAGATGCACACAGCAGTCTGAGATTAGCTATAATCTGACGGGTAGGTTGGGGAGGGTCACAAAAGAGGATGGTAATCCAAACTAAGCCGCCATACACAGCACGGATCCCACACAGAGTCAAGAACATTCATATCTGTGAAGATCAGTTTACAGGTCTGTCTATCCAGCTATCTGTTTACAAGCAAGCTCCTCTTGTTAACGAGTACATGTACATAGCACGAAATTCACTTAACAACACTACCTGATTAAAAACAAAAACAAAACAAAATTCACAATGCATCTTCCATGAGGATTCCAAAAGACAGGGGAAAAGTCCACAAGCTTTAACAGAGCAAACCTTACAAGAGCTATGGAATATTAAATCATCAATCTTTGCTGACTATATCTTAGCATTTTTTTTACACTCAGATGTGCATAAAATACAGGTTATGAGCTTCTTTTTAAAATTAATTAATGTGTAATTATCAGTGAAATCTTGATGTATCGGTCATGAGTAGCTGATAATTACCAATTAACATATTCGCTGAAAAAGATTCCCTATCATGCATATCAACAAGGTTAGGATTAGGCTAACATGCCATTTTCAGCATGTAGATTTGTGAGCTTGGAGGTGTTTTTGTTGTTTCCCTGAACAGGGAATTTGATAATGGTAATTCAAAATCAAGAGAACTTTAAAAGTTGTGATGTCTCACGGTTTCTCTGCTTAGAGAGCAAAAGATTTGGGAGTTTTAGGAGGAGGATGCATGGCGTGGTCTCACACATCAACACAGATATGCATGACACATGTACAGGATGAACATAAAATTCCAGTGTGCACTGACAAAATCATCTACAGAAACTATATTTATAATATTGATTCATGATGTGAAAACAATGGATTTAATTTGAAAAACTGAAGAAACATTGTCCTGATTTACTACAGATAATACAACTGGTCAGTGTTATCCATCTGCAGTCTGTAATGATTTTAACCTGTTCATTAGGCTCAAATAATAAAACCCTATATTTTATCACTATCTAGGCCTCCGAACATTTGAGAGCAGGCTTAACGTATGTACTGTGTATAAGTAAACATTTACTAGACCACTGGTGCCTCCTTGCACACTGGATGGAGAAAAGGAGGGATGGCTATTTTGGCACAATTTATGGTCACAGCCCATATAATTTGAGAAATTATATACCAGGGTGGGACAATGACACATATGCATGTGTGGACATACCCAACTTGAAAAAGTAAGAATGAGAAGTGAGATTTAACGGTTGCGAAAATGAGTAGTGAATGTCCAGGAGGTCAGAGTAGCTTGAACACCAATTTCATGTTACTTATATTCTAATATATTTCCACTGAAGACAAACACCAGAAAAGTACAGAGGAAGCAGTTTATTTTAAGTAGAAGACATGAGAGTGAACAATACTACCATGAACCAGGACAGCCAGTTTTATCATTTCAACTGAACAGACTTAAACTTAGTGAAGGCCTTCGATAAACACCTGGGCAGGTGAAACTGACTGGTAAATGCTGAATTGCTCCAGGCAACATATGCACAGAGGCTGAAAGTTGAAAGTTCTTCTATGAGTAACGGGAAATAAGCATGACAAAGGTTTCCTCTACAGTCTCTATGTATCACAATTAACAACACATGCATGGCAGCACACATGCCATTAACTGATGCACACACAACACAAAAGTATAGGACAAATAGTTGCATCATCTTACAAGGACAACAGAGTTTTGACAAAGACAGCTTTTCTTGAAGTGTTTAAGTTGGCTGTTGACTGGCATTACTCATCAAAGAAACATTCATCTTTCCTGGCATGATTCGATGTCATGCATTGCCATCAAATGACGTATGACATAACATCACACTTTGCACAGCAGTCTAAACATATCTGATGTGCAAAAAAAGAAAAAAGAAAGAAACTTTTGTGGCGCCCCACCCATCTGGCTTCCTGTGCTGTTCTGTTTCCCCAAAGTGTCTCAAAAAGGCACAAAATGAGAATTCTCCAAGACTGTGTTTGCTCTTGCTGTGCAGCTTACATCCATTACCATGGTTTCAACACCTTTGATTACAAATTACTGTTATCAGCTCTGAAAAAAAAATTTTTTTAAATTAAAAAAACTGTACAAGTCACCGTATCTCTCAATGGCATAATGTGCTCGAGGTACCAAAGTAGCTCTTTGAATCTCTTGCCCTCTACCAAAAAGATTTGTATCATATTGATCTCAATCATTTGGCATACCACCTGGGTGATGGCCTCTCTCCCTGCTCGGTACTTGTTCATAATGTGGTACAACATAATGCTAGTACTACTAAAGAGTAGTATCACACAATTTACATTGACATTTGACTTTCTTGCCTTACTAGAAAAAATGTTCCCACTCAGAACTTCCCTTAGTGGGCATTATTTTTTTCTCAGACAACTAGCAAGTGACGATGTAGCAGACTGAGCATATTTACACGATTTAATCTATAGATCAACGTGCAAAACTAGAGGTGCACCAATCGATTGGCTGACCGATCGATTGATTCCAGGAGGCTTATTTTGCTATGATGAGTGATCAGCCAAGCAGTCTCAGTATGGCTGGTTCAGTCTCGGTAACACACATGCCCCTCATGATGGTTCAGGTCACACACACAGCATGTCTCATCATCAGTGTAGAGTTTTTTTTCACCCATGAATGAATAAATCACAAAACTTGCAATATGTATTACCTGTAGGGCCAAAATAAGCCAAGGAGAACAACCCTGAAAGCGTTCCAGACAACAAACTTAGATCGACTTAAAAAATAGTCACACAGAGGGACATATTCAAGTAGATGAAGGTAGAATTCCAGATACGACTCTCCATTACTCCTCGACTGCCTGTCAGACAGCGCAATGGGAGCCACTGACACACAGCAGAGAAAATGGCAGACAGAAGAGAGACAAGATAGTCTATCACTGATCTCCACCCCCCCCAAATAAAGTAAAATCAGTTATGTGGGACTACTTTGGATAACCAGAAAACTATCAAGGATTAGTCCTCGCAGAGGTTTAACCTAGCTTGTAAAAAATGTGGATGCAAAGTGGAAGCTAAAAGAGGTTCAACAAAGAACATTCATACGATTCAAGGGACTAAAATGATCAAAATCAGTTAGTTAATTTTCTACCGAAACCATTGAGAAACAGTGACAGTGACAGGATCCTCTCCAAGTGAGTGGCGAAAACAAGTTGTTTACATTTTTGTGCATTCCTTCGCCATAGGATTACATTTAATTGCTGTTCCTGTTTTAATGTTCTAATTATACTGGACCCATTTCACTCAATTTTGTCCTTTGTAAAAATTTGCACCCAGAAAGATGGGAATATATAGGTCATGTAAAAAAAACAAAATCCCAGAGTTTCCAATTAAATGTTGATCATAAAGTGCATTAAAAGATTTGTTTGAATGAATTGGCCAAGAAAATTCTAATAGGTGCACCTCTATGTAAAACAGGTCAAAAATAATCTGGGTGGTTAACTGTTGACATCCCTGGTTAATAGTTTCACTAATGTTCTGTCCATATCTTATTTGTTATGTCTTGCAAGGAGTTTTTATGTTTGACAACTAAACAACCCATGGCATTAAATCGTTGATTTAATTGATGTTTCAAAGTTTTAACCAAAGAGAGAGGTGCAGAAGCACTTTCCCTCTATGTGTGACTCAACACCTCTCTAACCTTGAACTGTGTTAAGAGTAAACTCAGTAATTTAAGCTTTCCATGCCCATCACACCACCAGAAACTTGTTATTATCGTTGATTGCACCCCACTCATGCACATTTTATGTCTTACTTAATCTCTTTACCTGCATTGCTCTTTTCTGGCTTCTTTCCTACTCTTTCTTTTTCTTTCTGTCAAACACTGTCCTCCCCCAGTCCCTGTGCACTGACTGCTCACTTGCTTTCACTGGCTCAGCCTTTCTGTCCAAAATATTCCCATTCACTCTGATCCCAGAGGCCCCTGTCACAAGGAGGCCAGTAACCACTTCAGTTTCACACTGGCACTCAGTCATTCTATTCTTCAGCTCAGAATAGAAAATTGTGTCTGTGTATTTCTTGCTGTGTGTGTGTGTAGAGGAAATAGAAAAGGCATACATAAAAAGATAAACGACAAAAGAGGTGCATTGTGAACCAAAGCAAAGTTTTAACTACTCTACATGACTCAGACTACTTGAGTCAGACTGTCACTAAAGAGTTGTGATCCGACAAGAATAATTCTTTGCGTTATCTTAAATTAAGCATTTGCTGAGGTGGTTCCCCCAGGCTCCCCCAGGAACCACCTCAGATACACTGCTGCACATGTAGGAACAAGATTTGACACATGCAGGAACAAGATTGTATGCCAGAAGGAAGCAGGACTTTTTGCTATTTTTACACCATAAACACAGTTATGGTTATGTTGTTGATAGTATTGTATATATATCACTGCTGTTATTGTTGTTATGTTGTTGTTTGTTTTGACGTTATTGTGGTTGTGTCCCCAACCCCTTGCTGTTTCTGTTTCTCCCTTTCTTTCCACTGTATGTAGACCTAAGAAGAGAGAAAATTTGCTGCTTAGACATTTGCTTGAGTTCTCTCTTTGGTACCAATCACAAAGTGATAGGTCCAGGGAGTAATGCAATGTGGATCAATGTGGATCATTTTGGTCCCTCTAGTCGTATGAATATTCTTTGTTGAATATGTATCTTTGTTAGAGATTAAAGTCAGGAATGTGATCTGACAGAGGGATGATGTTCATGAAGACGGGTGTTTCCTCCTTTAGCGACACTTTCTCCACACATTTCTTACTAACTGGGGATCCGATCTCGAGAACAAATCCTTGTTGGTTTTTCTGATATCCAAAGTAGTCCCACGTTACTGATTTTACCTTTTTCTTTTTGGAGGGATGAGAGTGACATCTGTCTCGCTTCTCTCTGCCATTTCCTTTGCTGTGTGTGTCAGTGCGCCAGTTGCACTGTTTGACAGGCAGTTGAGTGGTAGCGTAGATAAGCGAATCCTCATGGTATGATAACCATCTAATTTTTTACTGCGGTATACCATGAAACCGGTAACCTCTGTAACCCTAGAATAATAAAAATCTTTCCAATTATCAGAATTTTGTTATATTATTTTCAATTAGAATGCAATTTTATGTAATGTGTACTAGGGTTGGGTGATATATACTGAATTTATCTGTTGAGGACAGGTGTAGTACAGTGTTTCCCCAAGGGTGACGATGAAGGTTTTATAATTCTGGCTCAAAATTCAATTTATTGAAATATCACATTAACTGGAATGATAATATGAAATGTCAAATACTAGTAAATTACTAATCAGGCTCCAAGAGAAATGCAACTTTGTGACAGAAGAGAATTATTATATATTTCATATTATATACCAAAAGAGAATCTTTTTTTAAAAGACCCACAAGAACATGCTCAAGTTAGGAAACTGTCTCCAAATATTAGTTATGGGTCTTCTTATCAGGAGATATTCCTTATCAGGGCCTTAAAAGGGTTTTTGAGAGAATTCAGCAAATCTTCCAACTAAACCTGCCAAACTCAAAAGAGATGTCCCAGAGGCAGTTGTAAAAATCAGTTAACCTTGTATCCCAAACAACTGTCCAAGGCAGTGATCCCTGGCTAATCCACACTGTGCCTGCCTGCTTGATAGAGCCAGCCTATTTATATCAACAGAATTCATGGATGCTGATCATTTCTGTCTCTCTGGGCTTGAAGAACACAGATAGTGCTTCAGGGAGCACAGCTAAAATGACCTGCTTTTGGCTTCAAAACAAAATACACGGAACATCTGCCAAGCATAGGTGCCTGTAAGCACAGCAAATCATACTCAACATTGCTGTGAAACATAAACACTTTACACATGCCAAACTAGAGGGCACTCAGAGAGCACATACTTCGGCCAAGCATGTTATAAATCCTACTATGGCGACGGCGCATAAAACCAGTAATAAGAAACATTCATGGTATGACAACCATCAGATATTACACTGTGGTGTACAGTGAAACCAGTAACCAGTGCAACCCTATAGTTGCCACTAAGTGGTGTTATGACTATTATTGAATTTACCTATGTGGATGTCTTCATGATGGGACTCTTATCCAACATGTAGACAGTGGAGTTATTACAAGTTTGTGTTTCATGGCAAAACATCAATGTTCAAAAAAAGAGAGAGGTCTGCACACTGTTAAACTCAAAGCAATAATCTTTAATCTCTCTCTAAAACAAAAAAGCAACGTTTCGATCTGATAGATCTTCAGGCTTGTGTCAGTGAGTATTCTCCTAATAAAGGCAGTAATCAGTTCAATCCCTGTCACCTCATGCTAAACTGGCAGCGGGAAGAAACAGAATGCAGATCTACCAGATCAAAACGTTGCTTTTGTTGTAAAGAGAGATTAAAGATTATTTCTGGGAGCTTAACTGTGTGCAGATCTCTCTCTTTTTTGCACGCTGTTCAACTTTCTTGTTTGCACCTGTATTACTGTTGGATGTGCGCACACTAGTCCGCTCTTCAAAACATCAAATTCGCCACGGCAAACGCCGTTTGATAAAAAAATCAGTATTCATATTAAAGATTCAACAGGGTGTAAGGCTTTTTTGACCCAATTGGAGTCAATACAGTCAATGGGCTAGCAGGAGTATACCAAACTAAAAAACATGTCACTTCCTGTTGTTGTTAAATGTTTCTATGTAGATGTCTTCAAGTCAGGACTCTTGTCCGATATGTAAAGTTTGGGGCAGATTGGACCATGGACAGTGGAGTTAACAACTTCCTGTTTCATGCTAAAAATTTGAAATTTGCCACACCACCAAGCTGGATAAGGCTCAAAATCGAATTAAGTGTTCCCCTACCCTGGGTCCACATTTCCACAAAATGTCATTGAAATCGAAAAAAAAGGGGAAACTTTTTAACTTATCCTTCTTACAAACACACAGACAGACACATTCGCACACACACACACACAAACAAACAAACGGCACCAATCGCATTACCTCCTCCAACTCTCACTAAAAAGCAATAAGACAATCACACACAGAGACGCACTTTGACAGGGGTTTATGTTGGGGTTAGGCAACATTTGATGCAGTAGTCATCAGGCTATCAAAAGTCCATCTGTGATCAATCTCCATGCTGAAAACATCCATAGTATTTGCCTGAATAGAAACCCTAGTCTACGTGACAGTTTGGTGGCATTATTCCAACAGAATAAAATAGTGGGGGGGGTATTTCTGTGTCAACATCATCCTAAAACTGTGAACATGTCTGGTGAATGAGACTAAAACTGGACTACCCAAACACACTGCTTTATTCGGTTCCAAATTCAAACAAAGATTATTTTGAGTTGGAACACCAAATACAGAGCTGACTGTAGAACACAAACGCCACTAAAGTCGCACATATTGTGTAATGTTATCACCGCTCTGTCTGAGGAGAGGCAAAAGCAGAGAATGACGAGGTAAGATATGTTAACAGACAAGATAGTTAAGAAATGAAATCACACTGGAAAGCTATGCATACCACAGATGGTTCTACACTCGTTAACCTCTTCCTGAAACCTGAAGGTAGTGTAATAAAAATAGAAATTCTGCCAGAATGGATTTAAATGTAATTTAATTGTGTAACGACGTCAAGGAGATACCTCACTTTAAGGTGGGCATTGTAGATGCAAAAACAGACATTCACTAAACCTCAAAAACGGGCTCATGTATGCAGCATTATCTCAGGACAGTACACAACAGCAGCTATGCATGTGATATCAGTTGGCAGTAAGCTGAAGTCATCCTGGTTGCAACAAGTGCTGCAGCATTAGAGCTCGGCTTGAATGCTGCAAAACACAAAAAACACATCTAAATTGAGATAAAGTTGTAATGCAAACGAACCATTTTTTTTAGTTTAGTTTTAAGTTTTTAAGGATCACGGTCAAATCCAACTTCTTTTAATGCAAGCAGATAATTAGTTCACTCCCAGTTTCATAGTTTCCTCTACTTAATGCAGCCATTATGCTGGATGTGTTGCCCTCAGTCCAACTGGATGAGGTGGGGTGGGAACTCTGTGGGACTGTGATGTCAGCACATGCCCTCTACTGACTGTGACTCATGTTTACATACAGGTTGGGCAGTGACAATAACCACATTACTATCGTCATGTGGTGCCTACTGCGAGGTTGAGCTAATTACCATTAAAACCACAATTTTTTCCTCCACCAATCAAACATCATTTGATTTACAAAAAATGTTCCTGTTGTGGTCTTCACAGAGAGTGACATTGTAATCCTTTGAGCAGTGTGTGCAACACATGCAAATTCAGAGCTGTGTTTACCTGCAGATGTCGGATAGTGAAGCCGTGGTTGGTGCACGCCCTCAGGGGCGTGCCAATGCAAGCGCCCTTTCAATGCTGCTTGCAGCTTTAATTTCACCACCACCAATGAGATGTGGAGGAGCCTATGTGATCTATGCCATATGCTTCTTTGCTTGTTTGTCTGTGTGTGTGTGTGTCTTTGTAAGGAGGATAACAGAAAGTTTAGAATGGATTTCAATCAAATTTAGTGGTAAAGGTGGGCCCTGAGGAGGGGGTCAGGTGCCTAGATTTCGAAGGTTATCTGGAAGATGATCAGAGGCAGAATATGGTGGGTCATAGCGTCACCATAGTAGAATTTGTGAATATGTCTAGTGGAGGTATATGCGCTCTCCAAATGCCCTCTAGTTTTTTAGGCGTTTCTTTTTTTTCCTGGTGAAAGCTAAAGGAGTACATATGGTGTGTTATATGAAATATAAACACAATAATCATCGATTAGTCATCATCAATGGCTGGGTTTACATGGACCTCTTTATTCCGATTAAAATCGGTTTTAAAGCTCAATCAGAATGAAAATGCTTCATATAAACACCTCTTTCGGAATAAAAACTAAATTTCATTCGTTTGCAGAGGGGTGGTATAAACCAGAGAAGCCGACGCTAAGCACACCTTATTTACCTCTAGCCTGAAAGCTAAAAGCCTCATCAATATATGCACGAGCAACCAAACCTATGAGGCCCCAGAGAATTAGTATGTAAGTCCGAGGGATTGCGGTACTATGACTACTATATATATAAAAGATAGAAGTATGAAGTACAGTGGGTGTTTTTAATTGCATGCTTCAAGTGATCACACGGTGATGTCCATGCATTAGCCAATTGACATTATTTAATTCAACAATGGCAACAAATCTTGTCAATAAACCAAACCTAACGTCTCCAATTTGGGCACATTTTGTCTTTGAGTCGGGCAAAAAGGGGCAGCCAGCAAGCCTGAATGAGGCAGTATGCCACATTTGTGGGGGAAAAAACATCCCTCTGGTGAGGAAATACTGATCTAATCTAAGAAGACATCTTAGAACTAATCATCCTGCAGAGTTTGTAGGAATTTGCAGAAGCACACCTGCCTTGTGAGGAGGGGCACCTACAACCCCTGGCCAGCAGTGACAGCTGGGAGTCTCAGAGGCTTTTGCAGGAGAAGGGAAGTACCAACATGACAGCTAACAGTGGTAAGTGCTTACAGATTGCGTGACTCACTATTTAGGGGTGCAGTTAAGTGCCAGTCCTTCCTGAATCATTGTGTACATATAAACTTTTGTAATTGTATGCCATTCATAACGATACCTTCTTTATTGTCATCTCTTTCTGTCTCTGAACCCCAAACCTGAAAAAGTACAAGATCAGGTGCCTGACTGTACTAATAAGGGCACATTAAACTGCTCAGTGTGGAACGTTCATTCAGGATATAAAAACACCTTGTAGTTTAAATCATAAAGTTCTGAGTAAGATCAATAAAGAGCCTGAAAAGTCTCAAAAACAAAATGTGCATTAGTGTGTGTGTGAATTGATTACTCAGTGACCATATGGGTCCTCTGTGTATCCTCCATGGTTACTGTTTGTCAGTGTGTGCAATATCAGTTTTCACCTGTTGCTAGACATGGCCAGACAAAGGGTTAAGTTACGCAAGAGTTTTTACTGGCTGATGACAAACATCATTAATGATTACTTTTACTGCTTTGGTCCCATCAAGACACCACACTGACTAGCACATGCTGACAGGCCAGGGTGGAATCACATGAAATCTGTATGATTTAAGTCACCTTGAGGAAATGGAAAAACAAATTGCGAATGCCATTCCCTACAATAGAAAGTTAGGTCCTTCATTTGACGCAAAATGTTTTCATTTTGTAAAGTGGTACAAAAAAATATAAAATACATACGATCCTCTATGCAAAAATATCACTAACAACTTTGAATGTATGTGATTGTACAATGTTAAAATAGATAAACAGTTCAAACCTCTGAATCATTTGTTGACGTGTTGCAATTTCTCTGCAATGCATTACTTCAGGTTTATTACACATTGCAAGTCATCAGAGTTGGAAGGACAGCTGTTTCCTCATTTACTGACACTTTACTGAGCCGAATCATAAATTCTGCAGCGTAACACTGCAAGCTCAGAGACAGCCAGTGCGCATCTTTAAGGAGTGAAAGGTAATTACAGGAAGGGTGGCAATTTGTTGCTTTGTAGTTTCACTTTAAACACTAAGAAAATATAACTATCAGTGGAGTGCGGTGCAACGTTTAAAACCCCACGTACTCAAACCGCTCAAAAGGGCAACAAGTTAAACCTGACGGATACTCACGAATTTCTTTTTCCCTTCTCCATCCTCATAGTTCTTCTTTGACTTCTTATCCTTCTTGGGAACAGCAGCTGAGGCAGAATTTCCCGTGTATGGCTCCATATTGTTGAATTAATCTGTTTCCTGAATTAGGTGTCAAAATGAAACAGTGTGGCGGTAATCTCCCCCAATCAAACGCAAAAAACAAAGCAAATGTTTCCTCCGATGGTGTTTATATGCTTGCGAGAAGTCCAATTGTCAAATCATTTGGACCTTGGCTAGTCCACTGGCTAACTAGCAACAATTAGCACAGTGTTGCGATTTGGTAGAGAGCCAACTCCACCGAACGACCCTCTAGCTGAATACTTTTGTCCGTATCACTGAAGGGAGGGAAATTCAAAGCACGAACCCAAGTCCTCGAAAAGTATGGGACCTTCCTGTTAAACTTATAAGACACAAATTGGAGGTCTATTCGTCCAGTATCCGTGTGTAACTCAATCCGAAGTTTCAATAAAGTAAACTTTACATCCCGAAAGTATGCGGTACTGACTGTGCTAACAATAGCTTCAGCTAGGTTAGCTTGTCTGGCTCCAGTAGGTAAAAAATAACTTCCTACTTCCTCAAGTTGTTTCGGTAATTACAACACGGGTGAATGGTACGATGTTACAGATGACTTTGGCCGGCAGCGTCTCCTAAATTATTTTCCATGACTGCTACAATTAACTTTTCCATCCGTGAATGACAGCGGGACAGCGACTAGTTAGGTCTCATTAGTCTTCCTGTTCTTCTGACAGTCCGGTCAGAGCTGGTTTGGGAGGAGCCTGAGCTCTGCTCTGTACCTGAAGGATTTAAATGATACTTGCCTTATGACTGCACAAATATGTGAGTAGACAGGGACCATCAATATTACAAATGTCACAGGGAAACCCCCCCAAAAAAAAAACTAGATCAACTCTTGATTAATGCAGTAGAACTATTTTTTCATTCAAGTGTTTCTTGCATCCTCATTTACGTTTTGTATTTCGAACTACATACTATATGACGTAGGTTAAAAATGTATTGCACCATAATATATCATAACCTAAAGTCTAAAACCATTAAGAGGGGGAAAAAAGACTAAAATCGCCCATTCAAATGTAACATAAGCAATGTAGTAGAAGAATCCACCACCAGCAGGCAGCATAGGGCAGTATCTGAATACAAACAACTGGATACGTAACAATAGTTCCCCAAAACCTATACCCTGAAGATTAACCAACTATCTATTAATACTAGAAATAAACAAGTATTTTTACAAACTAATTTACAAAGACAGTTTTAAGTGGGAATTGGGGGATTTATATATTTAAATATTTATTTATTTATTCAGTTTGTTTGTTTAATTGATTGCATGTAGCATAAAACCTCTAGCATGTAAGAGAGAATGTTGTCTTTAATTAAAAACCACTGTAATGTGTTCTCTTCTATACAGCCCTTGTCACTGTTCCTTACGTTCCATACATCCATACATTTCTGTCTCCTTGACAGTGAAGTTTAGGCTATTTACCTATAGGCCTACACCTAAGGCTGAACCCTCTGTAGTTATTACACAGGCACTTCATCTTATCTCACATATCTGGAAAAGAATATGGATGCTGGAGCTAGGAGAGATCTTACAAAAGGAAATGGTATATTGATTGTTGATAAAATGCTGGTCAACATTACTAACATTCCTTTCCTTATTACACTGTAGAGAGAAAAGATGCTGCTTCAGTCCTGTCTGTTTTGTGCAGGTGTTTTTTGTATTTGGTAAAGGTCATGTTTCACTGTCTGAGGCTTTGGAACATTGCACTTGCACTTTGTACTATAATATAATCAACAAAATAATCAGACTTGTGGCGCCATCAAGCGGTGGCAGGTAATTCACTGGCACCAAAGTTAATACGTAATGTCAATCAAACTCATTTTGTCAACAGGAAGTAATTGTGTTGTAGGCTATAGAGTCCTCGAAAATGATTTCTTTTCATTCACAAAGCCAGTCGGCCCTGGATGGCGATTAGGGCAAATTGTATAAAAATAAGCCATTTGCAGCCAATGTATTATCAAGAAGGCACATAGCCTTTTCTTCTGAATACACTGACCAAATTGATTCATTTCTAACAATAACAGCATGCAGTTGGCCGGTCATTATATTCATGCAGATTTGGCCTTCTGTCAGTCTCTTGCGGTGTCTTCAGTGCTTCACAGATCCAGAGGATATTTTCATTTTGCACCACAGACAATAATAATGAACATGTTTATATCACAAGTGGATCGTTATATTTAAGATGAAGCATTCATTGCTTGCTGAACTAATATTCAGAGGGACTCTCTCAGCACAATTCAATTGGTTTGACTAATATTTAAACATAATGTCAGATACTTGAAATGCAATGTCTCTCTTACCTCTCAGACATACCTGTGCACACTCAACATCACACACACAGGAACAGGATTACACAGGCTCATCTGTCTGTCCTGGTATGTGAGAGATGTTTTCCAACAACAAGATTGAAGAGGATTTTCACATCACCCCTGGCACAGACGATGGCAGCTTGGTTTATCACACAGATCGCATCATAAACTTCAACCTCATGTCTTTCCCTGAGATACTGGCTCCATAAATTGTGGGGGAAAGCATAATTATAAGTGAAAGTGCACAACTCAGCCCCATACCCACCAAGACACACACTCTCATAAGAAATGAACCAGTTTGGCCCATCACACCAGCAGCTGCAGCATCCTCTTCAGCATCTCCATTCATAAACAGGTGGATGGAAGAAAGGAGTTCAAAGTACACTTGCATATTTTATGTGTATACAGAGCTACAGTCTGTCATTAACTCGTCATTTTACAATGGACACAAGGGGGAAAACTGCATGTTGATTAAATTCACAAGACAAAACAGTTAAGTTACAGCTATACAAAATATTGTAAGTATATACACTGCTGTAGTTGTTTTTAAAAAACAAAAATTCATCTTGCCAGGCCAGTGTTGGACCCAAAGGGTCAAATTTGTAAGCAACTATTAATACAAGTTTTGGAATATTATAGCACATGTAAAGGAGTAAACCATTGTTTTTCTGAAGTACAGTGTGGTGGGCACAATGGGGTTACAGAGGATGATGGGTCATTTCACATTTCATTAATTACCAGAGGTATTTATTCAATTAGGAGTTACTATTATTGCTCCACCAATGTCCTCCCCATGGACTGACATGCTCGCTTTTTGGGATGGTCGTGAGGAGAGAATGTGGACAACATAGGCCTTGATGAATCATTTCAGGTTTTGTTGGCTATTACAGAATATTTAGGCATTCCAATGCACCCAAGACAACTCAAATCCAACATCTTCATGGGACCAGTAGGCTTACGTGCAGCATCAGTTCAGGCGTGAGCACTGAGTCTTTATCCCCACAGGAGTCTCACTAGAGAGTCCAAGATAATTGTCCTTGTGGCTCATGGGTTACTTGTAGGAGGTTCGGGCCTCTCTCAGTGACCTATCATATGGCATGGAGGCGAAGAAAGAGTTCCGGAGCTGGCAGTTGATGAAGAACACAATGAGCAGCACCAACAAGAAGAGCAGTAGGCACATAACTATGTAAGTGATCAGGTCCGGTTTGTGGAGCTCGCCCTCCCGGAGCCCTCCTCCACTTCGCCCGGTGGCGGCCACGCTCACCGAGCCGCCGTGGGAGCCGTTCATAGAGGATGGATTGTGCGTGGAGGACTGGGCCATAAGCACCAGATCGAAGTCTGGGGTGTCGGTGGAGTTGAGGAGGATCAGTCTCAGCATGGCACCCCGCGGGCTCACCAGTGTAGTCGGTCGGCTGGAAGATGAAAAATACATTGAGAGGGTTTACACAGCCTGTTGACCCCGTCTCTGTAGACTCTGAGTGTTTTTCTGAAGTAACAACACCGACATGGAACAATCAGGGGTGATATCTGTTGAACAGATTTAGGAACAACATTGTAAACTATGAAATGAATAGTAATAATTCAACGATCCCACAATACGTTAATGTCTGTCAAGGTCACTGATAAACTCCTTCCAGTGACACAGATAATCTGCACTGTACGTGCAAAATGATAGTAATGTCTTAAAAGATAATGAAAGCACCGTGAAGTAGGCTGCAGTCATCGTTGAGGGCAAACTAAAGGTTCATAGAAATGCTGGTGATGTTATGATTTTGTTCTTTGTGGAATCCCACCGCAACTTGAAACGAAACAAATCACATGGCTTTTATTAAGGGAATTACTTACGTTGGTGTGCGCTGCGAAGGATTCCGCAGGTGAGCTGAAAAAGACAAAACCTGGGCTCCGCATTCCTCAGCGTCCCCGTCTCTGTCCGCTCCAGCCCCACCGAAGACGCGCTGTGGAGACGCGGTGGGTCGGTAGCTTCAAACGCGCCCCCACGGACCATATGTCGCTGTGTGGGGCGTTAAAGCGGCCTGTCCAAACACACAAACCAAACTGATAAAATCAAACGTATCAGCACACATTAGAATCCCTGTGGGAAAAAAACTCATTACCAGTTCCACTTGTTGGGAGTTAAAGCCAAATCGTCCTGCTGTGCAACGCGTGTGGTTGAACACGAGCGGCGTTATCGCATGCAGGCTTCTGTGGAGATGTTCGAATAACTAGGATTTATCCAAAGAGATGAAATTCAACGGCGATTGCTGGTGCGCACACATGCCGCCTTGTGCGTCTTGGTGCGCAGAACAACTAGATCACCTTCGCCCGTGCACACTTGGCGCAGTTTTTCTAGCTCTTTAATCCGGTAATTTACCTGTACGCGTTCAATAGATGCTACCAACAGTCTTCCCTCACGGGATTATTGATTCAGTTTCACTAAAATGAGACGAGAGGATGGATTAATGAATGACACACAACACGGCAGCACACCGGGTCGTGAACAGCTTCAAGTCTTCGTCTCGAGTTGCGTGTGTCCTCAGAGGTGAGAGAGAGAGAGAGAGAGCGAGAGGAGGGGAAGGAGGGCGCTGGAGGCACGTCACCGGACAGGGATGTTTGTTACTGTAAAGTCAAAAGACTATCTATCTATCTGTGTCTGTCTGTCTATCCTATATTATTTTGAGAGAAGGTTTCTTGCCCAGTGTGTTGGAGTGGGAAATGTCCCATACCTGGGTGATGGAAGAACAGAAAAGGTGAGACATTGGTGAGTAACTCAGAGGAAATAATTGCATTTTAGAAAAAGACTACCAGGTATTCTTTTGTCTGTGTCTTAATGCCTCACTCATTCAAAGTGACTATCAGCCCATCAATGTCAGCTCTGGACATCTGGGCTGAGTAGCTTGCAACATGTTAATTAATTTTAAATGTTTTATTCCCACACTTTTCTTTTACCTTCCCATGATGCTCTGCTGTTTACTGTTAAGTTTGCAGTACATTCCTGTAAATAATGACACACTCTTAAAGTGCTGATTCTCCCAGATTGCATTGCAGTTTGCAGTATGTCACTGTGTGACATTAATACAACAGAATACTTTTCAGAGCTCACTGTATATTTACGTCAAATTTTACAGTGTGCTTCAGACATGAGCATCCATACAAAGGACCAGAACCTAAAAGCTCTGGTGATCTGTTTCATATTCATTTGCACCTGTTCTGTCACAATAGAATGGCACACACACACACACACACACACAATACTGTAAACCATCCAGAAACTGGACAATTTGAGGCAAACATATAACAAATAACGGTGTCCCACATCAACTTTGTGTTCACCAATAAAGAGGATTACATGGGGCACAGTTTGGTGCAATGTTCATGTCACACAGGAAATATAAATACAGCCTAAAGGCTTGTTTACATAAGTGGAAGGACAGCAATAATTGTGACGGCTAAGGAGATTACTATTTATTATTGCTTTTTGTGTCTCATTCCCTGCTTTGCTACGGGCTTGTTGCTACCCTCATTCTTATAATACATCCAAACACACACATGTACACAAACAAACACACACACAAAAACACAAATGACAGGCTAAAAGGCAAACTCAAAGACACACAACAGACATCTGACCCATTTTGCCAAAAACTGTGTAATTGCCTTCAAGTGGTGATATTGCAGTGATGTATTTGCACAAACTCACTTTGAGGTTGTTAACAGATCTAACTGAGACATCATAAATATATGGAAGAAAGAAATGGATGGAAGAAAGAAAAAGGGATATATATACACTACCAGTCAATAGTTTGGACACACCTTCCCATCCACTTGAATGGGAAACTGTGTCCAAACTTTTGACTGGTACTGTATATACACACACACACACTATAGCTAATTCTGAAGTTATCAGGCTTTGCCCATTAGCTGTATCCCAAGACAATGGAATTTTGATGAGGGGCTTTGAATAGTAATTCTTCACCACTGTAGATGTCATTTAGGGTCACAACCATCCTTCCTCTACACCATTACACATCATGGCACACAATACAATGACCTCTCACCCTCTATATCATTGTCCCTGTGTTGTCCCTCTATATCCAACACACACAAACAAATAGTGACACAACATAGATTCAGTACATCACTGGCTGTTCTCCATCCTGTCTTTGTCTCTCTTATGTCTCCATCTCTATCTTCTATTTCTCTATTGAGTGGTCTGTTTCTCTCCCTTTTCCTCATGTTTTTTCTACCATCATTGTACTCCCTTCTGTCTACACCCCCTTTTCCATCTCTTTCTGTTTCTTAATCCTTTTAATCCATAAAAAGGGGAAAAAAGACGACTCATCCATGACGCACCGAGAGCTAAAAAAAATGTAGATAAACAAGAAAACTTGAAGTTTTTAAATTTCTTTTTCTGAGTTTAATAATGTTGTTTTTCAAGATGAAGAAAAGACACAGAAGGACTCAAAAGAAGCTTAATGTTCCCGGCGATAAGACATAACCAACAAAATTGGCAGGCATGGATTAGCCTGTGTAGCTCATATACACACTGTTAGCTAAATAGAGAATGGTCTGCTCAGGGGTTGTTTTTCATTATTCTTGTTTTGTTTATTGTCTTGAGGGAGAGGATCAATATTTTGAAAATCCTCCCTCAAAAGCTGTATGACACCGTTTTACATGTTTAAGTTTAAGTCACGTCAAATTATGCCATGCCATGTCAAGTGAGAGTTAAGTAAAGGATACAAACAAAAGTGGTTGTAATCTGTGTTCACAGCAGTCCATTAATGCTAATTCTCACATCTATGTTTTATTTCATTTTTGCTTCTTGAAAGAATAACGTTGTTTTATTGCTTTCCTCAGCCTATAAGCTCCATAGTGCAGCGGTTTCACTCGCCACACAGGCAGGATTCCAACAGCCAAACAAATATACTGTCTATAGAGTCCATCCATCTTTTGCTCTGCTATTCACTGCTTCACTGGCAGGTGAGCTCAGGAAAACAAAAGTACCAAAGCTCTGAGATCATTTACAATCAATATTTCAGAGCAGTGCTACCATCTCGTTTTGCTCCTACAGACACACACATTGCATCTGATAACAGTAATAGCCCCAGACAGTCTCTCTAGATCAAAACACAGAGGGAGACAGATTAAGAGAACATTGGCGTGCATGTTCCTGCTTTGTGAGAACACAAACACATTCACAGCAGACATTTTTCATGTATAAACTACAAGCAGCTGAGTACACACACATGCACACACACACACACACACACGCACACACACACACACACACACACACACACACACACACACACACACACACACACACACACACACACACACACACACACACACACACACTGCTGCACACTTACATAAACAGAGGCAGACTGAGAAAGACAGAAAACATGCAGTCACACTTGCACATACTGTAGTATACTCAACTAACACATGCCCAATCAGTTCAAAACATCACACAGCACAATCAATGCAATCACTTAGGGCGACACATCCAGCTAGGACTCCTTTATGCCTTATGTCAATACATTTTCCTTTTCTATCTGACTGATTTCAAACAGGAATATTATGCAAACAACAAAATGACATGCAGTTGTCTCCTCTCTCTCTCATCTTAGCACTGTCCTCAGTTCCTCCCAGCCATCTCCTCATTAACATCTGTGGAAAAAAAGAAATCAGATGGTAAAATAGGATTTCTCCCTGCCTCCTCATCAAACTCCCCCATTGGCAGAAATCAAATGCTGTATAATGAGTCACTTGATTATCTCACTAGAACACCAAATGCTGCTTCTCACTAATGGAGGCATAAAAGATACATTTACTTTCTTTTGCAGTAAAAATGATGGATGGATATGGATCATGTAATCACTGAAACACACTCATTCACACACATCTACTGAACCTCTACATATACATTTATACTTGTACATATAGTAAGTGCACTTTACATTCATTCAAATGGAAAGTGATTTTTTTTTCTAGCCTGTATTTTGGCCAAAATACATTGTATTTACAGTATATTAAGGTAGTGGAGGAAGTATATCGATTCTTTACTTAAGTACAGATTTAGAAGAAGTTTAATACGAATACCACACTATAAAATATCCTGTGAGAAGTAATAGTCATACAACTGAAAAGGCTACTTATGGAAGTAAGAGAATGTAAGTATAATTGGGAATCAAGGATTTAAACTAAAATTAGATTATTACTCATGCATCAATCCAAAAGTGGGATTTTACTAGTTGGTTGAGGTGGAAGTAAATTAGAAAAAATTCACATAAGACTGCACCTGATAATAAAATGACTTCAGTGATGATCAAATAATAAATTAGCTGTACTTGTTGGATAATTTCATGCATAACAAAACATCATATTTTATACTTTTCATATGTGTTTTGTGAAAGAAAGAAGTAATTTGTAAATTAAACGATATGAAATGAAATTATCAAATATACGTAGTGGAGTACAGTATTACCCACTCATGTAGAGGACTACAAGTAGAAATTGGCATGAAAAGAAAAGACAACAGTGAAGTACAAGTATAGAACAAATACACAGGTAACTTAAGTCTACAGTGAAATTACAGTTAAATTCACATTTTTGTAAGTGTGACAAATTTTGTCCTATGTTTGTTATTCTGTACAACATATTTTGTTGCAGTATAGATCAAACACACATTATATTTCACTATGTACACAGCATAGGCTCAGATCCAGGCTTGTGGCACATATTGAGCAGCTGCTGAGGTTCAGTTTGCTTTTCTTTTTTATCCTCATTGTGAATTTTTTTTGAAGAGATTGTGTTTGGGATCAGTGAAGAAGGTCTTTGGAAGGGAAGGGTGGGAGTGCCTCAGGTAAATGGGTGCTTATCTGCGTGTGGGGGAGGGTCTCTCTGGTCCAGTAGCCATGCAATAGAGCAGAAATGCACCCCAGAAGCCCTAGCCTAACACGATGAAATGGATGGAGAGGAAGGGCAGAAGGAGGTATGCTGTAGAAGAGACGAGTTGGAAGGGAGGGAGGAGGCAGAGACAGAGTTTCTGATCCCACTCTGAGCGTATGTGTGTTTGTAGTGTGTGGGTCTGCTGCCTGTAGGCGAAGTCTGGATGAGATGAGGAGGGAAGGAGGGGTGGACAAATAGTTACAAACTACTTTAACTTGTGGTGACACAAAAAAGAAAGAATATTAAAAGAGCAACAGAAACAAACAGAAGGCAACAGAGAAGAATACAGTTGCTGAGACTGATAGAAAGAAACAGCAGATTAAGGGTGAAGGTAAATAAAAAGTGAACCCAACACACAGGCGAACAAAAGGAAAGAGGGGCAAAGTGAGTCAGAAGATGAATGGTGGTGCAACAACTATGGCTAGCCCATAAAAGGCAAACTATGTTGTAGATACATAAATACACTTAGGGGAAATGTTGCTGTATGTGACGAACAGCAGCGCTGGGGTTGGTATAAACACAACTTCCTCTCTACGTCTCACTCATCCTCCTTTCATGCTCATACACGGTTCTTGCAGAGAGTGAACGGGGGAACATCTGCAATCCAGGAAATGTTGTAGCACTTCCTGTGTTGCATAACATATCCATTACTTACTGCTGTCAGTAATCAGCCAAATGCTGATTTGTTGAGGAGGTCAAGAATGATGAAGATGCTGTGACACAAAGCTGTAATGATAAAGAAAGTGATGATGATGATGATGCCTGCTGTCAGATTATATGCAGTTCTACAATGGGATGAGATCTGAAGTGGATTTTTTTTCTTACCATTTTGCTCAATTGGCTTCCACAGTAAGATTAGCAGAGTGTGAAACTCAGATATTGCTCTGAGAATTGCTCACTTGTAAGATGATATTTGGAAATTATCATGCATTCCTGGAACATTGTTGGATATGTGTTATAATGTTGGGATTAGGGTATTTAAGTGCATCATGTCTATTAATGACATCAGAATCAGTATTTATCTTATTGTAAATTTTGGGTTTTTTGGGGGGACAATTCTGGTTTATTGTAATAGCGACAGCTGGGGAGACACAGGAAAGACAGACAACAGAGAAAGGGTATGGCTTACAGCAAAAGATCCAGCTTGTACAGGACACGAAGATGCATCAAACTTCCACATGATCAGACTTTATGGATTACTCTGCAAAATATTAAAACCCACAATGCTTTAAATGTAATGCTTAAGTTCTGAACTATTCAATGGCATTGGTTCGAATACAGAAAACACCTATTTTTTTTAATTGTGATGACTGAGATGATGATTTCCAGGGTAAAAAAAAACCCCCATCCAAACAGAGAGATGCACACCTGACACATTTATCTTGTGTGTGCATGCTGTACCATGCTCTCCACTTGCAATTTTGAGTATAATCATGGCTGCGTGCACTCCCATTTCTCAGTGCAGCCTTGAGGGCCAGTTGAGCCACCTGGAGGGCTTGTCAGGGAGTTGTCATTTCAATCTCTCCATCCATCTTGATCCAGTGCACTGTGGCTTTGAAGAATTGGTAAAGACTGATGAGCCATTTCTTTTGATAGCCCCTCGACCGCCCTGTTCTCCTCCACTCCATCAGCCATCTGACTGCTCCAGAAACTAGATATTGGCGTTTCACAGATCATTCAAACTCTTAAAAAAAAATTGTCATTACACTGGATTTATGATTTTTTTTTTTACATGCTGTCATATCACAGCAGTACAAAATGGGTGGACTAGGTTAGATGATATCATTATGACTGTGATGGAAGTTTCATATTTATATGATATGACTGCAGAGCATCTATTTATGCTCTTCAACCATCTCTTATATATTTCAGTGGTTGTCCTCATTAGATCCTCTCCAGAGGGGTTTGTTCTAATGTCACACTGTGCAAAGAATGACTTCAAGTGTGTTCAAAAATGATGAGTGACACATAATCGTCCATGAGGGACAAAACTGCAGAGAGACTAGTGAGTTTAAGCCTGCTTTAATGCAAATGAATCCGTTATAGTTACATGTGTACGTAAGCTTTTGTTTATTGGTGTTCAAACAAGTCATCATTCACTGTTTAAATGGTTTATAAATCTGGTGCTTGAGGGCACATGTAGACTAAATATTTTGAGAATTACTCTTTTTTTAACAAATACAAGTGAAATAAGTGACAATGTTACACAATACTGTGTGTAGGGTACATTTTAGTATGGGATAGCTTTCCTCTTGTTTTGTTGCATTAGTGTTGTTCCATCCATTTCTGATAGCTTCCCACAACTGGACTGTGCCCTAAAATTTTCTATCAACCAGTCTGGCCCTGATATGTTTCCATATATTCTCTACTGGGTTAAGATCTGGTGACTGACCGACAGAGAATTCTGCTCAAACCATGACTTTGTTGTTTCTGCGGTTTGTGCTGGAAACATTATCTTGTTTAAGAACAGCCTTTTATTTCCACCACACAACGTATTCAGGCTTGCGTTTCGATCCTTTGGTACTACTTCAGATTGATGGACTCCAAGTTCTGGAGCATCGGTATGCAGCTCAAAACACGACTCATCACTCCAGAGTGATATTAACTTTAACAGGTTCATGAAATTGAGAGGTTTTTCAAGACATTTTAAAAGAAATTGAGACAGCTTCAGTCTTCGGGCAACAAACAGCAACAAACAGAGATCACAGAGATACCAATGATTTGTCACCTACTGTAGGTCAGGACTTAGGCACAGTTTAAGTCAACTAGCCTGACAGTTCGCTAAACTAATTCACTTAAACTCCTGCACACACAGACACACTACTTGTGTCTTTTGTATATGCATGTAGGTCTAATATGAAAGATTAACTTTACAGCATGACTGATGAAGAACATTAATTATCAAGATGGAATTGTCTAATTTTTTGATTTTTTTTTAAAAAAGAAAAGAAAAAATGAAAACATTTCTAACACACTTACATAGTTACACACTTTTTGTTGCCCTGTAGTGTATGTGTAAGTTTTCACACCTCAGTGAATGTCTAATGTGTGTGGATTCTGGCAGAGAGGGTATTTACACACCTACGTGTGTGTTCAAGCTTCTAACAATATACCAGGTGTAGTTGCCATGTATGAGTGTATTTATACAGGCAAACATTTTTATTTGTGTGCATGCTGCTAAGTTAGTCCCAGGGGGGCTTTCAGGCAGTAAGGAGGCACGTTGGAGTCTAGTATCGCCTCCAAATTCCTGAAATCCCTTTCTTTCAATGACAGGAGGCCATATCGCTCACTGCTTTGGCAGGGGATACAGAAACAAAGAAAGACAGGTGAAGGAGGAGAGAGGGATGGAGAGAAAGGGAGGAGAGAGTGAGGGCAAGATGGAAATACTTCCATGCCTTGGGCCTCTGGGACAAATTACACCAGAGAGGTGATGTCAGTTATATAGGGCTGCTCTGAGACACAGACACAAACACACAGTTTTCTATGCAAGTACTGAGGCTGATTTCTTCTCAAAGGTCATACACAACACAACATTTTATCTCCTGATTAAGACACACACACACACGTACAAATACACACCCTATTGACAGAGTGTATTCTTGAGTAATGTCCTTTAGGCCAACATCCCGTATAAAAATTCAGAACCAGAGCAGTTGTGAAATCAGATAATAAATAAATCCCTGTGAACTTCCAAAAGAACATCCACCCCGCACTGACATTGTTGCTATGGAGATAGTCCAGTAAGGATCATGACTGATGTTTAAGTGTGTGTGCTGTACAGCATTTCTTGGATTGAATCAAAGCTTCTTTTCTTTAGAGACAAGTGTTTTGGCATGTGTGTTTTACTGGTCTGCATATATAGTGCAGCTGCGGGTGATGGGGAGGAGAGAGGAAGAGTGGAGGAAACAGGAGGAGAGGATGTGACAAAGGTTATAAACCAGACTCCACACCGTGCGCAGGAGGAGATGCTCTGTGTACCCATTCATTGTGGTTGACAGAGAGTGTTTGCTAAAAGTTGTGCTTGCCAACAATTGATAGAAAATCCTAACTTGAAACACATTTTACAAGTTGAATCATTACAGGAATTTATGGACTAATGGAATTCTGGTGGAGTGCATGGCCACCATTAATCTTTTTTATTAAATGAGACTGCAGCAGGCGAGTCTCCTGCTACTGTACCACTCTTGTGGGCTCTCTCAGTGATGCAGCAGCGATGATGAGCTTGGAACAGGTTTTTATTAACACAGTAAACACAAAATAAACTTAACATAGCTTTTCAGCTTCACTAACAAATACTTAAATAATAAGATGCTTTCCAGCGCCAGTCGACCTTTTCAGGTCGACTACGGCAGACAGCCTTAACGGCAGTGCCTCCCAGGTCCATCACGCTCCCATATATGAGGGAGAGAGAGCAATCAGATCTTAATATGAAAAACCTAGAATAGTTAGCTCTCTCTCCCTATGCTAAACACAACCAGGCTGCCACAGAGACTAAATAACATACTGTATATTACTTTAAACATCAGCATTTCATGTGTGAGCATCTCTTGAAGGCTGAACCTAGTATAACAACAGAATTCTTCACCACCTACATCGTCGGCATTCACGAAGGAGAATAAAAGCCCAAGGTGTGTACAGTTCAAAAGTTCACAGGACATATTTTGTGGGTCCACAAACCAAATACCTACCTGCAACTGCTGTGAGTGTGTGTGGCCATCAATGTATGAACCTACCTACTGAGTGTTTAGTATTAACAAGAATCATTTGATATTGACATATCACTTGACCCTTGCAAGAAACTGTACAACAAATGCATCAATATATGACATATCTTTCATTCCTTTGGTGAGCCTAGAGTAGTGGATATTGTTTTTTGGATATATGCTATGGAGAAGATGAGCAGCCTTCAGTCACCTTAAAATCATCCTTCAATGGAAAACTAAAAAAAATAGGATATTTAGAAAAATCTAAATATTAAAAGGCACAACTACTTATCATGGTTAATTTATGTGTAAAGTTGGTGAAACTAGGATGTATAGTTGTAAGATGTAAGATGACCACCCTTCAGAGTCACCTAAAATAAAAATTTTCATGGAAATCACACAAAACAAAAGTAGTGTGAAATTTAAAATATCAAAAGCCACAACTACGTAATATGGCTGATATGTGTGTGTAAAGTATAGTTTACGAGATATGCTCCAGACAAAAAAATGCTAACGAACTGAAGAACGGACGGACAGACATACTGATGACTATATTGCACCAACATTAAATGACAGCAAAAGAAATGGAAAACAGTTTTTTTCATCAAAAATGCTCCTGAAATGACATTTTCTACACAAACCAGGTTAAACGCAATTAGAAGAAAAAGACACCCGAAATCTGTCAACCCTCTGTCATAGTCGAAAAGATGACCATGTAAGGAGAGGAGAGACGACTTTATAGGGTTTGTTAAAGACAAGACAATAAATGGGAGTCGTTCAGTGACAGCCTGAAACAATGCAGAGAGAGAGACGAATGAATGGTATGGAGCAACTGAGGCCTGATCAACATCTGCACATATGTTCACAGTGCTGAGTTAAAGGGCAGCTTTTAGGATGTGCCTGACATGCTTAGAGTGACGGAGAAGAAGAAAAAAAAAGCTTTTTGCTGTTAAAGTAAAGCCGTATCAGTAGCAGTGTCCTTACTGAGAAAGAACTTTTGAATAACTGTGTTGTTAGTGATGTAACAGTTGTGCTGAGCTGCCTGTTGGTAAAGAGATCTTTGTGAAAATAGCTTTAACTAGTGAGGAATGAGATATACCTGTTACCACTAACACAAAAAACAACTCTTAAAACTATTATAAATATAAAAATGAAATCATTTTTATACACAAACATTCAAATGTCCTTTTTGTACATTTGTGTGTCAGTGCAGTTCTGTGGATGTGTGTTATTGTACTGTGAGTGACGTTTCGGTCCCTCTGGCTGCTCAAATGTTTGTTTAAACAGCATTTGTTCCGATGTGTACTTTTGTGTCTGTTAATGTGTGTGTGCATACCATTGCTGAAGTGCAGAGCAACAATGAAGCAACTTGCTTGGTCATTCAGTTTGATAAAACTCCACCAGTCAGCAGAAACGCACAGTGTACTCCAATGATTAAACAACCAGTTTTGAGCTTGCTCTCTTTAATTCAAGGATCAAAAATATGACAATATACAGTACAAGATTTTGCTTTAATCAATATCTCTTGCGCATAAGTTAAAAATACAGCATTTCGGGTAATGTCTGTCGGGAGGTGGAATCATAAAACCTTGTCTGGGAGTCTTCTCGCTATTTATCCTGCTTCTGCACACATAAAATAGTTAGCTGCTTTTTCACTCTCTGACAAACACACAGTACAAATAAGTAAAGACACAAGTTTAAATCTCACTGTGTATTTGAATGAAAACCTGACTCTAAATAACATTTGTGTGTCTGAAAAAACAAAACATTGGAAACGTTAAAACGTCCAAAAATGGTGCTTCAGTGGTGCTAAGATATGTGCTGGGTCGACTACATCTAATAGTGAGTTCATGCTTTTAACCATGAAGCTTTAGAAACCTGTAAAGACTGAAATATAGATACATTGTAATGGAAATGACTCTTCTGAATGTCTCACTTGATAAACGACATTTGATTTATTTTGTTTTAATATTTATTGACAGCCCTAGAAATGTTTTAATCGGTGCCGTCGGCCTCTGCTGATTCTTCTCATCTTACATTTGTAACATCTACACAATGGCAGAATAATAAATTGAATTTCTTGATAATATTATGGTTTTAAAGGGATGGGAAGGATTGTATGATGTATTCTAATTATCTGAATCCATAGTTGAATCCTTGGCGGAACCCATTCAATAAAGTGATTTGTGTCTAAGTGTTGTATTCATGATGTTTTTAAATTACAACATGAAAACATACACAGACCAGTGGACGTTGCTGTTTTCCAGAAGCAGTGGGAAACAAAATGACAAGAGGAGTTTAGAAATTACTGCGGCTTCAGAACTACAAATATAATAATCTATGTGAATCTCATTCAAATTGTTGAATTATGACTGTGTTCAGGATGGGGAAAGATTATAGATGATAAGTGAATGGATATTTTTGTTGTCAAAATCCATAAATAGGCTGCTGTTACAGAAACACCAGATATTGGCTGGTGGACAAAATATTTAGCACCCGATTTGTGTCGACACCTCTATATTGTTTGCTGTAGATAAAGTTTCCTCCTTAGTTCAATGAAAAAAACTTCCAAACTACTTATCCTCATTCAAATTATTTAGCTAGTGCAGCAGTATGTCAAATAAGTCTCCAAAAAAGAAAAAGAAAAAACAAGACCATAAAATTACTCCACACAGCTCTCACAGCAAAACGCCAAATGACTGCGCTGCTGTTCCTCACGTTTCTTGACTCTATATCTCACACATTTTCTCATCTCACAAACGAGTCACTGAACGGAATCTGGTTTTTCTGCCCACATGTGATAAACAGCTCTTTGAGGACGTGTCACTCTTTTGTTACCATCTTTTCATTGAAATTTTGCTGTGCTGCAGAAGTTCAATGAAAAGGAGAGTATCCACAATAGTTACCTAGATCATATTTAACATTTTACTGATATGAAGTTATTCAAATACGCATTATATATAGACTGTTTCTATTTGTTTTTGTTTGAGCTATGCTACGTGCATAGCGTGTAGCTACGTGTAGCTATGTGCCACTCATGAGTTAGCCATAATTGCAACATTTCTATGACTGAGTGATGTCAAAGGTAAGCTGTCCGGAGTAATGTTAATGTTACTGCCCCTGGTTTTTCTTCTCTTTGAGAAAGTCCACATGGAGCTGCATCACTGTATGCCTATACCATGTGTTGTGTGGACATAAAAAGGTCTCTGACCAACACTACAATAATGAGGACATTTATAAGAGAGCTTTTAATGACATATATCCAGCCTTTTCCTGAATCATCTGATGTCAGATCATAAGTTGTGAATCATGTGTTGAAATGAATTAATTAGATAGCCTGGTATTTAAAGGGGTGTACAGTACCTTGACAGGCTTCACTATGCCTGTCTGGATAAAGTGAGGACAAAGATGGCAGCCTTTCTATGTGAATGATAGTGGCAGCCTTGCCCCGCCCACTACAACCAGTCTCCTGCTGATCCTCTGCTTCATGCGTTCTCTGAATTTGCCTTCCTCTCTCCTCCATGTGGGTAATGCACCGGTATCTCTTGGCAACAGATACGGCGGCCCTCATTGCTGCACTGCCTCAGTCCTCTGACCTGTGGTGCCTCTTCATTGCTCATGGCGCTTTAGTTCTCCTCCTCATTCTTCCTGCTCTACCCCCACCCCAGCCTGCAAACCTCTGTCTCCCTCTTCCCTCTCACTCCCTGAAGACGTTGCCTGTAATTAGTATTCAGCTGTCAACACAAACCCACTCCCACTGAGTTTAGTCCAACTCTGACCCTTTAACCTCATACTCACTCGCGTTTGCAGCTTCCTTCTTTTCACAACCCCCCCCTGAAAAAAACTGGTCTTACATAAACAAACCACTTGCCTTTTGACTGAACTGAGCATATTTTCAATCTGTGCTTAATTTGTTCTTCCTCCCCTTTCATTCCCATGTCTATTTTTACCAAGCTCTTTAAAAATACCTACTTGGACCCTGCTTTCTGCCCTCCCCTCCGCTCCCCTCCTCTCCTCCTCATTTCACCCCCTTTCACATATTCCTCCCACCTTCCTCCCTCTCTCCTTCTTGCGAGTCCCGTCAGTGTCTCATGGTGTTCTTGCCAAACTTGTCACCGAGTTGTTGGATGAGCAGAGCCAGCTCTCCGGCAGCCTGCGACTTCTCCTCCAGAAGCTCATAACGGAGGCTGGAAATGTCCTGCTTGATCTCCTTCAGCTCGCCTACAACACAGTCACACATGGACACAACAATCAGGGCTCGTAAACGTGAGCGTATGCAGACATGACTGGAGGTATCGAGGCCGCGAAACTGTCCTATTGGAATGCACAAGTACATGCAGCACAACCTCATTCTATGGGCTTTATCTCATATAGAAAGACACACACACACACACACACCTCTTGTCTGTCACTAACAATCCATACACTGATTCATACACATGCCCTGAGCAAACAATGACACAATGAGAGTGGGCCTTAATGAAGAGGGAATTCTTACCTTCATTGACTTCATCACTCTCTCTGTCCACTTGAGCCTTAAGGACATAGCGCTTAATCAGGCGCTTCATGATGTTCTATGGAGAAGAGAGAAGAAAAAGAAGATTAAATACTGTGAATGTGACAAGTGTGATGTGACAAGGCATAGTGCAAAGTGAAGAAGAACAGCACAGTGTCTCAGAGACCATGTTGGACATAGTATTGATCCATAGACATTAGGGATTAGCAGCCGCCAAGGCTCAAGCAGCCAATCTTTGCATGTGTGCAGTCTGATGTGGGTCGATACCTGTCACCACCCATAGAGCACACATACAAATGTCTGATCAAATGACATTTCAATGCTTGGTATGACTGATCTTGTGTAACTGTGTGCTGGATGTTGGAAATAAAGCCCAGTCGACCAATGAAAGGAGTTAAGGTTTCCCTCAGGGAAAAGGGTGAAGGGCAGACTAAGGAGGGGAGCATCTTGTCCCTGCTCAGTGTGATATTCTCTGCTCATTTACTGAGCGTCTGCTTTCAATCTCCCTCAATCAGCTCATTAGAGGCATTTTCAGCCATGCTCCGTTGTTCTAATTTTATTCCCCCACTCATCCTCCTTTCCCCTTTCACTCCCAATCCTGTGTTCAACCCAGCCTTCTCTTCAGTCAATGCCCTTTCATCTGAACTCTTGTTAAATTATTTCCTGAGCTCATCTCCTCACTCTTTACTTCTAATATTCATATCAGTCTCTTTCTACCTCCTCCACCCCTCTCGTTTCTCCTTCCATCTCTGTTCCTCTCTGTCTCTCATTTTCGTCATTCTTTGCACTTCTTGTTCTTTTCTGAGATTCTCTGTCTTACCTGATATCTGGTTGGGAGTTTTCTAGATTTTCTGGGGATGAACTCTTCTCCCGGGCGTGGATAAGACGTGAAGCACTCATCCTGCTGCAGACAACAGTGCAATGTTTACATCACATTTCAGGGTTGAGTAATCTTCTATAATGGAAGCATCTGAAAGGGGTGTCAGTGGGGACAAAGCACTGCCAAAACAAAACAACAATGAAAGGCAGTGCTTAATATTTGTATCTGTATATATATGGGTCTCTGAAGATCTGAATACAAGAGCAAAATAATATTAGTTTAACAATGAATATTTTTTAACATGGAAAGTTTTTGCTATAAGGAGGCAAATGAAGCTTTTATCTATTTATTACTTTATTGAACCATATGATAACAGTAGCTGCCGTCTGGTTGTATGTTTTCATGGGAATCTTTTATGCAAAGGTTTTTCCAACGGCCAACTGACAAAGCTTAATTTTCTTTGCCGTGTACTCTATGATCTGGCCCCTATTAATAACCTGCTTTATTGGCCTGATATTCTTTTCTTTTTTTTGGCTTTAGGCAGGAAATTAATTTACTGTGAATTTATTAAAGACATATTCATCAACTAAAAAAACCACGTGAACGTATTAATCTCTTATCATACCCACTTACAAACGTCTATGAAAGAAATATATTACCTGAGGCTCAGTCAGTAATACTGGAATTATGCAATACCTGACTGTTATCTTTCTGGACATGTGCTGACTTTAAACCAACATAATTAGCTTTAATTCAGCATATTTACTTTTCTCAAACAGATAAAAGTGATTCAGAAAGACCATGCTGCCTTCTCTGAATCTTACATGACATTCGTGACCATGCTTTGTGGTCAAAATGTGAGCTTATTCATCAATCACCTCCTGTACCTGTGTGGCTTTGCCCTAAAACTGTTGAGGTTGGAGAGAACATTAGGTGCTCACAGAGGTAGATGGATGTAAGTCATCTTCTCCCAACCTGAAACCTGCCCAGGCAGCTGAGTGGATCAGATGGCCCGGCTAATAGCTTAGGTGAGCCATTTGACGTGAGGAATGAGACAGAGGAAATGCCTGTGGACAAGGCCATCGATAAGATGGATTCTGTCTTAAATGGTCTGTTGTTTTCTTCACCTAAGAATTTAATTTCACTGCAGTTATTTTATTTAGGTGGACAATCCTTGAGAGGGAGAAGTTATGCAAATGAATTACAAACAAGCCCACTATAGATTGTTGTGGGCGCAATTAATGAGCCTGTCCTTTGCCCCTTCTCCAGTTTCAACTGTCCGTTAATTGAAGCCACATGGGAAACAAAGAACAACATCCTTGAACTGGAAACGAGCCTGCAATATCTGTATGGAAAGTACACTCCTGGTCTGCCTTTCTGTATAAGACACTTAACTATTTGGTGGTTAAAGCAACTTGGTTTGAAATGTCACGAATGTCAACAGTAATGTCAGCCCATTAGTTGTTGTCTGTCACATAAGATAACGTACACAAGATAACAACATATTTTTGTTTTGTGTTATTTGTCATGAGTTCAGGAGTCAGGAGAGTTCCTCATGCTGACCTTGACCTGTGGGTTGAGCATGCCCAACTCCAACTCGGTGTTACGCCGACGGCTTTTGGCCTTGCAGAGGTGTATCAGGCAGGACTTGAAGCGGAGGACCAGGTAGTAGAATGACTTAGGGCTGGGAACAAGGTTGAAGGGGGCGGGCAGGGTGCGGCCCTCGTCAAAGTAGGAGAGCCACAACTTGGCCCGGGCAAACTTCCACTCCACATCGGCATCTTCCTGCAGAGACAGGCCGACGTACATTGAGGGTGTATTTGAAATCAGCTGAAGACTAAAAAAAAACCCATCAGATTGCAGAAACCTTTGAGAAAAAAACTACAGTACCAACTCATGATTCTACTGGGAGACAAGATATCAATTGAATTTCATGGTTTACTCCAAACATCTCGAATGTCTTTCAGAAAAGTAAGTGACGGTATTCTCTGCATGTTTGAAAAACAAAACATCTATTTGATGAAAATACCATTATAGATTTTGCAGTTTGGCTCAGCTTTTATTTTGTATTCTGTTTTTTAATGTGTTTGTACTTGTGGTATTTTCAACTCTCACTCTCTCATGCAGGCTCAGACATAATAAAACAACAAAACCTATTAACTTATACAATATCCTACTCTTTCCATTTTGAGTGACCATCTTATGCATGTACCTCTATCTCCTGGTATGAGCTGTTGATCATGGCGATGAGCATGTTGAGAAGAACGACCACCATTGTGACATTATAGACTCCATACAACACGTAGCCAATGTTCTCTATGAACTTATGGTCGTACTTCAGCACCACTGAGATCACTTCAGACAGCCCGAAGATCGACCAGAAAAGAGTCTTAAAACTCTCCTCCACCCTGGAAGGAATGAGAGAGAAAACGTGTCAGTAAGAAATGGGTGTATGACAGTGAATACACACATTACAGTCGACTGTGTGAGCAGCCGATTGCTCTTTCAAACAAACCCATGCACAAATGCACACACGAGCACGCACAATGCATTTCATCGTTGTGCGGTTTATGAGGTGGCACTGATGAAATACCTGATGAGTCCTGAATCCATTAAACATTTATCTCTCAAACACACATGCACACGCATGCACCTGATACAATTACAAACATTATGCACCGCACATACACAAATACATGTTTCACTTCTGCAAAGCTGCAAAGGCAGGCGATAACTCAATTTTCGCATTTGCGGTATCATCGGGTTTATAGAAATAAATGAATTGAGTCTGGTGCCGTGTGCTGAACGTTGCACAAAATAGATATTGAAAAGTCACTGCAGTTAACGGGGAAGCAAAAAACGTTTCCCTTTTAGGTAGCGTGTGAGACGTAAAAGCAGCTAGAAGCTCTAACACCTGTGAACATTGACATTCAGGTACACGTCTGTCGGTGAATATTACTTGACTGGCAAGTAGGAAGGAGGAAGAAGCCTCCTGCTTGGATTGCTAGAGGGGCTGGAGCTGGAAAGAGGCTGTGGGGAGAGAAGATATGTAGGCTGTTGGTCTATGGCTGTAGGCATCTTCCAACTTCACTTCTTTCACAGAGATGCAGTTTCAATGGCAAGCAGAGGGCACAGAGAGCAAAAAACACACTCTCACATGGATAAGAAGACAGACACAAACAAATAAACAGGCCCAGACTCTCGCTCCTCTTTCTTCTCTCTCTCACAGACACATGAAAACAGAGACTCCGCTGGGTGCTTCGGCTTTAACCTCTCAGAAAGAAAACAAAACACTATTTAACCTTCAAGACCAGAGCGGTGTGTGTTCTCTGTCTAACTCTAGAGTGGAACAAATCTACTCTGCCTTCATTTAACACATTTCTTTGAAAAATGCATTGCTTTCTAGGGAAACACTTATCCACACATTACTTGCTCCCATCAGGGAGAAATAGGCTGTTGAAACTGCAATTACTTAAATATGGCAAACCCCATTAGGCAAAATGATGCGTTCGGAATCTCTAAATAGATGGGAAACCCATTTATGTTGATTTATCCATGTTAACATGTATTGACAATCTGCTTACCTGCTAACATGACAGATGTCCTTATGATATTATGCCTAGAATCACTGCTAACCTGCATGTTGGTAATTTGGGTGTGTGAGATTATGCACAGAACTTTGTACTGAGTGCTGAAGATTGTGTTGACATGCAAAAAACCCTTGCTTGCAATAAGTGTTTCTGCAACAAAACAAAAAAATCAATAACAAAACTTTCTGCCAAAATGTGTTCCTCCGTAAACTTGGCCTGAATCAGGCGCTGCTGATACCAGCTCTTCTACACATTCACTGGCCTTGACACCTCACGTACATAACGCAAAATAAAGAGGAGACTACTCAGGAGATGCAAGACATTCCCGATTTGTTTAAGTACCGGAGTCAGACAGATCCAGTGCTTCTTGGTCTGTTAGCCCGTGGATATTATTCCTGGCTGCCTCTTCAGTGAGCCTCTTGCTGCAGTTTGATTGATAGACGAATTAACCTCCTGTTTTAGATTTAAACATGTTTATAGCCTCCGGATCATTTAAAAAAAAATTCTGTTGCTGTCATATTAGAGCATACATACAAATTGACAGATTTTATTTGCTGTAAAGTTTCAGGAGCCTAAAGCTGAATACTTTGAGAGGATAATGAGTCCAACTCATTTACTTCTATTTGATATCCACATATCACATGACTGTAGTGTGTCCTGCACTATTGTCACCTGAACGGTGTGAAGACAATCTATACTCCCAAACTCAAAATACTCATTTACATTTAGAGGTCCAGATTCCCTTAACCAGAGGCAATGAAACACCTCAACCAGCACTAAAAAACAACTAATCTTTATCTAATCCCTCTCAACCCTGACCCTTCATCTCTATAACTTCTCTGTAGGTGAAACCAAAGGTGAAAATGATCCCTTTAATGATATGTTGCTCAGTGGTGATTTAAACAAAGAAAACCAAACAGACAAAAATATCATTAAATGCAATAAGGCAAAGCACAAAGCATAAACTTTAAGAATAATAGATGCAATCTGCTTCTGACCACAGAAAAAAAAAGCAGTGACAAAATGTGAACCATATAAACTATTTTTAATACCTTCTTTGAGAAATGAGCATCTTCTTCACAGTAAACATGGCTGCAGAGGCACCGAGACATTACATCAGACACTTGAGCCATGTGTGAACACAAACAACCTCCTGGATTAATAGCATCAGTCCTTTATGTTAGACGCCCTCGCCACCAGACTGCTGTGAGACTAACAGAGACCAAAGGCTGTGAGCAGTAGTATCATCCTCTCACTCACTATCACACATATACACCAGCCTATCCTGCAATCAGGAGAGCTGTGTAATGTGATTTTGGTAGAAATGCCTTGGAAACCTGTTATTTTGAGCCATCCTTTTTTAAATAATGTCTCATCACTTATCTGAAACCTCTCTTTCAAGATAAAAAAAAAAGCTGTCCCATGGCTTTGAAATAAGAAACTTGAAAAAGGGACAATTATCTGGTAGCGATTATGCAATATCCCAATTATCTTTTTAATCAAATGATTCTGTCTTCCAGCTCTCCTTCCCACCAGAGTGAAATGCTCCCTTGAATTAGATTTTCATGTTCATAAAATGTGCATGTAGATACTGATGAAGGGCTTTATTCCAGGCAACTTTAATGTGCCATTAAATCCAGACACTTGCAGGGACAATGTACACACACACGATTAAAATGACACTCTCACCACATAGCGGACTATTCTAGACAGTTCATCTGTTCACCTTGGCAGTTAAATTGATATAAAGGCAATTACAAAGATCTGTCAGACATTTATGTGTTGGCAGCATTATGGGAAGTGAACCCTTACTTATGGCACCATATGAGTCAACCATATGCTTCATGACTACATCCAAGCATTACACCTCCTCACTTTACCATCCATCCATAACACTCTAATATGGACAGACTATGAAGACAGTAGAAGGTCTTCTTCTACGCTGGATAATGTTGTCTCATGGGCAGCCAGAGATGGGATACATAATCAATTGTTTAGTTCACCCAGTTTTCTGCTCATTTCATCAATTGAAATTATAGTGAGACGTCTCTCTCTGGGATAAAACGCAGTTATTGAAAATCCAAAATATATCCTTGGATATCAACATTGATAGATTGTTTTCTGCCCTTGTCAGCTCAGGTACTGGTTGTGCCATCTGTGTGTTATACAATATCCTTGTTAGTGAGATAAATGAGAAGCTCAGTGCTCTGGATAATGATGATCTTAACCACTGTGTGAGTGTGTGTGTGTGTGTGTGTGTGTATGTGTGTGTGTTTTAACAGCCTTGTACACCAGGCAGTGAATCAGCAGGGAGAGTGGACATCTGCAGACAGAGATGGACAGTGTGTTAGTATCTATTATTAAGATTAGCAGCTCCCAATAATAGGGTGCACGCAGCATGATGTCACGCACACTCAAACACACATGCACACACCCTCTGCAGGACACTGACAGCGAGGAACTCTGTTCTCTGTTAGTCTGTCTGCCACACACACTCATGCCACATGCAGCATGGTGCACGTCTGTGTGTGTGTGTGTGTGTGTGTGGAGACTGGTGACAGCTCTGCAGGATCAGTCTAAACCCAATCACCATCAGGTCCAAATCACCCCCCCACCATCTCTCTTGCTTTATATTTGTCTCTCTTGTTTTAGTTGCCCTCTCTCTCTCTCTGTCTTTCTCAGGTCTGCCTCTCATTAGGTTTCTCTTTCTCTCTCACCCGTTTCCTCATTACATTCCTTTGCTTTTATATCTTTTCTCTGTATCTCCCTCCCTTTCTCTCTCGGTCTTTCATCCCAACAGCTTTTAGCTATTTCTGTATCATTCAATCAATGTAATCGATTTAAACTTTTCTTTATTTATTGAGTTATTTCTCCTCTTTGTTTTATCTGTAGAATGTTTCTCACATTGGCTGAATACAAATGGAGATGTAGACTTTGTGAACGGCTGCAATTGGCCTTCTGCTCCGTCTCCCTGCTTCTGCCCTTCAGTCATTAGGAAGAAATTAAATCTCTCCTCTCCTCTCCTCTCCTCTCCTCTCCTCTCCTCCCCTGCAGACCAATGTTCAGGCAAGTGCAGATGAAACATCTTTAAACATTAAATTCAGTTAACTTTCTATCTGCTGCACCAAAGGAGCTGCCACCATAGTGACAGCAGGGGTCTTGCCCATCTCTGCTTTTAATGAATGAATGAATGAATGAATGAATGAATGAATGCTGCCCCTGAGAGATGCCTGTTTGCCTCCCTGCCTTTGTGTGTGTTTGATAGAGAGACAAAAAGAGAGGGGAACATAACAGGGAACTGGACAAAACTGATGTGTTTGCGTGTTATGACTGTGCCCTTTTATGAGGCTGTGTGCAAATTTGTGTGACAGACTGCGGGATGCAAACTGAGGCAGAAAGACAGCAGAGCCAAAGGAAACTGTTTTGTTGTATGTCTTGAGGCAAGTTGTGAAACAAATCTTACTGAGCTGGGAATAGAACACCATAAGATGAGCAATTAAAAATGTTTTGATAGTGAAACCATCCTGCCTTCTCCTTTGTTGCCTGTTTTTTTTTCTTCCTCTCTGTTATCTATGTTGTGCTTGTCTTTTCATAATATGCAGCACAAACTAATGTGTTGAGAGTGATTTAGCCTCATATAATAATAGATATCAGCAGCCAAATGATGAATTTGTTTTGCACTTTTCATTTATCACTATAACTGTTAATGGACCTTTGGACAAACCCCTCACTGGATTTCTCCACATGTTGAAGCAGTGTGCATGGGACCATAGTCAGATCATACTCAGTGAGTTTGTGTGGTGGTTTCTTTTTCAGTTTTTCCAAAACCAGAAAAGAAAAGAAAGATTTGGGGAGGTTAATAGTCTGGTAACCCCAGCCAAACCCAAGATATGAGAGTTTTATGCTTAAAGTTGTTAGTCCACATCCTCAATGCCTTTTCTCTGTATGTTTATGCTGAAATATACTGTTTGGAAAAAAAAGAACAATCAACCAGAAATGTAAACATTGTCTAGCTTGTCAAAGTATGGAGGCTATTACATTATTTCCATGTATTTTACATAGATTATCACCTAGTTAGAATGATGAGGTGCCATCATTTATCACATCATTATGTGTGTAGCCATTATGTGGCCACATACATACAGGAGGTAACACTCTTTTAAAGGACTCTCCTTCTTTTTAAAAAGTTAGCAGGAAACATAAGGGCCAAGGGGGAGAAATACTGCCTGTATCTGTGTGTGCTGGCTTTTGTTCTTATCTCTGCATTCTTATTTCTGACATCCCAAGAGCATGACGTTGATTGGCACCAAGCCGTCTGCTAACACTCAAGTTTGAATGCACCCCATTGGGCTAAAAGTTCCAAAAGATGTACCTACTGTAGAAATTGTCGATAAACTTTATCCCATGGGTGCTAAAAGGTGATGACAGTCAAGCATGCAGGTTCTGCTGAAGGATTCAATTCCTTTCCTGAAGGTCGGAATGGGGCCTGAAATGAATCCATGTTGCTACTGACAGTCACTCAGTTTCTCCACTCACCGGCAGAAGTCTTTTTCAGACCTCAGTGTTCCTTTGCAGGATGTCAAAAGACCAAGCATGAGTTATCACGTTGCTTGGGTGTACATAAGAGAATAACTGGCACCAGGCCTCTTATCTCCTTGACAGATGTGTCAGCGCCACAGCCAAATTTTCCATATTTGCCATTTTACATGTGTAGCTATAGAATGGTGTCTGACTCATAGGTGTGTTAGTTTCAAACCCATATTTCCTCTCTCCACCTGCTTATTGTGCTATTCTCGGCGTATTCCCTCTAGGCCTGGCAGTGGTTTGAGGCTATTTTTTTTATTATTTTATTTTGGTCACCTTTAGTGCCAGTGGTGTGATTAGCTTCCCTGTGTTCAACATTCATTACCAACACACCCTTTGTTCAAAGTCAGCATGTTATATCTGTATGGAAAAGTGATTTCTGGTGATGGAAGGACCGTTGGTGCTGTATTATTGTACAGCATTGTACAATAGTTGCATTGCATAGCATAGCATTATTGTACATTTGATTACTTGCTTGATTTACCTTTGCAATAGGACAACTTCAGCCCAAGTTCTCGCTGGAATAAATGCTTTCTGTGTAGCACCAGTGCTGGACCAGTAAGAGGCATCATTAGGGGAGGCTGGTTTGGGAGCCTCTGCAGCTGATCCAGCAGTGTAAAGACATATCCAGGACAATGTCAGCCAAATCAATGATGGGGTGCTCTACATGTGATGTAATCCCATGTATGAAAGTCTATCCATTCTTAGCAGATGTTACTCTACTGTACCTCTGTGATAATAATAGCAAGAGCATCCAGAGACCTCTTCCAAGGCTAGTATTCCCTGCAGAGGGTCCCATCTCCCTAGAAGTTACATTCCTATTTGTGTGCAACACCATAATTTAGATTCTTTCACCATGCAAATGTACACACAAGACTTGGATCTATCCATAACTTTTGTTGTATATAAAGCAGCAGTTTCAGAAGAGTAGGCATTTCCTGTTTCGCAGGGATCATCTGTTCCTCTCCCTGATTTCTATCTCTGATAAAAATCTGTCTATATAGTAACATAAGATAAAGACAAACTAAATACAAAACCCAAACAGTGTGGAAGCCAGGGGGGGGAGAGACAGACTTGGTTGACTGCCATCAGTTTATATAGCTGTTAAACAAGACCAGGTGAGCTGAATCACCCTAACAACCTACTGTAGGAGAGAGAGGCCTGCTCACGGGGTCGTCCCACCACTTAACCTCCTTGCAGAGGTAAAAATACACAGGGAACTATTAACTCTTCTTCTAGCATTTAGGATAGCCTCAATGCCACCGCATTACATATCTAGATTGGAGGGGCTTCTTAGAGGGCAGTTCATCACATTTTCTCCATTTAAAGAGCACCCATTAGAGCACTTTACCACATTCAGTCCACTAGAAGGGCACCACTCCACCACTCCTGCTGCCTCTCCAAAGTGAACTGGTGGTGTGCTGACTATCTACTGTAAGCTTTGTTTCCTCTGTCTACTTTTCCTTACAGCACACCATGTGCAAAGGGGTGAATCGGATGAACAGTCCTGGTTCCACTAAGTTGACGCCATGACCCACCCCACTCTGCCTCTGATCGCCTTGGTATGACCATGATGTTTCTCACGTAGTTGAGTTCCTTACAGTGAGCGCTTATGTGAGAAATATCATCATTATGCCAAGCCAGTCAGAGGCAGAGGAGGGTGGGTCGCGGCCTCATCATAGCAGTGTTCCTAAATTTGCTTGGTGGAGGTATACAGTACACTCTCCTATAGTGCTGTATAGTTGTAATTATGCCTCCTCTAGTCACATTCGTATTTGTTCAACTGCCAGAGGCTGAACACAGCACCTCTGCCTTGCTTTTCAGAGCTAATAAATTCTCTTTCTTGCTCTCCCCCACTGTCTTAACCACCTCTTCACTCTCTGCTCTCTCACAGCCCCCTCTTCGCCTTTCAGACTTCATCTCTCTCACCAGGATTCCAGTCTGGCCACCATGTTCCAACTCTCAGTAATTCGACTCAACAGCTCACACCTTTTGTTTTTTCGTGCCTCCTCCTGACATGTTCTCTCAGTCTTCAGCCTCATGTTGCAACCTGCATTCTTCTCACAATTATATGCTCCATCCTTTATCCATTTCACCCGGTCTGTGCTCTTTGTCTGTCTGTCTCCATTTACAGTGTCCTACATAGCTTGACTTTAGTCTGATATACTTCTTATCTTGTCCATAGTGTCTCATTGTGACTTTCAGTTCAGTCACGTTTCACCGGTATGAAAAGTGGAACCAAAAAAGCAACGTGATGACACATAAACAGTCAAGTGAAAAAGTATCATGCTTTAAAAGATGAAAAAAGAACAGCTGACATAATCTGTATTCTGTACATATATATTATGTTCATTTTCTGATTTCTTCACTCTCCTTTTTAAAGGGCTACTGGTAAAATGTGTGCACTTTAGATCTGTGCTAAGCCTGTGTGGCTGTCTGCATCTCAGTCAGTTTGACCTCTCAGTCTCTCTAGGCATCTTGGCTGGTACTTCATTTTTACAGCCGAGCCAAAAACACCCTCCTCTGCATTCAGTATTTATTTTAGTAGTTATTCACTTTAGCATCAGTATAATTCTTATCAAGAATCTTTCAAGGTCCTGGCCAGAAAATATGCACAGCTTTGACCTCTGACTATTTCCAAACAGTTTCATCCATCTCTTCTTTTTCTGCCTCTACCTCTCTTGTCCTCCTCCTCTCGCTTTCTCTACTTCTATGCAGTGTTGTCATGCATGGCTGACTAAAACATGGAGACAGGTCCACTGCTTCACCGGTGCTGTCCAAATCAGAATCCTGATAAGAGCGTGTGTGAATTGATCTGTGCATAAATGTTTATTTGCCCACGACAGCACCTCATAAAGCATATCTGAAAAACAAAGAGTGAGACTGAGGATGTGTGAAAGCACATGTGCCCTTGCATGTGTTGCCCCACTTAAGTGTATTTGCACATTTGAGACCATTACTGTGTGTGCACTCAACAAAAAGCATTGTGTGTGAGTCAGATAGCCCCGTCTGAGTCTTAGCCCCTCCAGGGATTGGGTATGTGTGGCTATTGCTGCTCGGTCTTCATTAAGCCCTATCCAGCTGTGTGTATGTGTGTGTTTTAGCTTGTGCGAGTGAGCTTATGTATGACAGAGAGTGATATCCTCTGCCTCACTCCTGCACCATACTCGGCCCTCCCTCTGTCCCTGAGTCTGAATGGACCCTCCTGAGGTATCATTAGTACCTCCACCTGGCTCCCTGCTCATCTTTTTGTATCAGAGGTATCAGAACAGCTCTTTCTTCTGTCCTGTCAGATAGTTAAAGTCGCACAGCCCACACACACATATACACACACAAAACATGAACTGAGCACAAGCACATACACTGGCACCCATTCAGACAAATGTTCTCTGCTAAATGACAGAGAGAAGAGATGTTCTTTTCACTCCACAATTAGTCAAACATATCACACTCAGATATTTGGGCAGGGGCAGAAAAATAAACATGCACAGGCACAAAAGAGTCACAAGAAATGCATCATAGTGCAAGGATTGCAAATTCTTTGTGTCATTTATAGACAACGTATCAAACAAAAATATGACATAGTAAAAAAAAGAAGAAAAAAAGCTTTATTTTCTCTCTGTACTGTTCAATCCAGGCATTTGCTCCAAACCACTCAGACAGGTTGAGATTTAAAACTTGAATGACCCCTGGTGGCAAGACTGACAACAACCACAGAAATTAAGAGGCATCTGTCAAACATCTCAAACGTGCCGGTCACTTAGAAACAGGAATACAGGGAGATTGATGTTGACAAGAAAACAAACAAACAACACAAAACAAAAAATAAAACCCTCAGTGATGAAGTCAGAAGAAGTCTCTATTTGTTTTTTTAACCACAGCTGTGTTACAGCAATTTTTTAAATCAGGGTCAATTAATTTCTCTAAAGCATCAAGACATTAGTTTGTAATGGTGATGATAAGGCACTCCATTGGTAGGTTCCTTGTGTTCTTGGCCCTTTTAGGAAGTCTTCATTATATCTCACTCTTGCCTTATGCCCACAATCTCTTTGACTGTCCATTTCAGCTCTATTAGACTCTGTTTCTACCTGTCTGTCTATATGACAACTTCGTCTCATGCCGCTGCTCTGTCTGTCTGTCTGACCATCACATCACCTAGATCTTGGGCTCTGTGTGGGCAGCCAAGCAGAACTGACAGCCTCTAAGACCCCCGTGCCGTGGCTCAGCAGAGGAGATGGTGCATGCACACCACAGTGCAGGGTTAGTCGGGATGGGAAAGAAGTCCATCCTAGAAGTCCACAAACACACATCTTTTATCATCACTGATTCTATCTAAGGTGCATGCTCAGCAGGTCATAAACTTGCAAATTGCTCCCAAGTTTCATATAACACACAGCTGGATTATGGGAGGATAAAGGCAGTCAAAAATCTGGTGCACTCACACAAATAGCTGCACAAATGTAACAGACTGGTATTTACTGTTACTGCACAAGGTGTCGGACCCTATACCTTCTTTAATATAGCTTAGAAGTGGTAGGGGTGTAATATATTTTACTAGCACATCTAAAGGGTTGAATGAAATTTTGAAAGTCTTAGACCTGATGATGCTAAACAAATGTGTGTAAATGGAAAATATTTATAGACTAATGCATACGAAAGATAAATTCACTTGTACCACATGGACCCCACAGGTGGACAGTCAGGTGTATGATCAGATAAGGCAGACAGATGGCAGGTAAATACCGCCATCAAACTAAGCCACAATCATTGCACAGCTTTCCATAACAACTAGAAGGAAAACAGTGGTGGCAGTTCTCCCAGGTGATCCTACATTATCATATTTATTGCTTTATTTTGATACAATTGTGGACAGTCAACAGTAATCCAGATAACTGGACCAAAAAATGTGAAAAGGCAGGCCAATAGTGTATCAAACTCCTCTGAGGTTTACAGGAGGTATTCAAAACCAGCAACAGGAAACAAACCAGCAGCCAACGTTTACCTTATGAGGAGACAGATGCTGAAAACCTGCATAGTAAATTATCCAAAAGAATATAAACAAGACCATCATGCGTCACCAAATGTAGATGTAAATGTATAGCTTGGTTAAGAACCTGCCTGTTGCTCTAACCCAGTACAAAGTCTCAGAGTTACATGTGAGTTCAGGCTCTCTTGTGGTTATGAGGTGTGATCCTTGGTGTACCAGATGCAAAAAAATGCATCGCCTTTTGTGGTTAGCAAAAAAAGTTAACAGTAAGGGATGCAACATTTTAATTTGTTTCATATAAGGTTGAGTTAATGATTAGTTCATTAAGAAATGAGGGGGAGACATCATTAATAATGATAATTCATCAAGTACTTCCATAATAATCCCTAATGGGGATATATATAAAAAAGTACTCTGTGTTAAAGTTATTTCGTTGTGTGTAAGTAAGCGTCTCCTCCATATAGTGCAATTCTATTGATGTTTGGCTATTTTATTGCAGATGACACCTCCTCTTTCATATAATTTAATAAATTTGTTTGGATGCGAATTTTACCCTGAATGTAAAATTACAGTAAATCTTTGTTGTGAAATGAGATATTTTTAGTTCTAACTATGATCATTTTACAGATATTTATGACCTAATCATTACCTAATTGATAAATAGCACATCTTCCAGTCTGTTCTCTGATAACTCATCATCATAACTCTGTAAATAATCATTAGGGAACACTCATCAGAAGTTAAATCATTACTGATTTGTCCCTATTCAAAATAATGTGTCCCCTATTGTGAAGTCTCACAAGGAATAAAACAACAGTATATGTGATTACAACCCATTAAGCTCTATTGGACTGAGCACAAATGGTCTCATGTCATTTGTCTGAATCTACAAATGTCTTCCTCTGATAAATCTGTGACAGTGAGAGACAACATAGAGAGCTTTCATTTTGACATGAATAATGATAAATAGACGCGTTCAAACATTCTGTCAGCAGCAGGATGGATAACTGACCCACAAATATGAGACAATGAAAATGAAAGATCCACCATCACTCTGGTTGCAGCTGATGTGAAAGGATGAGCATGAAGACGCATGGATGTAGCTGAATGAAATAAATGCTGCAGTACTTTAAACATGTCTTTAAACAATATCCCCATTGGCAGTCAAGTCTATCAATATTACTATAACATTTTTACAAGAGGTTTTACAAGAAGTTGTTACTGTGTTGTTAAATATACATACATACATACATACCATACACACACATATATAAATACACACATGCGTGTGTGTGTATATATATATATCTCACATCAACAACTTAAATGCAGCACTTTAATCCCACCCTGCTTGAAGTCTGCCACGATCATCCTGCTGCCAAAAAACAAAAAAGACCACCGTCATCCGCCTTAATGGCTATCATCCGGTGGCAGTCACAGCAGTAATCATGAAGTGTGCTTTGAGAAACTGGTCAGATGCCACATCATTACCAGCCTCCCACCCACATTTGACTCACACCACATATATTTGCATAGAGAGCAAATTGATCAACGGAGGATGCCGTATAGTCACAGCTCTGCTCACAGCACTAACTCATCTGAAACATCAAGAAAATCCCAACATCCGACCCATTTGTTGAAACTGTGAGATAAAACCACAGTTAACCAGTGTCTGTCATATAATTGAATGAATGAGCCATTCCACTCCCCATCCTCCTTATTGAAGTTAACATGATATTCCGATAGCCAGCATTAAGCCTGATTGGAAGATTAAAGTTTGATCTCTACCCAAGGACAAAACACCATGGATTTCATGAACTCAGCAAACAGCCTCTTTAAGCAGGACATGTGACAATTTACATTCTACTGAGGAGTTCCTTGTTCTGTGCCTTTGTCTGCCAATATAGTCATGAGACCCAATCAGACCCCTTTGACAAGATTTCTTTTAATTTCTTTGCAATCAGTTCTGATACACAACAACAACTTGTTTTATTGCATAGGAACAACTGAAGTGTGGTGAAAAGGGGGGAAAAGAGCAGGGGTATGACACACAACAAAGGGCCCAGGCTGAGGGTGCTGCTGTAAGTACTCAGCCTTGGCACATGGTGCGGACACTCTAAGGTGAGCTACTGGTGCACCCTGCATAAGTATGTTTTGACATAACCATCATCTAATCACACAGTAACACACATTTGCCAAAACACCTTCACAGCTATGCATAACTCACGTGGTGAAAGCAGGATTGTACTTGGCTCCCAGGTAGTATGAGTACAGGTTGAACATGCCGATCATGAAGGCCACAAACACCATGATGAAGATGACCATGAACTTGAAGATATCTTTGACTGTGCGCCCCAGTGAGATCTGCAGTGGGCCGAAGCTCTCGTTGGCTGGCAGGATGTAGGCGATGCGTGAGAAACTAAGCACCACAGCAATGGCGTACAGGCCTTCTGAGATGATCTGGGGGTCTGAAGGACGCCACTTGTTCCTGGCTGGAGGAGAAGAAAGGCAAAGATACGTGAATGAATAAGCTCTATCATCTGAATGAGCTACTGCTGAGTCAAATCATAGATTGCTGAATTATTTTTGATTTCAAGGGAAATTAGTTATTTAAGATAAAAAAAGGGCTCTTGGTTCAGATTTTATCCAGTTAACATTTTCACACAGAATAAAAACAAATTTAATATAGAGAATTAATGGTCAGTCCCTCCAGGAAGTTGCAGGCTCGATGTCGGGGGCAGCTATTTTTGGCTAAACTTGAGGGAGACTATGATGATTGGTCCAATTTGTAGACAATTCGCGGTGACATGGACAAAACTGCAAGGTCGTGCAGGATGTATGGGGATTGGTTGAATTTATGTTCATTCTTGCAATCGTGACATCACAATTTCCTGGAAGGACTGAATGTGGAATGACATTTTTACCGCATTGCAAATTGTTCAGTGCTCGCCAAGATTTAAAATCTGAGATATGGAAACAATACATTATCTTTTTGAAGAAGTTATTTATTAGTTTTTCTTTATCAGCCTACTTATTTCTAGACTGGATCCAACTTATTTTAAGATTTCTTGACAAGCAAAATTATGTTGCTGCATGGACAGATGATTTCAAAAGTATTAAGCCATTTTCTCCCCAAATTCAGTTGTAATTTCTTGTATTTTAGCTACTCTTTTTTTGCAGTGCAACCAAAATCACCCACATAAATCTTTGGATTTAGGGTGTATCTGTTCTTCATTTTTTTTTCTTTCCCCTGGCTATGTACTGAGCAAATGTTTGGTTACACTGGGATCTAAATGTTTGCAAGAGATTCTCCTAAAGAGCACAATCTTATCGTTTTTTAAGGAACTTGTACTGTGACGGAGGAAAAGGGATAGTGAGTATCTGGATTATGTGACGATGGAAAGAGATGTTGCAGAGAAGAGGACAAGGGAGGAGGGAAGGCAATAAGTATGAGCCGCGTGTACAGCAAAGACAATGGATAAGGGGGAGTGTATCTAAGGAGAGGTAATGACAGAGAGAGAGAACAAGAGAGAGAGAACAAGAGGGAGTGGCAGCGAAAGAGGCACAGACATGTACACTGAGAGGAAGTCACCTTGAGGGAAATAGGAGATACAAAAGAGACTAATTAAGTACCACAATGGCAACAAACAGATAAATAAAGTAAAAGAAAAGACTCAATTTCAGGATATAATTTGCTGTTAAAGTGGAGTGCATGCATTATATCCTTTCAGTAAAGATACAGAGACATGTGGAAAACAGTTAATGGGGATAATAAAATATACTGCAGTAACATACTGTACACCTTCTGTTTAATGATGTGTCATGACAGTGTCACACCACCAGATGACAGTACTGATGAAGGTTCTCTGAGTAGGCCACTAACAAGTATACGGTCCAGTGGCCTGCAGCCGGTGGCAGTGTTTTCATAGGCTGGTTTGAGAGGAGCGGCGCCTCGGCTGGTAAGAGGACGAGAACAGGCAGCAGCAGATGGGCTGAAACAACGTCTTCATATGTGCCATCACAGGTTTTTAGGTATCCATGACATTTCTGATGTGCTCCTCCTTATCACTGACTGATGCAGCACAGTAATGATCCAGGAAACTCATGAAAGCCTTTCCATTTCATCATGTGGTGTCAAATTCCCTTCTTGTGAAACATTGTTAAGTGGAGAAGAAGTGAGTTTTTTCAGACTGCATGTTTGTTTTTTTCTATCAGAGAGATTGTTTGGTGAAGAATAGAAGCAATCACAGTGGCTAAGAACAGAACAAATGATTGTCACATACAGGAAATGTGCTGGAAATGCAGTGCGAAAACATCAAAGAACCAAAGAAAAGACTACACGACACTAAAAAAAAGCAATCATCAAAACCTTTAATCACATACAATATTGCCTCCATTAATTAACTACTTAAATCCATATTCAGTAACTGTTTACCATAAGTGAAGTATGCAACCTCATCAGGCAGCGAGGCATTGCTGATGTCTTCGTCTGGTACATGCATGTCCACATACTGCTGGGCTTTGGACGCCTTGAGGAACGCCATGAAGCGTGCCGTGAAAGATGCCGTAAATATGGACAGCATGCCAAAGTCCAAAACGTTCCACAGGTGCATGATGTAATCTCTGGGCCCATCACTCCAGATCTCCTTACATTCTGACCAAATCATACCTGAGGGAGGAGGACACACACACACACACACACACACACACACACACACACACACACACACACACACACACACACACACACACACACACACACACACACACACACACACACACACACACACACACACACACACACACACACACACACACACACACACACACGCATTCTGTATGAATACATAAAGAGAAAAACACAGGAAATAAACACAAATTAGAAAGCTAAAGATGCTCTCAAGACATTCATACGAATGTAAACACACTCACAAGGGAGCAGATGTTGACAAACATTCAGTCATCTCTGCTGATAGCTTGAACTTGAACACACACACACAAACCCGCACACACACATACAAAACCTAATTACACCTTGATTACCAAACTTTCATTCTATTTGGACCCAAGACCCAAAAGAAAATTGTCCACTGAAAAGGCACCTTGATCACTATCATCTTTAGAACAATTATTGGGCTTTCAAAGCACACTGCAGGAATTACAATTACTCTGCTCTGCCTAAACCACCACCATTCACCGCCAAAAATCACAGCATCTGGGAAAAGAAGGGTGCCACTACACATAAACAAATAAAAATAGAAAGCAAATGTGCACAGACGTACACAAACCACCCACATAATGCAATTATGTGTGTGTGTGTGTAGATGGAAGGAAGAACATCGGCAGATGGGAAGCAGCTGAGGTCTGATAAATATTGCCAGTGGCCATTTATGTGTATGTACCTATCTGTCTTTCTGTCATCCCTGTCTATCTACCTGTTTCTTCATGCCTGTCCCTTTACTTTCATCCGTCTGCCTCAGCTGCTCCCATCTTTCCTCCTCTCTCTTTGCCTCTCTCTTATATGTCCTCAGCACCACCTGTCAGGTCAACATCTAAATTTCCCTCCAGCTTATCATGAGAACTCAGCATGGCCACCGCTTCAACAAGTCTTGTTTGTGTTGCGTCCAACCGCAAAATTATCATTTGATCCCTGAAAGATAAGAGAATGGATAGTTGTATTGCCATAAACTTGTCTTTTGTTGACTTGGTCGGTGTTGTGCTACATTAGTCTTTGATTCTACCTCATATTAAAGCTGGGCAAAAAGTAGGGCTGGGTCAAAATATCCCACAACCAAGTAGTGCTGAAACTTCTCCAGTCAATCAATAAGCGCATTTTATCCTTTATGTGCACATATCTATAAAAAAAAGAAAAATTGCATGGATCTGATCAAAGCCAATCACCACAAGTGCAAGACGTAGGATTGGCCCAACAGTGAAGCAGCTCCAACCTATAAATTCTGTTGGGTGGCTTATATCTAGTTGCATTTTGATTGGCTCCAACTGTGCAGATTTTCAAACACTGCCACAGCGTGAGAGCATCATGTGTGTAAGAGGGCCACTCACCCAACACCCACTTCATGATCAACATCTCCGTCCAGGAGAACTGGGTAGTCTTTACCCTGAACACCTGTCGCGGGTGGTCTGTGATCGTCTCATTGGGCAGGTTCTTGACACCCTCAAAGCGGTCAGAGGCGTTGACAACCAGCAAACCCAAGAAGATGGTGAAGGAGACAGCATGAGCCACAAATTTCATGAAGGGGCTTCGCAGGATCTGACCGATCTGGAAGTGTGAGAGGAATGAGGACATAATAAGATATACGTATGTTCCATGGTGTGTCTATGGGATACAAAATGACTCAGGAGAGATTTTTACCATAAAAAATAAAAATACAAATCTATTTATAAGACTGCAAACACAGTATTGTCATATTATTACTTTAAAAGTTGATTTGGTTAAAATGTTGGAGAAAAATGTCCTATTCAGAGATTTGCTTTCAAATATGATTGGCTGACTGGTCTGGTTTATGTAATAGTCGCTGTTTAACTCTGATTGGTTGACAACAACTCCCAATACAAGCATGTAGTCCCACTGTGGCCACCTGCTGGCCAGATAGTAATAGCTGATTTATCAGCGCTTTTAGAAACCAGGTTAAAGAAAGTGAGTCAGTTTCATTTAGGGGACACCTGCCTACAGTTTTGTCACTTTCATTTTATCATAGATATTTGACTCACTGTTTGCAGCTTTAGAAGTGCCCCACAGAGTTTGACTTATAAATATATAGTGTGACTCATTTAACCACATTGTGTGCATCGTTGAACTCCAATAAGTCAAATGCATTTATTTCTTTTCTCGTAAACATATTACATATGAATAAATAATAGTGCAATAGCTATAGATGTGTATTAAAAGTGCTCAATGTCCATGATCTGATGTCAGACTCAATCTACCCTTCAGTATTGAAAAGTGAAAACTTTACCACAAAAAATGCAATCAGGCTGAAGTTGGATTGTCCTTGAACAGTTCAAAAAGAATTGCAGCCAAATAAAAGCATCTGTTGTCATTTAGAGAGATGACTCAGTGTTCGTGCTTTTTGCAGAGTTTCTGAGATTTTGATCGTTGGAGACCAAAATCTGGAAACCAGTCATCACAACCATCTGAGTAGACAAACAGCAGCTGTTGTAATTCATGCATGTGCTTAACACCAGATCCCTGTCACAACAACAAAGTGGTGGAGTAACTACAGGCTAAATAATTGGCAGTTTGTGGAAATGCATCATAAGCATCAAACACAGTGCCACACAGAGGGAGCTTTTCATATTTGGATAAAAATATCACACACACACACACTTCCCACCCCACACAGACATCATTGAGATCCCAACATTTGCTACTCTCTTAACCCGCTGAGTTCAATATTAACTACCCACAGGATATCTTTACTCTCTGCATGCACACTGACACATCAGATTCAATAGCTGTCCCTTTGCCACAAACACTACACCATACTGTAAGAGTCTGGTAAACCTTGACCCTGCAATCCCTCTGCTGATTGTCCTCCTGCCCCTGGGATGACTCTCTCCTTCATTCTCTCCACCTGTGGTGCTGATAAGGCTTGTCAATTTCACCCCTGAGCTAAAATGAGATGGTTATCCTCGATCAGGCCTACTGTTGTGTGACAAGAACCAATCCCACCGGTTTCTCTTCTTTTTTTTTTATCAGTGCAATGGTGACAAGAGCTGATCTTCTCTCCTCCAACAAAATGGTGGCCACTGGCAGCAGCGCCTTCTGACTGAATAAAAGACATTTAGTGCAAAATGGAAAACTCACAGGGCCGGAAAGAAGCTGCTATATGCTTCATTATTCCTTAACGTGTCTTCACTTTGGCTAATCAAGCCTGACATACACTGTGTGTAGACAGGCATCCATTGTATAATTTAAATACTTACATAGATATGAGCAAGAAGACCTTCTGTCATACTGCAGATTATATTGTATATCCACTTTGCGCTTTAATGACAATGGACTATTTCGGAGTCTCTTTTACCGCTCTTCTTCCTCTCTGCTTCTCATTCTGTCACTCACAGACCAATCCACACACTCATTTACGAGTAGGACACTCACTCCTGATCAAAATGTGTTTCAGGAAAATGTGTCACCTACTTTGATAAAAATAATCAATAAGTCCTGTGTGTTGCAATGTTATATAAAGCGAAACAAATGACTGGATCCACCCCTTTGTTCGGATCTACTCCAACCTTTAGTGGGTTGTTTGATGCTACATGTTCAGCCCTTCCACCAAGTTTCATCAAGATCCCTCAGGTAGTTTATGTGTAATAGATGGAAATATTGAAAAAAAAGCCCTCTTGCAATGTCAAAGAAAGTGAAAAAAATATCCTATCATATTTATCCTATTCCTCCCTTTTCTCTGGATCAACTTCAGAGTACATCAGACATGCCCAATGGGTCAAAAGAGGAAATAGTCTTTCCTTGTTTCCTTCTTGTGCATACAGTTTAATTAATCATATCCCATCATAGGTCCACCCAACTTAATCTTAACTAGAGCCAGGGTAATTGAAACACCTATGTAGGTATGAAGAACCTTATTAGTTTGCAAAGGAACTGTAGCCATCATGAAGTAAAACGGTATTTAATGCATACAATATGATGATATTCTGTCTGAAAGGTAATGAGGTAGAATATCAAATAGTATTAAACGTGCATGTACTTAAATGTACAAAATTACTTTCCACCACTAACTGATTCACTAATTAATTCAGCAACAGTTTATCAATAATGAAATGCTGTTGACCCTTCCAGGGAGGCTGTATGAAGAGCTGTATGAATTTAATTACACATTCAAACAGATTTATTCCTTGCTATAAGCATGTAGCTTGTTCTACAGTCTTTCCAGGCATTTTTTAAACTAACCACTTGTCTTTTTTTGTCTCTTCTTCTGTTTCATCTTTTTTTTCTGTCACTCAAAGACAATCAAACAATATTCTCGTGTGCTCGTAAACATTTGTGTGCCATCACTCTTTGCATGTTTTCATTATTTCCACACTTTTCAATCAATAGGAAACATTCAATATCAAATAAGTATCTCTTTTTCATCATCTGAAAAGCATCTCTCTCCAATGGCTCACAACTTATTTTTCAGGAGTGAAAATATAAATACCTTCTTCATCTCTCCCTGCTGATATGAAATCTACTATTTGGGGTTTTGATGGCTGGTTGCAGTGGCATAAAGATAAGAATATTATGAGTTGAAAAAAAAGATGAGACAGCGATGAGTTGAGTAGAACAAAATTGCATGATTAGCACCAGGTGTAGGACGGCTCTCTGCAGCCTGTGTCTGTCTTTATGTATTTCTCTTATTCAGTCAGTCTTCATCTATTTCATTGTCAAATCAATTTAATATACCTTTTTGTTTCTGATGAGCTTCTGTCATAATATGCATTCCTTCTGTTGCTCAGTTATTCATTTTATTGAACTGATTTTCACTATCCCACCATCTGTAATGCTGCCTTTTCAACATCTCAGATGTCTTGTTGCAGTAGTCTTTTAAAAATGATCTAAACTACTACTACTACTACTAATAATAATAATAATAATAATAATAATAATAATGGGCCAATCCTTTGCATTCCATAGTAATTTGTTACTTCTTCATGCTGCTACTGTGACACAGAGGCTTATCGGATAGTAGATTCATAATCAAATGTAGTCATACACATTTGTGTGCACACACATACACAATAATACTCACCCATAACAAACAGGTGTTTTTTGTGACACAGTGAGATCTAAGGCAGCATCTCATGACTGAATCTGTGTTTTGATGGCAGAGATGCTTTCAGCGTTGCTGCTCTCCATCCTCTCTCACACACTTGAGAGCAGCTGCTCTCGGTCTCTTTCTCCCAGTCAACAAAAACACTAATCAAATAGTCACACCATACACGAACCACTTTCTTCAGCTACCATAGCATGTTTGCACACACACAGAGTTAGACACACCACTTGATGATGAGGTAGAGGATTATCCAGGTTGATGAGCAGATTTGTACACAGCCCCTGAGTATGTGTGTTTGTGTTTGTGTGTGTGGCCAGATTATAATTTGCTTGATGGCGTATTTAGAAAATGTGGTCTCAGGGCCTTATCATCAAATGGTGATTGCATGGCAACCTGTGGTGTTTTTAGGTGTTATGTCTGCCTGTCTGTCCAACATTTAGGTGCAGACTTGAATATCCTGACAACTCATGGATGGATTGGCATTCAATTTGGCTACATGTTACTCCCCTGAGAAATAATCCTGACTGAAAAGTTTGTGTTTTAAACATACAGAAATTAACAGTGGAGAAGTGGAATTTATATACAGCAACAGTGGCTTGATAACTTTGCTGTTTTTCACCATAAAACAGGTTTAACATTAGAAATTTAACTAATGGAGCTGAATACGGGCTTATTAAAGCCTTGTCATGCAAGAGCAAGCTACAAAACAAAAGAGCTCTACAGTGAGTGTCTTTGACTCAGAGATACTGTAGATTTAGGATGGTGTATCACTTCAGTATGCAGTTAGTTAGCACTGATAATACTGGCATGTTATTTATTATTTATTTATTTATTTTACTTATCATCAGGAAACAGTGGTTGTAATTCGATATATTGTGATACTTTAATCAATGTGATATATTGTTTCATATGCCTTGTTTTCTTTATGTTTATGCTAGCAATATTTTTCCTGTCTTACTTGACATTAGACTGGAATGGAAGAGTGAAATGGCTTTTACCTAGTGAGCTAAGTCTGGCACGATCAGACTGGAATGGCCTTTGTACAGAGGATAAACGGGGGTTTTTGAGGCGTAAAACAGACACCATTAGGTTGAATTTATATCAATGCCAGTATTTGAACATTAATGGCCCGGAACCCCTGTTTTTACATGATGAAATAATGGAGAATTTTGCTGAGAACTGAGAATAGTATCGCTGAGCTCCAGTTGCTTTAAAACTCAGCTGCCCATGTGCTGATTAAGACCAGAAAGAGAGTACACATTATGCCAATTTTAAATACTCTACATTGGCTACCTGTCTTCTTCAGAATTGATTTAAAGATCCTGTTATTGGTTTATAAACCTCTTAATGGTCTTGGTCCTATATATTCATATGATTCGCTTTTATCCTATGAACCTTCTAGAGCCCTCAGGTCTTCTGGTCGTGGCCTGTTAATTATTCCCTGAGTAAGAACAAAAACCCACACTGAGGCATCCTTTTACTATAATGTCTCCATCTATGGAACAGCCTACATGAGGACTGCAGAGAATCTTTATGTTTTTAAAAGCAAATTCAAGACCTACCTTTAATGTCTGGCTTTTAATTGAATCTTTTTTATGAAATGTATTTACTTATATGATTTCATTCATTAATTTGTCCATTTATTTATATATTCTAGTCTGTTTTATTAAATATCTTATTATATTTACATTACATATTTTTATTCTATACTGTTTTCTTTATGGGGACAGTTTACTTTTAATATCCTATTATTGTGTGTGTATGTGTAAAAAGGAGTATGGGGATCAGGGGTTGTTTTTCTTATTATGTAAAGCACTTTGTATTACTTTGTGTGTCTGTATGAAAGGTGCTATATAAATAAAGTTTGATTGATTGATTTAGATATCACAACATGACTTTCAGAAAGAGAGAAAGGATGGGAACTATTTTGTAACACAAAAACACTTGGAGTGCCACATCTGACTATTGACCCTTAACTGCAAAAACGTTTGGTGTGTGCAGTCATGCTGCAATGATCATAAGCAGCTGACTGATTTACAGACGTGTGAGTCTATGAGAAGCAACAGTGTCCTATGTAAGTTCAGTATAAACAAACAGAAAATATAATAAGAATATAATTTAGATAAGTTTGTTAATGGTAATAATACATTTTAAAATGTTTACAAGCAAAATGATTTTAAAATATGGCGTTAGATTACATAAATGCGGAGAAGCTATAGACCTGAGGTGTAATGACTGAACCTTACATTTCTGGGTTAACTGTGTATCTTTGGTTGTGTGTGTGATGAACTCAGATCAGGTAGGACAAAGAGCTTGAGGTTCTGGGATGAGGCACAGGTGTCTTTTACTTGTTTGGATATCAAGTCAGTTTTTATTTATATAGTCCAACGTATCATAAATTACCTCAAGAGGATATACAATCTCTACAGAATACAACGCCGTCTTTTGCTAGATCCCCTGTGTGGACGTGTGTTCATACCTTGCTACATGGCATAATCCAGTACGCTATAGCCAGGAAGGGCAGACCTACAGTTACCCCCAGCACTGTCCAACACTTCACCCCGATGGACTGCTGCCTGAGACCAGGCAGATTCTCGTACCAGATAGTCAGCAGCTGCTGCTGACAGTTGGGATGGGCCACGAACTGGATAGAGAGACAGGAATAAAAAATATAAATCATATAAATCAAGGGAGAGGAAATGGGGAGAGAGGGCAAGGAAGGTGAGAGAGGAGAAAAAAAGTGGGTGGAAGGACAGACAGGAGCAACGGGCAGTCATAACAGCCATCAATAAGGACATTTACAGAGAAGCAATAAAAACGTCCTTTTACCACCCTGTCTTCAAATTCTTTTGCAGATTATTTCACAAATCCATTGAGCATTCTTTACAGCATCAACATATTGAGTGAATATATATAGTGACATTACATCTGCGGCAGCTACACTGAAATGGCAGAAATGCTACTAGTTGAAAGCAGGCGCATATATATATATATATATATATATATATATATAATGTGTGTGAGCACATGTTTTCTGCTGCTCCTCTTTGAGTTAATATTCAAGGTGGTATTAATCAGCTGAGTGGGCAAGATGCTTTTCAATTTAGAGCACACATAATGTGCATACATCACAAATATATTATTCACGGTTGCCATTTGGCTTAATGTAGAGTGAAAAAAGTTCACACGTGTTCGAAAATATCAATGTGACATACGATATGCAAAAGAAGTTATGCAAAACAGGCAGCAAACAGGAAGCATCGAGTGTTTACATTCATTACCAAAGCAGGTTTAGCTTTATTAGATGAGGCTTGGTCAGCATCTGTTGACAACTTTATTCCAAGAAAGGAAGTTGATAAATCAAAGCAACCACAGGTCTGGTGAGGAAGCAGAGGATGGATGTTTTTGTTCCAACCGGAGGAAGGATGCGCAAGAGAGAGCAACAGAGCAAATCGATGTTCATATGTGGTCAACAGTGTAAAAATCAAACTGTGTTTGTGTATTGTGTTTCATTCACATCTAAGATCTGAGCAACAGGTTACCTCTGCTCAAACCTACTCTTCCTTTTCTCTTTGTTTTCTTCCTCCATCAATCATCCCTGCATCTTTCCTAATCAACATTACTCATTTGCTAAAGGGAGCATTTATCTGAGGTGATGACATTCTCTGCTCTCATATGCTGACAGAAACACTGCTGGTGATGTTGATGATTATGCACTCAATCATTTCTGCATCCAGAGGTAAACGGCACACAGCCATAACCACTGCAGACTAAATTGTAGTCAACATAGTTTCCCAGTCTAGTGACTAGTCTATCAACCATCCAAAACATGAACCCCACAATCAACATGCAGTCATGCGCCACCTGGTTTCCATTACCACCTCACCCTCCTCTCTCTTCTTGTCTCCAGTGTAATTAGCTCTCAGAGTATTGGTCACACTCTCCTCTACTGGATGAAAACACAGCTCAAAACAAATAGGCTTTCTACTGCCAAACACACAGCCCGCACAACACCATGTACACACACAAACACAGAGACACACACTCAGGATATACATGACTAGAATAAACATGCGGCATATGAAGGTCAAACAGAAATGTGCCTGCATGTTTCAATAAGAGACAGAAAGTTGAGGGAAATGGGGAGAAAGGATTTGGGTTGGCATTTTGTGAGAACTCCTCTGTTAAGCAGGGAATAACTCTGTCGTTTACATATCGGGCACATAGATGAAAATAAAACACACAGTATGTGCACACATGCTAACAGGTCCCATTCATCAGTGTGAATGGAAAACCACCATTGCACTTTTTTTTTGTCCTCCATACAATGCTACTGTATTTCATTATTGATATTTACAGTATTTTGTCTATGATTCCAGGGGACTTGATTCTTTCAAGGTTATCCATGTTGTGTTTAGTTCCATTGCATGTGAACAAAATGTTAACTATAACTGCGACCACCTGTAATCTTTCACAAACAGTAGATAGTTGATTCATCACTTATTTTGGGTCCTCTTACCTTCTTGACTTCATACTTGATGGCCAGTTTGACACGGCTGAGGCAGGGTCGGTTATAGGGGCTCGGAGGACACTGGTCCACGTCACCGTTCAGTATGGCCTCCACTTCCTCTGTGTTCCGACAAAGGTCCAACACACCAACCACAAAGTCCTTACACTGCATGGATAACTTGCGATAGTCATTCTACATGAGTCACGGTTGGAGGTGAATCGTTGAGTGAGGAGGGAGGAGACAGGGAAGAAAGGACAGGAGCGTCAATAACTGGTTTCAGACAATATGACATTCTTAAAATGCAAGAAGAGTATATTCATCAAATTGTGACAGGATTAATTGGGTGCTTATCTTGGAGTTTGGACCCAAGAAATGTCAACCTCATGGAGACATTTATTATCGTTGCAATTATATGGCTTGTGTGTAAAAAAATGAAAGGGCTATACTGTGATTTTGTTCATGACCTTTCCATTTTTGAAATAAACGCGCTTGACTCGACAAATCAGTTGGGTGTATGTTTGACCGTACATTTAAAGCAAAGAGCTAGAATATCTTAAAGACATATATCTGTCTAAGGATGGAGATGACTGCAGTACACAACTAAACTCCTGTGTTCTGACATAACGATAGTCAGAACTGAAGAAACCTTCTCATCCTCTTTCAGTGGTGCGTGAAACTGCCTCAGAGACAGACAGAGAAAAAAAAAGAAGAGAGAGAGAGAGAGACAGAGAGAGCGAGAGAGAGAGAGCGAGAAACACGTAGTCGGGCTATCAGATGGTAGCAAACGAGCCCAATAAGGCCCTGAGGATGCCTGGAACTCCAAGAGGGGCCCAGAGGAGAAGCACCACTGCATCTCCGCCCCTCATAGCATGATGACCTTAACATTTTTACATGGCTTTTATTTTAGAAACAAATCTAAGCTAAGAAAAAACTCCTTTCTTCCGTTCTAACTGTACTTGATTACGGTGACACATTGCACGCAACCTCATCCGCTTTACGTACTGATTCAGTGTACATTCATCTTTACAATTCATTCCAAATGCAGAGTCCCTCACTTATAAGATAAGATATCCCTTTATTAGTCCCACAGTGGGGAAATTTATCACTGCACTCTGAATGATTTGGTGAGTTGCACATCACTGACTGCAGCATTGGTAATTTTTATCTATAAATTCCAGCCAGTCTCTGTACCCTTCTCTGTGTTAGCTCTGGTAGTTCCCAGCTATACTCTTCCAAGTGGCTGGTTTTCAATGTACCCTTTGTTTCGACAAATTTGGGAAAAACTCCATTGTCCTACTATGAACCATGGGCATGGAACAATTTACGTAACGATTTAAACATAGATTCGCTTGTATCAAGTGACACGTTTAAAGGCATCATAGAGAACGTGTTGATGAAGACGTGCTTGTGTTTCTTGAGAGGGTACTCTGCATGAATAGTTCATGTTGTTCGACTGTGGATGATCGTGTATATGTTGTATTTTAATGTGTGTGACTGACTGCTACCTTGGCCAGGTCTCTCTTGTTAAAGAGATTTTTAATGTCAACGAGACCTTCTGGTAAATAAAGGTAAAATAAAAAAAACAAAACAAATAAATTTGAATGAAAATTCTTTAACACAGTAAAACAATTTTAGAACTTAAACTTAACGACTGCATTTGCATGAATATTGCATTGCCTACTCTGTCTGCATCTTCAGACTTTGGGGCGCACCCTCACACGAAGTACGTTTGACTTGCTCTGACTTCCCTCATCCTTCTCGTTTTCTATAGGAAAACTACCCAATCCACCCTTGGTCAAGATGTGAAGACAAATCTACATCTACAACCATCAAGTGTCTTTATTTTGAGGAGAGACAGCATTTGTAAAAAGCTCACATCCTGGTTCTGAACCAGGATCATCATGTAGCCTTAGATGTGGTCACATGAGTGCGAATGCTGACAGTGCAAGTCCATATCTGATTATATTGCTGTTGGATAATGTAAGGATAAGAGTGCTTCCTGGAATCAAATTCAGTTTGCTGGAGGTGCTTTTCGGCGAGGGATACATGTAGACATGAAAATCACCAGGAAACTCCAAGGCACTCTCACTTTTAAACGATGTAAAATGCCTTAATTGCCATGGCATTGTCATGATAGACCTTAAAACACAAACTCCAATGCTTAGGGAGTCAAACAGATCTCATAAAAAGAAAGAACCTTTTATACTGATGTTGACCAATGAGAATCTTCCACCTGAATATAGAGGCGTGGCCTACAGAAGGTGTGGACTGCAGGAGTTTAACTCCCTGATGATGGCTTGATTCCAAAATGCATTGGACTTTTTGTTATAAGGTTTTATAAGGTCTACATGATCATGCTGATGCAATGAAGGCATTTTAATTGTTTTAAAAGAGAGTGATATATATGGTCCATTGGTGAAGAAGGATCAATCACCATGAGGTGCTGCAGCATCTGTTGAAGCTTTAGCGGATATGAGGGAAAAGGTGGTATTTGATGTATTTTACCTTCAGGTGGCTAATGCAAGAAATCAATTACAATCTCACGTTTGTTTACATGTAGAGAAAGGCAATGCTTCAGGGTAGTACATATTCAAGAAGGATTTCTTAATCAATAACAATTCCATCATAAGATACACATCAAGAACACACAAAACATTTACTGTATGTGGAAATCCAGTCGCAGTTCAACACATGTGATGTGTGCCGAGAGGCGCTGGGATAAAGGAAAGGGCATCGTGCTGTGAGAACGAACATGGAGACAGAGCAGAGTGAAAACGGCCACAGATGAGTGAACTGGGGGGGGAAATGAACCGTTGAGGGGGGAGAGCTGAAGGATGGCGGGATGAGGAGAGCAGAGGGATGGAGAGATTTTGCATTACTGCACCTCTGTGGATGTTCAGCTCCATCAGATTATCTCTTTGTTTCACTTCTCTGTGGTTGTGTGCTCTAATTTAAACTTACCTGAACTAAAACATGACACAAGCACAGAGTAAAATGTGATTTAGATCAAACCCACCTCTGCCCTGCCATACTTTCTTTTGCACTCTCTCTCTCTCCTCTGAGGCTATGAGGGTGTGTGTTTCTGTGTGTGTCCAGAGGCCCTTATGAGAAATTGATGGGCTGTCTTGAAAAGTAAGATGCTTAAGATAAATGTTAGGCTGTTATCCTGACATGCCTTTGGCAGCTCTCACATTAACATCCAACATGCCCTAGCCGTACTGTCTCTGCACAGTGGCATTTCCCTGTGCTGAGATTCCATGTGTATGAATCTTTATTTCCTTTAAGCACAATGAATACATGAATGTGTAAGTGTGGTAGTGGGGTTTGGTTATAGCTCAGGGGCAGGAGAGAGTGTGGCAGCATTTCAGGTATAGTTCATTATAACCCGTGTTTTGTGTTGTATGGATGGCTCTCTCTGCCTTATCTGCAGTAGTGAACTGGATCTGAGGAGAACTGTGGAGACTGGAGAGGGACACGTCTGAATTTCTGGTGTTAAGTTTATGGTGATTCATTGTAAAATAAAGACCGTCATCATCTGTGCGTCTCTGGGGAAACCCACATTGGTGGCAGAGTTTACTGTTACAGTAAGCTTCCATCATTTAATAGGCTGATGTTCATACAGCATATGAATAAACTACAATTGCAATGAGCAGAGAACATACTGCCGTCAACAACAACATTCCCCTTGAATCCACTCAAGTCTTATCCAAAATCAAACTAACCCTGTAACCATCAATAGAGAAAACAAAATCCTGGATCCATCCTTTTATCTGGATCCTTACCAAATATAATGGGGTCTAATGTGGAAATGGAAATATCAAACAATCAACCAACCAACCAACCAACCACCAGGACTCCCTGTAAAAGAGATGCTGTATTTCAATGGGACCTTCCTGGCTAAAGAAAGGATAAATAAAATTTAAAAAAAATAAAAATAAAAAAACAACAACCAACCAACCAAACAAACATCAAACCAACCAAAAATGACCATAAAATTAAAAAAGACGATAAAATTAAAAAAGACGTTATTTTCAAATACATATGTTTAAATTCCAGTGCTGCCCTTTTTCAATTCATGTTTTGGCTTTAATGCCTTTTTTTTCAATGCCAGAATCCACTAACTGTTCATAAAATTAGCATAAAACTATATATTTTCAACAAGCTAATCACTTGAGAAACAGAATTATCAGCTAGGGAACTGTCAGAGCAGGCAAATATATACTGTAAGAGTAAAAAACACTGTAATAGTGGAGTTGGTATCAGTATTGAAACTGTCATATTGTTTGAAAATCTTTGAAAAGATTGGGTGACATAAAGTAGTGTTACAATCAGTGACATGATGCCTCAATCTGTGTCCTAACTCCTATTCCCCATGTCTGATTATTTCATATGAAACATGACTCTCTAAGATTACCGGCACACTGTTTTGCCATTGTTTGATATTTTAACTTTATGAGAGGATAATGTGGAGGAGGGCAGAAAGTAAAATAAAGAGAGAAGAAAGGGTAGTGATAATGAGACTGTAATGAGACAGATGAGCTCCCACACAACTGCGGTCCCTCAGGTGAGCCCTTCTCATTAACTTGTCAGGAAATGGGAGCAGAGAGTGGCGAGCAGAAAGGCTGAATGACAAACACAAAGGTGGGTCTTAAAATTGAGTAGTGAATGAATAAGGACAGATGGAAATGAACAAAGGGCGTAGGAAATAAATGCATCAACATATGGGCCGACGAAGGGAGACATATATATATATATATATACATATATATATATATACATACATAAATACATACACAAAAGGGCAACTTCCACATGGTGGATTTGAAGGCTATCAAAAATGGCCCTGCCATAGAGGCAATAAAGTGGCATTTAAAAGAGAGACAAAATGAAGCTCTATTGCTCACAAATTTCGATGTAATCATCACAACATGAAAACAGAAAACAAAAGAGTGCAGCAGGAGAAAAAATGGTAATGAATCTCCCATTGAGTGCAGTGCAGACTCATCAAGTTGTTGACATTTGGTTTTCTTCTTTGAGCCCTTCACTTACTGATGAAGAAGTCTTATCCATATGTGGCCATCTTTCGACTTCTGACATTGTATTGTGATGATTTGATCTGACAATTTGTTTGATCCTGATCAATTATTTTGAGCAAGCTATAATAATAATTAAAAAAATATATATATTTAAACGTCTCTTGTAATGCATGACTTTATCAGACCTACCAACCTTGGGACAATATTTTGAGTAGTACAATAATGTAACCATAAAGCTGAGTACACGTGCTTTTGTTTAACAAGTTTTACCATCTCACTGCCATATCAAGTTATTCAACATATAAATGAACTAGGAATAAAACAATACAATCATATATTCTAGAGAGGAGCTCCTAACTTTTGGACAAAGACAGCCGTTTTGGGGCATGTGTGATCTGACACAGGTTCTGTGAGGCTGAGACCCAGTTAAAGACCTGTTTCTAAAATAAGAAAATAAGAAATGCTGTTAGATTTGACAGTTTTGGTAATAGAGGCACTTTCAGTTTCTCTTCAGGTAAACACTTCCAGTGGGTCTTATGTGATGTTTGAGAAGTGATGCTAATGCTTCCACTACACACAACCATCATTTCACATAATATGTTAAGAAACCTATCCACACATATAGTGGTTGCAGTTAAAGTTTTAGATATATTGACCTTGGCGGTGGTATGTCCTCTGCAGGTGCTATTCTATTTCATTATTAGTGTTATAAGGTAATAGTTAAGATGAGCGATGAAAAAGCCAGGAGTGCACTGGGAAATCCATTCATGATTAAAGTCTAATGACAGAACTGAATCATCGGCAGAGATGGACCTACAATTATTCATTCGGCACTCTGTCCTTAAACGCCTGAAATATTTAACAAAAAAATGTCAGGAATAGTGAGAATGCTGGGACTGTAATGATTCATATGGTTATAAATGACACAATTTTACATTTACAATATTTGTGTTTTATCATTTTGAAGTCTTTGAATTAAATATACTTCTGACAAAGAGCATATCTCTTGTTAACATTCCTTCACTACACCGCAATTTAAAAAAAATCAACCCTTTGCCCAAAAATCTCAAATTATTTAGGGCGTTAAAAAGTGAGAATATAGAAATTGTAAAATACTGATAAATATAAAAGAAGAGGTTAAAGAGGTTAAGAAAACATATAGACACCGCCTCACCTTAAACTCCGTCTCAATGTTGGCCAGTCGTGCCAGTTCATTGCTGAGCTCGAGGGCAGTGAGCACAGGGTCCTCACTGCTGAGTGAGAGATAAGCTGCACTGGCTAGGCCCATATATGCATTCATCCTGGAGCGTGAGTGACTGAACGAGTCTCTTTTCTGTTTCTCCACACATTGTGGACACTTACAGAAATAGTCATGTGGCCTTTCAATGCGGGCCCCCTTTGTCAAAAGGATGTGTACAATCTCATACTCCTGGCAGTGAGAAGCCAGGATGATGGGCGTGACGTCGTGTGAAAAACGCGTTCCGTCCTCATCATAAGCGTAAAAGTCGTCATCACGCATCTCTTGCTCCAGAGGGCTCAAAGCCAGTCGCAGACCTCCGCCGAAAGCAGGGTGGGCGAGAATGGCTTCGACGATTCGAACGTAACCCTTGGAGATAGCCAAAAGCAGACCATCCCCGATCCTCGCCAAACCATCCTTCTTTAGAAGCAGCTCGGTCACTTCTAGATGCTCATTTCCCACTGCCAGCTGCAAAGCATTCTGGCCCATGTAGTCCACACAATTGTAGTTGAGGGTTTTGGATTCTTCAAGCATTTTTCGGACCACAGGGATGTTTCCGTATTCGGCAGCATCCAAAAAACGCTCCTCTTCTGCAGTGAGAGGCGAGCCGCGTTCATTGAACATATAGGCTGGGCCCCGCACTGCTTGGCGACGCCCCTTCTCCCTCAGTGTGGTGTGCCGGTGATGCATGGCTTCCACCCTGGAGACAATAAAGAGGAGAGCAGACAGTAAAGAAGTGAAGATGTGATGGAGGGTAAAGAGAATTAAAGCGGAAAGCAAATGACAGAGGCAAGAGGAAAAGGCAATATCATTAGTTACGTCAAACTGACGATGGTGTAATGAGGCAAACAAAGTCATTACTCTCTCCCCATGCGTTTGTCCTCCACGGACAAGGACTGGTCAAACACAATAGGCAGAGCTTAGCACAGGCTGTAAGGGAGATTTCTCCCATGACCCCAGAAAAAAATCAGACCAAGACATCCATGAAATATCTGCACATGGGGAGATCAATGAACCGCTACCAGGGTCAAAGATCATTGCGGGGATATCTCAGGTCAAACCCCTCTGATTGGCAAAAGAGAGATGAAGCTGTCACTGTAATTGGCTCTGGTATGACAAATTCCCACTATGAGTCAGTGGTCATCCAAGGAGGCTCTTTGGCCAGTGGTGAATGTGCCGTTATATATCAACGCTTGCATCCACACAGGCATGACCATGTACCTCCTGCCCTACTTGATCATGTCTTGTTCTTCCTTGGCTCCCATATGCTGTCGTCATACCTCAGCGGGTTAAAAATATGTATCAATAGGGACATATATAACCACTGTGGCTGTGCCGTCCACAGAACCGCTGGAAAAACATTGCTGTTACTGGAAAATATATTTCATTGGCACCATTGTACTTCTCCTGTTGTATTTTAGAACACAAAGATCTGTCACAACAATCACATCCTGACCCACACTGTGAAAACAGTTTGATGTTCTGCAAAGCTGGAAAAAAGAGAGTGAGACAGAATGAGTGACAGAGAGAGAGAGAGAGAGAGAGAGAGAGAGAGAGAGAGAGAGAGAGAGAGAGAGAGAGAGAGAGGGGAGCAAAGAATACTCAGCATGAGCTTTGAAATGAAAAATGTATTAAGGGTGTAAAATTACCCATAAGGGTTTAGTTTTTCAGCGTGAAATTCCAATCTAGACTTCAGATTTAATTTATAAAATGCCAATATCATTGTATGTATAATTACTGAGTAGACTAAAGTGGAGAGACTACTCTGAACTGGTGCAGTGACCTTACAAATGACAAAAGAAGTGGTCCAATTTTGTAATAAGACCTGTCACAACATTTTAAAAGTGTGTCGTGTGCCTTTGTGTGTGTGTGTGTGTAGAAGGCCGGACGGTGAAGGAAAAGGTGAAAATGGAAATTCCCTGGGGCTGTCAGAAGAAGTGAAACTCACGGCATTAAGAGAGCTCACCAAGGCAAACCACTGTGGGAGAAAGTGAGTGTGTGTGTGTGTGTGACAGAGAGAGAGAGAGAGAGAGAGAGAGAGAGAGAGAGAGAGAGAGAGACAGTGTGTGAGACAGACAGACAGAGAGGGAGTGTACGTTTATCAGCATGTGTTGAAAGGGTATAAAAGGCTTGCAGCTCTTGAATTTCGATTTGCACAATCAGTTTGCATGCCTTAGGTTGTCAATGACAGGTGGATGGCAAAATCTCTCTCTCTCTCTCTCTCTCTGCGATCTATCTCAGCAATGAACAGACACACACACAAGAATACAAACTGCACCCAAACATCAAAATGTGTGTGGCATCATCAGCACCAACAACATCCATAAAGAATGTGTGTGTGTGTGTGTGTGTGTGTGTGTGTGTGTGTGTGTGTGTGTGTGTGTGTGTGTGTGTATGTGTGTGTGGACACTATTTCACCAGTTCACCTATTTGGCATGTTTGTGGGAGGAAGCCAGAGTCCCCAGAGGGAAGCCAAGCAGACACATGCAAATTCCACACCGAAAGGATAGAAGGTCGGTATTCGAATCTCTGTGTGAGCATGGCACCCAAGGGTGCACATACGGCAGCTGAGAAATTTGATGCTAACCAGTACAATAGAATACAAAAGAATAATATGTTGTTGTTTTTTGGTTTATTAAGACCATTGTTTGCTTTGAAGGGAGTACCTAATATCTAATCAAACCCCCATCTCCACACAGACAGACAGACAGACAGACAGACAGACAGACACACACACATAATTGTGAGCATTGAGCAGATTCTTCATATCATGAGGGGACAGTCTGGCTGCCAGTCCATTTAGATAACCTTATAGTAAGGTAATGAAATGCCATTTTCCATCCTGCTGCATCTTCCTCTCCATCCATCTGTGCCTGTTTGTGGTTCTGATTTGAAATAGAATTTACCTGCATCATTTCTGTGCGGAATTACAATCACAAAGATAAGAGGAGGCAGACACAATGGAGACGGATGATGGAAAGGAAGTGTGTGTGTGTGTGTGTGTGTGTGTTTGTTTGTGTGAGAGGGATTGTGTGTGTATATCTGCTTATAAACCTAGTGTGTGTAAAGGGAAGTGAAGTGAATATCATGTCATGTTCTTGAAACTAAATGATTTGTATCCTTGCTGCAACCAACACAGGTGTAGCAGAACATGATGCCATCAACATGATCATATATATGACAAGAAGAAAAGCTCCCACAAGCATTTATTATAAAATATATGTCTACATCATACTCCACATCAGCCCAGTAGAGCTGCACCTCTGCAAACCTGTTGAGTCCACTATCAACCCACTTTTAATCTTTACTTTACAGACATCTGAGAAAAATGTCTGGGATTATATAAGCTTATTAGATGTTTGACTGACCTCATTAATGTACCTACAGGAGAATCAGTCTATTTGACTAAAAACTAATGAAAATTTCAAGGGGTTGCACAAATGTGTCTTGATGTCCAGTATTTGCAACCTTTTCATTTAGCATTTTATTTAGCGTTAATGTACAGTTTGAAGCGACTCACAATGTGGTCACATGTGAACAGTTTTAAATCCCTAAAACACACACTGCACTTATTCAGCTGTCATTGAATTGCAGCTCCCATTCTGATTACGCATCCATGTCAAAGGTTGACTGCCCAAGCAAGCAGCTCAACAACAAAACTGTCCGCAAAAGGGAAAAACCGTCTTGCACCACTGCAACCTGCATTTGTAAGGCTGTAGTTCTTCCATGCCAGTGATATTGCATTTGATTTATATCATATTGGTTAGCATTTAAAATGTAAAGTAAGCCCCTTTAAGGCACCAAAGCAAATTGAGTTGGCTCTACTTTGACATATAATTTATGTTTCTTTGTGGGTGTTTAGGTGACTTTAAAGACTTCTGATTCAAGCGACAATTTGTTCAACGCTTGAACAAACATACGAAATTTAGGTATCAAGCCAAGAAGGCAATGCAAAGTTGCAGTCTTTGCAGTTTTATTCTGCTCAAATAATACGAGCACATAAAAAGTCATCTTGGGCAAAATTCAGAAATTTTCAAAAGCACTGCAAAAATCAATTTGGAATCAAAACGCAGTACAGATTGAGCATGCGTTGAAAATGATTATTATCATAATGTTTCGATGTCCTTTTCTAAAGCTAAATATATACGTTTGGACCATCAAGACCATCATTTTCATTTGAAGCAGTTGGCTAGGTTGGGTCATTTATCAGGACTAATACTCCTTTGCAGTGCAGAGATGTGAACAGAATGTTTTAGAGGAGCTACCATCTCTCTTTCTTTAGCAAAAGAACACACACACACACACACACACGCACACACACACACACACACACACACACAAACACTTTCAAGCAGTAAATTGCCAATTTTTAAGATCAAAGAGGAAATCCTCATCATATTTCACTAGTAATCAGAAACAGGCATGTCCAGCCTCTCTAGCCCTCTTTCATACACAGACACGTATCCAACATTTAGCATACATGCTTTTTAGAGCTGAACACTGGTGAATCAAAGGACAGACCAGATCAAAGTCTCAGCACTGAGGCCTGCCTTTCTCTAAATCTGAGAGGCAAAGCTACGCTGGCAGTGCTTCATGAACCTCCATTGTCACATATGTCTTGAGTATTGAGTATTGAGTGGAAGGACATGGGATAACATATACTGTATGTGTTGACATATGAAATGACAGATAGGTTACAAATAAGAGTTTTATGAGTACGTCTGTGTATTGTGGACATCAGTGTGACATTGTAGGGATGCTGTCTGTAGTCTCCAACTCAGTGTCACATGGTTTCACATGTCTCTCTCTCTCTCTCTCTCTCTACTCTCTCTCACTGTATCACACACACACACACACACACACACACACACACAGGCAATCCTTGATGACCACTGCTTGTGCATTTATTCAATTTATTCTCAACTCAAGGACTACATAAACAAAACCCCATAATAATTCAGTGAAGCTCACACACATTAGAATGCATTATGTATACTACTCAGTCATTATAGTCTAAACACAACAGCCCCACACAACGTAGCTAAATGAGGTGGAGAGCGAAACAGAGCTTAAGACATACCTGTAATTTGGGGACTAGTGTTTCAGATAAAAGCAGCACATTTCAGCACAGACTAAATTCAGATGCAGGTTGAACACCTACTGCAAATGTTCCATATAAGAAGAGAAAATCTGTTTGCAACCCAAGATGTGCATAGCAGCAACACATAGGATGATTTTTTCCAGTGAAACCAATCTATGTATGTATAGTGTGTAGTATGATCCCCCATTGATGTAAACCATGACACATACGCACAATATGAGTGCCAGTCACTCCAGTAAAAACCTGCAGCTGCTCGAGTCCCCTCCCTCCAACATTAGACACTACTTGTTGATTGCTTTTTAGTTGATTGAATTATCTTAACCCAGCACAGCTTTGTTAATTCCAAACCCATCATTCAGGAGCCTCTTTGCATGCCTGCAGATTGCAGAGTTCCTAAATAAGCACGTGTGCAGTACCCAAGGCCTAACCGGTCACTTTACTTGTCGTGTGTCCGGATAGATTAATAAAAGTTGTTGGTGAATATAAAAGCATGACTCACGTTTGCTTGCTTTCGGATTGGAGCTCAGTGTCAATAGGCTCAGCTGAGTAGTGGTTCTCGTGGTCCGAGGGCTCCGGAGTCCTGTGGAACATCTGTCCGCGGTACTGAAGGCGCTCAGCGTTCGCCGCGCGCCGTCCTCTCCACTTGGGAAACGGGTCATCGTTGTGGTCTTGCTCCGCATCTATCCGCACATTCCGCCGCCTTTCGCCGAAAGGAGAGCCACTGTCCTGGGTGCCCGGGTGGAACTTTGGCGGTGTGAAGTGTGGAGACTCCCTGGTTTCCCGGTTCTCTGGAGACGGGTGAAGGCGTTCCAGAGAGGCGAGGTAAGGCGGGTCTGTAGCCGCCAGCAGCGGAGAAGCGGAGGAGAAGAGGTGTAGGGACCGGTCAGAGGAAGGAGACTCCCGGGGAACACAGACAGACAGAGGCGGGGAGGGAGACTCAGAGAGATGCCCTCTTTCTCCGCTGTCGCTTTCCTCTCCCTCGTCAGACATTGAGGGAGCTCGTGTGCAATGCGTACTTTAAATATTTTAAGCTATGTGACAGACATTTTTTTTGTTTGTTTGTTGAAGTTCCAACGGTACAAGTTTCTTCTGAGCCGAAAAGCAGCGACGAGCCAAGTGTGCACCTTTACACAAGAGCAATTAGTGAGCAGCAAGTGTGCGCGCGCGCAGGGAGCCAGTCCTTTGGCTACAAAATGGGGGAAAATGAATAAATGGCAACATCATAAAAAAAACAGCTTAAAACACACACATTGCGTTGCCTTGTAAACGGATTTCGTGCCATGCTTACATTTACAATTGGAGAAAATTTGAGTCTGTAATTGAATGTGGAGATGGGTATGCTTTTTTTTTTTAACCTTTAAATCTCAGGTTTCACTGCCTTGTCCTTTTTTAAGCTAACACACATAAGAGCCCAGGTAAATAAACCATCTTCATAGGTAATGACAACAGAGCACACATAATGAAGTTTTTAAAAGAAAAGTGAACGGTGCCAATATGCTGTAAGTTAGGACCAAATTTAAAAAAAAAATGGAATAATAACAATGCCTTTCTTCTTTATGAGTTAGTTTGCAGCATGACCTTCGCAGAGGTGAGAGACCCAGAGAGGGAGGAAAAGAGAGAGAATCAATTAGCAAGAGCTTAAGGTTGGTTAGGGTTAGGGAGTGAAGGGGTTAACATGCTCACCTGTTGTGTGCCACTTACTGGTTTACTGACATAATCATGTAATTGTTTCACAGAACAAGCTATTGATACATAAAGTAACCCATCTGATTGCAGTGGTAGGGTTATCTTAGGATAACCTGAGTTCTTGCTTTTCCCCTTTGTGTGTTTTAGATCAATCTGAACACAAATCAATCTAAGGTCTTCAAAATACAGAGGAAGATTAGGCAGTGCTGAGTATCGACCCTGCAAGTGTTCGCGTGTGTGTTCCTATAATTAGAGGTAGAAATCCTGCACCCCCACATAGACAGGAACCAGTCCTATCCCAGCTCTTTGATCTATCAAACACATACACACAGATCACCACAAATCAAATTAACACACATCACACATGGCAAACTGTTTCAGCAGATGGTTACTTTTGGATCGAAAATCCAGCATCTCCCAAAACTGTCTAGACTGCGGTCTGTATATTTTACAGAATGAGGGTGTTTTTCGAGAAAAACACAGTGCTATTGAATTTTATTTAATAAAATGATAATACATTTTTTAATGACTTCTGACAGAGATCCATTATCTATGTAAATATCGACCTATAGATGATAAAACACTTTCTCCATATTTCTTGAATTCCCAGGCAGGTTCTGATTTATGGGTTCAGTTGTTGACCATTAAGCTTTAGGGTTTCACTGATTACCTCTGGCTCACTTCAGTAGCTTGATATTGCTCAACTATAAGATAAATTCCAGGAGATGTTAAGAAATGAGGAACCCCTTGAACTATTCTCCCATCTGATTTTGACATCATCTCTACATTAAACCAGAGAGGCATGGCAGGACTAATTTACACACATGAAAGTATATATTTTAATGATACCATATTCTCCTCGAGACTCTGGGTCTGCCTTTGGCAAGCTTCAATTAAGAAAAGTAGCTTGGTAAACTGTATACAATGCATTGAAGAGGTGTGTGTGTGTGTGTGTGTGTGTGTGTGTGTGTGTGTGTGTGTGTGTGTGTGTGTGTGTGTGTGTGTGTGTGTGTGTGTGTGTGTGTGTGTGTGTGTGTGTGTGTGTGTGTGTGTGTGTGTGTGTGTGTGTGTGTGTGTGTGTGTGTGTGTGGATGCAAGGGTCTGCCATTCATATTTCTGTCAGCTTTTTAGGTAAATAAGGATTTTTTTACGAGTGCACATGTGAGATTACAAAGCCACAATGAGCTTCAAAAAAAGCTTTACCCTATTTTGTTGTTGTGACAACCAGCTAAACGTGTACTGCATTCAATGTGCTACTGTAAGAAGCACTATATTAAAAAAGGTAGCCTGTGTCTTAGTGAGTAATTGTAACAATTATGTAGTACTCCATTTGTCCAAAACATACTATTAATCTTCCTGTGTTACATAGGTGAGCCAGTGAAGGTTTGCAGAACCCTGTGTGCAGGCTCCTTTAGGAATGTTAATATAATGGAAGTAATCGAATGACTCATCCGGCCATTCAAAAGGGTAAATCAGTTCTTTATAATGTAAGACCGCTTTATGTGATGAAACTTTCTGGCCTCACCTCAATCACTGCTAATGCAGTCTGAGTTTTCTACTGGCTGTCAATGGAAGAAGCCTTGTTGGGAAATCACTTATTTCTGTGTTTAGAAAAGCTACAGGCTAAAGTTTCAATCAACAGAGAACAGTGCAGCAGCATCTTTCTGTCCCATGTGATTGAATGTATAGTCACTGTTTCAGTAGATATAAATCACCTAATGTTGGGAGTTTGTAACAAACCAAAAGAATAATACAGAGTAAATAAATACAAGTAAAAATCTCAGAGAAATATCTTTGAGAAGAAAGACAACACTAACACTAAACACTCCAATTTAAAACAGACAATTGTAATGTAGAATTGTATGTCTGCTGAAGAAGTTTGAGTTGTATTTCAATACAGACCGACAGAGTTTGTCAGAAATTAACTGCACAAAGACGGAGATGTTGAACGAAGGTCTAGTCGGACCATTTAAATCTCCCATGGCAGCCCAAACATTAAGCGCCATCTGTTCATATTAAAACATGCAGCCCTCATTAATCAGATGAGAAAGGAACACATGCAGAGACACTGAGATCCGGTGTGAAAGCAGATTCCCATCATCTTAAGAGGCTCTTGACCTCCTTTAGGTAGTCTGCCTACTATCACTTCCTCTGGAGGAAACAAAGAGTTACAGGATAAAGGTTCACAGTTCTGGCTTCACATTTCACTGTTTTTTTTCCTTCAGGAATTGTGGCACAGACACAAAGTCCACCTCTGAAAGAGCTGACGGTCCATGAAGCCCTAAGGTGTTAGTTGGCTGAAAAAGAAAGATGCAACCCTGCTGTCCCAGCAGGTTCATTTAATCCTCATTACCTTTATTCCCATATGGGTAAAACACACCTCCACCACTGACATTCTGACCACAGCCAGTACCCTAAATTCTAATGGCTCTTCAACATTGGTCCGTCTATATTTACTATCTGTTTTAAAATGGAGTCACATCTTTTTATAGCAAAACACTGTTCTATCCAAGTAAATTGCAGTAGAAATAGAACAATGGAAAATCAGAAATGAATGTGCACAAAGGAAAGTAAAATTACCACTGCTTATTCACTGAATGTTTATGGGTATCATTTTCCACAGTTTCAAATGTTTTAACGCACAAAGATGCACACAGTAAGCATCAAGTAAACAAGTAAACATTATTCAAAAGAAAAAGGTTACATGCACATGGACAGGTGGTGCATGTCCCAATGTATGATCATGCACACTGACAGAGAAGCAAGTAGTCGTAATCATATTTTGTTGTTCGTCTTATTGCCGCTCATTAATTATTGCACATTTAAAGGCAGAGAAGAGCCATGACTGCATTAAACTTTCCTTACTGTAGTTCCTCAATAAAGTGAGGACTATGGACCCTCGCTGATACAGTGAGAAGATGACTCCCGTGTTGACGAGCTGGTCCTAGTTCACCATGGCTCTGTGCATTTTATTCAACAGGGCATCCATCTTGCAGTTTCTACTGGGGTTGCCTGCTACACCCAGGTGAAAATCAGAGTTGCTACAGCCTTATCTACAGGAGGCAGCTGGCCTCAGCAGATACTTTATTTATTCCTAGTGGCAGAAAAATAACTAAGGAAGGTTGGTGGGTCTGGAAGGGGTCCATAAATTGTGCACGTACCGTAAACGTTTCTAGTTGTCGTCATCACTAACTCTCCTCAGTTACCTGATGTCTCATCCACATGTGAGAAAACACCTAACAATATCATGATGAACATAAAGTACATAGGCTTAGTACTCATGCTTAGCAAGCTAGCATGTTAAGCAAATTAGACAGGCAGGTAAGCCATCCAATTATTTAATTTTGACTTAATTAATTGATTGGATGGGCTTATTACAGGCCTGCAACAGACACAACATTTTTTCTTTTTTCTTTTTTTGTCTAAACAGAACATTTGGTGTATTTATTGCTGTTGGAATGTTAAGAGAATTTCAACAAATAAAACAAATTTGCTCCTAAAATGCTTTACCAACCCTGCCTTTAAGAGATTTTAAATTATGCAAGAGACATAAAGAGCAAACCTCTCAATCAGACAGTCTATTGCTTTTAACTTCAGCATCTTAATCTTAACTAAATGTTGCGGTTTTGGGCCAACATTCATCTATAACGGCTTCTTCAATAGAAAAAATATGAAATAAACTGAGATGAGGATTTGCTGACACTAATCAGACCTCAACGTGGCTAAGTGATTGAATGAGTCTAAACAGTGCTACAATGACAATGTCAGTCAGGGGTAGAAATGTAATTATTTCTGTCCTATTGACTTCAACAGGCCAATCAGTGTAAATGTATCAGAGGAGGAAGAGCACAAAAGAAAATCACTCATCCTCCATCGACCTCATGATAATTTTTTTTGTTTTTGTGATCAATGATATGAGAACAACAGATGTCATTGATGTTTCCAGGCAGATTTTTTTTATTTTTTTTATAGCTTTTATAGCTGTTTACTTCATTCTTTCCTACTTCAACCAATAAGACCTTTTACAGCTGAGTTTGAAATAGCAGGCAGATAGTGGAGTCAATCCATACTCTATGCATATTTTATTGGTACAGAGCAATGGGAGGGGCTTGGAAGTGAAACTTTATTATGTCTGCTAGTCAGGATTTGATAAATGGCTTGTAACAGAGCATTTAATGAGGTATTCTGCCGATTTCATACATTTTTGTGTTTCTAGTTGTGTGCAGGTGTCTGAACCACAGACCCACACTGATGCTATGTATGTGTACATGTGGGCACACACACACACACACACACACACACACACACACGCACGCACACACACACACACACACACACACACACACACACACACACACACACACACACACGCACACTCACACACACATGCACACACACATACACAAAGCTATGCAAATAAATGCTCTGAGAAAAATATGTTTAGTTTCCTCTGTTTTTACATAATCATATTCATAGCCGCTTCTGATGCACCAAAAACATTTTGAATAGGATGGATTGTTTAAATTCCCTATGCAGTGTACAGTAATTGCTATTTAGTATTTTCACACAAACGCATGACGCATGAAACGCACGACTCACGGGTCCCAATACAGCATTCACACTCATGCAGGAATGGAATATCAGAATGCAGACCAAATGCATCTAGCTGACATCTACTTTTACTTAACACTTAATAGGCATTAGTAATATGATGCTTTTAGTATTAAAAAGAAAGAAATTAATACTTTTGTCATCTGGCTTCAGTGCATTCAGTGTATTTCCATCTTGACCTGAAGTTATTATGGAAAGTGATGACAAGTGATTCTAGATCAGCTGAAATAGGCTTTTCATTGTGTGTGTGAGTGTGTGTGTGTGTGTGTGTGTGTGTGTGTGTGTGTGTGTGTGTGTGTGTGTGTGTGTGTGTGTGAGTTATTGTACGTGACCTTGGAAGAGGGAATTCAGCAGATGGAGTTCAAGGAAAAAACAATAAATCTTATTATCATGAAGGACAAAGGGAGACATGAAAACTTTGTCTGCACATGGCCAAATAGACTGTTGATGCTTGTTGTGAATTTGAAATTCATCTGATGGGCAAAGTATATTATCCCCCTGATTAAAATAAGTAAATCAAATGTACTCAGGCGTTTCTCCTATATCTGTATTCTAAGCTCCGGCATACATCCCTGATGTACTGTGACATGGCTTGAATGAAGACAATAACAATGACCCTTTAACTCTCATCTACATGTGTCCATGCTTGGATTCACAAAGCTAACAAAAATATTGTAAATCTTAAAGATAAACTGGTCGGTCTAAAATAATGATGTTTTTCTTAGTGAATGTGCATTCAGACTTGCTGATATTTACAGAGATGTTTTTCATAATGGAGCAGCTGTTGATGTTTGCACTCTAGGGGTGACAGTTGTCACAGACTCAGAGAAGTGGTCCATGTGAAGTGAGGACACAGATTCATGTGTCTTTGGAAAAATACCTGCCACAGATAATTCTCAATAGTGGCCTATGCTGGGAGGATCAACACTGGCTCTGCACTGGTGCTCCTCCCTCAGATAAACTGCTGGAGCAGTGGATCTATTGAAGTCACATTGATTGAGAAGCCCCCTGCTAAGTAAACAAACCACTTGTTTTGAATAGAAATGAATGTGGACTACTTGAATGAGAACTTAATTTACAAGTCATTACTGATTTCACAGCATGAGAGGAAGAATGTCTGTGAGCAAGAATTAAAAATCTGTTCTATAACACCATCAGCTAACATGTTTGATAATACTGCAACATAAAAGTAAACTTCTAATACTGAAATAATAAAAACTGTGATTGTCCAAATAGTAAAAAAAAAACAAAAAACACGGTGCCGTAGTGGTTAGCACTGTTAGCACTGCCCCTCACAGCAAGAAGGTCCTGAGTTCAAATCCCACTGAGAATCTGGGACTTTTCTGTGTGAAAAACTGCATGAGCAAATAAGTTTAAGAATGCTTCTCAACACACAATGGCAAGAAATTTTGGGATTTCATCATCTACAATACATGTCATCAAACGACTCAGAGAATGCAAAGAACAGTTCATACAAGGCAAGGCTGAAAATCATCATGACTTTAGAAATGACTATAGTGCCTCATGAACAGATTTGTCACTATATCTACAAATACAACAACACTCTACCATGCAAAGCCTCATATTTGCAACACTCAGAAAGGAGGCTATGGACTTCTCAGGGGCTGAGCTCGGCTTGGGTGGATTGATACAAATACAAAAGTGTGCCAGGATGGATGAAACCACATCCATATTATATTTGAAAATCATGTACATTGTGTCCTCCTGACTGAGGAGAAAAAAGACCAGCTCTATTTACTTAGATTACTTCAGATTCTTTTTGAGTATAGCGCAGCTCTTTAATGCTACTGTATTGCTGGGGGGGGGTCGTCATTTACAGACTAAAGTAAAACTTTAATCCATGCCCACATGCTGTGTGGACCCCACTTATATCACCTTGAGTAAAAATTTCATTGAGATCATACAACTGGCCCCCAAGATAACCTTTTTTGTTTGGCACAACATAGTAGAATATCCAATATTCTCGATGATGGGATGAGGGCTGAGGGAAAAAAAGGTGAAAAAGCAAGTGCCAACAGGCAGGGGAGTGACAGAGGAAGTGCACACTAGAAAAAAACAAAAACGTTCTACTCAGACAAAGTACAGAGTATAGAGGGACATGAGAGACGGGAGACATCCTGGAGATAAAAACGAATGAGAGAATGGAGAAAACCCAGAAGCCTCAATGCAAATGTCCTCTAGTGTCATCCTCTGTATAAGACAGTGGAGGATAAAATTCCTCTAGTGGAGTGCGCTCTGATACCTTCCATTCCACAGAGGAGATAAGCCTGTGAAAATGCCTCACTCATCTAGTGTGAGATGCTCTGTGCACACAAGGGAAGCCCTTGAGAACGTTGCCTGTAATTCACAAATAAATCCTTGGAACAGCACCAGGCAGCTGTGCGCACAATGTAAAATGGCAATATGGGACAAACAAGGGGAGATGTTGCTTCCTCCTCTTGACTTGTGAGGAGGCACAAGGAACTCTCCAGCATCATCACCTTCAGTCTAAAAGAGATCTTCATGCTTCCGGTGTAAAAGCAGGTGTAATGCCTGCTGGGCTAGGGTGCGAAATAGCTCAGCTGCCACCTCCCTGTATCCTGACACATGATGGAGCTACAAAGAGAGCAGATGAATAACTGTTTTTGCCAATGTCAGAGACAAAAGCATAGCAGTATTGGCTGAGGAAACTGAGTGGACACTGATCCAGTGGTTTGATTGCATCCACTTAGGGGTCGTCAGAGTGTGGCTAAATACCGATCTGTCACCAAAACTCATGTGACTGGATTAAATAGCAGCCATGTATGACTTAACCGTGCTGAAAGCCAAATTCCTATCCACTTAAAGATGGAAGAATGACAATATGTGAAGTAGGGGGGATGCAGCAGGGTCCAGGCTTCTATCCATCCACTGTTCATTTGGCTGTGTCACATCATCACAGTTTGAAATTTTAACAAGCTGCCTTTATTTTTGTGAAAATTGGTCATCACTTCAGTACATCGTGATCAATAAGAATTAAACCCCATTTGCTGTTCTTGGTAAACGAGCATACAGGTGTGACTAAATGTTCCGAAAAAGATTTGGGAGTATTACTTTAACGTCTCCCCACAAAATTATAACCACATTCAGTGACAAAGGCCTTCTCTCTGTACTGTACAGTTAATTCTAATGTGTTGACTTTATATAAAAAATTGTCAGAAACCAATTGCCTCAAAATTTCCACGTAAAGTAGATCATTAACTTTTTTTAAATGCATTTTTTCCAGCTTTAACACTTTAAAATTAGTGATCTACATGTCTTAGAAATGTTGAGGCAATCAGTTTCCTGACTTTTTTTCAAGTAAAGTCAAATTATTACAATTTACAGTGTAAATGACACCATAATATGCCTGCCTTTTTTTTTAGTCTTGAAGTTGAACTCACACAGCTTTACCTCACTGGCTTGTTACACATCAAGAGTTCTTTGCGCAAACCCTTCATCCCAGTCTCACCCTGGACTGACAATGATGGGAAATCCATGCTGTTAATTGAAAATGGTCCCAAGAGAATGACGTGAGTGGCTACATTTCTTTTTTTCACGCTCTTGAAGAAAGCTGTGAAAGTGTCACAAGGCTGTGTTATTAAGAGCGAGTGCTTTTCTATGTCAGCTGATGTGTGTTGTAAAAGACAACAGCCCACTAAATGCATAATAAATTAGTTTGATGAAAAGATACAAAACAACAAATCAACAACGGAACTCTCAATCCTTGTGTTTCACATTTTTCGGTTCATTGTTTCAGACTCCAGATATATAATGTAACTGACTTTATGTTTTATTGAGGTGTTCAGTGACGTAGAGCTCTACAGTGGCATAAGCAATATCAGAAAAATGTTTTGTTTTCACAGTAAATTTACTGTTAGTTTTTGCAGTAATTCCTATTCTATGTTAGCATCGATCTCACAAACCAAGCAGCAATTATATATAAATATAAAATTGATTCAGGAGTCATAATAAAAGAACCAAGGGAAACATTAGGTGAATTGATTTCTTTCCTCACCCCTACAGTCTTAATGCTCACCCACCTCTGCTCAATGATATTTGCTATATTCTGCATTAGCCCTGAAAGGACATCCACTTGTACAGTGCACTGCAAACAGACTGAACATACACCTAACAGGAAGCTGCACAGAGCGTCGCCTCTAATAGTTGCCAAGCTCCCTTAGGGGAATAAGATCTTTAGTAAAGGTTATTTGAAGCAGTCATTCAACAAAATTTGATAAGTACTAGCATGTTTCATCTGTGATGACTTGGCATTTAAAGCGGTTTAATTAGTTGTAGCATAAATAGGAGATCCATCCAATCACCATGATACTTAGTCGTGTTGACCATTCGCTCAAAGCATCAAATGAAAAATCAAACAAGGTAATCAACCTCCATCATTTCATTTTTAAATTAGGCTTGAATTTTAAATACATATACTGTACTGTACCACCTTTGATGCAATTATTACATAGAGGCAAACATATTTAAATATACCAATGTATTATAGAAGTCTATGAGACTAGTATTCTCCAGAATAAAGTCCTCATCATTAATGTCAATCATAATTACTGGTTTAACATACACAGACCTAGTGACTTAAATCAGTGAGTGCTCCGCTGCCTACCTGCTAGAAGCTATCATGCAGTCACCGCTGAAATTCAAATGAGATTTCTAGCTGTTCTCAGGCATTTAAATGAGGTGAAATATTGGTTCTAAGTGACAGCTAATCATCATGCCAGTATAAGCAAGCCGATGCCTGTGTTTGACAGATCTGTGTGTTCACTAGGCAAATACAACGGTGGATTTAATTTTCCCCCGGGCGGTCGAGTGGGTAGCGCTGTTTCCTCACAGAAAGAAGGTGCTGGGTTCAAATCCACCCAAGGACCTGGGACTTTTCGGTGTGGAGTTTGCATGTTCGTTCTATCTAGTATAGCGTTTGTAGCTATACTAGCCATAGCCAATTCAAATATTTGTGTTTTTAGTGTTTTGAAAGTACATTAGATTATTAAATTATCCTCCTATTGTGTGAAATGAACACTTTAAAGCCCCCTTTGGACAAACGGCCAAGTTTTGAGTTTTCCACTTGACAGCATCATTTCCCTGGATACAATTTTAACAACTATTTTTTGGTTTCTTATTATGTATACCAAGTGTGTACTGTACACAGTTACATTTGATGATGCTCTGGATAGACAGCCAAATACACTTAAGGTTTTAGGATGTGGGTCTGAAGTTGGCTGGGATGCACCGCTGCAGTCGGTTTTGAAAGTTATCAACAACTCGACTGCCAGGAGAAGACAAGGGGAAAGAGGGGAATTTCAGTCCATATAACTGGGGAGGTGTTTGCCAGGTTGTACTGTGTGCACTTCTTGGTTTATGAGCACAGTGTGTGATTTAATGATGAAGACTCCCCTGTCTGAGGCAGGGAGAGCACAGTATCTGCACACTGCATTTAGTGTGTTTTACCAAAGTAAACATCTCCCACACAATACACAAGCAATGTTTGCCAACTTGCTGCTTGGTTGACGTGTTTCCTCGTTAAACAGAGCTGTGTGTGTGTGTGTGTGTTTCTGTTTCTGTACTGTAGGTGTACCCACAAAGCAAAAGACAAGAGTTATACCATCTATTAAACTGCATCTGTCAGATGAAAACCTGTATTGTAAAAATGACAACAGTTAGGTGAACCAACTTTTCTTAACATCTGATGGGTTTTGAAAATGTTTTTAAAAAAAGGTACAAATATTTTCTCAACCATTAAAGGAGCATGTAACATTTAAACAGTTGGTTCACATACCAGTGGCATTATGAAAGTCACTTTCAGTTGCATTCTGTCAGTCAAAGTTACTCAACATGCACTGCCATGCACTGGTGGAGGTAACAAATGTCTGTACTCGAGGGAACGATGTGGAGCATTCGGGGCATTTCTGTGATCATAAACAAACATGGCATCTATGGAGGAATATGTGAAGCGACACCTACTGCAGAGAAAAAAGAAATAAGATATAGAAAAGGAGAGAAGGGTAGAGTTGGTGAAGCTTTATAAAAATGTCATTGCATACGGATTAAGACGTTCTCTGCTCTAACTGGTTACTGTAGTTGTTTTGAGCAGACGTTACCCCAAATAGAAAGCGTCAATGTTCTTGTGTTTCTTTCTATAGTGTCAGACTCCAGGTAGTGTGTTGATTGTCAGGTGATGCACTCCAGAACGATATGACACGTGAAATTGATATTGCTTATAGCTTGAAGCAACTGTGTCAGCATTTGAACACTTGCTTGGACCATGTTTCTGCCCTTAGGGCCTCAGCAATCCTTTGCCTCATATTATGTTGCACACAAAGTATACAACTTTTAAAGCTGGGAGAAAAAGAGCACTAGCTTTGGATTGGTACTCCATATTGGATCTACAGTGGTGGGAGATTAAGATTGTATCGGTCAACAAATGACAGTCTAGTTCAGTCAGGAGGACGAAACCTTTGCACACGGAGGCTATAATTTATTTCACATACTATTCTGTTATTCACACCTCTCATGCATGCTCAATCTTATTTTCCTGCTATCAGGCTCTGGGGTTGATTGACAGCTGTTCTCATCAGCTGGTCACATCTATCCAATAGCACAGCGACGCAACTTCGTTGTCAACCTATCATCTTGCTGCTGCCTATAGGACTCTCTCTGTTCCTGTAATTCTTTTATGCTGTTGTTTTTCACACCCTCCACCTCCCCACCACCGCCCGGTCATCAAGATTTACCATCTTCATCATTCATCAGTTTCACGAGGGTCATCAGCCACCACCACCAGAGTCTGGACTCCAAAGGGGGATATGTCGATCTTTCTGACACCAAAGACTTTCTGACATACAGACTAATTATCACATCATTTGATGTAATAAACAATCTTATTTACTTCAATCACTCTCCTGATTGAAATGTTCATGTTTATTTTTTTTTAGACTGACAAAATGCTGAACAGAGTGAAATAAACACAGTTTTCTACTCTTTAGGTATTTGCAGAGACTTCAAAAGACAAACAGGAGTATGTATGTGTGTTTCCTCTCAGAGGCAAACAGGAAACGGCGGCTTGTTCAAGTAATTGGTCTCAGGTGCTCATCCATAGACTGGGGCAGGACTTGAATTCCAACTCCCATAGACACACAAAGATGAATACACAAGCTTTACAGTGTGCCTCCATTCCCGCCTCTTCCCCTTTCCTCAATCATTTTCCCTCTCTCACCAGCTTCCATTGTGCTCTCCCTTAAGACTCCTCTGTCCTTCACATTCACAAGCCATAACATTTGCTCCTGCTTGTTCTTTTTCACATTCTATGTGCCCCCAGTCTAGAAGGAGAGGTTGGAGAGTGACATAGACAGTGGTGTCATATAAAATATGGATGAAACTGTGCTGTAGCAGATAGAGTATTTGAGCTCCACACAGGGTGACACTGAGAAGGAAGAGGGAGAAGGAGGGAGAAATTAAGAGCCTCAGAATGTGGCGACGTTGTATTCAAGCAGTAAACTGTTTAGGGCCCAAATGCAGACATGAGACAGAGACAGCAAAGGTACAGTTCAGGGATTTAATGACAATGAGTCCAATATATTCCAAGGTCAAAACCATAGAGCTGTTCATAGAAGGTAAACAGAGTTCAAAAAGGAGGCAGGTTCGGTACATGGATCCAAATATCAAAGGAAACAAATCCAAAGCAGTGATTAGAGGCAAAATCCACGAGACAGGCAAGATCCAAACCTGAGAGAACATACTGACACATGAAGAGCACACTGAGCACAAGGAAACAAGGCTTGAACTAGGATCTACAACGGACTGGCAAAGGAAAGGAGGAAACAGGCAGACCACATACAGGGAGGAGAGGATAACAAGACAGAGGAATCTAATTAGGGTGGGGCTGACAATCACACTAGGAGGAAAGTGAAGGAACCTACGAGGAGAAGACTGGTGAGAGACACAAGGACTACAAAATAAGAAGCAGGGAAGAGAAGGAGAAGGAAATTACAAGAACTGAAAACACAGAGGACTAATCCAGAACAGGTGACACGACATGGCAAGTGGGAAGGAAAAACAGAAGGAGTACAAAGACAAAACACAACATGGAGAAATAATCTATCAAGATAAAAGAGAAAACAAACACAAAATCATAACAGGCACTTACTTTTTGCAACACATAATGTGTTCTACAGGAGTTTGAGCCAGGTAGTGAAAGCAGGTATACAGAAAAAAATGGAGTATAGGAAAAACACAGAAATTCAGAAAAGAAGGCAGAGGTGCTGGTGGTTTATAAACAGGAGCAAGACAAGGGAATAAGAATATAATGAAAACCATGCTGATTGCATTGATTATCATTAATGTCCTGGAATGTTGTAACTAATCATTTCATTCAAAGGTAATGGAAGCAGGGAGGCGCTCGCTCCACTCTTAATCATATTTTACTCCACGGCAACAAGGGAGGAGCAAACTGCAGCAACATAATGAGAGAAGATTATTCTGTAATGAATTCCAAAAACGAATCTTCTTACTGCTGTTGTCTTTTACCCTACCACCACCACCACTACCACCTCGCTCCTACAACCACATTACCTCTACCCAAGGTTCCTGACAGTGAGTCTCACACATTGTTAGTGATTCAATTTCACACATTTACAGTGAGTTCAATACAAGAAGGAATGCTGATTAAGAAATTGCATCGAAGAGCCGGACCAAAGCCTGAGGAATTAAATCCAGGTCCTTCTCCGGTCAGTTTTCAAGTCTAAATTGGAAGCTGAAAATAAAGCTGGGGAAAGAGGGGAATTGTTGCTGAAAGGTTATTCCGTGCCCACAAGCATGCATAAGAGGAGATATGAGACGCGGCCTGAGAATTGCCTGGCTTATCTTTCAAGATGCAGAGCAGCCACTTGTCTGTGTCACATTGTCTCTCTCTCTTTCGCCATCTCTCTCCCTTTTCCTCTGCTTTATGCATCCCACTTTTTCTTATCACAGTAGTTCAGAGACACTTCACCCCATTTACAAATTGAACATTTGAGCCCAGAAGTGTATGTAGTGTATATGGCCGGGTTTTTAAATTTTTTTTATTTGTTATTTTTTTTTGTCTGTAAGGTTGGTGGTTGCAGCTCTGGACAGTTATTGCTGAAAGTAATTATTTTCACCATGCGACACAACATCACTGGGGCGTCACCACATTTTCAGGAAACATGCTTTCCATTCAATCTAAATGTATTTTACAAGCCCACACACATAAATACACACGCACACTGAACCACACCATAGCATCTACGATATGATCAAGGCCAAGACCTCATACAAAAGAAAAATGAATTCCACCAAAACAAAGTTCCCATTATCTAAACTGACATCTTGCATAATTATTCTGGAGAGATGACAAATGAACAAGTTGACCTCAAACTAACCTTCAAATGATATTTTTCAGCACAGGTGACACCCTGTCAGAAAAAGACGGGAGGTGAGAAGGGTGAAATGTATATTTCATTGCAACCTCACAAGCACCTACACAAAATGACTCATACCACTTGTGGGGACTTAATGTAAACCTGCATTATAAGAGTGTTACTCAAACAAGTACCTGCTTAAACCTAACCCCTTCATAAGCCTAACCACAAATTATTTTTTACCAAACAGGGACACAGCTTTAGACCCAAATTAGACACGCTGTGTTCAATTAATTGATCATTAGTCTGAAATTAGTTTCTGAAAGTAGCCTATCTCAGAAACACACAGAATGTGATATTTTCAGAGGCTGTATTGATTGACAGAGAAGGTAATAATAATAATAATAATAATAATAATAATAATAATAATAATAATAATAATAAGGTAAGTAACAATAACACTGGAGCTGCAGGGAATCAAACACTGAACATTTCAATACAGAAAAGTTTAGCTCTCTGTAGGCTGTATTTTCTCAGAGAGAAGAGAGATCATTCAATCCTCTGTACTACACAAGGGCAAACTGTTCTTATAAAAACAAACCAGCCATTGCATACAGATGCAAACATTTAGAGTTTCTGAAAAAATATACTGTAAAACCGGTATTGTAAATAACACATTTTACAAGTAACACTTTATTACAGTACTTTTGAAGGAGTCTAGACTACTACAATGTGATACATTCTTATCATTATTACATTTATGATGTCAAGTACTGTGTTACCACTGACCTAAAGAGGGTCGACAACATATATGACATCAAAGTATGCTGCGACAAACTAAATATCTCACTTATATATATGAATATAAAGATATCAATTACTTTTTATTTGTCTAAATGGATACCGATATGTCGGTGACGGCTACAGTGCAATTTTATCCCTTTCAAATACTGTAAAGCACAAGGCTGAAAACTGTGGAAGAGAGTTAATGTTGTTAAAGTAAGTATGAGTTGTCCACTCATGGCGACCCATCTGAAGCTTGTCTGAAAGCCTTCATTATCGACCAACACTGGATTCATAATGAACTCCAATAGACTTGAGCAAAAAGCAGTGTAAGTAGTATATATTATTCTACACAGGCAGTACTACAGTAAAGTCATGTATTACTTTGTAATAGTTACACATAATACATACAAATTTTGAATGTAACTTGCCCAACACTGTTCAAAACTTCCTAAATGATATGTCAACGGGACAGTAAAGATTTTTTTAGTTTTATAAAGTATCCACTCAGTTATTAATAGGAAAATATGTTATTGTTTAAAGGCCAAGTTATTTCAATTATGCACCCATTCATAATTAAGACAAGTTAATAAGTGACTTTTAATTCACATATTGAAGTACTTGTTAGGTCAGAATGGAACTAATTTTGTAGCCCAAGCAAATGTTTGCATTTGAAATACATATTTTAATACATAATATTTTAAAATATATCAATTTGACTGTGAGTTCACGGGATCATTCACCTGTTCCATGAATGTCACCTGTTCCAAATTTCCAAGCTTTGCTCTTGATTGTAGGTGATGAGAAATAATAGAAATCACTCTCCTATGATAAAAATGAAAGATCTTTTCTTTCCATCCTCCTCCTTTCCCTCCTCTTTCTCTCTCTCTCTCTAATGGTCTTAATAAATTATTTAAACCTTGTTGAACAAGATGCAGCATTTAATTAACTCAGACTTGCCATGGTGAGATGGAAATTAAAAATTTTTTTTTACCACGTCCTATTTTGTCATCTCTTTGTCAAGCTCATACATTAAATTGCTCAGTGTTTCAACCTCTCGTCCATTCTGTCATTCAGTCAGCCAACACAACGGCTAATCTTCATCATATTTCTCACTCTGGACAGCACAGAAATTAATTTATTCTAGTTTTAAATTGTATAAAAAGCCCCAGGATACATGAAAAGCATTGCATCCACAAATGTCCAGTATCTTCATGATCTCAGTCCAAGGCTCGAGGGAAGCATGTGTGAAAATCAAAACTTCACTTATAGGATCTGTCTGATCCAAGTCAAGTCAAGTCAAGACGTTATATAGCACATTTAAAATACAACACAGCGTTGCCCAAAGTGCTGAACAAATATGGCAAAACCAGAGAACAAGATAAAACACAATTAAAGCAAATAAAAACAAGTAAGGCATAAAAACCAAACAATAGCCATAAGAGGTAAAAACGGCATAGCCAAAAAAGAGACTTAGGCAAAATAAAACCAAAAAAACACTGTATGAAAGTCTGCAGGGGTAGTGAAAAATACTGGAAAAAGGAAGGATAAAAATTGGGCCTAAAATAGTAATCAGGTTTAAACTGTAAAAGCCAGTGCAAAAAGATGTGTGACGAATAGTTTGTGTAGATATTGTAGGCTTTAAACTTGTTTGATCAGTGGGCCGATTTAAAGTACACTGTAAAGTTCACCTTATGTGTTATTGCACTAAACAACAGAGTAATGATTCTATATTATCATGTAAAATGCTTAAAAAACATTTACAATGACTTGTTATCACATGACAGAAGAACCACCAACCATGAAACTTGGTTGAAGAGTGGGGCGTGTGCCAAAAATGGAACCACTGAATTTCAGAGTGGATGATAAAGGGGTGGATCCATGATTTTCTTCACTTTAACAGAACCCGGAGGGCAGCCATTTCGATGGTGCAGATGTCTTGTTGTAATTTGATTTAGGGTTTAAAGTAATTAAACGGGACTGATGGGTCTTGACGGAGGTATGCTCTCTACTGAGTGCCCTTCTAGTTTTCATTAGCACTCATCACAGCCCCTCAGAACATGTCCTGTCCTCTTTTCCTCTCAAATTCACACTTTTCTCTCATCATCACCAAAACACACACAGATACCAACCCCCTCCCTACCCCACCCAAAGACACACACACACACATGCTCTCTCTCTCTCTCTCTCTCTCTCTCTCTCTCTCTCTCTCTCTCTCTCTCTTCAGGCAAATTCTATTAAGAAGTGAAAATGTACAAACTCTCCCACAGGAAAATTAACACAATTATAGCTGCTGCAACAAAGCAAGTCACTGCTGGCCGGAAAGACAAAGGAGAATTATGAACAGGGTCCATCATCAGAACTGCCCTAAAATAATGGATTTATGTGTCTTTTATTCACACATCACAATGCCTGAGTAGGTATAACATGTAATTCTGCCTCTTGAACTTGAACCTTTGCTACCAATGGGAGGTTGTGATCATGTTTAGCTCGTCTTACCCAACCACCAGCTTGCAATAACAGCTGTCCATGCATGTACAGCTGACAAATAAACTTCATTTATGTTATCTGCTATAGGTACTGCACTCCAATATACTGAACAGTTAGCAGTTTCATGTACATAGTAATTATATACACCAACATAGTGTATGCTCATTTAGCCTTCGGCATTTCTCAGTAAAAGGAGGAAGCAAGAGGAAGAGGGGGAGCAGAATTGCCCAGACCATAATTATTTAAAACGTCTTAAAATGCATTGGCAGTATGTTTGTTGTGCATCAGCCAGGACTTGATCTCACAACCTCTGACACCAAGGGAAAGTAGCATGTACACGTAGATTTCAAAGTATTGTCAAAAATTCACAGACATGTGTGCTTCATCTTGACAACTTGGAGATGGAGATTTTTTTGAAATATAGTAAGTCACAAACTGATATTAAAAGTTGCTCTTTTTCCTTTGACTGAAAAAGTCTACATGAGGATAGAATTAAAACAATTAATCACCCCCAGGGGTCCCCAGCAAAAAGGGGAATCTTTTATTTTCACTATACATAAGTAACACAATGACAGAATGTATAATTATTTTGGTCAAATTTGTTTCATACTTTCAATAAAAAAGCAATAATATACACTAACACCTGTGTATGTGTGTTTGTATTACGTTGATTGGTCGTCAAATGATGTCATATATGTTCTGATGGAGCCTTAGTGTTAAAATGCATCATCAGATTCAGCCTAATGATTTAAATCTGTCCAAAATATTGATACCAGCACGTGTATGCAATCTTTGAGTGAAACGAACCAATACTATTCAATTGGCTTAATTACAGTGTGGATGCATTTTTAAAAATTCTATTATATCCTACGTCAAATGCATGCATATGATTTCCCAGTGCATCGGGTAATGCTGTGCTCTGAATATATAATCAGCAAATACAGTTATTCACATGGGTGGCTGTTGGGTACATGGATGGTGACAATACAACAAGAACACACATTAGTGTCCTCATGGTCGATTGTAATTCTCTGCATACTCTCCTTTTTACGATCGATGAGCAGTATACAGGGACATATGGTATAGTAGGCCCTGAACAAACTTGACATTGTTCTTATCACCTTGACATTATTTGAAGTTGTTTGAAATTTATATGCAAGCATATAACCCTGACCCTTAAATTTTCTACAAATATAATGTGATGAGGCAAACCCCAAAACAAATAGACTAAAGACTGTTCTCCAGCAGCAATGAGCAGTATTTACACACATCACATTTCTGATCTGTAGATGAGTTTTTGCCGCAAAGAGCTGCAATTTGTGCCGCTGAACTGTAGCAAAAGCTAGCTGGCAGCCTCAATTACCCTTACCATTTAAGCATGAAGTTATCAAATATGAATGGGAAATTGAGCAGGGTTGTGCAAACAAAGCCAAAGTGAGTTCAAATTAGCAAACAGCTTTATAGATGGTAAGAGAGCCCGATGACAGGGAGCCAAAGATTAACAAGGGGAGATGCGCTACGTACAATAAAACCGGTGGCTATGGTTACACTGTCTGTTTGTATGTTTGTGGGATTGTCCTTAACACACAAACATATGTGTGCTTGACAGACCATTAAAACACACATCAGCATCAAATCAAATCTGTCGCAAAGTCACCATGGATGAGCCTAAACGACTTTCCTTTTTGACACCTTTTTAGAGACAGACGAGGAAAACCAATTCACAGAACAAAGAAATGCTGAAATATCTAATATAAGTGAAATTGTTCAATGTTTGACTGAAAAGTTACATAATGATGAACCTTTAAAGTACACATCTTTCATTTTTTGTGAAGAACTTTACAATTTTGTCAACTGAATATTAAACAAGATTGGCATTATGTGCTAATAAGTGAGATTAGTTTTCCCTTTGGACACTATCTGCTTTCCCATTTCCAGTCTTTAAAGTAAGCTAAGTGGCTCTAGCTAAGTTGTTACGATACAGGTAGGAGTGTTGGATGTATATTTTCAAGTACAGTAACTCTGCAAGACATTAAACAAGTCTTAAAAAAGAGTAAAACTATTCAACAGAGTGTGATTTTGTATATTTGGAGAGCGACACTCTGCGAGCACAAAGCTCCATCAGCTCAATCTGCAGAAAAGCTCAGTATTGTTAGCTAACCCACAGTAATCAGCTTTAAGTGGTGCTAATTCATCATGACTGAAAATGATCAGATACGTATAGATTTCATCTTTTGCAACCTGCAATACATAAAAAAATCTGTCCCACAGAACTCTCCCAGTGAAACTCTGAGCCTTTGTCCATCTGGTCTGATGTCAGCAGAGTTTAATGTGATTTCAGTATTACTTATACATAGGATGCGAGGAGCAGATAGGGTTGAGCAGAGAAGATGAAAGGGGTGTATCTTCTAATTTGAAAGAGACAGAGTGAAAGACATCAGAGAGCAGAATCAGTATACCAATAACACCCCCAGGCCTCATTTCCTAATCACAGCTCTAATGAAGACGAATGTGTCGCCTGTTTGTGCATTGAGGCACACACTTCATGCTTCATCAGTATTTACAACTGCTTGCTCTTATAAATTGTATCTAAATACATATATATGTGTGATTGGGTTTGCATGTGTCAGTGTCATTGCATAATAGTATTGTTCTGTTCATCCATCTGCACAATCCGTCTATATGTGTGTAAATACTTGATCATTTTCAGCATCCGTATGATGAAATGCTCTACACAAAGCATTATTCATTATGCTTACAAGCTGCACTTCCCCTACTAAGCTCCTGTAATGACTTATTACCCCCCAGAGACCAATATGAAAGTATTGATAAGCTATCAACTGATTAGATAACACAAATAACAGAATGCCAGCTCAGCTCTGTAGTTAGGTTGCCATGGCTGCTGCTGTCTTAGCATTATGGCTCACAATGGGCACAGTGTAAACATATGTGGCAATCAGGTATGCAAAGTAACACATATAAAATAGGAGAGATGGTCGGAAAAGCTCAGGTGAGGGGAATAAGGTGATGAAACAAGGGAACAAAGAAGGAGTTGATGGACTGGGAGGACTGGGAAATACACTGGGAACAGGTAAGGGATAACGAGGCTGATGCAGGGAAGCTACGCAGCAAGGCTAATCCTGGAGGCCAGGAGACAAACGAAGGGAGACCACAGCCACATAAACAAACAGATGAAACGAGGCAGAGGAGCACTGGATGGCAGAGGTGGAAGGGAAACATGGAAAAAACATTAAGCTAATCATTCAAAGAGTGGCCATGAATGTGACAGGACGCAGGCCCAATTAGCAGAGCAGGTCTTGAAGTGACCTGAGGCCTATTCCATAAAGCGAGCTTTTTAGACTTATTCCATTTAGTCTGACTAATTTGCATTTGATTTGGTTCCATAACATAAGACTGCTCTGGGGACTGGTTATGTCGGCAGATCCACGCAAGATACCAAAACACAATCAGAGGAGACTGTAGGAGGAGCTGCAACCCCAGCAAATGGGGACAAACAGATTCACAAAGAACAGATGCTTTGCAAGATGCAGACTTGACATCAGTCCGGGTTCATGACGACAGCGCTCAGATGCATTTATGCAAAAAGCTACATGAATTCCTATCTGACCCTCGCATTTATGTCACACGGTGACAAATTGGATGTGTGTCGGCTCTAGTACCACATATGAAAGGGACTCAAATCTGATTTGAAATGTGATTTGTGCCACATTAAGGATAAAAAGAAAAAAAGGAACAGCCTGGTAATGTGACTGTAGCCTCTATGGAGCTGAGCAGCTGAGGTTCTCGGGCACAAGGCAACAGGACCTGCACGATAATGGACATTGGCACCTCCACAGTGAATCAATGAAGGCATGTCTGTGACTGTGGCAGCTTCTATTTAGCTTTTGTCCATAAATCAAATATCCCATCTCACTTTTGTTCTTTCTGTTGTATTCTTCTACAGGTGTGTTAGAATTTGTTGTCACTGCTCGGCTGGAGTAGTTTTGAGCTTTTTTTGTTGTTGTTGTTTGAATGCGTTTGCATTGTGTGTGTGTGCATAGTAGTTTAGTAGGATGAAAGCTCCTTTAGTGCAAGTGTGTAACCTTGGACTAATTAGCCTATCACTGTAAGAGGCCATCCTATAAAGGGAGGTAGGGCCCCATCTTGTCTCTATCTTGCTCTTTGGCACGCAGGCCATGTATGTAGCAGTAGCTGCATTGTGTGTGTGCATTCAGAATTAGCCTGTTGTAGGCTCTTGTCTTGTGGTCCCTGTCTGTTGGCGTGAATCTCTCACAGACTGCTGCCGGTCCCTGCCAGTGCACGCAGATGCTGCCTGATCAGTATGCGAGCCTGATGGCGAGTTTTATCCTATCTAGTTCTCATCTCTCGATATTAACATTGCTTCTTTTATGTGCAACAGAAGCTGTGGGCCAACTCTGTAACTGTTCACTGGGGAGCTGTGGCGGCGCTGATTTACCTAAAGAAACACTGCTGCTTTGTCTCCACCTGCTTTGCTTGAGCTTAGCTTTAGCTTTGCTTTGTCTGCGCCTGCTTTGCCTCAGTTGTTTAATTTTGATATCCTATGTTTAATTGAATTTTGATAATAGATCAGGTGAATTTTGAATTTCTTTACATTAATATTTGGTTTGTAACATTTTTGTTCATTTTGTTAACCTGTAGTCAGAATTTCTTTTGGCAGCTTACATTAGGCTATTAGTTTATCTATTTTTCATTAATTATATTCATGCAGCTGCCTGCAACATAAGTTGTTTATTTTGTGTTAATCTGGGAAGTGGTTATTTTGTTTCTTTGTTGAGTGCCTGTCATTGGACCATCTCCCCACTGGTAATCCTCAGCACTGATCAGACGCTCCTTTTCCCCCCTTCCCATACAAATGGTGTTTTATTGGTATTGGTCGTCTTTTACAAAGTGTTTTATCAAGTTTTGTAATAAAGTGTTGTTGACTGTTTTAAGTGGAACCACGTCTCCTGCCTCTTAATATAACGAACCTGAGTGCCTTATTATGGTTATTGTTATTGTTGTTGTAAATAGTAATTCATTCCTTGGGTGAAATTCCCAAGGTGGCGTTGTCAAACTTGGTAAAAGTAATATCTAATATTAGGTACCAATCCCTCGCGTTGCCACAGTAGCATATACAACACACACACACACACACACACACACACACACACACACACACACACACACACACACACACACACACACACACACACACACACACACACACACACACACACACACAAAATACAAACATAAAGAATGCATATGAACTGACACACATATTGTATACAGAGACCTTATTTGCATATGCAGACACCAAACATACAAACAGATAGAGGAGGTTCAATGAGCACAGTAGACTCAAATGCAGTAACTTAATATGAAGAATTAACCTTAGATATACAATATCTAATATCCTGTATTGAATCCTTTTCAGCACACAGATGTGTTTCATTATATTTACATGCTCAAGATGGCTAGTCATGAATAAGAAACAATGAAACAGCTGATGATGTGGCTGATAGCTTCATTATACAAGCACAGGAAAATTGGAGGGAAAGCTGCCAAATAAAAGGAAATGTAACCAGGAATGAACACATTACAAACCACATTATGTGGGATGTAAAGGTTAAAAGATGATGTACAATTACACTGAAACATGTTACAGTCATTACCAGGCATTATAGAATAGTTACACAATATTTGCATGCATACAAACACAAGCTGACACACGCATATGCACATACACATACACATAAACCTCATGGAGATGAATGGATAGGTGATTAATTAGCTACTAGGCCCTGTGATGATTCTCAGAACCTCTGGTAATTTATAACAGCATCAACTCAGGTAGCACGCACTACTGTATTACAGTATATTATTGTGAGGCTGTTATGAGATAGGATGTAAAGTCTTGAAATACATGACACTACTATATATGATGAAAAAAGGCAAAGATTTATGAGGCAAATCATTTTGTACATATGTTCCATGAAAGTGTCTTTGCAGGAATAAAGCACAGAGCAATTGATAGGCTTTGGAGACCACATCTAAAGTGTGTTATGGGGCCTTCATGGTGCATTACAATGCATCCATAGAGCTTTATGACTATGATTCCTAAACACATAATTATTTCTGATGCATAATATCATCAATCATAAAATATTATAGTTATGATTTATTATGAAATGTAAGTTTAAAGATTCTTATGAATATTCTTGTCTAGTTATACTATAGAGGTAGACTGATGAGGATTATAAACATTATGGCTAGGCTACCTATACTCATCTATACATGCACATCTCCACAATCATCGGTATCCACAATCTATGATAAGGCAAGCATCATTATGAAGTGTTATTATGCTGCATCGTAAGAGATGCCAAAATACAAAGATTTATATGTAAACAAGTAAGAAAATAACAAAATATAGTTTTTCACATGTTACATTCATGATGGGATGAAAACTTTCAGACAGTTTTAACACACCAATAACAAATGTACCAAGCCAGTGAAATAGTTGCACCTATTACAACCCCATTCACTCGCACACAAACACACACTGATGGACAGAGAATATTTGATGGAGACACCCACATTATTTTTTAAAACATCCATTTTTAGTCTACTTTTCTTTCTATAGTCATGTCTCCCTCAATGTCAAATGTATCATTTAAATGTTTTCTAACCACAACAAACCAAATACATTCTGTGGTCCGTTTGGGTCTGTAACAGCATGGTATTGGGTTTTCAGTAGCAGCCATAATAGAGCATGAACTGAAAACACCTGTCTGCTCATAATGCACAACATTAATGATGAATTAATTAACAACAGGAGGATGTGTATAGGTGTAGCATACATATGTTATCTGTGGCCTTGCAACCAATTCTAATCTGAAGCTTTTAATGAATCCTAAAGAGACCCTTTAAAAATGTGAACATCAGAACACACAAACACACCCTCAGGCGATGTGTTCCTTGCATGGCTATGTTTAGTGGGGATAAATGAGATACTGTATAGAAGATGTTGTCTTTGCTGAATTGATGATACCTGCATTGCCCCCCCCCCCCCCCCCCCCCCACACACACACACACACACTCTGTTAACAACATGACAGCGAAACAAATGAACATACTACTCTGTTGTGTGCCTCTCGGCTCATGATTGACAAGCCTTTAGCATCAGCGGGAAAAAAACAAATTCAGGGCACACACAGTCCCCAGTTGCACACAATTTTAATACACACATACATGCTTCTAATTTAACTGCTTTGCCATTCAACTGTTGTTCTACTTTAACATTCCGTCATATAAAGACACGTAGGATTGAAATTACAATTTTTGTACACACACATACAATTCACCAAACCTAAAGTCAAGCAGACTCATACGCTGCTGCAGTTTAATCTAACAGAAGCTCTTCTCAGTGCAAGCTGCTGCAGTTATATTTCACTTGATTAATTTTTTCTTTGAGTTAGCCGCTCACTGCTACAAGCTACTTTTTAAATCTGAAACTTTCTCTTCTCTTAAAGAATTTTTTTTGCTTTTGTTTGACAGTAGAGAAGTAACAAGAAAAGAAAGGAAGTGAGAGATGGAGGAGAATGGAATGAAAAAAAAAATAAAGATCCCCGGTTGTAGTCAAACCGGGATAATGGTGCAACAATCAAAGTAATGTATGTATATAGGTCAGTTTTTGTCCATTTGGGTCTCCAATATGGATACAAACGTATAGATAAAAAAACAATTCAAAAACATTAAATTAAAGGTGTGATCTAGGAATCAATTCTGTTTCCGACTTGAGCTCAGTAATAAATCAATTTTGTGCTGGTTGAAATCGGTTCCATTTGGGAGAAAACAGACCTTTTCAAACTCTATTTATCTCAGGAGCTTACAACAGTGTTATCTCATAATGATTGTTTCTGTGGCTTTTGTCGTCACTCAGTAAGCTTTCCACTAAGAAGCAATGTACTGAGTATTACAGCTTTGAAGAGAACAAGAATGCTATCAGTCACCAGTAAGGGGAGGTCCACTGCTGAACTGATTCAGCCAGTCACACTGAAGGTTCAATACAGTACGGTCAGTTCTCTTTAAAGGTCCTGTGCTATAGATTTGTTGGTACATCTACTCTAGTAGGCCTATAGCTAATCAGATCTCGAGGAAGCTTTTGAAAGAGAAAGAAGACTGATGTTGCTAAAAGGGTCATGACAAGAACATTTCCCCTCTGAAACACTACACCACTGATCCTGATGGGACTCATTAATGTCTCTCTTTTGTCTCCACATTTGACTTAATTGACAAACCAGCTATTGTTGGTGCTGACAAACTGACAGTCAATAGAGACTAATACCCAGAACCTGCTTTACAGCAACACCCTTTTACTGTATTCTCATCCACAATCAGCACTTAATCTCTGATTCATGACTTTGGCTCTGAACTCTTATCCATCCAACTCTCATAGTTTTCATTCTCTGCATTTCCAGTCATTTGTCTCTCTTCCTGCCAATCACTCTGGCTTCTAATGACATTGCTCCAGTGGAAGAAGATAAGTGTGGCTGTTGTGATAAGATGCTGCGAGAGGGAAAGATGCAATCTGTCTCCATCTCTTCCCACCATCACAGCAGTTCTGATGCTCTAGTGGAGATGAACACCAGCTCTATTGATGTGCACTATGCTAGTATCTGTAATCTACAGAAGATGCAACATCTCATGTTCAGACCCTGGTGTTGTTGACTCATTAACCCTAAGTATTTCTAATGATGAACGATGAAAGGTTTGGTCAATGGTCATTGGGATGGAGGTCAATGAAACTCTTTCAAGGGCTTGAGGATTTACCAGGTGATTTTTTTCAGGTTTGGTTAATCATTTAACTAAAATTTAAGTTGTAAATTGATTAATTTTGAGCTCATTTTTTCTCCTTGGGGTGCATGAAACTTAATCACAAATCCATCTAATGGTCTTCCCTTCACTTATTAGTTCTATAGATTTGGTCAAGACACAGTGTTTTCATCCAGTAGCAGATATGTTCTTTTCTAGACCTAATTAGTTATTGATCTTATACAGTTCATAGATTCAGCCACTTTTCAAGTATTGATCCTGTCTATCTGAAAACAACACACTGCAACAACACACTGAAGCAAAACTCAATGAAATTGCATTCATTATCCTGACAGTATTATGATTTCTATAGCTTACAAAAGTAAACCATATGACTGACTTGAATCGGCTTTGTTCTGCTATTATAATTAACTGAAAGCAGAATTATAGCCTTAACAGTGAATTAATCAACAATATAAGTTATGGATATGTTATGGATGTTCAATGATAATTGTCATTATACTTCGACACATTACAGTACAATATGTGCTTGTTTGTGGTTAACAAGAAAAAATAACTATAGTATTGAAGTTTCTGCCAGCACCCCAACAGTCCAAAAGTGGCTGAACATTCACTTCAAACACTTTAATAAAAGTAGGCATGAGACTACATACAGCATACTGAAATATAACCTTTAACCAAATGATTTTAGCTGTGATGTGGTAGTAAGCTAAATAACACTGTTGTAATAGACATACCTCATTCTGTTTTTAATTCATTGACCTTCCTGTTTAGCTTTTGACAACACTGTTCTTTTGTACTTCCCATTTCCCACATTCTGTGACATTTCTGCAGTGCACAAGTCAGAGGGTCTTCACTGTAGCAACAAATCAATTAACACGAACCATGTCTGTTAAACTGGGTTAGCTATTCAAGTCAAGTAGAGCTTTATTGTAATCTCAGCGGTAAATGTTACGACACACAGCAGTGATGAAATGACCCTTGGACCATATGGTGCAACAATGCCAGAGAGAGGCACACAGCAGTACATTCATTCAAGCAGCAAAAACAAACATATTTAAGGAAAAATACTATGTACTATACACTATACTACAAATAAAAGAGGATTATATAATATTTATATTATTAGGGTTAGGTTAGGCTAACCCTAACCCTAACCCCTAATACTAACCGTCAACTCATCCATCCTATCCATCCCTCCAGTCCAAGGGGCTCACCGCTCACCGCCGGCCCGTGCCTTGCCTTTAGCTTCTATACAACCACGGTGTCGTCGGACAACGATGGGGAAGTTAATGGGAAACGAATAACCTAACCCCTAACCCTAACCATACACCCATAGAGGTACCTATGGGTTCAAAAAAAGTTACTCCACAAATGGTACCAATCAACTCCAAATGGCCTGAAACATGCTCCTACACACTTCCTGGGGACATGATTTTGGCATCAAAACTTACTGAAATTTTCAATCCATCCGGCACCCATTCATTTCCAATGGGGGATACATTTTGGTCTATAACTCGGGAACAGGAGGTCGTACAGACTCGGGACCAAGCTCCGTCTGCCATAATTCGGGGTCTCTGAACACTCTATGGGTGTAGTATGGGTGTAGTATTAGGGGGTTAGGGTTAGGGTGGGTTAGGGTTAGGGTAGGGTTAGGGTTAGGGGTTAGGGTTAGGGGGTTAGGGTTAGCGTTAGGGTTGGGGTTAGGGTCAGGGTCAGGGTTAGGGTTGGGGCTTAGGGTTAGGGGTTAGGGTTTGAGCTAGGGTTAGGGTTAGGGTTTGAGCTGGGGTTAGGGTTAGGGATTGAGCTGGGGTTAGGGCTAGGGTTAGGGTTTGAGCTAGGGTTAGGGCTGGGCTAGGGCTAGGGTTGGGCTAGGGTTAGGGTTGGCTAGGGTTAGGGTATGGACTAGGGTTAGGGTTAGGGTTTGAGCTAGGGTTAGGGTTAGGGTTTGAGGTAGGGTTAGAGTTAGGGTTTGAGGTAGGGCTAGGGTTAGGGCTAGGGCTAGGGTTGGGGGGGTAAGGGTTAGGGTTGGGGGGGTTGGGGGTTAGGGTTAGGGTTTGGGTTAGGGTTGGAGCTAGGGTTAGGGTTAGGGTTGGGGCTAGGGTTAGGGTTAGGGTTTGGGATAGGGTTGGAGCTAGGGTTGGGGCTAGGGGGTTAGGGTTAAGGCACAGGGATTAAGAGGGGTATTGGACCGCCATCCGATACCTCTAAACATGAATAACTTTTGATTGGAAGGTCATAGCGACATGAAACCATGCACTTTGAACACTAATTAGGTCACGGCCTTTCCAATGGTACCACCCACTTGTCTCTACGACCTTCCCTTCCTGAGTTATACTTAAGTTTATTTTTCCATTGAAATGAATGGGGTTTGGTGCTCCTATACTGAATATGTGTATCTCGGGAACGGAAGGTCGTAGAGACTCGGGGAGAAGGCCGGCGTGTTCAGAGACCCCGAATCATGGCAGACGGATCTTGGACCCGAGACTCTACTACCTTCCCTTCGTGAGTTATACGTAAGTTTATTTTTCCATTGAAGTGAATGGGGTTTGGTGCGCCTATACTGAATATGTGTATCTCGGGAATGGAAGGTCGTAGAGACTCGGGGAGAAGCCTGGCGTGTTCAGAGACCCCGAATCATGGCAGACGGATCTTGGACCCGAGACTCTACGACCTTCCCTTCCCGAGTTATAGACCAAAATGTGTCCCCCATTGGAAATGAATGGGTGCCGGATGGATTGAAAATTAGGGTTGAGGTTAGGATTGGGGCTAGGGTTAGGGTCAGGGTTTGGACTAGGGTTGGGGCTAGGGTTAGGGTTGGGGCTAGGGTTAGGGTTAGGGTTGGGGCTAGGGTTAGGGTTAGGGCTAGGGTTAGGGTTTGAGCTAGGGTTAGGGTTAGGGTTTGGGCTAGGGTTAGGGTAAGGGTTAGAGCTAGGGTTAGGGTTAGGGTTAGGTTAGAGTTAGGGTTAGGTTAGGTTAGGTTAGGTTAGGTTAGGTTAGGTTAGGTTAGGGTTAGGTTAGGGTTACGTTAGGGTTATGGGGACAAAAACTCAATCGGGACCCCACCCGGGTTGGTAACTTTGCAACGGAAGGTTGTAGAGACTCGGGGATAAGGTCCGTCAAGGTTTTTTTTCGGTCTCTGAGAAGGCCAGCAGTTGTCCCGAGTCACTACGACCTACGGTTCCCGAGATATGCCATGTATTTATGGGGATTTTTGGAATGTTTGTATCTCGGGAACGGAAGGTCGTAGAGTCTCGGGGAGAAGGCCAGCGTGTTCAGAGACCCCGAATCATGGCAGACGGATCTTGGACCCGAGACTCTACTACCTTCCCTTCCTGAGTTATACTTAAGTTTATTTTTCCATTGAAGTGAATGGGGTTTGGTGCGCCTATACTGAATATGTGTATCTCGGGAACGGAAGGTCGTAGAGACTCGGGGAGAAGCCTGGCGTGTTCAGAGACCCCGAATCATGGCAGACGGATCTTGGACCCGAGACTCTACGACCTTCCCTTCCCGAGTTATAGACCAAAATGTGTCCCCCATTGGAAATGAATGGGTGCCGGATGGATTGAAAATTAGGGTTGAGGTTAGGATTGGGACTAGGGTTAGGGTCAGGGTTTGGACTAGGGTTGGGGCTAGGGTTAGGGTAAGGGTTGGGGCTAGGGTTAGGGTTAGAGCTAGGGTTAGGGTTAGGGTTTGAGCTAGGGGTTAGGTTAGGGGGTTAGGGTTAGCGTTAGGGTTGGGGTTAGGGTCAGGGTCAGGGTTAGGGTTGGGGCTTAGGGTTAGGGGTTAGGGCTTGAGCTAGGGTTAGGGTTAGGGTTTGAGCTGGGGTTAGGGTTAGGGATTGAGCTGGGGTTAGGGCTAGGGTTAGGGTTTGAGCTAGGGTTAGGGCTGGGCTAGGGCTAGGGTTGGGCTAGGGTTAGGGTTGGCTAGGGTTAGGGTATGGACTAGGGTTAGGGTTAGGGTTTGAGCTAGGGTTAGGGTTAGGGTTTGAGGTAGGGTTAGAGTTAGGGTTTGAGGTAGGGCTAGGGTTAGGGTTAGGGCTAGGGCTAGGGTTGGGGGGGTAAGGGTTAGGGTTGGGGGGGTTGGGGGTTAGGGTTAGGGTTTGGGTTAGGGTTGGAGCTAGGGTTAGGGTTAGGGTTGGGGCTAGGGTTAGGGTTAGGGTTTGGGATAGGGTTGGAGCTAGGGTTGGGGCTAGGGGGTTAGGGTTAAGGCACAGGGATTAAAAGGGGTATTGGACCGCCATCCGATACCTCTAAACATGAATAACTTTTGATTGGAAGGTCATAGCGACATGAAACCATGCACTTTGAACACTAATTAGGTCACGGCCTTTCCAATGGTACCACCCACTTGTCTCTACGACCTTCCCTTCCTGAGTTATACTTAAGTTTATTTTTCCATTGAAATGAATGGGGTTTGGTGCTCCTATACTGAATATGTGTATCTCGGGAACGGAAGGTCGTAGAGACTCAGGGAGAAGGCCGGCGTGTTCAGAGACCCCGAATCATGGCAGACGGATCTTGGACCCGAGACTCTACTACCTTCCCTTCGTGAGTTATACGTAAGTTTATTTTTCCATTGAAGTGAATGGGGTTTGGTGCGCCTATACTGAATATGTGTATCTCGGGAATGGAAGGTCGTAGAGACTCGGGGAGAAGCCTGGCGTGTTCAGAGACCCCGAATCATGGCAGACGGATCTTGGACCCGAGACTCTACGACCTTCCCTTCCCGAGTTATAGACCAAAATGTGTCCCCCATTGGAAATGAATGGGTGCCGGATGGATTGAAAATTAGGGTTGAGGTTAGGATTGGGGCTAGGGTTAGGGTCAGGGTTTGGACTAGGGTTGGGGCTAGGGTTAGGGTTGGGGCTAGGGTTAGGGTTAGGGTTGGGGCTAGGGTTAGGGTTAGGGCTAGGGTTAGGGTTTGAGCTAGGGTTAGGGTTAGGGTTTGGGCTAGGGTTAGGGTAAGGGTTAGAGCTAGGGTTAGGGTTAGGGTTAGGTTAGAGTTAGGGTTAGGTTAGGTTAGGTTAGGTTAGGTTAGGTTAGGGTTAGGTTAGGTTAGGTTAAGGTTAGGTTAGGGTTACGTTAGGGTTATGGGGACAAAAACTCAATCGGGACCCCACCCGGGTTGGTAACTTTGCAACGGAAGGTTGTAGAGACTCGGGGATAAGGTCCGTCAAGGTTTTTTTTCGGTCTCTGAGAAGGCCAGCAGTTGTCCCGAGTCACTACGACCTACGGTTCCCGACATATGCCATGTATTTATTGGGATTTTTGGAATGTTTGTATCTCGGGAACGGAAGGTCGTAGAGTCTCGGGGAGAAGGCCAGCGTGTTCAGAGACCCCGAATCATGGCAGACGGATCTTGGACCCGAGACTCTACTACCTTCCCTTCCTGAGTTATACTTAAGTTTATTTTTCCATTGAAGTGAATGGGGTTTGGTGCGCCTATACTGAATATGTGTATCTCGGGAACGGAAGGTCGTAGAGACTCGAGGAGAAGCCTGGCGTGTTCAGAGACCCCGAATCATGGCAGACGGATCTTGGACCCGAGACTCTACGACCTTCCCTTCCCGAGTTATAGACCAAAATGTGTCCCCCATTGGAAATGAATGGGTGCCGGATGGATTGAAAATTACGGTTGAGGTTAGGATTGGGACTAGGGTTAGGGTCAGGGTTTGGACTAGGGTTGGGGCTAGGGTTAGGGTTGGGGCTAGGGTTAGGGTAAGGGTTGGGGCTAGGGTTAGGGTTAGAGCTAGGGTTAGGGTTAGGGTTTGAGCTAGGGTAAGGGTTAGGGTTTGAGCTAGGGTTAGGGTTAGGGTTAGAGCTAGGGTTAGGGTTAGGGTTAGGGTTTGAGCTAGGGTTAGGGTTAGGGTTAGGGTTTGGGCTAGGGTTAGGGTTTGGGCTAGGGTTAGGGCTAGGGTTAGGGTTTGGGCTAGGGTTAGGGTTAGGGTTAGGGTTTGAGCTAGGGTTAGGGTTAGGGTTAGGGTTTGAGCTAGGGTTAGGGTTAGGGTTAGGGCTAGGGTTAGGGTTAGGGCTAGGGTTAGGGTTAGAGCTAGGGTTAGGGTTAGGGTTTGAGCTAGGGTTAGGGTTAGGGTTTGAGCTAGGGTTAGGGTTAGGGTTAGAGCTAGGGTTAGGGTTAGGGTTAGGGTTTGAGCTAGGGTTAGGGTTAGGGTTAGGGTTTGGGCTAGGGTTAGGGTTTGGGCTAGGGTTAGGTCTAGGGTTAGGGTTTGAGCTAGGGTTAGGGTTAGGGTTAGGGTTTGAGCTAGGGTTAGGGTTAGGGTTAGGGTTTGAGCTAGGGTTAGGATTAGGGCTAGGGTTAGGGTTTGAGCTAGGGTTAGGGTTAGGGTTTGAACTAGGGTTAGGGTTAGGGTTTGAGCTAGGGCTAGGGTTAGGGTTAGGGTTGGGGCTAGGGTTAGGGTTAGGGTTGGAGCTAGGGTTAGGGTTAGGGTTTGGGCTAGGGCTAGGGTTAGGGCTAGGGTTAGGGTTTGAGCTAGGGTTAGGGTTAGGGTTTGAGCTAGGGTCAGGGTTAGGGTTTGAGCTAGGGTGAGGGTTAGGGTTTGAGCTAGGGTTAGGGTTAGGTTTAGAGCTAGGGTTAGGGTTAGGGTTTGAGCTAGGGTTAGGGTTAGGGTTAGGGTTAGGGTTTGAGCTAGGGTTAGGGTTTGAGCTAGGGTTAGTGTTAGGGTTTGAGCTAGGGTTAGGGTTAGGGTTTAAGCTAGGGTTAGGGTTAGGGTTAGAGCTAGGGTTAGGGTTAGGGTTAGAGCTAGGGTTAGGGTTAGGGTTAGGGTTTGAGCTAGGGTTAGGGTTAGGGTTTGAGCTAGGGTTAGGGTTAGGGTTTGAGCTAGGGTTAGGGTTAGGGTTTGAGCTAGGGTTAGGGTTAGGGTTTGAGCTAGGGTTAGGGTTAGAGCTAGGGTTAGGGTTAGGGTTTGAGCTAGGGTTAGGGTTAGGGTTTGAGCTAGGGTTAGGTTTAGGGTTTGAGCTAGGGTTAGGGTTAGGGTTAGGGTTTGAGCTAGGTTTAGGGTTAGGGTTTGAGCTAGGGTTAGGGTTAGGGTTAGAGCTAGGGTTAGGGTTAGGGTTTGAGCTAGGGTTAGGGTTAGGGTTTGAGCTAGGGTGAGGGTTAGGGTTTGAGCTAGGGTTAGTGTTAGGGTTTGAGCTAGGGTTAGGGTTAGGGTTTAAGCTGGGGTTAGGGTTAGGGTTAGAGCTAGGGTTAGGGTTAGGGTTAGGGTTTGAGCTAGGGTTAGGGTTAGGGTTAGGGTTTGAGCTAGGGTTAGGGTTAGGGTTAGGGTTTGAGCTAGGGTTAGGGTTAGGGTTTGAACTAGGGTTAGGGTTAGGGTTTGAGCTAGGGCTAGGGTTAGGGTTAGGGTTGGGGCTAGGGTTAGGGTTAGGGTTTGAGCTAGGGTTAGGGTTAGGGTTTGGGCTAGGGCTAGGGTCAGGGCTAGGGTTAGGGTTTGACCTAGGGTTAGGGTTAGGGTTAGGGTTTGAGCTAGGGTTAGGGTTAGGTTTAGAGCTAGGGTTAGGGTTAGGGCTAGGGTTAGGGTTTGAGCTAGGGTTAGGGTTAGGGTTTGAGCTAGAGTTAGGGTTTGAGCTAGGGTTAGGGTTTGAGCTAGGGTTAGGGTTAGGGTTAGGGTTTGAGCCAGGGTTAGGGTTAGGGTTTGGGCTAGGGTTAGGGTTAGGGTTTGAGCTAGGGTTAGGGTTAGGGTTTGAGCTAGGGTTAGGGTTAGGGTTTGAGCTAGGGTTAGGGTTAGGGTTTGAGCTAGGGTTAGGGTTAGAGCTAGGGTTAGGGTTAGGGTTTGAGCTAGGGTTAGGGTTAGGGTTTGAGCTAGGGTTAGGGTTTGAGCTAGGGTTAGGGTTAGGGTTTGAGCTAGGGTTAGGGTTAGGGTTAGGGTTTGAGCTAGGTTTAGGGTTAGGGTTTGAGCTAGGGTTAGGGTTAGGGTTAGAGCTAGGGTTAGGGTTAGGGTTTGAGCTAGGGTTAGGGTTTGAGCTAGGGTTAGGGTTAGGGTTAGGGTTTGAGCTAGGGTTAGGGTTAGGGTTTGAGCCAGGGTTAGGGTTAGGGTTTGGGCTAGGGTTAGGGTTTGGGCTAGGACTAGGGTTAGGGCTAGGGTTAGGGTTAGGGTTTGAGCTAGGGTTAGGGTTAGGGTTAGGGTTTGAGCTAGGGTTAGGGTTAGGGTTAGGGTTTGAGCTAGGGTTAGGGTTAGGGTTAGAGCTAGGGTTAGGGTTAGGGCTAGGGTTAGGGTTTGAGCTAGGGTTAGGGTTAGGGTTAGGGTTTGAGCTAGGGTTAGGGTTAGGGTTAGGGTTTGAGCTAGGGTTAGGGTTAGGGTTAGAGCTAGGGTTAGGGTTAGGGCTAGGGTTAGGGTTTGAGCTAGGGTTAGGGTTAGAGCTAGGGTTAGGGTTAGGGTTTGAGCTAGGGTTAGGGTTAGGGTTTGAGCTAGGCTTAGGGTTAGGGTTAGAGCTAGGGTTAGGGTTAGGGTTAGGGTTTGAGCTAGGGTTAGGGTTAGGGTTAGGGTTTGGGCTAGGGTTAGGGTTTTGGCTAGGGTTAGGGCTAGGGTTAGGGTTTGAGCTAGGGTTAGGGTTAGGGTTAGGGTTTGAGCTAGGGTTAGGGTTAGGGTTAGGGTTTGAGCTAGGGTTAGGGTTAGGGTTAGAGCTAGGGTTAGGGTTAGGGCTAGGGTTAGGGTTTGAGCTATGGTTAGGGTTAGGGTTTGAACTAGGGTTAGGGTTAGGGTTTGAGCTAGGGTTAGGGTTAGGGTTAGGGTTGGGGCTAGTGTTAGGGTTAGGGTTGGAGCTAGGGTTAGGGTTAGGGTTTGGGCTAGGGCTAGGGTTAGGGCTAGGGTTAGGGTTTGAGCTAGGGTTAGGGTTAGGGTTTGAGCTAGGGTTAGGGTTAGGGTTTGAGCTAGGGTTAGGGTTAGGGTTATGGTTAGGGTTTTAGCTAGGGTTAGGGTTTGAGCTAGGGTTAGTGTTAGGGTTTGAGCTAGGGTTAGGGTTAGGATTAGGGCTAGGGTTAGGGTTTGGGCTAGGGTTAGGGTTAGGGTTTGAACTAGGGTTAGGTTTAGGGTTTGAGCTAGGGCTAGGGTTAGGGTTAGGGTTGGGGCTAGGGTTAGGGTTAGGGTTGGAGCTAGGGTTAGGGTTAGGGTTTGGGCTAGGGTAGGGTTAGGGCTAGGGTTAGGGTTTGAGCTAGGGTTAGGGTTAGGGTTTGAGCTAGGGTTAGGGTTAGGGTTTGAGCTAGGGTTAGGGTTAGGTTTAGAGCTAGGGTTAGGGTTAGGGCTAGGGTTAGGGTTTGAGCTAGGGTTAGGGTTAGGGTTTGAGCTAGGGTTAGGGTTTGAGCTAGGGTTAGGGTTAGAGCTAGGGTTAGGGTTAGGGTTTGAGCTAGGGTTAGGGTTAGGGTTTGAGCTAGGGTTAGGTTTAGGGTTTGAGCTAGGGTTAGGGTTAGGGTTAGGGTTTGAGCTAGGTTTAGGGTTAGGGTTTGAGCTAGGGTTAGGGTTAGGGTTAGAGCTAGGGTTAGGGTTAGGGTTTGAGCTAGGGTTAGGGTTAGGGTTTGAGCTAGGGTGAGGGTTAGGGTTTGAGCTAGGGTTAGTGTTAGGGTTTGAGCTAGGGTTAGGGTTAGGGTTTAAGCTGGGGTTAGGGTTAGGGTTAGAGCTAGGGTTAGGGTTAGGGTTAGGGTTTGAGCTAGGGTTAGGGTTAGGGTTAGGGTTTGAGCTAGGGTTAGGGTTAGGGTTAGGGTTTGAGCTAGGGTTAGGGTTAGGGTTTGAACTAGGGTTAGGGTTAGGGTTTGAGCTAGGGCTAGGGTTAGGGTTAGGGTTGGGGCTAGGGTTAGGGTTAGGGTTTGAGCTAGGGTTAGGGTTAGGGTTTGGGCTAGGGCTAGGGTCAGGGCTAGGGTTAGGGTTTGACCTAGGGTTAGGGTTAGGGTTAGGGTTTGAGCTAGGGTTAGGGTTAGGTTTAGAGCTAGGGTTAGGGTTAGGGCTAGGGTTAGGGTTTGAGCTAGGGTTAGGGTTAGGGTTTGAGCTAGAGTTAGGGTTTGAGCTAGGGTTAGGGTTTGAGCTAGGGTTAGGGTTAGGGTTAGGGTTTGAGCCAGGGTTAGGGTTAGGGTTTGGGCTAGGGTTAGGGTTAGGGTTTGAGCTAGGGTTAGGGTTAGGGTTTGAGCTAGGGTTAGGGTTAGGGTTTGAGCTAGGGTTAGGGTTAGGGTTTGAGCTAGGGTTAGGGTTAGAGCTAGGGTTAGGGTTAGGGTTTGAGCTAGGGTTAGGGTTAGGGTTTGAGCTAGGGTTAGGGTTAGGGTTTGAGCTAGGGTTAGGGTTAGGGTTTGAGCTAGGGTTAGGGTTAGGGTTAGGGTTTGAGCTAGGTTTAGGGTTAGGGTTTGAGCTAGGGTTAGGGTTAGGGTTAGAGCTAGGGTTAGGGTTAGGGTTTGAGCTAGGGTTAGGGTTTGAGCTAGGGTTAGGGTTAGGGTTAGGGTTTGAGCTAGGGTTAGGGTTAGGGTTTGAGCCAGGGTTAGGGTTAGGGTTTGGGCTAGGGTTAGGGTTTGGGCTAGGACTAGGGTTAGGGCTAGGGTTAGGGTTAGGGTTTGAGCTAGGGTTAGGGTTAGGGTTAGGGTTTGAGCTAGGGTTAGGGTTAGGGTTAGGGTTTGAGCTAGGGTTAGGGTTAGGGTTAGAGCTAGGGTTAGGGTTAGGGCTAGGGTTAGGGTTTGAGCTAGGGTTAGGGTTAGGGTTAGGGTTTGAGCTAGGGTTAGGGTTAGGGTTAGGGTTTGAGCTAGGGTTAGGGTTAGGGTTAGAGCTAGGGTTAGGGTTAGGGCTAGGGTTAGGGTTTGAGCTAGGGTTAGGGTTAGAGCTAGGGTTAGGGTTAGGGTTTGAGCTAGGGTTAGGGTTAGGGTTTGAGCTAGGCTTAGGGTTAGGGTTAGAGCTAGGGTTAGGGTTAGGGTTAGGGTTTGAGCTAGGGTTAGGGTTAGGGTTAGGGTTTGGGCTAGGGTTAGGGTTTTGGCTAGGGTTAGGGCTAGGGTTAGGGTTTGAGCTAGGGTTAGGGTTAGGGTTAGGGTTTGAGCTAGGGTTAGGGTTAGGGTTAGGGTTTGAGCTAGGGTTAGGGTTAGGGTTAGAGCTAGGGTTAGGGTTAGGGCTAGGGTTAGGGTTTGAGCTATGGTTAGGGTTAGGGTTTGAACTAGGGTTAGGGTTAGGGTTTGAGCTAGGGTTAGGGTTAGGGTTAGGGTTGGGGCTAGGGTTAGGGTTAGGGTTGGAGCTAGGGTTAGGGTTAGGGTTTGGGCTAGGGCTAGGGTTAGGGCTAGGGTTAGGGTTTGAGCTAGGGTTAGGGTTAGGGTTTGAGCTAGGGTTAGGGTTAGGGTTTGAGCTAGGGTTAGGGTTAGGGTTAGGGTTAGGGTTTTAGCTAGGGTTAGGGTTTGAGCTAGGGTTAGTGTTAGGGTTTGAGCTAGGGTTAGGGTTAGGATTAGGGCTAGGGTTAGGGTTTGGGCTAGGGTTAGGGTTAGGGTTTGAACTAGGGTTAGGGTTAGGGTTTGAGCTAGGGCTAGGGTTAGGGTTAGGGTTGGGGCTAGGGTTAGGGTTAGGGTTGGAGCTAGGGTTAGGGTTAGGGTTTGGGCTAGGGCTAGGGTTAGGGCTAGGGTTAGGGTTTGAGCTAGGGTTAGGGTTAGGGTTTGAGCTAGGGTTAGGGTTAGGGTTTGAGCTAGGGTTAGGGTTAGGTTTAGAGCTAGGGTTAGGGTTAGGGCTAGGGTTAGGGTTTGAGCTAGGGTTAGGGTTAGGGTTTGAGCTAGGGTTAGGGTTTGAGCTAGGGTTAGGGTTTGAGCTAGGGTTAGGGTTAGGGTTAGGGTTTGAGCCAGGGTTAGGGTTAGGGTTTGGGCTAGGGTTAGGGTTAGGGTTTGAGCTAGGGTTAGGGTTAGGGTTTGAGCTAGGGTTAGGGTTAGGGTTTGAGCTAGGGTTAGGGTTAGGGTTTGAGCTAGGGTTAGGGTTAGAGCTAGGGTTAGGGTTAGGGTTTGAGCTAGGGTTAGGGTTAGGGTTTGAGCTAGGGTTAGGGTTAGGGTTTGAGCTAGGGTTAGGGTTAGGGTTTGAGCTAGGGTTAGGGTTAGGGTTAGGGTTAGGGTTTGAGCTAGGTTTAGGGTTAGGGTTTGAGCTAGGGTTAGGGTTAGGGTTAGAGCTAGGGTTAGGGTTAGGGTTTGAGCTAGGGTTAGGGTTTGAGCTAGGGTTAGGGTTAGGGTTAGGGTTTGAGCTAGGGTTAGGGTTAGGGTTTGAGCCAGGGTTAGGGTTAGGGTTTGGGCTAGGGTTAGGGTTTGGGCTAGGACTAGGGTTAGGGCTAGGGTTAGGGTTAGGGTTTGAGCTAGGGTTAGGGTTAGGGTTAGGGTTTGAGCTAGGGTTAGGGTTAGGGTTAGGGTTTGAGCTAGGGTTAGGGTTAGGGTTAGAGCTAGGGTTAGGGTTAGGGCTAGGGTTAGGGTTTGAGCTAGGGTTAGGGTTAGAGCTAGGGTTAGGGTTAGGGTCTGAGCTAGGGTTAGGGTTAGGGCTAGGGTTAGGGTTTGAGCTATGGTTAGGGTTAGGGTTTGAGCTAGGGTTAGGGTTAGGGTTTGAGCTAGGGTTAGGGTTAGGGTTTGAGCTAGGGTTAGGGTTAGAGCTAGGGTTAGGGTTAGGGTTTGAGCTAGGGTTAGGGTTAGGGTTTGAGCTAGGGTTAGGGTTAGGGTTTGAGCTAGGGTTAGGGTTAGGGTTTGAGCTAGGGTTAGGGTTAGGGTTAGGGTTAGGGTTTGAGCTAGGTTTAGGGTTAGGGTTTGAGCTAGGGTTAGGGTTAGGGTTAGAGCTAGGCTTAGGGTTAGGGTTTGAGCTAGGGTTAGGGTTTGAGCTAGGGTTAGGGTTAGGGTTTGAGCTAGGGTTAGGGTTAGGGTTTGAGCTAGGGTTAGGGTTAGGGTTAGGGTTAGGGTTTGAGCTAGGTTTAGGGTTAGGGTTTGAGCTAGGGTTAGGGTTAGGGTTAGAGCTAGGGTTAGGGTTAGGGTTTGAGCTAGGGTTAGGGTTTGAGCTAGGGTTAGGGTTAGGGTTAGGGTTTGAGCTAGGGTTAGGGTTAGGGTTTGAGCCAGGTTTAGGGTTAGGGTTTGGGCTAGGGTTAGGGTTTGGGCTAGGACTAGGGTTAGGGCTAGGGTTAGGGTTAGGGTTTGAGCTAGGGTTAGGGTTAGGGTTAGGGTTTGAGCTAGGGTTAGGGTTAGGGTTAGGGTTTGAGCTAGGGTTAGGGTTAGGGTTAGAGCTAGGGTTAGGGTTAGGGCCAGGGTTAGGGTTTGAGCTAGGGTTAGGGTTAGAGCTAGGGTTAGGGTTAGGGTTTGAGCTAGGGTTAGGGTTGGGGTTTGAGCTAGGGTTAGGGTTAGAGCTAGGGTTAGGGTTAGGGTTTGAGCTAGGGTTAGGGTTAGGGTTTGAGCTAGGGTTAGGGTTAGGGTTTGAGCTAGGGTTAGGGTTAGGGTTTGAGCTAGGGTTAGGGTTAGGGTTAGGGTTAGGGTTTGAGCTAGGTTTAGGGTTAGGGTTTGAGCTAGGGTTAGGGTTAGGGTTAGAGCTAGGGTTAGGGTTAGGGTTTGAGCTAGGGTTAGGGTTTGAGCTAGGGTTAGGGTTAGGGTTTGAGCTAGGGTTAGGGTTAGGGTTTGAGCTAGGGTTAGGGTTAGGGTTAGGGTTAGGGTTTGAGCTAGGTTTAGGGTTAGGGTTTGAGCTAGGGTTAGGGTTAGGGTTAGAGCTAGGGTTAGGGTTAGGGTTTGAGCTAGGGTTAGGGTTTGAGCTAGGGTTAGGGTTAGGGTTAGGGTTTGAGCTAGGGTTAGGGTTAGGGTTTGAGCCAGGTTTAGGGTTAGGGTTTGGGCTAGGGTTAGGGTTTGGGCTAGGACTAGGGTTAGGGCTCGGGTTAGGGTTAGGGTTTGAGCTAGGGTTAGGGTTAGGGTTAGGGTTTGAGCTAGGGTTAGGGTTAGGGTTAGGGTTTGAGCTAGGGTTAGGGTTAGGGTTAGAGCTAGGGTTAGGGTTAGGGCCAGGGTTAGGGTTTGAGCTAGGGTTAGGGTTAGAGCTAGGGTTAGGGTTAGGGTTTGAGCTAGGGTTAGGGTTGGGGTTAGGGTTTGAGCTAGGGTTACGGTTAGGGTTAGGGTTTGAGCTAGGGTTAGGGTTAGGGTTAGAGCTAGGGTTAGGGTTAGGGTTTGAGCTAGGGTTAGGGTTAGAGCTAGGGTTAGGGTTAGGGTTTGAGCTAGGGTTAGGGTTAGGGTTTGAGCTAGGGTTAGGGTTAGGGTTAGAGCTAGGGTTAGGGTTAGGGTTTGAGCTAGGGTTAGGGTTAGGGTTAGGGTTTGGGCTAGGGTTAGGGTTTGGGCTAGGGTTAGGGCTAGGGTTAGGGTTTGAGCTAGGGTTAGGGTTAGGGTTAGGGTTTGAGCTAGGGTTAGGGTTAGGGTTAGGGTTTGAGCTAGGGTTAGGGTTAGGGTTAGAGCTAGGGTTAGGGTCAGGGTTAGGGCTAGGGTTAGGGTTTGAGCTATGGTTAGGGTTAGGGTTTGAACTAGGGTTAGGGTTAGGGTTTGAGCTAGGGCTAGGCTTAGGGTTAGGGTTGGGGCTAGGGTTAGGGTTAGGGTTGGGGCTAGGGTTAGGGTTAGGGTTTGGGCTAGGGCTAGGGTTAGGGCTAGGGTTAGGGTTTGAGCTAGGGTTAGGGTTAGGGTTTGAGCTAGGGTTAGGGTTAGGGTTAGGGTTTGAGCCAGGGTTAGGGTTAGGGTTTGAGCTAGGGTTAGGGTTAGGGTTTGAGCTAGGGTTAGGGTTAGAGCTAGGGTTAGGGTTAGGGTTTGAGCTAGGGTTAGGGTTAGGGTTTGAGCTAGGGTTAGGGTTAGGGTTAGGGTTAGGGTTTGAGCTAGGGTTAGGGTTTGAGCTAGGGTTAGTGTTAGGGTTTGAGCTAGGGTTAGGGTTAGGGTTTGAGCTAGGGTTAGGGTTAGGGTTAGAGCTAGGGTTAGGGTTAGGGTTAGGGTTTGAGCTAGGGTTAGGGTTAGGTTTAGGGTTTGGGCTAGGGTTAGGGTTTGGGCTAGGGTTAGGGTTTGAGCTAGGGTTAGGGTTAGGGTTAGGATTTGAGCTAGGGTTAGGGTTAGGGTTAGGGTTTGAGCCAGGGTTAGGGTTAGGGTTTGGGCTAGGGTTAGGGTTAGGGTTTGAGCTAGGGTTAGGGTTAGGGCTAGGGTTAGGGTTTAAGCTAGGGTTAGGGTTTGGGTTTGGGCTAGGGTTAGGGTTAGGGTTAGAGCTAGGGTTGGGGTTAGGTTAGGTTAGGTTAGGTTAGGTTAGGTTATGGTTAGGTTAGGTTAGGTTAGGGTTAGGTTAGGGTTACGTTAGGGTTATGGGGACAAAAACTCAATCGGGACCCCACCCGGGTTGGTAACTTTGCAACGGAAGGTTGTAGAGACTCGGGGATAAGGTCCGTCAAGGGGTTTTTTCGGTCTCTGAGAAGGCCAGCAGTTGTCCCGAGTCTCTACGACCTACGGTTCCCGAGATATGCCATGTATTTATGGGGATTTTTGGAATGTTTGTATCTCGGGAACGGAAGGTCGTAGAGACTCAGGGACAAGTCTGGCGTGTTCAGAGACCCCGAATTATGTCCGACGGATCAGGGTCCCAAGTCTCTACAACCTTCCGTTCCCGAGTTATACTTAAGTTTATTTTCCCATTGAAGTGAATGGGGTTTGGTGCGCCTATACTGAATATGTGTATCTCGGGAACGGAAGGTCGTAGAGACTCAGGGACAAGTCTGGCGTGTTCAGAGACCCCGAATTATGTCCGACGGATCAGGGTCCCAAGTCTCTACGACCTTCCGTTCCCGAGTTATACTTAAGTTTATTTTCCCATTGAAGTGAATGGGGTTTGGTGCGCCTATAGTGAATATGTGTATCTCGGGAACGGAAGGTCGTAGAGACTCAGGGACAAGTCTGGCGTGTTCAGAGACCCCGAATCATGGCAGACGGATCTTGGACCCGAGACTCTACGACCTTCCGTTCCCGAGTTATACTTAAGTTTATTTTCCCATTGAAGTGAATGGGGTTTGGTGCGCCTATACTGAATATGTCTATCTCGGGAACGGAAGGTCGTAGAGACTCAGGGACAAGTCTGGCGTGTTCAGAGACCCCGAATTATGTCCGACGGATCAGGGTCCCAAGTCTCTACGACCTTCCGTTCCCGAGTTATACTTAAGTTTATTTTCCCATTGAAGTGAATGGGGTTTGGTGCGCCTATAGTGAATATGTGTATCTCGGGAACGGAAGGTCGTAGAGACTCAGGGACAAGTCTGGCGTGTTCAGAGACCCCGAATCATGGCAGACGGATCTTGGACCCGAGACTCTACGACCTTCCGTTCCCGAGTTATACTTAAGTTTATTTTCCCATTGAAGTGAATGGGGTTTGGTGCGCCTATACTGAATATGTCTATCTCGGGAACGGAAGGTCGTAGAGTCTCGGGGAGAAGGCTGGCGTGTTCAGAGACCCCGAATCATGGCAGACGGATCTTGGACCCGAGACTCTACTACCTTCCCTTCCTGAGTTATACTTAAGTTTATTTTTCCATTGAAGTGAATGGGGTTTGGTGCGCCTATACTGAATATGTGTATCTCGGGAACGGAAGGTCGTAGAGACTCGGGGAGAAGCCTGGCGTGTTCAGAGACCCCGAATCATGGCAGACGGATCTAGACCCGAGACTCTACGACCTTCCCTTCCCGAGTTATAGACCAAAATGTGTCCCCCATTGGAAATGAATGGGTGCCGGATGGATTGAAAATTAGGGTTGAGGTTAGGATTGGGACTAGGGTTAGGGTCAGGGTTTGGACTAGGGTTGGGGCTAGGGTTACGGTTGGGGCTAGGGTTAGGGTTAGGGTTGGGGCTAGGGTTAGGGTTAGAGCTAGGGTTAGGGTTAGGGTTTGAGCTAGGGTTAGGGTTAGGGTTTGAGCTAGGGTTAGGGTTAGGGTTAGACCTAGGGTTAGGGTTAGGGTTAGGGTTTGAGCTAGGGTTAGGGTTAGGGTTTGGTCTAGGGTTAGGGTTTGGGCTAGGGTTAGGGCTAGGGTTAGGGTTTGGGCTAGGGTTAGGGCTAGGGTTAGGGTTTGAGCTAGGGTTAGGGTTAGGGTTAGGGTTTGAGCTAGGGTTAGGGTTAGGGTTAGGGTTTGAGCTAGGGTTAGGGTTAGGGTTAGAGCTAGGGTTAGGGTTAGGGCTAGGGTTAGGGTTTGAGCTATGGTTAGGGTTAGGGTTTGAACTAGGGTTAGGGTTAGGGTTTGAGCTAGGGCTAGGGTTAGGGTTAGGGTTGGGGCTAGGGTTAGGGTTTGAGCTAGGGTTAGGGTTAGTGTTAGGGTTTGAGCTAGGGTTAGGGTTAGGGTTTGAGCCAGGGTTAGGGTTAGGGTTTGGGCTAGGGTTAGGGTTTGGGCTAGGACTAGGGTTAGGGCTAGGGTTAGGGTTAGGGTTTGAGCTAGGGTTAGGGTTAGGGCTTGAGCTAGGGTTACGATTAGGGTTAGGGTTTGAGCTAGGGTTAGGGTTAGGGTTAGAGCTAGGGTTAGGGTTAGGGTTAGGGTTTGGGCTAGGGTTAGGGTTTGGGCTAGGGTTAGGGCTAGGGTTAGGGTTTGAGCTAGGGTTAGGGTTAGGGTTAGGGTTTGAGCTAGGGTTAGGGTTAGGGTTAGGGTTTGAGCTAGGGTTAGGGTTAGGGTTAGAGCTAGGGTTAGGGTCAGGGTTAGGGCTAGGGTTAGGGTTTGAGCTATGGTTAGGGTTAGGGTTTGAACTAGGGTTAGGGTTAGGGTTTGAGCTAGGGCTAGGCTTAGGGTTAGGGTTGGGGCTAGGGTTAGGGTTAGGGTTGGGGCTAGGGTTAGGGTTAGGTTTTGGGCTAGGGCTAGGGTTAGGGCTAGGGTTAGGGTTTGAGCTAGGGTTAGGGTTAGGGTTTGAGCTAGGGTTAGGGTTAGGGTTAGGGTTTGAGCCAGGGTTAGGGTTAGGGTTTGAGCTAGGGTTAGGGTTAGGGTTTGAGCTAGGGTTAGGGTTAGAGCTAGGGTTAGGGTTAGGGTTTGAGCTAGGGTTAGGGTTAGGGTTTGAGCTAGGGTTAGGGTTAGGGTTAGGGTTAGGGTTTGAGCTAGGGTTAGGGTTTGAGCTAGGGTTAGTGTTAGGGTTTGAGCTAGGGTTAGGGTTAGGGTTTGAGCTAGGGTTAGGGTTAGGGTTAGAGCTAGGGTTAGGGTTAGGGTTAGGGTTTGAGCTAGGGTTAGGGTTAGGTTTAGGGTTTGGGCTAGGGTTAGGGTTTGGGCTAGGGTTAGGGTTTGAGCTAGGGTTAGGGTTAGGGTTAGGATTTGAGCTAGGGTTAGGGTTAGGGTTAGGGTTTGAGCCAGGGTTAGGGTTAGGGTTTGGGCTAGGGTTAGGGTTAGGGTTTGAGCTAGGGTTAGGGTTAGGGCTAGGGTTAGGGTTTGAGCTGGGGTTAGGGTTTGGGTTTGGGCTAGGGTTAGGGTTAGGGTTAGAGCTAGGGTTAGGGTTAGGTTAGGTTAGGTTAGGTTAGGTTAGGTTAGGTTAGGTTAGGTTAGGTTATGGTTAGGTTAGGGTTAGGTTAGGTTAGGTTAGGGTTAGGTTAGGGTTACGTTAGGGTTATGGGGACAAAAACTCAATCGGGACCCCACCCGGGTTGGTAACTTTGCAACGGAAGGTTGTAGAGACTCGGGGATAAGGTCCGTCAAGGGGTTTTTTCGGTCTCTGAGAAGGCCAGCAGTTGTCCCGAGTCTCTACGACCTACGGTTCCCGAGATATGCCATGTATTTATGGGGATTTTTGGAATGTTTGTATCTCGGGAACGGAAGGTCGTAGAGACTCAGGGACAAGTCTGGCGTGTTCAGAGACCCCGAATTATGTCCGACGGATCAGGGTCCCAAGTCTCTACAACCTTCCGTTCCCGAGTTATACTTAAGTTTATTTTCCCATTGAAGTGAATGGGGTTTGGTGCGCCTATACTGAATATGTGTATCTCGGGAACGGAAGGTCGTAGAGACTCAGGGACAAGTCTGGCGTGTTCAGAGACCCCGAATTATGTCCGACGGATCAGGGTCCCAAGTCTCTACGACCTTCCGTTCCCGAGTTATACTTAAGTTTATTTTCCCATTGAAGTGAATGGGGTTTGGTGCGCCTATAGTGAATATGTGTATCTCGGGAACGGAAGGTCGTAGAGACTCAGGGACAAGTCTGGCGTGTTCAGAGACCCCGAATCATGGCAGACGGATCTTGGACCCGAGACTCTACGACCTTCCGTTCCCGAGTTATACTTAAGTTTATTTTCCCATTGAAGTGAATGGGGTTTGGTGCGCCTATACTGAATATGTCTATCTCGGGAACGGAAGGTCGTAGAGTCTCGGGGAGAAGGCTGGCGTGTTCAGAGACCCCGAATCATGGCAGACGGATCTTGGACCCGAGACTCTACTACCTTCCCTTCCTGAGTTATACTTAAGTTTATTTTTCCATTGAAGTGAATGGGGTTTGGTGCGCCTATACTGAATATGTGTATCTCGGGAACGGAAGGTCGTAGAGACTCGGGGAGAAGCCTGGCGTGTTCAGAGACCCCGAATCATGGCAGACGGATCTAGACCCGAGACTCTACGACCTTCCCTTCCCGAGTTATAGACCAAAATGTGTCCCCCATTGGAAATGAATGGGTGCCGGATGGATTGAAAATTAGGGTTGAGGTTAGGATTGGGACTAGGGTTAGGGTCAGGGTTTGGACTAGGGTTGGGGCTAGGGTTACGGTTGGGGCTAGGGTTAGGGTTAGGGTTGGGGCTAGGGTTAGGGTTAGAGCTAGGGTTAGGGTTAGGGTTTGAGCTAGGGTTAGGGTTAGGGTTTGAGCTAGGGTTAGGGTTAGGGTTAGACCTAGGGTTAGGGTTAGGGTTAGGGTTTGAGCTAGGGTTAGGGTTAGGGTTTGGTCTAGGGTTAGGGTTTGGGCTAGGGTTAGGGCTAGGGTTAGGGTTTGGGCTAGGGTTAGGGCTAGGGTTAGGGTTTGAGCTAGGGTTAGGGTTAGGGTTAGGGTTTGAGCTAGGGTTAGGGTTAGGGTTAGGGTTTGAGCTAGGGTTAGGGTTAGGGTTAGAGCTAGGGTTAGGGTTAGGGCTAGGGTTAGGGTTTGAGCTATGGTTAGGGTTAGGGTTTGAACTAGGGTTAGGGTTAGGGTTTGAGCTAGGGCTAGGGTTAGGGTTAGGGTTGGGGCTAGGGTTAGGGTTTGAGCTAGGGTTAGGGTTAGGGTTAGGGTTTGAGCTAGGGTTAGGGTTAGGGTTTGAGCCAGGGTTAGGGTTAGGGTTTGGGCTAGGGTTAGGGTTTGGGCTAGGACTAGGGTTAGGGCTAGGGTTAGGGTTAGGGTTTGAGCTAGGGTTAGGGTTAGGGCTTGAGCTAGGGTTACGATTAGGGTTAGGGTTTGAGCTAGGGTTAGGGTTAGGGTTAGAGCTAGGGTTAGGGTTAGGGTTAGGGTTTGGGCTAGGGTTAGGGTTTGGGCTAGGGTTAGGGCTAGGGTTAGGGTTTGAGCTAGGGTTAGGGTTAGGGTTAGGGTTTGAGCTAGGGTTAGGGTTAGGGTTAGGGTTTGAGCTAGGGTTAGGGTTAGGGTTAGAGCTAGGGTTAGGGTCAGGGTTAGGGCTAGGGTTAGGGTTTGAGCTATGGTTAGGGTTAGGGTTTGAACTAGGGCTAGGCTTAGGGTTAGGGTTGGGGCTAGGGTTAGGGTTAGGGTTGGGGCTAGGGTTAGGGTTAGGGTTTGGGCTAGGGCTAGGGTTAGGGCTAGGGTTAGGGTTTGAGCTAGGGTTAGGGTTAGGGTTTGAGCTAGGGTTAGGGTTAGGGTTAGGGTTTGAGCCAGGGTTAGGGTTAGGGTTTGAGCTAGGGTTAGGGTTAGGGTTTGAGCTAGGGTTAGGGTTAGAGCTAGGGTTAGGGTTAGGGTTTGAGCTAGGGTTAGGGTTAGGGTTTGAGCTAGGGTTAGGGTTAGGGTTAGGGTTTGAGCTAGGGTTAGGGTTTGAGCTAGGGTTAGTGTTAGGGTTTGAGCTAGGGTTAGGGTTAGGGTTTGAGCTAGGGTTAGGGTTAGGGTTAGAGCTAGGGTTAGGGTTAGGGTTAGGGTTTGAGCTAGGGTTAGGGTTAGGTTTAGGGTTTGGGCTAGGGTTAGGGTTTGGGCTAGGGTTAGGGTTTGAGCTAGGGTTAGGGTTAGGGTTAGGATTTGAGCTAGGGTTAGGGTTAGGGTTAGGGTTTGAGCCAGGGTTAGGGTTAGGGTTTGGGCTAGGGTTAGGGTTTGGGCTAGGACTAGGGTTAGGGCTAGGGTTAGGGTTAGGGTTTGAGCTAGGGTTAGGGTTAGGGCTAGGGTTAGGGTTTGAGCTAGGGTTAGGGTTAGGGTTTGGGCTAGGGTTAGGGTTAGGGTTAGAGCTAGGGTTAGGGTTAGGTTAGGTTAGGTTAGGTTAGGTTAGGTTAGGTTATGGTTAGGTTAGGGTTAGGGTTTGAGCTAGGGTTAGGGTTAGGGTTAGAGCTAGGGTTAGGGTTAGGGTTTGAGCTAGGGTTAGGGTTAGAGCTAGGGTTAGGGTTAGGGTTTGAGCTAGGGTTAGGGTTAGGGTTTGAGCTAGGGTTAGGGTTAGGGTTAGAGCTAGGGTTAGGGTTAGGGTTTGAGCTAGGGTTAGGGTTAGGGTTAGGGTTTGGGCTAGGGTTAGGGTTTGGGCTAGGGTTAGGGCTAGGGTTAGGGTTTGAGCTAGGGTTAGGGTTAGGTTTAGGGTTTGAGCTAGGGTTAGGGTTAGGGTTAGGGTTTGAGCTAGGGTTAGGGTTAGGGTTAGAGCTAGGGTTAGGGTCAGGGTTAGGGCTAGGGTTAGGGTTTGAGCTATGGTTAGGGTTAGGGTTTGAACTAGGGTTAGGGTTAGGGTTTGAGCTAGGGCTAGGCTTAGGGTTAGGGTTGGGGCTAGGGTTAGGGTTAGGGTTGGGGCTAGGGTTAGGGTTAGGGTTTGGGCTAGGGCTAGGGTTAGGGCTAGGGTTAGGGTTTGAGCTAGGGTTAGGGTTAGGGTTTGAGCTAGGGTTAGGGTTAGGGTTAGGGTTTGAGCCAGGGTTAGGGTTAGGGTTTGAGCTAGGGTTAGGGTTAGGGTTTGAGCTAGGGTTAGGGTTAGAGCTAGGGTTAGGGTTAGGGTTTGAGCTAGGGTTAGGGTTAGGGTTTGAGCTAGGGTTAGGGTTAGGGTTAGGGTTAGGGTTTGAGCTAGGGTTAGGGTTTGAGCTAGGGTTAGTGTTAGGGTTTGAGCTAGGGTTAGGGTTAGGGTTTGAGCTAGGGTTAGGGTTAGGGTTAGAGCTAGGGTTAGGGTTAGGGTTAGGGTTTGAGCTAGGGTTAGGGTTAGGTTTAGGGTTTGGGCTAGGGTTAGGGTTTGGGCTAGGGTTAGGGTTTGAGCTAGGGTTAGGGTTAGGGTTAGGATTTGAGCTAGGGTTAGGGTTAGGGTTAGGGTTTGAGCCAGGGTTAGGGTTAGGGTTTGGGCTAGGGTTAGGGTTAGGGTTTGAGCTAGGGTTAGGGTTAGGGCTAGGGTTAGGGTTTGAGCTAGGGTTAGGGTTTGGGTTTGGGCTAGGGTTAGGGTTAGGGTTAGAGCTAGGGTTAGGGTTAGGTTAGGTTAGGTTAGGTTAGGTTAGGTTAGGTTATGGTTAGGTTAGGGTTAGGTTAGGTTAGGTTAGGGTTAGGTTAGGGTTACGTTAGGGTTATGGGGACAAAAACTCAATCGGGACCCCACCCGGGTTGGTAACTTTGCAACGGAAGGTTGTAGAGACTCGGGGATAAGGTCCGTCAAGGGGTTTTTTCGGTCTCTGAGAAGGCCAGCAGTTGTCCCGAGTCTCTACGACCTACGGTTCCCGAGATATGCCATGTATTTATGGGGATTTTTGGAATGTTTGTATCTCGGGAACGGAAGGTCGTAGAGACTCAGGGACAAGTCTGGCGTGTTCAGAGACCCCGAATTATGTCCGACGGATCAGGGTCCCAAGTCTCTACAACCTTCCGTTCCCGAGTTATACTTAAGTTTATTTTCCCATTGAAGTGAATGGGGTTTGGTGCGCCTATACTGAATATGTGTATCTCGGGAACGGAAGGTCGTAGAGACTCAGGGACAAGTCTGGCGTGTTCAGAGACCCCGAATCATGGCAGACGGATCTTGGACCCGAGACTCTACGACCTTCCGTTCCCGAGTTATACTTAAGTTTATTTTCCCATTGAAGTGAATGGGGTTTGGTGCGCCTATACTGAATATGTCTATCTCGGGAACGGAAGGTCGTAGAGTCTCGGGGAGAAGGCTGGCGTGTTCAGAGACCCCGAATCATGGCAGACGGATCTTGGACCCGAGACTCTACTACCTTCCCTTCCTGAGTTATACTTAAGTTTATTTTTCCATTGAAGTGAATGGGGTTTGGTGCGCCTATACTGAATATATGTATCTCGGGAACGGAAGGTCGTAGAGACTCGGGGAGAAGCCTGGCGTGTTCAGAGACCCCGAATCATGGCAGACGGATCTAGACCCGAGACTCTACGACCTTCCCTTCCCAAGTTATAGACCAAAATGTGTCCCCCATTGGAAATGAATGGGTGCCGGATGGATTGAAAATTAGGGTTGAGGTTAGGATTGGGACTAGGGTTAGGGTCAGGGTTTGGACTAGGGTTGGGGCTAGGGTTACGGTTTGGGCTAGGGTTAGGGTTAGGGTTGGGGCTAGGGTTAGGGTTAGAGCTAGGGTTAGGGTTAGGGTTTGAGCTAGGGTTAGGGTTAGGGTTTGAGCTAGGGTTAGGGTTAGGGTTAGACCTAGGGTTAGGGTTAGGGTTAGGGTTTGAGCTAGGGTTAGGGTTAGGGTTTGGTCTAGGGTTAGGGTTTGGGCTAGGGTTAGGGCTAGGGTTAGGGTTTGGGCTAGGGTTAGGGCTAGGGTTAGGGTTTGAGCTAGGGTTAGGGTTAGGGTTAGGGTTTGAGCTAGGGTTAGGGTTAGGGTTAGGGTTTGAGCTAGGGTTAGGGTTAGGGTTAGAGCTAGGGTTAGGGTTAGGGCTAGGGTTAGGGTTTGAGCTATGGTTAGGGTTAGGGTTTGAACTAGGGTTAGGGTTAGGGTTTGAGCTAGGGCTAGGGTTAGGGTTAGGGTTGGGGCTAGGGTTAGGGTTTGAGCTAGGGTTAGGGTTAGGGTTAGGGTTTGAGCTAGGGTTAGGGTTAGGGTTTGAGCCAGGGTTAGGGTTAGGGTTTGGGCTAGGATTAGGGTTTGGGCTAGGACTAGGGTTAGGGCTAGGGTTAGGGTTAGGGTTTGAGCTAGGGTTAGGGTTAGGGTTAGGGCTTGAGCTAGGGTTACGATTAGGGTTAGGGTTTGAGCTAGGGTTAGGGTTAGGGTTAGAGCTAGGGTTAGGGTTAGGGCTAGGGTTAGGGTTTGAGCTAGGGTTAGGGTTAGAGCTAGGGTTAGGGTTAGGGTTTGAGCTAGGGTTAGGGTTAGGGTTTGAGCTAGGGTTAGGGTTAGGGTTAGAGCTAGGGTTAGGGTTAGGGTTAGGGTTTGAGCTAGGGTTAGGGTTAGGGTTAGGGTTTGGGCTAGGGTTAGGGTTTGGGCTAGGGTTAGGGCTAGGGTTAGGGTTTGAGCTAGGGTTAGGGTTAGGGTTAGGGTTTGAGCTAGGGTTAGGGTTAGGGTTAGGGTTTGAGCTAGGGTTAGGGTTAGGGTTAGAGCTAGGGTTAGGGTCAGGGTTAGGGCTAGGGTTAGGGTTTGAGCTATGGTTAGGGTTAGGGTTTGAACTAGGGCTAGGCTTAGGGTTAGGGTTGGGGCTAGGGTTAGGGTTAGGGTTTGAGCCAGGGTTAGGGTTAGGGTTTGGGCTAGGATTAGGGTTTGGGCTAGGACTAGGGTTAGGGCTAGGGTTAGGGTTAGGGTTTGAGCTAGGGTTAGGGTTAGGGTTAGGGCTTGAGCTAGGGTTACGATTAGGGTTAGGGTTTGAGCTAGGGTTAGGGTTAGGGTTAGAGCTAGGGTTAGGGTTAGGGCTAGGGTTAGGGTTTGGGTTAGGGCTAGGGTTAGGGTTTGAGCTAGGGTTAGGGTTAGAGCTAGGGTTAGGGTTAGGGTTTGAGCTAGGGTTAGGGTTAGGGTTTGAGCTAGGGTTAGGGTTAGGGTTAGAGCTAGGGTTAGGGTTAGGGTTAGGGTTTGAGCTAGGGTTAGGGTTAGGGTTAGGGTTTGGGCTAGGGTTAGGGTTTGGGCTAGGGTTAGGGCTAGGGTTAGGGTTTGAGCTAGGGTTAGGGTTAGGGTTAGGGTTTGAGCTAGGGTTAGGGTTAGGGTTAGGGTTTGAGCTAGGGTTAGGGTTAGGGTTAGGGTTTGAGCTAGGGTTAGGGTTAGGGTTAGGGTTTGAGCTAGGGTTAGGGTTAGGGTTAGAGCTAGGGTTAGGGTCAGGGTTAGGGCTAGGGTTAGGGTTTGAGCTATGGTTAGGGTTAGGGTTTGAACTAGGGCTAGGCTTAGGGTTAGGGTTGGGGCTAGGGTTAGGGTTAGGGTTGGGGCTAGGGTTAGGGTTAGGGTTTGGGCTAGGGCTAGGGTTAGGGCTAGGGTTAGGGTTTGAGCTAGGGTTAGGGTTAGGGTTTGAGCTAGGGTTAGGGTTAGGGTTAGGGTTTGAGCCAGGGTTAGGGTTAGGGTTTGAGCTAGGGTTAGGGTTAGGGTTTGAGCTAGGGTTAGGGTTAGAGCTAGGGTTAGGGTTAGGGTTTGAGCTAGGGTTAGGGTTAGGGTTTGAGCTAGGGTTAGGGTTAGGGTTAGGGTTTGAGCTAGGGTTAGGGTTTGAGCTAGGGTTAGTGTTAGGGTTTGAGCTAGGGTTAGGGTTGGGGTTTGAGCTAGGGTTAGGGTTAGGGTTAGAGCTAGGGTTAGGGTTAGGGTTAGGGTTTGAGCTAGGGTTAGGGTTAGGTTTAGGGTTTGGGCTAGGGTTAGGGTTTGGGCTAGGGTTAGGGTTTGAGCTAGGGTTAGGGTTAGGGTTAGGATTTGAGCTAGGGTTAGGGTTAGGGTTAGGGTTTGAGCCAGGGTTAGGGTTAGGGTTTGGGCTAGGGTTAGGGTTTGGGCTAGGACTAGGGTTAGGGCTAGGGTTAGGGTTAGGGTTTGAGCTAGGGTTAGGGTTAGGGCTAGGGTTAGGGTTTGAGCTAGGGTTAGGGTTAGGGTTTGGGCTAGGGTTAGGGTTAGGGTTAGAGCTAGGGTTAGGGTTAGGTTAGGTTAGGTTAGGTTAGGTTAGGTTAGGTTATGGTTAGGTTAGGGTTAGGGTTTGAGCTAGGGTTAGGGTTAGGGTTTGAGCTAGGGTTAGGGTTAGAGCTAGGGTTAGGGTTAGGGTTTGAGCTAGGGTTAGGGTTAGGGTTTGAGCTAGGGTTAGGGTTAGGGTTAGAGCTAGGGTTAGGGTTAGGGTTTGAGCTAGGGTTAGGGTTAGGGTTAGGGTTTGGGCTAGGGTTAGGGTTTGGGCTAGGGTTAGGGCTAGGGTTAGGGTTTGAGCTAGGGTTAGGGTTAGGGTTAGGGTTTGAGCTAGGGTTAGGGTTAGGGTTAGGGTTTGAGCTAGGGTTAGGGTTAGGGTTAGAGCTAGGGTTAGGGTCAGGGTTAGGGCTAGGGTTAGGGTTTGAGCTATGGTTAGGGTTAGGGTTTGAACTAGGGTTAGGGTTAGGGTTTGAGCTAGGGCTAGGCTTAGGGTTAGGGTTGGGGCTAGGGTGAGGGTTAGGGTTGGGGCTAGGGTTAGGGTTAGGGTTTGGGCTAGGGCTAGGGTTAGGGCTAGGGTTAGGGTTTGAGCTAGGGTTAGGGTTAGGGTTTGAGCTAGGGTTAGGGTTAGGGTTAGGGTTTGAGCCAGGGTTAGGGTTAGGGTTTGAGCTAGGGTTAGGGTTAGGGTTAGAGCTAGGGTTAGGGTTAGGGTTTGAGCTAGGGTTAGGGTTAGAGCTAGGGTTAGGGTTAGGGTTTGAGCTAGGGTTAGGGTTAGGGTTTGAGCTAGGGTTAGGGTTAGGGTTAGAGCTAGGGTTAGGGTTAGGGTTTGAGCTAGGGTTAGGGTTAGGGTTAGGGTTTGGGCTAGGGTTAGGGTTTGGGCTAGGGTTAGGGCTAGGGTTAGGGTTTGAGCTAGGGTTAGGGTTAGGTTTAGGGTTTGAGCTAGGGTTAGGGTTAGGGTTAGGGTTTGAGCTAGGGTTAGGGTTAGGGTTAGAGCTAGGGTTAGGGTCAGGGTTAGGGCTAGGGTTAGGGTTTGAGCTATGGTTAGGGTTAGGGTTTGAACTAGGGTTAGGGTTAGGGTTTGAGCTAGGGCTAGGCTTAGGGTTAGGGTTGGGGCTAGGGTTAGGGTTAGGGTTGGGGCTAGGGTTAGGGTTAGGGTTTGGGCTAGGGCTAGGGTTAGGGCTAGGGTTAGGGTTTGAGCTAGGGTTAGGGTTAGGGTTTGAGCTAGGGTTAGGGTTAGGGTTAGGGTTTGAGCCAGGGTTAGGGTTAGGGTTTGAGCTAGGGTTAGGGTTAGGGTTTGAGCTAGGGTTAGGGTTAGAGCTAGGGTTAGGGTTAGGGTTTGAGCTAGGGTTAGGGTTAGGGTTTGAGCTAGGGTTAGGGTTAGGGTTAGGGTTAGGGTTTGAGCTAGGGTTAGGGTTTGAGCTAGGGTTAGTGTTAGGGTTTGAGCTAGGGTTAGGGTTAGGGTTTGAGCTAGGGTTAGGGTTAGGGTTAGAGCTAGGGTTAGGGTTAGGGTTAGGGTTTGAGCTAGGGTTAGGGTTAGGTTTAGGGTTTGGGCTAGGGTTAGGGTTTGGGCTAGGGTTAGGGTTTGAGCTAGGGTTAGGGTTAGGGTTAGGATTTGAGCTAGGGTTAGGGTTAGGGTTAGGGTTTGAGCCAGGGTTAGGGTTAGGGTTTGGGCTAGGGTTAGGGTTAGGGTTTGAGCTAGGGTTAGGGTTAGGGCTAGGGTTAGGGTTTGAGCTAGGGTTAGGGTTTGGGTTTGGGCTAGGGTTAGGGTTAGGGTTAGAGCTAGGGTTAGGGTTAGGTTAGGTTAGGTTAGGTTAGGTTAGGTTAGGTTATGGTTAGGTTAGGGTTAGGTTAGGTTAGGTTAGGGTTAGGTTAGGGTTACGTTAGGGTTATGGGGACAAAAACTCAATCGGGACCCCACCCGGGTTGGTAACTTTGCAACGGAAGGTTGTAGAGACTCGGGGATAAGGTCCGTCAAGGGGTTTTTTCGGTCTCTGAGAAGGCCAGCAGTTGTCCCGAGTCTCTACGACCTACGGTTCCCGAGATATGCCATGTATTTATGGGGATTTTTGGAATGTTTGTATCTCGGGAACGGAAGGTCGTAGAGACTCAGGGACAAGTCTGGCGTGTTCAGAGACCCCGAATTATGTCCGACGGATCAGGGTCCCAAGTCTCTACAACCTTCCGTTCCCGAGTTATACTTAAGTTTATTTTCCCATTGAAGTGAATGGGGTTTGGTGCGCCTATACTGAATATGTGTATCTCGGGAACGGAAGGTCGTAGAGACTCAGGGACAAGTCTGGCGTGTTCAGAGACCCCGAATCATGGCAGACGGATCTTGGACCCGAGACTCTACGACCTTCCGTTCCCGAGTTATACTTAAGTTTATTTTCCCATTGAAGTGAATGGGGTTTGGTGCGCCTATACTGAATATGTCTATCTCGGGAACGGAAGGTCGTAGAGTCTCGGGGAGAAGGCTGGCGTGTTCAGAGACCCCGAATCATGGCAGACGGATCTTGGACCCGAGACTCTACTACCTTCCCTTCCTGAGTTATACTTAAGTTTATTTTTCCATTGAAGTGAATGGGGTTTGGTGCGCCTATACTGAATATATGTATCTCGGGAACGGAAGGTCGTAGAGACTCGGGGAGAAGCCTGGCGTGTTCAGAGACCCCGAATCATGGCAGACGGATCTAGACCCGAGACTCTACGACCTTCCCTTCCCAAGTTATAGACCAAAATGTGTCCCCCATTGGAAATGAATGGGTGCCGGATGGATTGAAAATTAGGGTTGAGGTTAGGATTGGGACTAGGGTTAGGGTCAGGGTTTGGACTAGGGTTGGGGCTAGGGTTACGGTTTGGGCTAGGGTTAGGGTTAGGGTTGGGGCTAGGGTTAGGGTTAGAGCTAGGGTTAGGGTTAGGGTTTGAGCTAGGGTTAGGGTTAGGGTTTGAGCTAGGGTTAGGGTTAGGGTTAGACCTAGGGTTAGGGTTAGGGTTAGGGTTTGAGCTAGGGTTAGGGTTAGGGTTTGGTCTAGGGTTAGGGTTTGGGCTAGGGTTAGGGCTAGGGTTAGGGTTTGGCTAGGGTTAGGGCTAGGGTTAGGGTTTGAGCTAGGGTTAGGGTTAGGGTTAGGGTTTGAGCTAGGGTAGCTTAGGTTAGGGTTAGGGTAGGGTTAGAGCTAGGGTTAGGGTTAGGGCTAGGGTTAGGGTTTGAGCTATGGTTAGGGTTAGCTATGGTTAGGGTTAGGGTTTGAACTAGGGTTAGGGTTAGGGTTTGAGCTAGGGCTAGGGTTAGGGTTAGGGTTGGGGCTAGGGTTAGGGTTTGAGCTAGGGTTAGGGTTAGGGTTAGGGTTTGAGCTAGGGTTAGGGTTAGGGTTTGAGCCAGGGTTAGGGTTAGGGTTTGGGCTAGGATTAGGGTTTGGGCTAGGACTAGGGTTAGGGCTAGGGTTAGGGTTAGGGTTTGAGCTAGGGTTAGGGTTAGGGTTAGGGCTTGAGCTAGGGTTACGATTAGGGTTAGGGTTTGAGCTAGGGTTAGGGTTAGGGTTAGAGCTAGGGTTAGGGTTAGGGCTAGGGTTAGGGTTTGAGCTAGGGTTAGGGTTAGAGCTAGGGTTAGGGTTAGGGTTTGAGCTAGGGTTAGGGTTAGGGTTTGAGCTAGGGTTAGGGTTAGGGTTAGAGCTAGGGTTAGGGTTAGGGTTAGGGTTTGAGCTAGGGTTAGGGTTAGGGTTAGGGTTTGGGCTAGGGTTAGGGTTTGGGCTAGGGTTAGGGCTAGGGTTAGGGTTTGAGCTAGGGTTAGGGTTAGGGTTAGGGTTTGAGCTAGGGTTAGGGTTAGGGTTAGGGTTTGAGCTAGGGTTAGGGTTAGGGTTAGAGCTAGGGTTAGGGTCAGGGTTAGGGCTAGGGTTAGGGTTTGAGCTATGGTTAGGGTTAGGGTTTGAACTAGGGCTAGGCTTAGGGTTAGGGTTGGGGCTAGGGTTAGGGTTAGGGTTTGAGCCAGGGTTAGGGTTAGGGTTTGGGCTAGGATTAGGGTTTGGGCTAGGACTAGGGTTAGGGCTAGGGTTAGGGTTAGGGTTTGAGCTAGGGTTAGGGTTAGGGTTAGGGCTTGAGCTAGGGTTACGATTAGGGTTAGGGTTTGAGCTAGGGTTAGGGTTAGGGTTAGAGCTAGGGTTAGGGTTAGGGCTAGGGTTAGGGTTTGAGCTAGGGTTAGGGTTAGAGCTAGGGTTAGGGTTAGGGTTTGAGCTAGGGTTAGGGTTAGGGTTTGAGCTAGGGTTAGGGTTAGGGTTAGAGCTAGGGTTAGGGTTAGGGTTAGGGTTTGAGCTAGGGTTAGGGTTAGGGTTAGGGTTTGGGCTAGGGTTAGGGTTTGGGCTAGGGTTAGGGCTAGGGTTAGGGTTTGAGCTAGGGTTAGGGTTAGGGTTAGGGTTTGAGCTAGGGTTAGGGTTAGGGTTAGGGTTTGAGCTAGGGTTAGGGTTAGGGTTAGAGCTAGGGTTAGGGTCAGGGTTAGGGCTAGGGTTAGGGTTTGAGCTATGGTTAGGGTTAGGGTTTGAACTAGGGCTAGGCTTAGGGTTAGGGTTGGGGCTAGGGTTAGGGTTAGGGTTGGGGCTAGGGTTAGGGTTAGGGTTTGGGCTAGGGCTAGGGTTAGGGCTAGGGTTAGGGTTTGAGCTAGGGTTAGGGTTAGGGTTTGAGCTAGGGTTAGGGTTAGGGTTAGGGTTTGAGCCAGGGTTAGGGTTAGGGTTTGAGCTAGGGTTAGGGTTAGGGTTTGAGCTAGGGTTAGGGTTAGAGCTAGGGTTAGGGTTAGGGTTTGAGCTAGGGTTAGGGTTAGGGTTTGAGCTAGGGTTAGGGTTAGGGTTAGGGTTTGAGCTAGGGTTAGGGTTTGAGCTAGGGTTAGTGTTAGGGTTTGAGCTAGGGTTAGGGTTGGGGTTTGAGCTAGGGTTAGGGTTAGGGTTAGAGCTAGGGTTAGGGTTAGGGTTAGGGTTTGAGCTAGGGTTAGGGTTAGGTTTAGGGTTTGGGCTAGGGTTAGGGTTTGGGCTAGGGTTAGGGTTTGAGCTAGGGTTAGGGTTAGGGTTAGGATTTGAGCTAGGGTTAGGGTTAGGGTTAGGGTTTGAGCCAGGGTTAGGGTTAGGGTTTGGGCTAGGGTTAGGGTTTGGGCTAGGACTAGGGTTAGGGCTAGGGTTAGGGTTAGGGTTTGAGCTAGGGTTAGGGTTAGAGCTAGGGTTAGGGTCAGGGTTAGGGCTAGGGTTAGGGTTTGAGCTATGGTTAGGGTTAGGGTTTGAACTAGGGTTAGGGTTAGGGTTTGAGCTAGGGCTAGGCTTAGGGTTAGGGTTGGGGCTAGGGTGAGGGTTAGGGTTGGGGCTAGGGTTAGGGTTAGGGTTTGGGCTAGGGCTAGGGTTAGGGCTAGGGTTAGGGTTTGAGCTAGGGTTAGGGTTAGGGTTTGAGCTAGGGTTAGGGTTAGGGTTAGGGTTTGAGCCAGGGTTAGGGTTAGGGTTTGAGCTAGGGTTAGGGTTAGGGTTTGAGCTAGGGTTAGGGTTAGAGCTAGGGTTAGGGTTGGGTTTGAGCTAGGGTTAGGGTTAGGGTTTGAGCTAGGGTTAGGGTTAGGGTTAGGGTTAGGGTTTGAGCTAGGGTTAGGGTTTGAGCTAGGGTTAGTGTTAGGGTTTGAGCTAGGGTTAGGGTTAGGGTTTGAGCTAGGGTTAGGGTTAGGGTTAGAGCTAGGGTTAGGGTTAGGGTTAGGGTTTGAGCTAGGGTTAGGGTTAGGTTTAGGGTTTGGGCTAGGGTTAGGGTTTGGGCTAGGGTTAGGGTTTGAGCTAGGGTTAGGGTTAGGGTTAGGATTTGAGCTAGGGTTAGGGTTAGGGTTAGGGTTTGAGCCAGGGTTAGGGTTAGGGTTTGGGCTAGGGTTAGGGTTAGGGTTTGAGCTAGGGTTAGGGTTAGGGCTAGGGTTAGGGTTTGAGCTAGGGTTAGGGTTTGGGTTTGGGCTAGGGTTAGGGTTAGGGTTAGAGCTAGGGTTAGGGTTAGGTTAGGTTAGGTTAGGTTAGGTTAGGTTAGGTTAGGTTATGGTTAGGTTAGGGTTAGGTTAGGTTAGGTTAGGGTTAGGTTAGGGTTACGTTAGGGTTATGGGGACAAAAACTCAATCGGGACCCCACCCGGGTTGGTAACTTTGCAACGGAAGGTTGTAGAGACTCGGGGATAAGGTCCGTCAAGGGGTTTTTTCGGTCTCTGAGAAGGCCAGCAGTTGTCCCGAGTCTCTACGACCTACGGTTCCCGAGATATGCCATGTATTTATGGGGATTTTTGGAATGTTTGTATCTCGGGAACGGAAGGTCGTAGAGACTCAGGGACAAGTCTGGCGTGTTCAGAGACCCCGAATTATGTCCGACGGATCAGGGTCCCAAGTCTCTACAACCTTCCGTTCCCGAGTTATACTTAAGTTTATTTTCCCATTGAAGTGAATGGGGTTTGGTGCGCCTATACTGAATATGTGTATCTCGGGAACGGAAGGTCGTAGAGACTCAGGGACAAGTCTGGCGTGTTCAGAGACCCCGAATCATGGCAGACGGATCTAGACCCGAGACTCTACGACCTTCCCTTCCCGAGTTATAGACCAAAATGTGTCCCCCATTGGAAATGAATGGGTGCCGGATGGATTGAAAATTAGGGTTGAGGTTAGGATTGGGACTAGGGTTAGGGTCAGGGTTTGGACTAGGGTTGGGGCTAGGGTTACGGTTGGGGCTAGGGTTAGGGTTAGGGTTGGGGCTAGGGTTAGGGTTAGAGCTAGGGTTAGGGTTAGGGTTTGAGCTAGGGTTAGGGTTAGGGTTTGAGCTAGGGTTAGGGTTAGGGTTAGACCTAGGGTTAGGGTTAGGGTTAGGGTTTGAGCTAGGGTTAGGGTTAGGGTTTGGTCTAGGGTTAGGGTTTGGGCTAGGGTTAGGGCTAGGGTTAGGGTTTGGGCTAGGGTTAGGGCTAGGGTTAGGGTTTGAGCTAGGGTTAGGGTTAGGGTTAGGGTTTGAGCTAGGGTTAGGGTTAGGGTTAGGGTTTGAGCTAGGGTTAGGGTTAGGGTTAGAGCTAGGGTTAGGGTTAGGGCTAGGGTTAGGGTTTGAGCTATGGTTAGGGTTAGGGTTTGAACTAGGGTTAGGGTTAGGGTTTGAGCTAGGGCTAGGGTTAGGGTTAGGGTTGGGGCTAGGGTTAGGGTTTGAGCTAGGGTTAGGGTTAGGGTTAGGGTTTGAGCTAGGGTTAGGGTTAGGGTTTGAGCCAGGGTTAGGGTTAGGGTTTGGGCTAGGGTTAGGGTTTGGGCTAGGACTAGGGTTAGGGCTAGGGTTAGGGTTAGGGTTTGAGCTAGGGTTAGGGTTAGGGCTTGAGCTAGGGTTACGATTAGGGTTAGGGTTTGAGCTAGGGTTAGGGTTAGGGTTAGAGCTAGGGTTAGGGTTAGGGTTAGGGTTTGGGCTAGGGTTAGGGTTTGGGCTAGGGTTAGGGCTAGGGTTAGGGTTTGAGCTAGGGTTAGGGTTAGGGTTAGGGTTTGAGCTAGGGTTAGGGTTAGGGTTAGGGTTTGAGCTAGGGTTAGGGTTAGGGTTAGAGCTAGGGTTAGGGTCAGGGTTAGGGCTAGGGTTAGGGTTTGAGCTATGGTTAGGGTTAGGGTTTGAACTAGGGTTAGGGTTAGGGTTTGAGCTAGGGCTAGGCTTAGGGTTAGGGTTGGGGCTAGGGTTAGGGTTAGGGTTGGGGCTAGGGTTAGGGTTAGGGTTTGGGCTAGGGCTAGGGTTAGGGCTAGGGTTAGGGTTTGAGCTAGGGTTAGGGTTAGGGTTTGAGCTAGGGTTAGGGTTAGGGTTAGGGTTTGAGCCAGGGTTAGGGTTAGGGTTTGAGCTAGGGTTAGGGTTAGGGTTTGAGCTAGGGTTAGGGTTAGAGCTAGGGTTAGGGTTAGGGTTTGAGCTAGGGTTAGGGTTAGGGTTTGAGCTAGGGTTAGGGTTAGGGTTAGGGTTAGGGTTTGAGCTAGGGTTAGGGTTTGAGCTAGGGTTAGTGTTAGGGTTTGAGCTAGGGTTAGGGTTAGGGTTTGAGCTAGGGTTAGGGTTAGGGTTAGAGCTAGGGTTAGGGTTAGGGTTAGGGTTTGAGCTAGGGTTAGGGTTAGGTTTAGGGTTTGGGCTAGGGTTAGGGTTTGGGCTAGGGTTAGGGTTTGAGCTAGGGTTAGGGTTAGGGTTAGGGTTTGAGCTAGGGTTAGGGTTAGGGTTAGGGTTAGGGTTTGAGCTAGGGTTAGGGTTTGAGCTAGGGTTAGTGTTAGGGTTTGAGCTAGGGTTAGGGTTAGGGTTTGAGCTAGGGTTAGGGTTAGGGTTAGAGCTAGGGTTAGGGTTAGGGTTAGGGTTTGAGCTAGGGTTAGGGTTAGGTTTAGGGTTTGGGCTAGGGTTAGGGTTTGGGCTAGGGTTAGGGTTTGAGCTAGGGTTAGGGTTAGGGCTAGGGTTAGGGTTTGAGCTAGGGTTAGGGTTTGGGTTTGGGCTAGGGTTAGGGTTAGGGTTAGAGCTAGGGTTAGGGTTAGGTTAGGTTAGGTTAGGTTAGGTTAGGTTAGGTTAGGTTATGGTTAGGTTAGGGTTAGGTTAGGTTAGGTTAGGGTTAGGTTAGGGTTACGTTAGGGTTATGGGGACAAAAACTCAATCGGGACCCCACCCGGGTTGGTAACTTTGCAACGGAAGGTTGTAGAGACTCGGGGATAAGGTCCGTCAAGGGGTTTTTTCGGTCTCTGAGAAGGCCAGCAGTTGTCCCGAGTCTCTACGACCTACGGTTCCCGAGATATGCCATGTATTTATGGGGATTTTTGGAATGTTTGTATCTCGGGAACGGAAGGTCGTAGAGACTCAGGGACAAGTCTGGCGTGTTCAGAGACCCCGAATTATGTCCGACGGATCAGGGTCCCAAGTCTCTACAACCTTCCGTTCCCGAGTTATACTTAAGTTTATTTTCCCATTGAAGTGAATGGGGTTTGGTGCGCCTATACTGAATATGTGTATCTCGGGAACGGAAGGTCGTAGAGACTCAGGGACAAGTCTGGCGTGTTCAGAGACCCCGAATTATGTCCGACGGATCAGGGTCCCAAGTCTCTACGACCTTCCGTTCCCGAGTTATACTTAAGTTTATTTTCCCATTGAAGTGAATGGGGTTTGGTGCGCCTATAGTGAATATGTGTATCTCGGGAACGGAAGGTCGTAGAGACTCAGGGACAAGTCTGGCGTGTTCAGAGACCCCGAATCATGGCAGACGGATCTTGGACCCGAGACTCTACGACCTTCCGTTCCCGAGTTATACTTAAGTTTATTTTCCCATTGAAGTGAATGGGGTTTGGTGCGCCTATACTGAATATGTCTATCTCGGGAACGGAAGGTCGTAGAGTCTCGGGGAGAAGGCTGGCGTGTTCAGAGACCCCGAATCATGGCAGACGGATCTTGGACCCGAGACTCTACTACCTTCCCTTCCTGAGTTATACTTAAGTTTATTTTTCCATTGAAGTGAATGGGGTTTGGTGCGCCTATACTGAATATGTGTATCTCGGGAACGGAAGGTCGTAGAGACTCGGGGAGAAGCCTGGCGTGTTCAGAGACCCCGAATCATGGCAGACGGATCTAGACCCGAGACTCTACGACCTTCCCTTCCCGAGTTATAGACCAAAATGTGTCCCCCATTGGAAATGAATGGGTGCCGGATGGATTGAAAATTAGGGTTGAGGTTAGGATTGGGACTAGGGTTAGGGTCAGGGTTTGGACTAGGGTTGGGGCTAGGGTTACGGTTGGGGCTAGGGTTAGGGTTAGGGTTGGGGCTAGGGTTAGGGTTAGAGCTAGGGTTAGGGTTAGGGTTTGAGCTAGGGTTAGGGTTAGGGTTTGAGCTAGGGTTAGGGTTAGGGTTAGACCTAGGGTTAGGGTTAGGGTTAGGGTTTGAGCTAGGGTTAGGGTTAGGGTTTGGTCTAGGGTTAGGGTTTGGGCTAGGGTTAGGGCTAGGGTTAGGGTTTGGGCTAGGGTTAGGGCTAGGGTTAGGGTTTGAGCTAGGGTTAGGGTTAGGGTTAGGGTTTGAGCTAGGGTTAGGGTTAGGGTTAGGGTTTGAGCTAGGGTTAGGGTTAGGGTTAGGGTTTGGGCTAGGGTTAGGGTTTGGGCTAGGGTTAGGGCTAGGGTTAGGGTTTGAGCTAGGGTTAGGGTTAGGGTTAGGGTTTGAGCTAGGGTTAGGGTTAGGGTTAGGGTTTGAGCTAGGGTTAGGGTTAGGGTTTGAGCTAGGGTTAGGGTTAGGGTTAGGGTTTGAGCCAGGGTTAGGGTTAGGGTTTGAGCTAGGGTTAGGGTTAGGGTTTGAGCTAGGGTTAGGGTTAGAGCTAGGGTTAGGGTTAGGGTTTGAGCTAGGGTTAGGGTTAGGGTTTGAGCTAGGGTTAGGGTTAGGGTTAGGGTTAGGGTTTGAGCTAGGTTTAGGGTTAGTGTTTGAGCTAGGGTTAGGGTTAGGGTTAGAGCTAGGGTTAGGGTTAGGGTTAGGGTTTGAGCCAGGGTTAGGGTTAGGGTTTGAGCTAGGGTTAGGGTTAGGGTTTGAGCTAGGGTTAGGGTTAGGGTTAGGGTTAGGGTTTGAGCTAGGTTTAGGGTTAGGGTTTGAGCTAGGGTTAGGGTTAGGGTTAGAGCTAGGGTTAGGGTTAGGGTTTGAGCTAGGGTTAGGGTTTGAGCTAGGGTTAGGGTTAGGGTTAGGGTTTGAGCTAAGGTTAGGGTTAGGGTTTGAGCCAGGGTTAGGGTTAGGGTTTGGGCTAGGGTTAGGGTTTGGGCTAGGACTAGGGTTAGGGCTAGAGTTAGGGTTAGGGTTTGAGCTAGGGTTAGGGTTAGGGTTAGGGTTTGAGCTAGGGTTAGGGTTAGGGTTAGGGTTAGAGCTAGGGTTAGTGTTAGGGCTAGGGTTAGGGTTTGAGCAAGGGTTAGGGTTAGAGCTAGGGTTAGGGTTAGGGTTTGAGCTAGGGTTAGGGTTAGGGTTTGAGCTAGGGTTAGGGTTAGGGTTAGAGCTAGGGTTAGGGTTAGGGTTAGGGTTTGAGCTAGGGTTAGGGTTAGGGTTAGGGTTTGGGCTAGGGTTAGGGTTTGGGCTAGGGTTAGGGTTTGGGCTAGGGTTAGGGTTTGGGCTAGGGTTAGGGCTAGGGTTAGGGTTTGAGCTAGGGTTAGGGTTAGGGTTAGAGCTAGGGTTAGGGTTAGGGTTTGAGCTAGGGTTAGGGTTAGGGTTAGGGTTTGGGCTAGGGTTAGGGTTTGGGCTAGGGTTAGGGCTAGGGTTAGGGTTTGAGCTAGGGTTAGGGTTAGGGTTAGGGTTTGAGCTAGGGTTAGGGTTAGGGTTAGGGTTTGAGCTAGAGTTAGGGTTAGGGTTAGGGCTAGGGTTAGGGTTAGGGCTAGGGTTAGGGTTAGAGCTAGGGTTAGGGTTAGGGTTTGAGCTAGGGTTAGGGTTAGGGTTAGAGCTAGGGTTAGGGTTAGGGTTAGGGTTTGAGCTAGGGTTAGGGTTAGGGTTTGGGCTAGGGTTAGGGTTTGGGCTAGGGTTAGGGTTTGGGCTAGGGTTAGGGCTAGGGTTAGGGTTTGAGCTAGGGTTCGGGTTAGGGTTAGGGTTTGAGCTAGGGTTAGGGTTAGGATTAGGGTTTGAGCTAGGGTTAGGATTAGGGCTAGGGTTAGGGTTTGAGCTAGGGTTAGGGTTAGGGTTTGAACTAGGGTTAGGGTTAGGGTTTGAGCTAGGGCTAGGGTTAGGGCTAGGGTTAGGGTTTGAGCTAGGGTTAGGGTTAGGGTTTGAGCTAGGGTTAGGGTTAGGGTTTGAGCTAGGGCTAGGGTTAGGGTTGGGGCTAGGGTTAGGGTTAGGGTTGGGGCTAGGGTTAGGGTTAGGGTTAGGGTTTGAGCTAGGGTTAGGGTTAGGGTTAGGGTTTGAGCTAGGGTTAGGGTTAGGGTTAGAGCTAGGGTTAGGGTTAGGGTTAGGGTTAGGGTTTGAGCTATGGTTAGGGTTAGGGTTTGAACTAGGGTTAGGGTTAGGATTTGAGCTAGGGCTAGGGTTAGGGTTGGGGCTAGGGTTAGGGTTAGGGTTGGGGCTAGGATTAGGGTTAGGGTTAGGGTTTGAGCTAGGGTTAGGGTTAGGGTTAGAGCTAGGGTTAGGGTTAGGGCTAGGGTTAGGGTTTGAGCTATGGTTAGGGTTAGGGTTTGAACTAGGGTTAGGGTTAGGGTTTGAGCTAGGGCTAGCGTTAAGGTTAGGGTTGGGGCTAGGGTTAGGGTTAGGGTTTGGGCTAGGGTTAGGGTTAGGGTTAGGGTTTGGGCCAGGGCTAGGGTTAGGGCTAGGGTTAGGATTTGAGCTAGGGTTAGGGTTAGGGTTTGAGCTAGGGTTAGGGTTAGGGTTTGAGCCAGGGTTAGGGTTAGGGTTTGAGCTAGGGTTAGGGTTAGGGTTTGAGCTAGGGTTAGGGTTAGAGCTAGGGTTAGGGTTAGGGTTTGAGCTAGGGTTAGGGTTAGGGTTTGAGCTAGGGTTAGGGTTAGGGTTAGGGTTAGGGTTTGAGCTAGGTTTAGGGTTAGTGTTTGAGCTAGGGTTAGGGTTAGGGTTAGAGCTAGGGTTAGGGTTAGGGTTAGGGTTTGAGCCAGGGTTAGGGTTTGGGCTAGGGTTAGGGCTAGGATTAGGGTTTGAGCTAGGGTTCGGGTTAGGGTTAGGGTTTGAGCTAGGGTTAGGGTTAGGGTTAGGGTTTGAGCTAGGGTTAGGATTAGGGCTAGGGTTAGGGTTTGAGCTAGGGTTAGGGTTAGGGTTTGAACTAGGGTTAGGGTTAGGGTTTGAGCTAGGGCTAGGGTTAGGGCTAGGGTTAGGGTTTGAGCTAGGGTTAGGGTTAGGGTTTGAGCTAGGGTTAGGGTTAGGGTTTGAGCTAGGGCTAGGGTTAGGGTTGGGGCTAGGGTTAGGGTTAGGGTTGGGGCTAGGGTTAGGGTTAGGGTTTGAGCTAGGGTTAGGGTTAGGGTTAGGGTTTGAGCTAGGGTTAGGGTTAGGGTTAGAGCTAGGGTTAGGGTTAGGGCTAGGGTTAGGGTTTGAGCTATGGTTAGGGTTAGGGTTTGAACTAGGGTTAGGGTTAGGGTTTGAGCTAGGGCTAGGGTTAGGGTTGGGGCTAGGGTTAGGGTTAGGGTTGGGGCTAGGATTAGGGTTAGGGTTAGGGTTTGAGCTAGGGTTAGGGTTAGGGTTTGAACTAGGGTTAGGGTTAGGGTTTGAGCTAGGGCTAGGGTTAGGGCTAGGGTTAGGGTTTGAGCTAGGGTTAGGGTTAGGGTTTGAGCTAGGGTTAGGGTTAGGGTTAGGGTTTGAGCCAGGGTTAGGGTTAGGGTTTGAGCTAGGGTTAGGGTTAGGGTTTGAGCTAGGGTTAGGGTTAGAGCTAGGGTTAGGGTTAGGGTTTGGGCTAGGGTTAGGGTTTGGGCTAGGACTAGGGTTAGGGCTAGGTTTAGGGTTAGGGTTTGAGCTAGGGTTAGGGTTAGGGTTTGAGCTAGGGTTAGGGTTAGGGTTAGGGTTTGAGCTAGGGTTAGGGTTAGGGTTAGGGTTTGAGCTAGGGTTAGGGTTAGGGTTAGAGCTAGGGTTAGGGTTAGGGCTAGGGTTAGGGTTTGAGCTAGGTTTAGGGTTAGAGCTAGGGTTAGGGTTGGGGTTTGAGCTAGGGTTAGGGTTAGGGTTTGAGCTAGGGTTAGGGTTAGGGTTAGAGCTAGGGTTAGGGTTAGGGTTAGGGTTTGAGCTAGGGTTAGGGTTAGGGTTAGGGTTAGGGTTTGGGCTAGGGTTAGGGTTTGGGCTAGGGTTAGGGCTAGGGTTAGGGTTTGAGTTAGGGTTAGGGTTAGGGTTAGGGTTTGAGCTAGGGTTAGGGTTAGGTTTAGGGTTTGAGCTAGGGTTAGGGTTAGGGTTAGGGCTAGGGTTAGGGTTAGGGCTAGGGTTAGGGTTAGAGCTAGGGTTAGGGTTAGGGTTTGAGCTAGGGTTAGGGTTAGGGTTAGAGCTAGGGTTAGGGTTAGGGTTAGGGTTTGAGCTAGGGTTAGGGTTAGGGTTAGGGTTTGGGCTAGGGTTAGGGTTTGGGCTAGGGTTAGGGCTAGGGTTAGGGTTTGAGCTAGGGTTCGGGTTAGGGTTAGGGTTTGAGCTAGGTTTAGGGTTAGGGTTAGGGTTTGAGCTAGGGTTAGGATTAGGGCTAGGGTTAGGGTTTGAGCTAGGGTTAGGGTTAGGGTTTGAACTAGGGTTAGGGTTAGGGTTTGAGCTAGGGCTAGGGTTAGGGCTAGGGTTAGGGTTTGAGCTAGGGTTAGGTTTAGGGTTTGAGCTAGGGTTAGGGTTAGGGTTAGGGTTTGAGCCAGGGTTAGGGTTAGGGTTTGAGCCAGGGTTAGGGTTAGGGTTTGAGCTAGGGTTAGGGTTAGGGTTTGAGCTAGGGTTAGGGTTAGAGCTAGGGTTAGGGTTAGGGTTTGAGCTAGGGTTAGGGTTAGGGTTTGAGCTAGGGTTAGGGTTAGGGTTAGGGTTAGGGTTTGAGCTAGGTTTAGGGTTAGGGTTTGAGCTAGGGTTAGGGTTAGGGTTAGAGCTAGGGTTAGGGTTAGGGTTTGAGCTAGGGTTAGGGTTTGAGCTAGGGTTAGGGTTAGGGTTAGGGTTTGAGCTAGGGTTAGGGTTAGGGTTTGAGCCAGGGTTAGGGTTAGGGTTTGGGCTAGGGTTAGGGTTTGGGCTAGGACTAGGGTTAGGGCTAGGGTTAGGGTTAGGGTTTGAGCTAGGGTTAGGGTTAGGGTTAGGGTTTGAGCTAGGGTTAGGGTTAGGGTTAGAGCTAGGGTTAGGGTTAGGGCTAGGGTTAGGGTTTGAGCTAGGGTTAGGGTTAGAGCTAGGGTTAGGGTTAGGGTTTGAGCTAGGGTTAGGGTAAGGGTTTGAGCTAGGGTTAGGGTTAGGGTTAGAGCTAGGGTTAGGGTTAGGGTTAGGGTTTGAGCTAGGGTTAGGGTTTGAGCTAGGGTTAGGGTTAGGGTTAGGGTTTGAGCTAGGGTTAGGGTTAGGGTTTGAGCTAGGGTTAGGGTTAGAGCTAGGGTTAGGGTTAGGGTTTGAGCTAGGGTTAGGGTTAGGGTTTGAGCTAGGGTTAGGGTTAGGGTTAGGGTTAGGGTTTGAGCTAGGTTTAGGGTTAGGGTTTGAGCTAGGGTTAGGGTTAAGGTTAGAGCTAGGGTTAGGGTTAGGGTTTGAGCTAGGGTTAGGGTTTGAGCTAGGGTTAGGGTTAGGGTTAGGGTTTGAGCTAGGGTTAGGGTTAGGGTTTGAGCCAGGGTTAGGGTTAGGGTTAGAGCTAGGGTTAGGGTTAGGGTTAGGGTTTGAGCTAGGGTTAGGGTTAGGGTTAGGGTTTGGGCTAGGACTAGGGTTAGGGCTAGGGTTAGGGTTAGGGTTTGAGCTAGGGTTAGGGTTAGGGTTAGGGTTTGAGCTAGGGTTAGGGTTAGGGTTAGGGTTTGAGCTAGGGTTAGGGTTAGGGTTAGAGCTAGGGTTAGGGTTAGGGCTAGGGTTAGGGTTTGAGCTAGGGTTAGGGTTAGAGCTAGGGTTAGGGTTAGGGTTTGAGCTAGGGTTAGGGTTAGGGTTTGAGCTAGGGTTAGGGTTAGGGTTAGAGCTAGGGTTAGGGTTAGGGTTAGGGTTTGAGCTAGGGTTAGGGTTAGGGTTAGGGTTTGGGCTAGGGTTAGGGTTTGGGCTAGGGTTAGGGTTAGGGTTAGGGTTTGAGCTAGGGTTAGGGTTAGGGTTAGGGTTTGAGCTAGGGTTAGGGTTAGGGTTAGGGCTAGGGTTAGGGTTAGGGCTAGGGTTAGGGTTAGAGCTAGGGTTAGGGTTAGGGTTTGAGCTAGGGTTAGGGTTAGGGTTAGAGCTAGGGTTAGGGTTAGGGTTAGGGTTTGAGCTAGGGTTAGGGTTAGGGTTAGGGTTTGGGCTAGGGTTAGGGTTTGGGCTAGGGTTAGGGCTAGGGTTAGGGTTTGAGCTAGGGTTCGGGTTAGGGTTAGGGTTTGAGCTAGGGTTAGGGTTAGGGTTAGGGTTTGAGCTAGGGTTAGGGTTAGGGTTAGGGTTTGGGCTAGGGTTAGGGTTTGGGCTAGGGTTAGGGCTAGGATTAGGGTTTCAGCTAGGGTTCGAGTTAGGGTTAGGGTTTGAGCTAGGGTTAGGGTTAGGGTTAGGGTTTGAGCTAGGGTTAGGATTAGGGCTAGGGTTAGGGTTTGAGCTAGGGTTAGGGTTAGGGTTTGAACTAGGGTTAGGGTTAGGGTTTGAGCTACGGCTAGGGTTAGGGCTAGGGTTAGGGTTTGAGCTAGGGTTAGGGTTAGGGTTTGAGCTAGGGTTAGGGTTAGGGTTAGGGTTTGAGCCAGGGTTAGGGTTAGGGTTTGAGCTAGGGTTAGGGTTAGGGTTTGAGCTAGGGTTAGGGTTAGAGCTAGGGTTAGGGTTAGGGTTTGAGCTAGGGTTAGGGTTAGGGTTTGAGCTAGGGTTAGGGTTAGGGTTAGGGTTTGAGCTAGGTTTAGGGTTAGGGTTTGAGCTAGGGTTAGGGTTAGGGTTAGACCTAGGGTTAGGGTTAGGGTTTGAGCTAGGGTTAGGGTTTGAGCTAGGGTTAGGGATAGGGTTAGGGTTTGAGCTAGCGTTAGGGTTAGGGTTTGAGCCAGGGTTAGGGTTAGTGTTTGGGCTAGGGTTAGGGTTTGGGCTAGGACTAGGGTTAGGGTTAGGGTTTGAGCTAGGGTTAGGGTTAGGGTTAGGGTTTGAGCTAGGGTTAGGGTTAGGGTTAGGGTTTGAGCTAGGGTTAGGGTTAGGGTTAGAGCTAGGGTTAGGGTTAGGGCTAGGGTTAGGGTTTGAGCTAGGGTTAGGGTTAGAGCTAGGGTTAGGGTTAGGGTTTGAGCTAGGGTTAGGGTTAGGGTTTGAGCTAGGGTTAGGGTTAGGGTTAGAGCTAGGGTTAGGGTTGGGGTTAGGGTTTGAGCTAGGGTTAGGGTTTGAGCTAGGGTTAGGGTTAGGGTTTGGGCTAGGGTTAGGGTTTGGGCTAGGGTTAGGGTTAGGGTTAGGGTTAGGGTTTGAGCTAGGGTTAGGGTTAGGGTTTGAGCTAGGGTTAGGGTTAGAGCTAGGGTTAGGGTTAGGGTTTGAGCTAGGGTTAGGGTTAGGGTTTGAGCTAGGGTTAGGGTTAGGGTTAGGGTTAGGGTTTGAGCTAGGGTTAGGGTTAGGGTTAGGGTTTGGGCTAGGGTTAGGGTTTGGGCTAGGGTTAGGGCTAGGGTTAGGGTTTGAGCTAGGGTTAGGGTTAGGGTTAGGGTTTGAGCTAGGGTTAGGGTTAGGGTTAGGGTTTGAGCTAGGGTTAGGGTTAGGGTTAGAGCTAGGGTTAGGGTCAGGGTTAGGGCTAGGGTTAGGGTTTGAGCTATGGTTAGGGCTAGGGTTAGGGTTTGAGCTAGGGTTAGGGTTAGAGCTAGGGTTAGGGTTAGGGTTTGAGCTAGGGTTAGGGTTAGGGTTTGAGCTAGGGTTAGGGTTAGGGTTAGAGCTAGGGTTAGGGTTGGGGTTAGGGTTTGAGCTAGGGTTAGGGTTTGAGCTAGGGTTAGGGTTAGGGTTTGGGCTAGGGTTAGGGTTTGGGCTAGGGTTAGGGTTAGGGTTAGGGTTAGGGTTTGAGCTAGGGTTAGGGTTAGGGTTTGAGCTAGGGTTAGGGTTAGAGCTAGGGTTAGGGTTAGGGTTTGAGCTAGGGTTAGGGTTAGGGTTTGAGCTAGGGTTAGGGTTAGGGTTAGGGTTAGGGTTTGAGCTAGGGTTAGGGTTAGGGTTAGGGTTTGGGCTAGGGTTAGGGTTTGGGCTAGGGTTAGGGCTAGGGTTAGGGTTTGAGCTAGGGTTAGGGTTAGGGTTAGGGTTTGAGCTATGGTTAGGGTTAGGGTTTGAACTAGGGTTAGGGTTAGGGTTTGAGCTAGGGCTAGGCTTAGGGTTAGGGTTGGGGCTAGGGTTAGGGTTAGGGTTGGGGCTAGGGTTAGGGTTAGGGTTTGGGCTAGGGCTAGGGTTAGGGCTAGGGTTAGGGTTTGAGCTAGGGTTAGGGTTAGGGTTTGAGCTAGGGTTAGGGTTAGGGTTTGAGCCAGGGTTAGGGTTAGGGTTTGAGCTAGGGTTAGGGTTAGGGTTTGAGCTAGGGTTAGGGTTAGAGCCAGGGTTAGGGTTAGGGTTTGAGCTAGGGTTAGGGTTAGGGTTTGAGCTAGGGTTAGGGTTAGGGTTAGGGTAAGGGTTTGAGCTAGGGTTAGGGCTTGAGCTAGGGTTAGTGTTAGGGTTTGAGCTAGGGTTAGGGTTAGGGTTTGAGCTAGGGTTAGGGTTAGGGTTAGAGCTAGGGTTAGGGTTAGGGTTAGGGTTTGAGCTAGGGTTAGGTTTAGGTTTAGGGTTTGGGCTAGGGTTAGGGTTTGGGCTAGGGTTAGGGTTTGAGCTAGGGTTAGGTTTAGGGTTTGAGCTAGGGTTAGGGTTAGGGTTAGGGTTTGAGCCAGGGTTAGGGTTAGGGTTTGAGCCAGGGTTAGGGTTAGGGTTTGAGCTAGGGTTAGGGTTAGGGTTTGAGCTAGGGTTAGGGTTAGAGCTAGGGTTAGGGTTAGGGTTAGGGTTTGGGCTAGGACTAGGGTTAGGGCTAGGGTTAGGGTTAGGGTTTGAGCTAGGGTTAGGGTTAGGGTTAGGGTTTGAGCTAGGGTTAGGGTTAGGGTTAGGGTTTGAGCTAGGGTTAGGGTTAGGGTTAGAGCTAGGGTTAGGGTTAGGGCTAGGGTTAGGGTTTGAGCTAGGGTTAGGGTTAGGGTTAGGGTTTGAGCTAGGGTTAGGGTTAGGGTTTGAGCTAGGGTTAGGGTTTGAGCTAGGGTTAGGGTTAGGGTTAGGGTTTGGGCTAGGACTAGGGTTAGGGCTAGGGTTAGGGTTAGGGTTTGAGCTAGGGTTAGGGTTAGGGTTAGGGTTTGAGCTAGGGTTAGGGTTAGGGTTAGGGTTTGAGCTAGGGTTAGGGTTAGGGTTAGAGCTAGGGTTAGGGTTAGGGCTAGGGTTAGGGTTTGAGCTAGGGTTAGGGTTAGAGCTAGGGTTAGGGTTAGGGTTTGAGCTAGGGTTAGGGTTAGGGTTTGAGCTAGGGTTAGGGTTAGGGTTAGAGCTAGGGTTAGGGTTAGGGTTAGGGTTTGAGCTAGGGTTAGGGTTAGGGTTAGGGTTTGGGCTAGGGTTAGGGTTTGGGCTAGGGTTAGGGTTAGGGTTAGGGTTTGAGCTAGGGTTAGGGTTAGGGTTAGGGTTTGAGCTAGGGTTAGGGTTAGGGTTAGGGCTAGGGTTAGGGTTAGGGCTAGGGTTAGGGTTAGAGCTAGGGTTAGGGTTAGGGTTTGAGCTAGGGTTAGGGTTAGGGTTAGAGCTAGGGTTAGGGTTAGGGTTAGGGTTTGAGCTAGGGTTAGGGTTAGGGTTAGGGTTTGGGCTAGGGTTAGGGTTTGGGCTAGGGTTAGGGCTAGGGTTAGGGTTTGAGCTAGGGTTCGGGTTAGGGTTAGGGTTTGAGCTAGGGTTAGGGTTAGGGTTAGGGTTTGAGCTAGGGTTAGGGTTAGGGTTAGGGTTTGGGCTAGGGTTAGGGTTTGGGCTAGGGTTAGGGCTAGGATTAGGGTTTCAGCTAGGGTTCGAGTTAGGGTTAGGGTTTGAGCTAGGGTTAGGGTTAGGGTTAGGGTTTGAGCTAGGGTTAGGATTAGGGCTAGGGTTAGGGTTTGAGCTAGGGTTAGGGTTAGGGTTTGAACTAGGGTTAGGGTTAGGGTTTGAGCTACGGCTAGGGTTAGGGCTAGGGTTAGGGTTTGAGCTAGGGTTAGGGTTAGGGTTTGAGCTAGGGTTAGGGTTAGGGTTAGGGTTTGAGCCAGGGTTAGGGTTAGGGTTTGAGCTAGGGTTAGGGTTAGGGTTTGAGCTAGGGTTAGGGTTAGAGCTAGGGTTAGGGTTAGGGTTTGAGCTAGGGTTAGGGTTAGGGTTTGAGCTAGGGTTAGGGTTAGGGTTAGGGTTTGAGCTAGGTTTAGGGTTAGGGTTTGAGCTAGGGTTAGGGTTAGGGTTAGACCTAGGGTTAGGGTTAGGGTTTGAGCTAGGGTTAGGGTTTGAGCTAGGGTTAGGGATAGGGTTAGGGTTTGAGCTAGGGTTAGGGTTAGGGTTTGAGCCAGGGTTAGGGTTAGTGTTTGGGCTAGGGTTAGGGTTTGGGCTAGGACTAGGGTTAGGGTTAGGGTTTGAGCTAGGGTTAGGGTTAGGGTTAGGGTTTGAGCTAGGGTTAGGGTTAGGGTTAGGGTTTGAGCTAGGGTTAGGGTTAGGGTTAGAGCTAGGGTTAGGGTTAGGGCTAGGGTTAGGGTTTGAGCTAGGGTTAGGGTTAGAGCTAGGGTTAGGGTTAGGGTTTGAGCTAGGGTTAGGGTTAGGGTTTGAGCTAGGGTTAGGGTTAGGGTTAGAGCTAGGGTTAGGGTTGGGGTTAGGGTTTGAGCTAGGGTTAGGGTTTGAGCTAGGGTTAGGGTTAGGGTTTGGGCTAGGGTTAGGGTTTGGGCTAGGGTTAGGGTTAGGGTTAGGGTTAGGGTTTGAGCTAGGGTTAGGGTTAGGGTTTGAGCTAGGGTTAGGGTTAGAGCTAGGGTTAGGGTTAGGGTTTGAGCTAGGGTTAGGGTTTGAGCTAGGGTTCGGGTTAGGGTTAGGGTTTGAGCTAGGTTTAGGGTTAGGGTTAGGGTTTGAGCTAGGGTTAGGATTAGGGCTAGGGTTAGGGTTTGAGCTAGGGTTAGGGTTAGGGTTTGAACTAGGGTTAGGGTTAGGGTTTGAGCTAGGGCTAGGGTTAGGGCTAGGGTTAGGGTTTGAGCTAGGGTTAGGTTTAGGGTTTGAGCTAGGGTTAGGGTTAGGGTTAGGGTTTGAGCCAGGGTTAGGGTTAGGGTTTGAGCCAGGGTTAGGGTTAGGGTTTGAGCTAGGGTTAGGGTTAGGGTTTGAGCTAGGGTTAGGGTTAGAGCTAGGGTTAGGGTTAGGGTTTGAGCTAGGGTTAGGGTTAGGGTTTGAGCTAGGGTTAGGGTTAGGGTTAGGGTTAGGGTTTGAGCTAGGTTTAGGGTTAGGGTTTGAGCTAGGGTTAGGGTTAGGGTTAGAGCTAGGGTTAGGGTTAGGGTTTGAGCTAGGGTTAGGGTTTGAGCTAGGGTTAGGGTTAGGGTTAGGGTTTGAGCTAGGGTTAGGGTTAGGGTTTGAGCCAGGGTTAGGGTTAGGGTTTGGGCTAGGGTTAGGGTTTGGGCTAGGACTAGGGTTAGGGCTAGGGTTAGGGTTAGGGTTTGAGCTAGGGTTAGGGTTAGGGTTAGGGTTTGAGCTAGGGTTAGGGTTAGGGTTAGAGCTAGGGTTAGGGTTAGGGCTAGGGTTAGGGTTTGAGCTAGGGTTAGGGTTAGAGCTAGGGTTAGGGTTAGGGTTTGAGCTAGGGTTAGGGTAAGGGTTTGAGCTAGGGTTAGGGTTAGGGTTAGAGCTAGGGTTAGGGTTAGGGTTAGGGTTTGAGCTAGGGTTAGGGTTTGAGCTAGGGTTAGGGTTAGGGTTAGGGTTTGAGCTAGGGTTAGGGTTAGGGTTTGAGCTAGGGTTAGGGTTAGAGCTAGGGTTAGGGTTAGGGTTTGAGCTAGGGTTAGGGTTAGGGTTTGAGCTAGGGTTAGGGTTAGGGTTAGGGTTAGGGTTTGAGCTAGGTTTAGGGTTAGGGTTTGAGCTAGGGTTAGGGTTAAGGTTAGAGCTAGGGTTAGGGTTAGGGTTTGAGCTAGGGTTAGGGTTTGAGCTAGGGTTAGGGTTAGGGTTAGGGTTTGAGCTAGGGTTAGGGTTAGGGTTTGAGCCAGGGTTAGGGTTAGGGTTAGAGCTAGGGTTAGGGTTAGGGTTAGGGTTTGAGCTAGGGTTAGGGTTAGGGTTAGGGTTTGGGCTAGGACTAGGGTTAGGGCTAGGGTTAGGGTTAGGGTTTGAGCTAGGGTTAGGGTTAGGGTTAGGGTTTGAGCTAGGGTTAGGGTTAGGGTTAGGGTTTGAGCTAGGGTTAGGGTTAGGGTTAGAGCTAGGGTTAGGGTTAGGGCTAGGGTTAGGGTTTGAGCTAGGGTTAGGGTTAGAGCTAGGGTTAGGGTTAGGGTTTGAGCTAGGGTTAGGGTTAGGGTTTGAGCTAGGGTTAGGGTTAGGGTTAGAGCTAGGGTTAGGGTTAGGGTTAGGGTTTGAGCTAGGGTTAGGGTTAGGGTTAGGGTTTGGGCTAGGGTTAGGGTTTGGGCTAGGGTTAGGGTTAGGGTTAGGGTTTGAGCTAGGGTTAGGGTTAGGGTTAGGGTTTGAGCTAGGGTTAGGGTTAGGGTTAGGGCTAGGGTTAGGGTTAGGGCTAGGGTTAGGGTTAGAGCTAGGGTTAGGGTTAGGGTTTGAGCTAGGGTTAGGGTTAGGGTTAGAGCTAGGGTTAGGGTTAGGGTTAGGGTTTGAGCTAGGGTTAGGGTTAGGGTTAGGGTTTGGGCTAGGGTTAGGGTTTGGGCTAGGGTTAGGGCTAGGGTTAGGGTTTGAGCTAGGGTTCGGGTTAGGGTTAGGGTTTGAGCTAGGGTTAGGGTTAGGGTTAGGGTTTGAGCTAGGGTTAGGGTTAGGGTTAGGGTTTGGGCTAGGGTTAGGGTTTGGGCTAGGGTTAGGGCTAGGATTAGGGTTTCAGCTAGGGTTCGAGTTAGGGTTAGGGTTTGAGCTAGGGTTAGGGTTAGGGTTAGGGTTTGAGCTAGGGTTAGGATTAGGGCTAGGGTTAGGGTTTGAGCTAGGGTTAGGGTTAGGGTTTGAACTAGGGTTAGGGTTAGGGTTTGAGCTACGGCTAGGGTTAGGGCTAGGGTTAGGGTTTGAGCTAGGGTTAGGGTTAGGGTTTGAGCTAGGGTTAGGGTTAGGGTTAGGGTTTGAGCCAGGGTTAGGGTTAGGGTTTGAGCTAGGGTTAGGGTTAGGGTTTGAGCTAGGGTTAGGGTTAGAGCTAGGGTTAGGGTTAGGGTTTGAGCTAGGGTTAGGGTTAGGGTTTGAGCTAGGGTTAGGGTTAGGGTTAGGGTTTGAGCTAGGTTTAGGGTTAGGGTTTGAGCTAGGGTTAGGGTTAGGGTTAGACCTAGGGTTAGGGTTAGGGTTTGAGCTAGGGTTAGGGTTTGAGCTAGGGTTAGGGATAGGGTTAGGGTTTGAGCTAGCGTTAGGGTTAGGGTTTGAGCCAGGGTTAGGGTTAGTGTTTGGGCTAGGGTTAGGGTTTGGGCTAGGACTAGGGTTAGGGTTAGGGTTTGAGCTAGGGTTAGGGTTAGGGTTAGGGTTTGAGCTAGGGTTAGGGTTAGGGTTAGGGTTTGAGCTAGGGTTAGGGTTAGGGTTAGAGCTAGGGTTAGGGTTAGGGCTAGGGTTAGGGTTTGAGCTAGGGTTAGGGTTAGAGCTAGGGTTAGGGTTAGGGTTTGAGCTAGGGTTAGGGTTAGGGTTTGAGCTAGGGTTAGGGTTAGGGTTAGAGCTAGGGTTAGGGTTGGGGTTAGGGTTTGAGCTAGGGTTAGGGTTTGAGCTAGGGTTAGGGTTAGGGTTTGGGCTAGGGTTAGGGTTTGGGCTAGGGTTAGGGTTAGGGTTAGGGTTAGGGTTTGAGCTAGGGTTAGGGTTAGGGTTTGAGCTAGGGTTAGGGTTAGAGCTAGGGTTAGGGTTAGGGTTTGAGCTAGGGTTAGGGTTAGGGTTTGAGCTAGGGTTAGGGTTAGGGTTAGGGTTAGGGTTTGAGCTAGGGTTAGGGTTAGGGTTAGGGTTTGGGCTAGGGTTAGGGTTTGGGCTAGGGTTAGGGCTAGGGTTAGGGTTTGAGCTAGGGTTAGGGTTAGGGTTAGGGTTTGAGCTAGGGTTAGGGTTAGGGTTAGGGTTTGAGCTAGGGTTAGGGTTAGGGTTAGAGCTAGGGTTAGGGTCAGGGTTAGGGCTAGGGTTAGGGTTTGAGCTATGGTTAGGGCTAGGGTTAGGGTTTGAGCTAGGGTTAGGGTTAGAGCTAGGGTTAGGGTTAGGGTTTGAGCTAGGGTTAGGGTTAGGGTTTGAGCTAGGGTTAGGGTTAGGGTTAGAGCTAGGGTTAGGGTTGGGGTTAGGGTTTGAGCTAGGGTTAGGGTTTGAGCTAGGGTTAGGGTTAGGGTTTGGGCTAGGGTTAGGGTTTGGGCTAGGGTTAGGGTTAGGGTTAGGGTTAGGGTTTGAGCTAGGGTTAGGGTTAGGGTTTGAGCTAGGGTTAGGGTTAGAGCTAGGGTTAGGGTTAGGGTTTGAGCTAGGGTTAGGGTTAGGGTTTGAGCTAGGGTTAGGGTTAGGGTTAGGGTTAGGGTTTGAGCTAGGGTTAGGGTTAGGGTTAGGGTTTGGGCTAGGGTTAGGGTTTGGGCTAGGGTTAGGGCTAGGGTTAGGGTTTGAGCTAGGGTTAGGGTTAGGGTTAGGGTTTGAGCTATGGTTAGGGTTAGGGTTTGAACTAGGGTTAGGGTTAGGGTTTGAGCTAGGGCTAGGCTTAGGGTTAGGGTTGGGGCTAGGGTTAGGGTTAGGGTTGGGGCTAGGGTTAGGGTTAGGGTTTGGGCTAGGGCTAGGGTTAGGGCTAGGGTTAGGGTTTGAGCTAGGGTTAGGGTTAGGGTTTGAGCTAGGGTTAGGGTTAGGGTTTGAGCCAGGGTTAGGGTTAGGGTTTGAGCTAGGGTTAGGGTTAGGGTTTGAGCTAGGGTTAGGGTTAGAGCCAGGGTTAGGGTTAGGGTTTGAGCTAGGGTTAGGGTTAGGGTTTGAGCTAGGGTTAGGGTTAGGGTTAGGGTAAGGGTTTGAGCTAGGGTTAGGGCTTGAGCTAGGGTTAGTGTTAGGGTTTGAGCTAGGGTTAGGGTTAGGGTTTGAGCTAGGGTTAGGGTTAGGGTTAGAGCTAGGGTTAGGGTTAGGGTTAGGGTTTGAGCTAGGGTTAGGTTTAGGTTTAGGGTTTGGGCTAGGGTTAGGGTTTGGGCTAGGGTTAGGGTTTGAGCTAGGGTTAGGTTTAGGGTTTGAGCTAGGGTTAGGGTTAGGGTTAGGGTTTGAGCCAGGGTTAGGGTTAGGGTTTGAGCCAGGGTTAGGGTTAGGGTTTGAGCTAGGGTTAGGGTTAGGGTTTGAGCTAGGGTTAGGGTTAGAGCTAGGGTTAGGGTTAGGGTTAGGGTTTGGGCTAGGACTAGGGTTAGGGCTAGGGTTAGGGTTAGGGTTTGAGCTAGGGTTAGGGTTAGGGTTAGGGTTTGAGCTAGGGTTAGGGTTAGGGTTAGGGTTTGAGCTAGGGTTAGGGTTAGGGTTAGAGCTAGGGTTAGGGTTAGGGCTAGGGTTAGGGTTTGAGCTAGGGTTAGGGTTAGGGTTAGGGTTTGAGCTAGGGTTAGGGTTAGGGTTTGAGCTAGGGTTAGGGTTTGAGCTAGGGTTAGGGTTAGGGTTAGGGTTTGGGCTAGGACTAGGGTTAGGGCTAGGGTTAGGGTTAGGGTTTGAGCTAGGGTTAGGGTTAGGGTTAGGGTTTGAGCTAGGGTTAGGGTTAGGGTTAGGGTTTGAGCTAGGGTTAGGGTTAGGGTTAGAGCTAGGGTTAGGGTTAGGGCTAGGGTTAGGGTTTGAGCTAGGGTTAGGGTTAGAGCTAGGGTTAGGGTTAGGGTTTGAGCTAGGGTTAGGGTTAGGGTTTGAGCTAGGGTTAGGGTTAGGGTTAGAGCTAGGGTTAGGGTTAGGGTTAGGGTTTGAGCTAGGGTTAGGGTTAGGGTTAGGGTTTGGGCTAGGGTTAGGGTTTGGGCTAGGGTTAGGGTTAGGGTTAGGGTTTGAGCTAGGGTTAGGGTTAGGGTTAGGGTTTGAGCTAGGGTTAGGGTTAGGGTTAGGGCTAGGGTTAGGGTTAGGGCTAGGGTTAGGGTTAGAGCTAGGGTTAGGGTTAGGGTTTGAGCTAGGGTTAGGGTTAGGGTTAGAGCTAGGGTTAGGGTTAGGGTTAGGGTTTGAGCTAGGGTTAGGGTTAGGGTTAGGGTTTGGGCTAGGGTTAGGGTTTGGGCTAGGGTTAGGGCTAGGGTTAGGGTTTGAGCTAGGGTTCGGGTTAGGGTTAGGGTTTGAGCTAGGGTTAGGGTTAGGGTTAGGGTTTGAGCTAGGGTTAGGGTTAGGGTTAGGGTTTGGGCTAGGGTTAGGGTTTGGGCTAGGGTTAGGGCTAGGATTAGGGTTTCAGCTAGGGTTCGAGTTAGGGTTAGGGTTTGAGCTAGGGTTAGGGTTAGGGTTAGGGTTTGGGCTAGGGTTAGGGTTTGGGCTAGGGTTAGGGCTAGGATTAGGGTTTCAGCTAGGGTTCGAGTTAGGGTTAGGGTTTGAGCTAGGGTTAGGGTTAGGGTTAGGGTTTGAGCTAGGGTTAGGATTAGGGCTAGGGTTAGGGTTTGAGCTAGGGTTAGGGTTAGGGTTTGAACTAGGGTTAGGGTTAGGGTTTGAGCTACGGCTAGGGTTAGGGCTAGGGTTAGGGTTTGAGCTAGGGTTAGGGTTAGGGTTTGAGCTAGGGTTAGGGTTAGGGTTAGGGTTTGAGCCAGGGTTAGGGTTAGGGTTTGAGCTAGGGTTAGGGTTAGGGTTTGAGCTAGGGTTAGGGTTAGAGCTAGGGTTAGGGTTAGGGTTTGAGCTAGGGTTAGGGTTAGGGTTTGAGCTAGGGTTAGGGTTAGGGTTAGGGTTTGAGCTAGGTTTAGGGTTAGGGTTTGAGCTAGGGTTAGGGTTAGGGTTAGACCTAGGGTTAGGGTTAGGGTTTGAGCTAGGGTTAGGGTTTGAGCTAGGGTTAGGGATAGGGTTAGGGTTTGAGCTAGGGTTAGGGTTAGGGTTTGAGCCAGGGTTAGGGTTAGTGTTTGGGCTAGGGTTAGGGTTTGGGCTAGGACTAGGGTTAGGGTTAGGGTTTGAGCTAGGGTTAGGGTTAGGGTTAGGGTTTGAGCTAGGGTTAGGGTTAGGGTTAGGGTTTGAGCTAGGGTTAGGGTTAGGGTTAGAGCTAGGGTTAGGGTTAGGGCTAGGGTTAGGGTTTGAGCTAGGGTTAGGGTTAGAGCTAGGGTTAGGGTTAGGGTTTGAGCTAGGGTTAGGGTTAGGGTTTGAGCTAGGGTTAGGGTTAGGGTTAGAGCTAGGGTTAGGGTTGGGGTTAGGGTTTGAGCTAGGGTTAGGGTTTGAGCTAGGGTTAGGGTTAGGGTTTGGGCTAGGGTTAGGGTTTGGGCTAGGGTTAGGGTTAGGGTTAGGGTTAGGGTTTGAGCTAGGGTTAGGGTTAGGGTTTGAGCTAGGGTTAGGGTTAGAGCTAGGGTTAGGGTTAGGGTTTGAGCTAGGGTTAGGGTTAGGGTTTGAGCTAGGGTTAGGGTTAGGGTTAGGGTTAGGGTTTGAGCTAGGGTTAGGGTTAGGGTTAGGGTTTGGGCTAGGGTTAGGGTTTGGGCTAGGGTTAGGGCTAGGGTTAGGGTTTGAGCTAGGGTTAGGGTTAGGGTTAGGGTTTGAGCTAGGGTTAGGGTTAGGGTTAGGGTTTGAGCTAGGGTTAGGGTTAGGGTTAGAGCTAGGGTTAGGGTCAGGGTTAGGGCTAGGGTTAGGGTTTGAGCTATGGTTAGGGCTAGGGTTAGGGTTTGAGCTAGGGTTAGGGTTAGAGCTAGGGTTAGGGTTAGGGTTTGAGCTAGGGTTAGGGTTAGGGTTTGAGCTAGGGTTAGGGTTAGGGTTAGAGCTAGGGTTAGGGTTGGGGTTAGGGTTTGAGCTAGGGTTAGGGTTTGAGCTAGGGTTAGGGTTAGGGTTTGGGCTAGGGTTAGGGTTTGGGCTAGGGTTAGGGTTAGGGTTAGGGTTAGGGTTTGAGCTAGGGTTAGGGTTAGGGTTTGAGCTAGGGTTAGGGTTAGAGCTAGGGTTAGGGTTAGGGTTTGAGCTAGGGTTAGGGTTAGGGTTTGAGCTAGGGTTAGGGTTAGGGTTAGGGTTAGGGTTTGAGCTAGGGTTAGGGTTAGGGTTAGGGTTTGGGCTAGGGTTAGGGTTTGGGCTAGGGTTAGGGCTAGGGTTAGGGTTTGAGCTAGGGTTAGGGTTAGGGTTAGGGTTTGAGCTATGGTTAGGGTTAGGGTTTGAACTAGGGTTAGGGTTAGGGTTTGAGCTAGGGCTAGGCTTAGGGTTAGGGTTGGGGCTAGGGTTAGGGTTAGGGTTGGGGCTAGGGTTAGGGTTAGGGTTTGGGCTAGGGCTAGGGTTAGGGCTAGGGTTAGGGTTTGAGCTAGGGTTAGGGTTAGGGTTTGAGCTAGGGTTAGGGTTAGGGTTTGAGCCAGGGTTAGGGTTAGGGTTTGAGCTAGGGTTAGGGTTAGGGTTTGAGCTAGGGTTAGGGTTAGAGCCAGGGTTAGGGTTAGGGTTTGAGCTAGGGTTAGGGTTAGGGTTTGAGCTAGGGTTAGGGTTAGGGTTAGGGTAAGGGTTTGAGCTAGGGTTAGGGCTTGAGCTAGGGTTAGTGTTAGGGTTTGAGCTAGGGTTAGGGTTAGGGTTTGAGCTAGGGTTAGGGTTAGGGTTAGAGCTAGGGTTAGGGTTAGGGTTAGGGTTTGAGCTAGGGTTAGGTTTAGGTTTAGGGTTTGGGCTAGGGTTAGGGTTTGGGCTAGGGTTAGGGTTTGAGCTAGGGTTAGGTTTAGGGTTTGAGCTAGGGTTAGGGTTAGGGTTAGGGTTTGAGCCAGGGTTAGGGTTAGGGTTTGAGCCAGGGTTAGGGTTAGGGTTTGAGCTAGGGTTAGGGTTAGGGTTTGAGCTAGGGTTAGGGTTAGAGCTAGGGTTAGGGTTAGGGTTTGAGCTAGGGTTAGGGTTAGGGTTTGAGCTAGGGTTAGGGTTAGGGTTAGGGTTAGGGTTAGGGTTTGAGCTAGGTTTAGGGTTAGGGTTTGAGCTAGGGTTAGGGTTAGGGTTAGAGCTAGGGTTAGGGTTAGGGTTTGAGCTAGGGTTAGGGTTTGAGCTAGGGTTAGGGTTAGGGTTAGGGTTTGAGCTAGGGTTAGGGTTTGAGCTAGGGTTAGGGTTAGAGCTAGGGTTAGGGTTAGGGTTTGAGCTAGGGTTAGGGTTAGGGTTTGAGCTAGGATTAGGGTTAGGGTTAGGGTTAGGGTTAGGGTTTGAGCTAGGTTTAGGGTTAGGGTTTGAGCTAGGGTTAGGGTTAGGGTTAGAGCTAGGGTTAGGGTTAGGGTTTGAGCTAGGGTTAGGGTTTGAGCTAGGGTTAGGGTTAGGGTTAGGGTTTGAGCTAGGGTTAGGGTTAGGGTTTGAGCCAGGGTTAGGGTTAGGGTTTGGGCTAGGGTTAGGGTTTGGGCTAGGACTAGGGTTAGGGCTAGGGTTAGGGTTAGGGTTTGAGCTAGGGTTAGGGTTAGGGTTAGGGTTTGAGCCAGGGTTAGGGTTAGGGTTTGAGCTAGGGTTAGGGTTAGGGTTTGAGCTAGGGTTAGGGTTAGAGCTAGGGTTAGGGTTAGGGTTTGAGCTAGGGTTAGGGTTAGGGTTTGAGCTAGGGTTAGGGTTAGGGTTAGGGTTTGAGCTAGGTTTAGGGTTAGGGTTTGAGCTAGGGTTAGGGTTAGGGTTAGACCTAGGGTTAGGGTTAGGGTTTGAGCTAGGGTTAGGGTTTGAGCTAGGGTTAGGGATAGGGTTAGGGTTTGAGCTAGGGTTAGGGTTAGGGTTTGAGCCAGGGTTAGGGTTAGTGTTTGGGCTAGGGTTAGGGTTTGGGCTAGGACTAGGGTTAGGGTTAGGGTTTGAGCTAGGGTTAGGGTTAGGGTTAGGGTTTGAGCTAGGGTTAGGGTTAGGGTTAGGGTTTGAGCTAGGGTTAGGGTTAGGGTTAGAGCTAGGGTTAGGGTTAGGGCTAGGGTTAGGGTTTGAGCTAGGGTTAGGGTTAGAGCTAGGGTTAGGGTTAGGGTTTGAGCTAGGGTTAGGGTTAGGGTTTGAGCTAGGGTTAGGGTTAGGGTTAGAGCTAGGGTTAGGGTTGGGGTTAGGGTTTGAGCTAGGGTTAGGGTTTGAGCTAGGGTTAGGGTTAGGGTTTGGGCTAGGGTTAGGGTTTGGGCTAGGGTTAGGGTTAGGGTTAGGGTTAGGGTTTGAGCTAGGGTTAGGGTTAGGGTTTGAGCTAGGGTTAGGGTTAGAGCTAGGGTTAGGGTTAGGGTTTGAGCTAGGGTTAGGGTTAGGGTTTGAGCTAGGGTTAGGGTTAGGGTTAGGGTTAGGGTTTGAGCTAGGGTTAGGGTTAGGGTTAGGGTTTGGGCTAGGGTTAGGGTTTGGGCTAGGGTTAGGGCTAGGGTTAGGGTTTGAGCTAGGGTTAGGGTTAGGGTTAGGGTTTGAGCTAGGGTTAGGGTTAGGGTTAGGGTTTGAGCTAGGGTTAGGGTTAGGGTTAGAGCTAGGGTTAGGGTCAGGGTTAGGGCTAGGGTTAGGGTTTGAGCTATGGTTAGGGCTAGGGTTAGGGTTTGAGCTAGGGTTAGGGTTAGAGCTAGGGTTAGGGTTAGGGTTTGAGCTAGGGTTAGGGTTAGGGTTTGAGCTAGGGTTAGGGTTAGGGTTAGAGCTAGGGTTAGGGTTGGGGTTAGGGTTTGAGCTAGGGTTAGGGTTTGAGCTAGGGTTAGGGTTAGGGTTTGGGCTAGGGTTAGGGTTTGGGCTAGGGTTAGGGTTAGGGTTAGGGTTAGGGTTTGAGCTAGGGTTAGGGTTAGGGTTTGAGCTAGGGTTAGGGTTAGAGCTAGGGTTAGGGTTAGGGTTTGAGCTAGGGTTAGGGTTAGGGTTTGAGCTAGGGTTAGGGTTAGGGTTAGGGTTAGGGTTTGAGCTAGGGTTAGGGTTAGGGTTAGGGTTTGGGCTAGGGTTAGGGTTTGGGCTAGGGTTAGGACTAGGGTTAGGGTTTGAGCTAGGGTTAGGGTTAGGGTTAGGGTTTGAGCTATGGTTAGGGTTAGGGTTTGAACTAGGGTTAGGGTTAGGGTTTGAGCTAGGGCTAGGCTTAGGGTTAGGGTTGGGGCTAGGGTTAGGGTTAGGGTTGGGGCTAGGGTTAGGGTTAGGGTTTGGGCTAGGGCTAGGGTTAGGGCTAGGGTTAGGGTTTGAGCTAGGGTTAGGGTTAGGGTTTGAGCTAGGGTTAGGGTTAGGGTTTGAGCCAGGGTTAGGGTTAGGGTTTGAGCTAGGGTTAGGGTTAGGGTTTGAGCTAGGGTTAGGGTTAGAGCTAGGGTTAGGGTTAGGGTTTGAGCTAGGGTTAGGGTTAGGGTTTGAGCTAGGGTTAGGGTTAGGGTTAGGGTAAGGGTTTGAGCTAGGGTTAGGGCTTGAGCTAGGGTTAGTGTTAGGGTTTGAGCTAGGGTTAGGGTTAGGGTTTGAGCTAGGGTTAGGGTTAGGGTTAGAGCTAGGGTTAGGGTTAGGGTTAGGGTTTGAGCTAGGGTTAGGGTTAGGTTTAGGGTTTGGGCTAGGGTTAGGGTTTGGGCTAGGGTTAGGGTTTGAGCTAGGGTTAGGTTTAGGGTTTGAGCTAGGGTTAGGGTTAGGGTTAGGGTTTGAGCCAGGGTTAGGGTTAGGGTTTGAGCCAGGGTTAGGGTTAGGGTTTGAGCTAGGGTTAGGGTTAGGGTTTGAGCTAGGGTTAGGGTTAGAGCTAGGGTTAGGGTTAGGGTTTGAGCTAGGGTTAGGGTTAGGGTTTGAGCTAGGGTTAGGGTTAGGGTTAGGGTTAGGGTTAGGGTTTGAGCTAGGTTTAGGGTTAGGGTTTGAGCTAGGGTTAGGGTTAGGGTTAGAGCTAGGGTTAGGGTTAGGGTTTGAGCTAGGGTTAGGGTTTGAGCTAGGGTTAGGGTTAGGGTTAGGGTTTGAGCTAGGGTTAGGGTTAGGGTTTGAGCCAGGGTTAGGGTTAGGGTTTGGGCTAGGGTTAGGGTTTGGGCTAGGACTAGGGTTAGGGCTAGGGTTAGGGTTAGGGTTTGAGCTAGGGTTAGGGTTAGGGTTAGGGTTTGAGCTAGGGTTAGGGTTAGGGTTAGAGCTAGGGTTAGGGTTAGGGCTAGGGTTAGGGTTTGAGCTAGGGTTAGGGTTAGAGCTAGGGTTAGGGTTAGGGTTTGAGCTAGGGTTAGGGTAAGGGTTTGAGCTAGGGTTAGGGTTAGGGTTAGAGCTAGGGTTAGGGTTAGGGTTAGGGTTTGAGCTAGGGTTAGGGTTTGAGCTAGGGTTAGGGTTAGGGTTAGGGTTTGAGCTAGGGTTAGGGTTAGGGTTTGAGCTAGGGTTAGGGTTAGAGCTAGGGTTAGGGTTAGGGTTTGAGCTAGGGTTAGGGTTAGAGTTTGAGCTAGGGTTAGGGTTAGGGTTAGGGTTAGGGTTTGAGCTAGGTTTAGGGTTAGGGTTTGAGCTAGGGTTGGGGTTAGGGTTAGAGCTAGGGTTAGGGTTAGGGTTTGAGCTAGGGTTAGGGTTTGAGCTAGGGTTAGGGTTAGGGTTAGGGTTTGAGCTAGGGTTAGGGTTAGGGTTTGAGCCAGGGTTAGGGTTAGGGTTTGGGCTAGGGTTAGGGTTTGGGCTAGGACTAGGGTTAGGGCTAGGGTTAGGGTTAGGGTTTGAGCTAGGGTTAGGGTTAGGGTTAGGGTTTGAGCTAGGGTTAGGGTTAGGGTTAGGGTTTGAGCTAGGGTTAGGGTTAGGGTTAGAGCTAGGGTTAGGGTTAGGGCTAGGGTTAGGGTTTGAGCTAGGGTTAGGGTTAGAGCTAGGGTTAGGGTTAGGGTTTGAGCTAGGGTTAGGGTTAGGGTTTGAGCTAGGGTTAGGGTTAGGGTTAGAGCTAGGGTTAGGGTTAGGGTTAGGGTTTGAGCTAGGGTTAGGGTTAGGGTTAGGGTTTGGGCTAGGGTTAGGGTTTGGGCTAGGGTTAGGGTTAGGGTTAGGAGTTGAGCTAGGGTTAGGGTTAGGGTTAGGGTTTGAGCTAGGGTTAGGGTTAGGGTTAGGGCTAGGGTTAGGGTTAGGGCTAGGGTTAGGGTTAGAGCTAGGGTTAGGGTTAGGGTTTGAGCTAGGGTTAGGGTTAGGGTTAGAGCTAGGGTTAGGGTTAGGGTTAGGGTTTGAGCTAGGGTTAGGGTTAGGGTTAGGGTTTGGGCTAGGGTTAGGGTTTGGGCTAGGGTTAGGGCTAGGGTTAGGGTTTGAGCTAGGGTTCGGGTTAGGGTTAGGGTTTGAGCTAGGGTTAGGGTTAGGGTTAGGGTTTGAGCTAGGGTTAGGGTTAGGGTTAGGGTTTGGGCTAGGGTTAGGGTTTGGGCTAGGGTTAGGGCTAGGATTAGGGTTTGAGCTAGGGTTCGAGTTAGGGTTAGGGTTTGAGCTAGGGTTAGGGTTAGGGTTAGGGCTTGAGCTAGGGTTAGGATTAGGGCTAGGGTTAGGGTTTGAGCTAGGGTTAGGGTTAGGGTTTGAACTAGGGTTAGGGTTAGGGTTTGAGCTACGGCTAGGGTTAGGGCTAGGGTTAGGGTTTGAGCTAGGGTTAGGGTTAGGGTTTGAGCTAGGGTTAGGGTTAGGGTTAGGGTTTGAGCCAGGGTTAGGGTTAGGGTTTGAGCTAGGGTTAGGGTTAGGGTTTGAGCTAGGGTTAGGGTTAGAGCTAGGGTTAGGGTTAGGGTTTGAGCTAGGGTTAGGGTTAGGGTTTGAGCTAGGGTTAGGGTTAGGGTTAGGGTTTGAGCTAGGTTTAGGGTTAGGGTTTGAGCTAGGGTTAGGGTTAGGGTTAGACCTAGGGTTAGGGTTAGGGTTTGAGCTAGGGTTAGGGTTTGAGCTAGGGTTAGGGATAGGGTTAGGGTTTGAGCTAGGGTTAGGGTTAGGGTTTGAGCCAGGGTTAGGGTTAGTGTTTGGGCTAGGGTTAGGGTTTGGGCTAGGACTAGGGTTAGGGCTAGGGTTAGGGTTAGGGTTTGAGCTAGGGTTAGGGTTAGGGTTAGGGTTTGAGCTAGGGTTAGGGTTAGGGTTAGGGTTTGAGCTAGGGTTAGGGTTAGGGTTAGAGCTAGGGTTAGGGTTAGGGCTAGGGTTAGGGTTTGAGCTAGGGTTAGGGTTAGAGCTAGGGTTAGGGTTAGGGTTTGAGCTAGGGTTAGGGTTAGGGTTTGAGCTAGGGTTAGGGTTAGGGTTAGAGCTAGGGTTAGGGTTGGGGTTAGGGTTTGAGCTAGGGTTAGGGTTTGAGCTAGGGTTAGGGTTAGGGTTTGGGCTAGGGTTAGGGTTTGGGCTAGGGTTAGGGCTAGGGTTAGGGTTTGAGCTAGGGTTAGGGTTAGGGTTAGGGTTTGAGCTAGGGTTAGGGTTAGGGTTAGGGTTTGAGCTAGGGTTAGGGTTAGGGTTAGAGCTAGGGTTAGGGTCAGGGTTAGGGCTAGGGTTAGGGTTTGAGCTATGGTTAGGGTTAGGGTTTGAACTAGGGTTAGGGTTAGGGTTTGAGCTAGGGCTAGGCTTAGGGTTAGGGTTGGGGCTAGGGTTAGGGTTAGGGTTGGGGCTAGGGTTAGGGTTAGGGTTTGGGCTAGGGCTAGGGTTAGGGCTAGGGTTAGGGTTTGAGCTAGGGTTAGGGTTAGGGTTTGAGCTAGGGTTAGGGTTAGGGTTTGAGCCAGGGTTAGGGTTAGGGTTTGAGCTAGGGTTAGGGTTAGGGTTTGAGCTAGTGTTAGGGTTAGAGCTAGGGTTAGGGTTAGGGTTTGAGCTAGGGTTAGGGTTAGGGTTTGAGCTAGGGTTAGGGTTAGGGTTAGGGTAAGGGTTTGAGCTAGGGTTAGGGCTTGAGCTAGGGTTAGTGTTAGGGTTTGAGCTAGGGTTAGGGTTAGGGTTTGAGCTAGGGTTAGGGTTAGGGTTAGAGCTAGGGTTAGGGTTAGGGTTAGGGTTTGAGCTAGGGTTAGGGTTAGGTTTAGGGTTTGGGCTAGGGTTAGGGTTTGGGCTAGGGTTAGGGTTTGAGCTAGGGTTAGGTTTAGGGTTTGAGCTAGGGTTAGGGTTAGGGTTAGGGTTTGAGCCAGGGTTAGGGTTAGGGTTTGAGCCAGGGTTAGGGTTAGGGTTTGAGCTAGGGTTAGGGTTAGGGTTTGAGCTAGGGTTAGGGTTAGAGCTAGGGTTAGGGTTAGGGTTTGAGCTAGGGTTAGGGTTAGGGTTTGAGCTAGGGTTAGGGTTAGGGTTAGGGTTAGGGTTTGAGCTAGGTTTAGGGTTAGGGTTTGAGCTAGGGTTAGGGTTAGGGTTAGAGCTAGGGTTAGGGTTAGGGTTTGAGCTAGGGTTAGGGTTTGAGCTAGGGTTAGGGTTAGGGTTAGGGTTTGAGCTAGGGTTAGGGTTAGGGTTTGAGCCAGGGTTAGGGTTAGGGTTTGGGCTAGGGTTAGGGTTTGGGCTAGGACTACGGTTAGGGCTAGGGTTAGGGTTAGGGTTTGAGCTAGGGTTAGGGTTAGGGTTAGGGTTTGAGCTAGGGTTAGGGTTAGGGTTAGAGCTAGGGTTAGGGTTAGGGCTAGGGTTAGGGTTTGAGCTAGGGTTAGGGTTAGGATTAGGGTTTGAGCTAGGGTTAGGATTAGGGCTAGGGTTAGGGTTTGAGCTAGGGTTAGGGTTAGGGTTTGAACTAGGGTTAGGGTTAGGGTTTGAGCTAGGGCTAGGGTTAGGGCTAGGGTTAGGGTTTGAACTAGGGTTAGGGTTAGGGTTTGAGCTAGGGCTAGGGTTAGGGCTAGGGTTAGGGTTTGAGCTAGGGTTAGGGTTAGGGTTTGAGCTAGGGTTAGGGTTAGGGTTAGGGTTTGAGCCAGGGTTAGGGTTAGGGTTTGAGCTAGGGTTAGGGTTAGGGTTTGAGCTAGGGTTAGGGTTAGAGCTAGGGTTAGGGTTAGGGTTAGGGTTTGAGCTAGGGTTAGGGTTAGGGTTAGGGTTTGAGCTAGGGTTAGGGTTAGGGTTAGGGCTAGGGTTAGGGTTAGGGCTAGGGTTAGGGTTAGAGCTAGGGTTAGGGTTAGGGTTTGAGCTAGGGTTAGGGTTAGGGTTAGGGTTAGGGTTTGGGCTAGGGTTAGGGTTTGGGCTAGGGTTAGGGCTAGGGTTAGGGTTTGAGCTAGGGTTCGGGTTAGGGTTAGGGTTTGAGCTAGGGTTAGGGTTAGGGTTAGGGTTAGGGTTTGAGCTAGGTTTAGGGTTAGGGTTTGAGCTAGGGTTAGGGTTAGGGTTAGAGCTAGGGTTAGGGTTAGGGTTTGAGCTAGGGTTAGGGTTAGGGTTTGAGCCAGGGTTAGGGTTAGGGTTTGGGCTAGGGTTAGGGTTTGGGCTAGGACTACGGTTAGGGCTAGGGTTAGGGTTAGGGTTTGAGCTAGGGTTAGGGTTAGGGTTAGGGTTTGAGCTAGGGTTAGGGTTAGGGTTAGAGCTAGGGTTAGGGTTAGGGCTAGGGTTAGGGTTTGAGCTAGGGTTAGGGTTAGAGCTAGGGTTAGGGTTAGGGTTTGAGCTAGGGTTAGGGTAAGGGTTTGAGCTAGGGTTAGGGTTAGGGTTAGAGCTAGGGTTAGGGTTAGGGTTAGGGTTTGAGCTAGGGTTAGGGTTTGAGCTAGGGTTAGGGTTAGGGTTAGGGTTTGAGCTAGGGTTAGGGTTAGGGTTTGAGCTAGGGTTACGGTTAGAGCTAGGGTTAGGGTTAGGGTTTGAGCTAGGGTTAGGGTTAGGGTTTGAGCTAGGGTTAGGGTTAGGGTTAGGGTTAGGGTTTGAGCTAGGTTTAGGGTTAGGGTTTGAGCTAGGGTTAGGGTTAGGGTTAGAGCTAGGGTTAGGGTTAGGGTTTGAGCTAGGGTTAGGGTTTGAGCTAGGGTTAGGGTTAGGGTTAGGGTTTGAGCTAGGGTTAGGGTTAGGGTTAGGGTTTGAGCTAGGGTTAGGGTTAGGGTTAGAGCTAGGGTTAGGGTTAGGGCTAGGGTTAGGGTTTGAGCTAGGGTTAGGGTTAGAGCTAGGGTTAGGGTTAGGGTTTGAGCTAGGGTTAGGGTTAGGGTTTGAGCTAGGGTTAGGGTTAGGGTTAGAGCTAGGGTTAGGGTTGGGGTTAGGGTTTGAGCTAGGGTTAGGGTTTGAGCTAGGGTTAGGGTTAGGGTTAGGGCTAGGGTTAGGGTTAGGGCTAGGGTTAGGGTTAGAGCTAGGGTTAGGGTTAGGGTTTGAGCTAGGGTTAGGGTTAGGGTTAGAGCTAGGGTTAGGGTTAGGGTTAGGGTTTGAGCTAGGGTTAGGGTTAGGGTTAGGGTTTGGGCTAGGGTTAGGGTTTGGGCTAGGGTTAGGGCTAGGGTTAGGGTTTGAGCTAGGGTTCGGGTTAGGGTTAGGGTTTGAGCTAGGGTTAGGGTTAGGGTTAGGGTTTGAGCTAGGGTTAGGGTTAGGGTTAGGGTTTGGGCTAGGGTTAGGGTTTGGGCTAGGGTTAGGGCTAGGATTAGGGTTTGAGCTAGGGTTCGAGTTAGGGTTAGGGTTTGAGCTAGGGTTAGGGTTAGGGTTAGGGTTTGAGCTAGGGTTAGGATTAGGGCTAGGGTTAGGGTTTGAGCTAGGGTTAGGGGTAGGGTTTGAACTAGGGTTAGGGTTAGGGTTTGAGCTACGGCTAGGGTTAGGGCTAGGGTTAGGGTTTGAGCTAGGGTTAGGGTTAGGGTTTGAGCTAGGGTTAGGGTTAGGGTTAGGGTTTGAGCCAGGGTTAGGGTTAGGGTTTGAGCTAGGGTTAGGGTTAGGGTTTGAGCTAGGGTTAGGGTTAGAGCTAGGGTTAGGGTTAGGGTTTGAGCTAGGGTTAGGGTTAGGGTTTGAGCTAGGGTTAGGGTTAGGGTTAGGGTTTGAGCTAGGTTTAGGGTTAGGGTTTGAGCTAGGGTTAGGGTTAGGGTTAGACCTAGGGTTAGGGTTAGGGTTTGAGCTAGGGTTAGGGTTTGAGCTAGGGTTAGGGATAGGGTTAGGGTTTGAGCTAGGGTTAGGGTTAGGGTTTGAGCCAGGGTTAGGGTTAGTGTTTGGGCTAGGGTTAGGGTTTGGGCTAGGACTAGGGTTAGGGCTAGGGTTAGGGTTAGGGTTTGAGCTAGGGTTAGGGTTAGGGTTAGGGTTTGAGCTAGGGTTAGGGTTAGGGTTAGGGTTTGAGCTAGGGTTAGGGTTAGGGTTAGAGCTAGGGTTAGGGTTAGGGCTAGGGTTAGGGTTTGAGCTAGGGTTAGGGTTAGAGTTAGGGTTAGAGCTAGGGTTAGGGTTAGGGTTTGAGCTAGGGTTAGGGTTAGGGTTTGAGCTAGGGTTAGGGTTAGGGTTAGAGCTAGGGTTAGGGTTGGGGTTAGGGTTTGAGCTAGGGTTAGGGTTTGAGCTAGGGTTAGGGTTAGGGTTTTGGCTAGGGTTAGGGTTTGGGCTAGGGTTAGGGTTAGGGTTAGGGTTAGGGTTTGAGCTAGGGTTAGGGTTAGGGTTTGAGCTAGGGTTAGGGTTAGAGCTAGGGTTAGGGTTAGGGTTTGAGCTAGGGTTAGGGTTAGGGTTTGAGCTAGGGTTAGGGTTAGGGTTAGGGTTAGGGTTTGAGCTAGGGTTAGGGTTAGGGTTAGGGTTTGGGCTAGGGTTAGGGTTTGGGCTAGGGTTAGGGCTAGGGTTAGGGTTTGAGCTAGGGTTAGGGTTAGGGTTAGGGTTTGAGCTAGGGCTAGGGCTAGGCTTAGGGTTAGGGTTAGGGTTAGGGTTTGGGCTAGGGCTAGGGTTAGGGCTAGGGTTAGGGTTTGAGCTAGGGTTAGGGTTAGGGTTTGAGCTAGGGTTAGGGTTAGGGTTTGAGCCAGGGTTAGGGTTAGGGTTTGAGCTAGGGTTAGGGTTAGGGTTTGAGCTAGGGTTAGGGTTAGAGCTAGGGTTAGGGTTAGGGTTTGAGCTAGGGTTAGGGTTAGGGTTTGAGCTAGGGTTAGGGTTAGGGTTAGGGTAAGGGTTTGAGCTAGGGTTAGGGCTTGAGCTAGGTTTAGTGTTAGGGTTTGAGCTAGGGTTAGGGTTAGGGTTTGAGCTAGGGTTAGGGTTAGGGTTAGAGCTAGGGTTAGGGTTAGGGTTAGGGTTAGGGTTTGAGCTAGGGTTAGGGTTAGGTTTAGGGTTTGGGCTAGGGTTAGGGTTTGGGCTAGGGTTAGGGTTTGAGCTAGGGTTAGGGCTAGGGTTAGGGTTTGAGCTATGGTTAGGGTTAGGGTTTGAGCTAGGGCTAGCGTTAGGGTTAGGGTTGGGGCTAGGGTTAGGGTTAGGGTTTGGGCTAGGGTTAGGGTTAGGGTTAGGGTTTGGGCTAGGGCTAGGGTTAGGGCTAGGGTTAGGATTTGAGCTAGGGTTAGGGTTAGGGTTTGAGCTAGGGTTAGGGTTAGGGTTAGGGTTTGAGCTAGGGTTAGGGTTAGGGTTTTGGCTAGGGTTAGGGTTTGGGCTAGGGTTAGGGTTAGGGTTAGGGTTAGGGTTTGAGCTAGGGTTAGGGTTAGGGTTTGAGCTAGGGTTAGGGTTAGAGCTAGGGTTAGGGTTAGGGTTTGAGCTAGGGTTAGGGTTAGGGTTTGAGCTAGGGTTAGGGTTAGGGTTAGGGTTAGGGTTTGAGCTAGGGTTAGGGTTAGGGTTAGGGTTTGGGCTAGGGTTAGGGTTTGGGCTAGGGTTAGGGCTAGGGTTAGGGTTTGAGCTAGGGTTAGGGTTAGGGTTAGGGTTTGAGCTAGGGTTAGGGTTAGGGTTAGGGTTTGAGCTAGGGTTAGGGTTAGGGTTAGAGCTAGGGTTAGGGTCAGGGTTAGGGCTAGGGTTAGGGTTTGAGCTATGGTTAGGGTTAGGGTTTGAACTAGGGTTAGGGTTAGGGTTTGAGCTAGGGCTAGGCTTAGGGTTAGGGTTGGGGCTAGGGTTAGGGTTAGGGTTGGGGCTAGGGTTAGGGTTAGGGTTTGGGCTAGGGCTAGGGTTAGGGCTAGGGTTAGGGTTTGAGCTAGGGTTAGGGTTAGGGTTTGAGCTAGGGTTAGGGTTAGGGTTTGAGCCAGGGTTAGGGTTAGGGTTTGAGCTAGGGTTAGGGTTAGGGTTTGAGCTAGGGTTAGGGTTAGAGCTAGGGTTAGGGTTAGGGTTTGAGCTAGGGTTAGGGTTAGGGTTTGAGCTAGGGTTAGGGTTAGGGTTAGGGTAAGGGTTTGAGCTAGGGTTAGGGCTTGAGCTAGGGTTAGTGTTAGGGTTTGAGCTAGGGTTAGGGTTAGGGTTTGAGCTAGGGTTAGGGTTAGGGTTAGAGCTAGGGTTAGGGTTAGGGTTAGGGTTTGAGCTAGGGTTAGGGTTAGGTTTAGGGTTTGGGCTAGGGTTAGGGTTTGGGCTAGGGTTAGGGTTTGAGCTAGGGTTAGGGTTAGGGTTAGGATTTGAGCTAGGGTTAGGGTTAGGGTTAGGGTTTGAGCCAGGGTTAGGGTTAGGGTTTGGGCTAGGGTTAGGGTTAGGGTTAGAGCTAGGGTTAGGGTTAGGGTTAGGGTTTGAGCTAGGGTTAGGGTTAGGGTTAGGGTTTGGGCTAGGGTTAGGGTTTGGGCTAGGGTTAGGGCTAGGGTTAGGGTTTGAGCTAGGGTTCGGGTTAGGGTTAGGGTTTGAGCTAGGGTTAGGGTTAGGGTTAGGGTTTGAGCTAGGGTTAGGATTAGGGCTAGGGTTAGGGTTTGAGCTAGGGTTAGGGTTAGGGTTAGAGCTAGGGTTAGGGTTAGGGTTAGGGTTTGAGCTAGGGTTAGGGTTAGGTTTAGGGTTTGGGCTAGGGTTAGGGTTTGGGCTAGGGTTAGGGTTTGAGCTAGGGTTAGGGTTAGGGTTAGGGTTTGAGCTAGGGTTAGGATTAGGGCTAGGGTTAGGGTTTGAGCTAGGGTTAGGGTTAGGGTTAGAGCTAGGGTTAGGGTTAGGGTTAGGGTTTGAGCTAGGGTTAGGGTTAGGTTTAGGGTTTGGGCTAGGGTTAGGATTTGAGCTAGGGTTAGGGTTAGGGTTAGGGTTTGAGCCAGGGTTAGGGTTAGGGTTTGGGCTAGGGTTAGGGTTTGGGCTAGGACTAGGGTTAGGGCTAGGGTTAGGGTTAGGGTTTGAGCTAGGGTTAGGGTTAGGGCTAGGGTTAGGGTTTGAGCTAGGGTTAGGGTTAGGGTTTGGGCTAGGGTTAGGGTTAGAGCTAGGGTTAGGGTTAGGTTAGGTTAGGTTAGGTTAGGTTAGGTTAGGTTAGGTTAGGTTAGGTTAGGTTATGGTTAGGTTAGGGTTAGGTTAGGTTAGGTTAGGGTTACGTTAGGGTTATGGGGACAAAAACTCAATCGGGACCCCACCCGGGTTGGTAACTTTGCAACGGAAGGTTGTAGAGACTCGGGGATAAGGTCCGTCAAGGGGTTTTTTCGGTCTCTGAGAAGGCCAGCAGTTGTCCCGAGTCTCTACGACCTACGGTTCCCGAGATATGCCATGTATTTATGGGGATTTTTGGAATGTTTGTATCTCGGGAACGGAAGGTCGTAGAGACTCAGGGACAAGTCTGGCGTGTTCAGAGACCCCGAATTATGTCCGACGGATCAGGGTCCCAAGTCTCTACGACCTTCCGTTCCTGAGTTATACTTAAGTTTATTTTCCCATTGAAGTGAATGGGGTTTGGTGCGCCTATACTGAATATGTGTATCTCGGGAACGGAAGGTCGTAGAGACTCAGGGACAAGTCTGGCGTGTTCAGAGACCCCGAATCATGGCAGACGGATCTTGGACCCGAGACTCTACGACCTTCCGTTCCCGAGTTATACTTAAGTTTATTTTCCCATTGAAGTGAATGGGGTTTGGTGCGCCTATACTGAATATGTCTATCTCGGGAACGGAAGGTCGTAGAGTCTCGGGGAGAAGGCCGGCGTGTTCAGAGACCCCGAATCATGGCAGACGGATCTTGGACCCGAGACTCTACTACCTTCCCTTCCTGAGTTATACTTAAGTTTATTTTTCCATTGAAGTGAATGGGGTTTGGTGCGCCTATACTGAATATGTGTATCTCGGGAACGGAAGGTCGTAGAGACTCGGGGAGAAGCCTGGCGTGTTCAGAGACCCCGAATCATGGCAGACGGATCTTAGACCCGAGACTCTACGACCTTCCCTTCCCGAGTTATAGACCAAAATGTGTCCCCCATTGGAAATGAATGGGTGCCGGATGGATTGAAAATTAGGGTTGAGGTTAGGATTGGGACTAGGGTTAGGGTCAGGGTTTGGACTAGGGTTGGGGCTAGGGTTACGGTTGGGGCTAGGGTTAGGGTTAGGGTTGGGGCTAGGGTTTCGGCTAGGGTTAGGGTTTGGGCTAGGGTTAGGGTTTGAGCTAGGGTTAGGGTTAGGGTTAGGATTTGAGCTAGGGTTAGGGTTAGGGTTAGGGTTTGAGCCAGGGTTAGGGTTAGGGTTTGGGCTAGGGTTAGGGTTTGGGCTAGGACTAGGGTTAGGGCTAGGGTTAGGGTTAGGGTTTGAGCTAGGGTTAGGGTTAGGGCTAGGGTTAGGGTTTGAGCTAGGGTTAGGGTTAGGGTTTGGGCTAGGGTTAGGGTTAGAGCTAGGGTTAGGGTTAGGTTAGGTTAGGTTAGGTTAGGTTAGGTTAGGTTAGGTTAGGTTATGGTTAGGTTAGGGTTAGGTTAGGTTAGGTTAGGGTTACGTTAGGGTTATGGGGACAAAAACTCAATCGGGACCCCACCCGGGTTGGTAACTTTGCAACGGAAGGTTGTAGAGACTCGGGGATAAGGTCCGTTAAGGGTTTTTTTCGGTCTCTGAGAAGGCCAGCAGTTGTCCCGAGTCTCTACGACCTACGGTTCCCGAGATATGCCATGTATTTATGGGGATTTTTGGAATGTTTGTATCTCGGGAACGGAAGGTCGTAGAGACTCAGGGACAAGTCTGGCGTGTTCAGAGACCCCGAATTATGTCCGACGGATCAGGGTCCCAAGTCTCTACGACCTTCCGTTCCCGAGTTATACTTAAGTTTATTTTCCCGTTGAAGTGAATGGGGTTTGGTGCGCCTATACTGAATATGTCTATCTCGGGAACGGAAGGTCGTAGAGTCTCGGGGAGAAGGCCGGCGTGTTCAGAGACCCCGAATCATGGCAGACGGATCTTGGACCCGAGACTCTACTACCTTCCCTTCCTGAGTTATACTTAAGTTTATTTTTCCATTGAAGTGAATGGGGTTTGGTGCGCCTATACTGAATATGTGTATCTCGGGAACGGAAGGTCGTAGAGACTCGGGGAGAAGCCTGGCGTGTTCAGAGACCCCGAATCATGGCAGACGGATCTTAGACCCGAGACTCTACGACCTTCCCTTCCCGAGTTATAGACCAAAATGTGTCCCCCATTGGAAATGAATGGGTGCCGGATGGATTGAAAATTAGGGTTGAGGTTAGGATTGGGACTAGGGTTAGGGTCAGGGTTTGGACTAGGGTTGGGGCTAGGGTTACGGTTGGGGCTAGGGTTAGGGTTAGGGTTGGGGCTAGGGTTAGGGTTAGAGCTAGGGTTAGGGTTAGGGTTTGAGCTAGGGTTAGGGTTAGGGTTTGAGCTAGGGTTAGGGTTAGGGTTAGACCTAGGGTTAGGGTTAGGGTTAGGGTTTGAGCTAGGGTTAGGGTTAGGGTTTGGGCTAGGGTTAGGGTTAGGGTTAGGGTTTTGGCTAGGGTTAGGGTTTGGGCTAGGGTTAGGGTTAGGGTTAGGGTTAGGGTTTGAGCTAGGGTTAGGGTTAGGGTTTGAGCTAGGGTTAGGGTTAGAGCTAGGGTTAGGGTTAGGGTTTGAGCTAGGGTTAGGGTTAGGGTTTGAGCTAGGGTTAGGGTTAGGGTTAGGGTTAGGGTTTGAGCTAGGGTTAGGGTTAGGGTTAGGGTTTGGGCTAGGGTTAGGGTTTGGGCTAGGGTTAGGGCTAGGGTTAGGGTTTGAGCTAGGGTTAGGGTTAGGGTTAGGGTTTGAGCTAGGGCTAGGGCTAGGCTTAGGGTTAGGGTTAGGGTTAGGGTTTGGGCTAGGGCTAGGGTTAGGGCTAGGGTTAGGGTTTGAGCTAGGGTTAGGGTTAGGGTTTGAGCTAGGGTTAGGGTTAGGGTTTGAGCCAGGGTTAGGGTTAGGGTTTGAGCTAGGGTTAGGGTTAGGGTTTGAGCTAGGGTTAGGGTTAGAGCTAGGGTTAGGGTTAGGGTTTGAGCTAGGGTTAGGGTTAGGGTTTGAGCTAGGGTTAGGGTTAGGGTTAGGGTAAGGGTTTGAGCTAGGGTTAGGGCTTGAGCTAGGTTTAGTGTTAGGGTTTGAGCTAGGGTTAGGGTTAGGGTTTGAGCTAGGGTTAGGGTTAGGGTTAGAGCTAGGGTTAGGGTTAGGGTTAGGGTTAGGGTTTGAGCTAGGGTTAGGGTTAGGTTTAGGGTTTGGGCTAGGGTTAGGGTTTGGGCTAGGGTTAGGGTTTGAGCTAGGGTTAGGGCTAGGGTTAGGGTTTGAGCTATGGTTAGGGTTAGGGTTTGAGCTAGGGCTAGCGTTAGGGTTAGGGTTGGGGCTAGGGTTAGGGTTAGGGTTTGGGCTAGGGTTAGGGTTAGGGTTAGGGTTTGGGCTAGGGCTAGGGTTAGGGCTAGGGTTAGGATTTGAGCTAGGGTTAGGGTTAGGGTTTGAGCTAGGGTTAGGGTTAGGGTTAGGGTTTGAGCTAGGGTTAGGGTTAGGGTTTTGGCTAGGGTTAGGGTTTGGGCTAGGGTTAGGGTTAGGGTTAGGGTTAGGGTTTGAGCTAGGGTTAGGGTTAGGGTTTGAGCTAGGGTTAGGGTTAGAGCTAGGGTTAGGGTTAGGGTTTGAGCTAGGGTTAGGGTTAGGGTTTGAGCTAGGGTTAGGGTTAGGGTTAGGGTTAGGGTTTGAGCTAGGGTTAGGGTTAGGGTTAGGGTTTGGGCTAGGGTTAGGGTTTGGGCTAGGGTTAGGGCTAGGGTTAGGGTTTGAGCTAGGGTTAGGGTTAGGGTTAGGGTTTGAGCTAGGGTTAGGGTTAGGGTTAGGGTTTGAGCTAGGGTTAGGGTTAGGGTTAGAGCTAGGGTTAGGGTCAGGGTTAGGGCTAGGGTTAGGGTTTGAGCTATGGTTAGGGTTAGGGTTTGAACTAGGGTTAGGGTTAGGGTTTGAGCTAGGGCTAGGCTTAGGGTTAGGGTTGGGGCTAGGGTTAGGGTTAGGGTTGGGGCTAGGGTTAGGGTTAGGGTTTGGGCTAGGGCTAGGGTTAGGGCTAGGGTTAGGGTTTGAGCTAGGGTTAGGGTTAGGGTTTGAGCTAGGGTTAGGGTTAGGGTTTGAGCCAGGGTTAGGGTTAGGGTTTGAGCTAGGGTTAGGGTTAGGGTTTGAGCTAGGGTTAGGGTTAGAGCTAGGGTTAGGGTTAGGGTTTGAGCTAGGGTTAGGGTTAGGGTTTGAGCTAGGGTTAGGGTTAGGGTTAGGGTAAGGGTTTGAGCTAGGGTTAGGGCTTGAGCTAGGGTTAGTGTTAGGGTTTGAGCTAGGGTTAGGGTTAGGGTTTGAGCTAGGGTTAGGGTTAGGGTTAGAGCTAGGGTTAGGGTTAGGGTTAGGGTTTGAGCTAGGGTTAGGGTTAGGTTTAGGGTTTGGGCTAGGGTTAGGGTTTGGGCTAGGGTTAGGGTTTGAGCTAGGGTTAGGGTTAGGGTTAGGATTTGAGCTAGGGTTAGGGTTAGGGTTAGGGTTTGAGCCAGGGTTAGGGTTAGGGTTTGGGCTAGGGTTAGGGTTAGGGTTAGAGCTAGGGTTAGGGTTAGGGTTAGGGTTTGAGCTAGGGTTAGGGTTAGGGTTAGGGTTTGGGCTAGGGTTAGGGTTTGGGCTAGGGTTAGGGCTAGGGTTAGGGTTTGAGCTAGGGTTCGGGTTAGGGTTAGGGTTTGAGCTAGGGTTAGGGTTAGGGTTAGGGTTTGAGCTAGGGTTAGGATTAGGGCTAGGGTTAGGGTTTGAGCTAGGGTTAGGGTTAGGGTTAGAGCTAGGGTTAGGGTTAGGGTTAGGGTTTGAGCTAGGGTTAGGGTTAGGTTTAGGGTTTGGGCTAGGGTTAGGGTTTGGGCTAGGGTTAGGGTTTGAGCTAGGGTTAGGGTTAGGGTTAGGGTTTGAGCTAGGGTTAGGATTAGGGCTAGGGTTAGGGTTTGAGCTAGGGTTAGGGTTAGGGTTAGAGCTAGGGTTAGGGTTAGGGTTAGGGTTTGAGCTAGGGTTAGGGTTAGGTTTAGGGTTTGGGCTAGGGTTAGGATTTGAGCTAGGGTTAGGGTTAGGGTTAGGGTTTGAGCCAGGGTTAGGGTTAGGGTTTGGGCTAGGGTTAGGGTTTGGGCTAGGACTAGGGTTAGGGCTAGGGTTAGGGTTAGGGTTTGAGCTAGGGTTAGGGTTAGGGCTAGGGTTAGGGTTTGAGCTAGGGTTAGGGTTAGGGTTTGGGCTAGGGTTAGGGTTAGAGCTAGGGTTAGGGTTAGGTTAGGTTAGGTTAGGTTAGGTTAGGTTAGGTTAGGTTAGGTTAGGTTAGGTTATGGTTAGGTTAGGGTTAGGTTAGGTTAGGTTAGGGTTACGTTAGGGTTATGGGGACAAAAACTCAATCGGGACCCCACCCGGGTTGGTAACTTTGCAACGGAAGGTTGTAGAGACTCGGGGATAAGGTCCGTCAAGGGGTTTTTTCGGTCTCTGAGAAGGCCAGCAGTTGTCCCGAGTCTCTACGACCTACGGTTCCCGAGATATGCCATGTATTTATGGGGATTTTTGGAATGTTTGTATCTCGGGAACGGAAGGTCGTAGAGACTCAGGGACAAGTCTGGCGTGTTCAGAGACCCCGAATTATGTCCGACGGATCAGGGTCCCAAGTCTCTACGACCTTCCGTTCCTGAGTTATACTTAAGTTTATTTTCCCATTGAAGTGAATGGGGTTTGGTGCGCCTATACTGAATATGTGTATCTCGGGAACGGAAGGTCGTAGAGACTCAGGGACAAGTCTGGCGTGTTCAGAGACCCCGAATCATGGCAGACGGATCTTGGACCCGAGACTCTACGACCTTCCGTTCCCGAGTTATACTTAAGTTTATTTTCCCATTGAAGTGAATGGGGTTTGGTGCGCCTATACTGAATATGTCTATCTCGGGAACGGAAGGTCGTAGAGTCTCGGGGAGAAGGCCGGCGTGTTCAGAGACCCCGAATCATGGCAGACGGATCTTGGACCCGAGACTCTACTACCTTCCCTTCCTGAGTTATACTTAAGTTTATTTTTCCATTGAAGTGAATGGGGTTTGGTGCGCCTATACTGAATATGTGTATCTCGGGAACGGAAGGTCGTAGAGACTCGGGGAGAAGCCTGGCGTGTTCAGAGACCCCGAATCATGGCAGACGGATCTTAGACCCGAGACTCTACGACCTTCCCTTCCCGAGTTATAGACCAAAATGTGTCCCCCATTGGAAATGAATGGGTGCCGGATGGATTGAAAATTAGGGTTGAGGTTAGGATTGGGACTAGGGTTAGGGTCAGGGTTTGGACTAGGGTTGGGGCTAGGGTTACGGTTGGGGCTAGGGTTAGGGTTAGGGTTGGGGCTAGGGTTTCGGCTAGGGTTAGGGTTTGGGCTAGGGTTAGGGTTTGAGCTAGGGTTAGGGTTAGGGTTAGGATTTGAGCTAGGGTTAGGGTTAGGGTTAGGGTTTGAGCCAGGGTTAGGGTTAGGGTTTGGGCTAGGGTTAGGGTTTGGGCTAGGACTAGGGTTAGGGCTAGGGTTAGGGTTAGGGTTTGAGCTAGGGTTAGGGTTAGGGCTAGGGTTAGGGTTTGAGCTAGGGTTAGGGTTAGGGTTTGGGCTAGGGTTAGGGTTAGAGCTAGGGTTAGGGTTAGGTTAGGTTAGGTTAGGTTAGGTTAGGTTAGGTTAGGTTAGGTTATGGTTAGGTTAGGGTTAGGTTAGGTTAGGTTAGGGTTACGTTAGGGTTATGGGGACAAAAACTCAATCGGGACCCCACCCGGGTTGGTAACTTTGCAACGGAAGGTTGTAGAGACTCGGGGATAAGGTCCGTTAAGGGTTTTTTTCGGTCTCTGAGAAGGCCAGCAGTTGTCCCGAGTCTCTACGACCTACGGTTCCCGAGATATGCCATGTATTTATGGGGATTTTTGGAATGTTTGTATCTCGGGAACGGAAGGTCGTAGAGACTCAGGGACAAGTCTGGCGTGTTCAGAGACCCCGAATTATGTCCGACGGATCAGGGTCCCAAGTCTCTACGACCTTCCGTTCCCGAGTTATACTTAAGTTTATTTTCCCGTTGAAGTGAATGGGGTTTGGTGCGCCTATACTGAATATGTCTATCTCGGGAACGGAAGGTCGTAGAGTCTCGGGGAGAAGGCCGGCGTGTTCAGAGACCCCGAATCATGGCAGACGGATCTTGGACCCGAGACTCTACTACCTTCCCTTCCTGAGTTATACTTAAGTTTATTTTTCCATTGAAGTGAATGGGGTTTGGTGCGCCTATACTGAATATGTGTATCTCGGGAACGGAAGGTCGTAGAGACTCGGGGAGAAGCCTGGCGTGTTCAGAGACCCCGAATCATGGCAGACGGATCTTAGACCCGAGACTCTACGACCTTCCCTTCCCGAGTTATAGACCAAAATGTGTCCCCCATTGGAAATGAATGGGTGCCGGATGGATTGAAAATTAGGGTTGAGGTTAGGATTGGGACTAGGGTTAGGGTCAGGGTTTGGACTAGGGTTGGGGCTAGGGTTACGGTTGGGGCTAGGGTTAGGGTTAGGGTTGGGGCTAGGGTTAGGGTTAGAGCTAGGGTTAGGGTTAGGGTTTGAGCTAGGGTTAGGGTTAGGGTTTGAGCTAGGGTTAGGGTTAGGGTTAGACCTAGGGTTAGGGTTAGGGTTAGGGTTTGAGCTAGGGTTAGGGTTAGGGTTTGGGCTAGGGTTAGGGTTTGGGCTAGGGTTAGGGCTAGGGTTAGGGTTTGGGCTAGGGTTAGGGCTAGGGTTAGGGTTTGAGCTAGGGTTAGGGTTAGGGTTAGGGTTTGAGCTAGGGTTAGGGTTAGGGTTAGGGTTTGAGCTAGGGTTAGGGTTAGGGTTAGAGCTAGGGTTAGGGTTAGGGCTAGGGTTAGGGTTTGAGCTATGGTTAGGGTTAGGGTTTGAACTAGGGTTAGGGTTAGGGTTTGAGCTAGGGCTAGGGTTAGGGTTGGGGCTAGGGTTAGGGTTAGGGTTGGGGCTAGGGTTAGGGTTAGGGTTAGGGTTTGAGCTAGGGTTAGGGTTAGGGTTAGAGCCAGGGTTAGGGTTAGGGCTAGGGTTAGGGTTTGAGCTATGGTTAGGGTTAGGGTTTGAACTAGGGTTAGGGTTAGGGTTTGAGCTAGGGCTAGCGTTAGGGTTAGGGTTGGGGCTAGGGTTAGGGTTAGGGTTAGGGTTAGGGTTTGGGCTCGGGGTTGGGTTAGGGCTAGGGTTAGGATTTGAGCTAGGGTTAGGGTTAGGGTTTGAGCTAGGGTTAGGGTTAGGGTTAGGGTTTGAGCCAGGGTTAGGGTTAGGGTTTGAGCTAGGGTTAGGGTTAGGGTTTGAGCTAGGGTTAGGGTTAGAGCTAGGGTTAGGGTTAGGGTTTGAGCTAGGGTTAGGGTTAGGGTTTGAGCTAGGGTTAGGGTTAGGGTTAGGGTTAGGGTTTGAGCTAGGCTTAGGGTTAGGGTTTGAGCTAGGGTTAGGGTTAGGGTTAGAGCTAGGGTTAGGGTTAGGGTTTGAGCTAGGGTTAGGGTTTGAGCTAGGGTTAGGGTTAGGGTTAGGGTTTGAGCTAGGGTTAGGGTTAGGGTTTGAGCCAGGGTTAGGGTTAGGGTTTGGGCTAGGGTTAGGGTTTGGGCTAGGACTAGGGTTAGGGCTAGGGTTAGGGTTAGGGTTTGAGCTAGGGTTAGGGTTAGGGTTAGGGTTTTGAGCTAGGGTTAGGGTTAGGGTTTGAGCTAGGGTTAGGGTTAGGGTTAGAGCCTAGGGTTAGGGTTAGGGCTAGGGGTTAGGGTTTGAGCAAGGGTTAGGGTTAGAGCTAGGGTTAGGGTTAGGGTTTGAGCTAGGGTTAGGGTTAGGGTTTGAGCTAGGGTTAGGGTTAGGGTTAGAGCTAGGGTTAGGGTTAGGGTTAGGGTTTGAGCTAGGGTTAGGGTTAGGGTTAGGGTTTGGGCTAGGGTTAGGGTTTGGGCTAGGGTTAGGGCTAGGGTTAGGGTTTGAGCTAGGGTTAGGGTTAGGGTTAGGGTTTGAGCTAGGGTTAGGGTTAGGGTTAGGGTTTGAGCTAGGGTTAGGGTTAGGGTTAGGGCTAGGGTTAGGGTTAGGGCTAGGGTTAGGGTTAGAGCTAGGGTTAGGGTTAGGGTTTGAGCTAGGGTTAGGGTTAGGGTTAGAGCTAGGGTTAGGGTTAGGGTTAGGGTTTGAGCTAGGGTTAGGGTTAGGGTTAGGGTAGGGTTTGGGGCTAGGGTTAGGGTTTGGGCTAGGGTTAGGGCTAGGGTTAGGGTTTGAGCTAGGGTTCGGGTTAGGGTTAGGGTTTGAGCTAGGGTTAGGGTTAAGGGTTAGGGTTTGAGCTAGGGTTAGGATTAGGGCTAGGGTTAGGGTTTGAGCTAGGGTTAGGGTTAGGGTTTGAACTAGGGTTAGGGTTAGGGTTTGAGCTAGGGCTAGGGTTAGGGCTAGGGTTAGGGTTTGAGCTAGGGTTAGGGTTAGGGTTTGAGCTAGGGTTAGGGTTAGGGTTAGGGTTTGAGCCAGGGTTAGGGTTAGGGTTTGAGCTAGGGTTAGGGTTAGGGTTTGAGCTAGGGTTAGGGTTAGAGCTAGGGTTAGGGTTAGGGTTTGAGCTAGGGTTAGGGTTGGGGTTTGAGCTAGGGTTAGGGTTAGGGTTAGGGTTAGGGTTTGAGCTAGGTTTAGGGTTAGGGTTTGAGCTAGGGTTAGGGTTAGGGTTAGAGCTAGGGTTAGGGTTAGGGTTTGAGCTAGGGTTAGGGTTTGAGCTAGGGTTAGGGTTAGGGTTAGGGTTTGAGCTAGGGTTAGGGTGAGGGTTTGAGCCAGGGATAGGGTTAGGGTTTGGGCTAGGGTTAGGGTTTGGGCTAGGACTAGGGTTAGGGCTAGGGTTAGGGTTAGGGTTTGAGCTAGGGTTAGGGTTAGGGTTAGGGTTTGAGCTGGGGTGAGGGTTAGGGTTAGGGTTTGAGCTACGGTTAGGGTTAGGGTTAGAGCTAGGGTTAGGGTTAGGGCTAGGGTTAGGGTTTGAGCTAGGGTTAGGGTTAGAGCTAGGGTTAGGGTTAGGGTTAGAGCTAGGGTTAGGGTTAGGGTTAGGGTTTGAGCTAGGGTTAGGGTTTGAGCTAGGGTTAGGGTTAGGGTTAGGGTTTGAGCTAGGGTTAGGGTTAGGGTTTGAGCCAGGGTTAGGGTGAGGGTTTGGGCTAGGGTTAGGGTTTGGGCTAGGGTTAGGGTTAGGGTTAGGGTTAGGGTTTGAGCTAGAGTTAGGGTTAGGGTTTGAGCTAGGGTTAGGGTTAGAGCTAGGGTTAGGGTTAGGGTTTGAGCTAGGTTTAGGGTTAGGGTTTGAGCTAGGGTTAGGGTTAGGGTTAGGGTTAGGGTTTGAGCTAGGTTTAGGGCTAGGGTTTGAGCTAGGGTTAGGGTTAGGGTTAGAGCTAGGGTTAGGGTTAGGGTTTGAGCTAGGGTTAGGGTTTGAGCTAGGGTTAGGGTTAGGGTTAGGGTTTGAGCTAGGGTTAGGGTTTGAGCTAGGGTTAGGGTTAGGGTTAGGGTTTGGGCTAGGGTTAGGGTTTGGGCTAGGACTAGGGTTAGGGCTAGGGTTAGGGTTAGGGTTTGAGCTAGGGTTAGGGTTAGGGTTAGAGCTAGGGTTAGGGTTAGGGTTTGAGCTAGGGTTAGGGTTTGAGCTAGGGTTAGGGTTAGGGTTAGGGTTTGAGCTAGGGTTAGGGTTAGGGTTAGGGTTAGGGTTTGAGCTAGGGTTAGGGTTAGGGTTAGAGCTAGGGTTAGGGTTAGGGTTAGGGTTTGAGCTAGGGTTAGGGTTTGAGCTAGGGTTAGGGTTAGGGTTTGAGCTAGGGTTAGGGTTAGGGTTAGAGCTAGGGTTAGGGTTAGGGTTTGAGCTAGGGTTAGGGTTTGAGCTAGGGTTAGGGTTAGGGTTAGGGTTTGGGCTAGGGTTAGGGTTTGGGCTAGGACTAGGGTTAGGGCTAGGGTTAGGGTTAGGGTTTGAGCTAGGGTTAGGGTTAGGGTTAGGGTTTGAGCTAGGGTGAGGGTTAGGGTTAGGGTTTGAGCTACGGTTAGGGTTAGGGTTAGAGCTAGGGTTAGGGTTAGGGCTAGGGTTAGGGTTTGAGCTAGGGTTAGGGTTAGAGCTAGGGTTAGGGTTAGGGTTAGAGCTAGGGTTAGGGTTAGGGTTAGGGTTTGAGCTAGGGTTAGGGTTTGAGCTAGGGTTAGGGTTAGGGTTTGAGCCAGGGTTAGGGTGAGGGTTTGGGCTAGGGTTAGGGTTTGGGCTAGGGTTAGGGTTAGGGTTTGAGCTAGGGTTAGGGTTAGAGCTAGGGTTAGGGTTAGGGTTTGAGCTAGGGTTAGGGTTAGGGTTTGAGCTAGGGTTAGGGTTAGGGTTAGGGTTAGGGTTTGAGCTAGGTTTAGGGTTAGGGTTTGAGCTAGGGTTAGGGTTAGGGTTAGAGCTAGGGTTAGGGTTAGGGTTTGAGCTAGGGTTAGGGTTAGGGTTTGAGCTAGGGTTAGGGTTAGGGTTTGAGCTAGGGTTAGGGTTAGGGTTAGGGTTAGGGTTTGAGCCAGGGTTAGGTTTAGCGTTAGGGTTAGGGTTAGGGTTAGGGTTTGAGCCAGGGTTAGGTTTAGGGTTAGGGTTAGGGTTAGGGTTTGGGCTAGGGCTAGGGTTAGGGCTAGGGTTAGGGTTTGAGCTAGGGTTAGGGTTAGGGTTTGAGCTAGGGTTAGGGTTTGAGCTAGGGTTAGGGTTAGGGTTAGGGTTTGAGCTAGGGTTAGGGTTGGGGCTAGGGTTAGGGTTAGGGTTGGAGCTAGGGTTAGGGTTAGGGTTTGGGCTAGGGCTAGGGTTAGGGCTAGGGTTAGGGTTTGAGCTAGGGTTAGGGTTAGGGTTTGAGCTAGGGTTAGGGTTAGGGTTTGAGCTAGGGTTAGGGTTAGGGTTAGAGCTAGGGTTAGGGTTAGGGTTTGAGCTAGGGTTAGGGTTTGAGCTAGGGTTAGGGTTAGGGTTAGGGTTTGAGCTAGGGTTAGGGTTAGGGTTAGGGTTTGGGCTAGGGTTAGGGTTAGGGTTTGAGCTAGGGTTAGGGTTAGGTTTTGAGCTAGGGTTAGGGTTAGGGTTAGAGCTAGGGTTAGGGTTAGGGTTTGAGCTAGGGTTAGGGTTTGAGCTAGGGTTAGGGTTAGGGTTAGGGTTTGAGCTAGAGTTAGGGTTAGGGTTTGAGCTAGGGTTAGGGTTAGGGTTTGAGCTAGGGTTAGGGTTAGGTTTTGAGCTAGGGTTAGGGTTAGGGTTAGAGCTAGGGTTAGGGTTAGGGTTAGGGTTTGAGCTAGGGTTAGGGTTAGGGTTAGGGTTTGGGCTAGGGTTAGGGTTTGGGCTAGGGTTACGGCTAGGGTTAGGGTTTGAGCTGGGGTTAGGGTTAGGGTTAGGGTTTGAGCTAGGGTTAGGGTTAGGGTTTGAGCTAGGGTTAGGATTAGGGCTAGGGTTAGGGTTTGAGCTAGGGTTAGGGTTAGGGTTTGAACTAGGGTTAGGGTTAGGGTTTGAGCTAGGGCTAGGGTTAGGGTTAGGGTTGGGGCTAGGGTTAGGGTTAGGGTTGGAGCTAGGGTTAGGGTTAGGGTTTGGGCTAGGGCTAGGGTTAGGGCTAGGGTTAGGGTTTGAGCTAGGGTTAGGGTTAGGGTTTGAGCTAGGGTTAGGGTTAGGGTTTGAGCTAGGGTTAGGGTTAGGGTTAGAGCTAGGGTTAGGGTTAGGGTTTGAGCTAGGGTTAGGGTTTGAGCTAGGGTTAGGGTTAGGGTTAGGGTTTGAGCTAGGGTTAGGGTTAGGGTTAGGGTTAGGGTTTGAGCTAGGGTTAGGGTTAGGGTTAGAGCTAGGGTTAGGGTTAGGGTTTGAGCTAGGGTTAGGGTTTGAGCTAGGGTTAGGGTTAGGGTTAGGGTTTGAGCTAGGGTTAGGGTTGGGGCTAGGGTTAGGGTTAGGGTTGGAGCTAGGGTTAGGGTTAGGGTTTGGGCTAGGGCTAGGGTTAGGGCTAGGGTTAGGGTTTGAGCTAGGGTTAGGGTTAGGGTTTGAGCTAGGGTTAGGGTTAGGGTTTGAGCTAGGGTTAGGGTTAGGGTTAGAGCTAGGGTTAGGGTTAGGGTTTGAGCTAGGGTTAGGGTTTGAGCTAGGGTTAGGGTTAGGGTTAGGGTTTGAGCTAGGGTTAGGGTTAGGGTTAGGGTTAGGGTTTGAGCCAGGGTTAGGTTTAGGGTTAGGGTTAGGGTTAGGGTTAGGGTTTGAGCCAGGGTTAGGTTTAGGGTTAGGGTTAGGGTTTGGGCTAGGGCTAGGGTTAGGGCTAGGGTTAGGGTTTGAGCTAGGGTTAGGGTTAGGGTTTGAGCTAGGGTTAGGGTTAGGGTTTGAGCTAGGGTTAGGGTTAGGGTTTGAGCTAGGGTTAGGGTTTGAGCCAGGGTTAGGTTTAGGGTTTGGGCTAGGGTTAGGGTTAGGGTTTGAGCTGGGGTTAGGGTTAGGGTTAGGGTTTGAGCTAGGGTTAGGGTTAGGGTTTGAGCTAGGGTTAGGGTTAGGGTTTGAGCTAGGGTTAGGGTTAGGGTTTGAGCTAGGGTTAGGGTTAGGGTTTGAGCTAGGGTTAGGGTTAGGGTTTGAGCTAGGGTTAGGGTTAGGGTTAGAGCTAGGGTTACGGTTAGGGCTAGGGTTAGGGTTTGAGCTAGGGTTAGGGTTAGGGTTTGAGCTAGGGTTAGGGTTTGAGCTAGGGTTAGGGTTAGGGTTAGGGTTTGAGCTAGGGTTAGGGTTAGGGTTAGGGTTTGAGCCAGGGTTAGGGTTAGGGTTTGGGCTAGGGTTAGGGTTAGGGTTTGAGCTAGGGTTAGGGTTAGGGTTTGGGTTAGGGTTAGGGTTAGGGTTAGGGTTAGGGTTAGGGTTTGGGCTAGGGTTAGGGTTAGGGTTTGGGCTAGGGTTAGGGCTAGGGTTAGGGTTTGAGCTAGGGTTAGGGTTAGGGTTAGGGTTTGAGCTAGGGTTAGGGTTAGGGTTAGGGTTTGAGCTAGGGTTAGGGTTAGGGTTAGGGTTTGAGCTAGGGTTAGGGTTAGGGTTAGGGTTTGAGCCAGGGTTGGGGCTAGGGTTAGGGTTAGAGCTAGGGTTAGGGTTAGGGTTTGAGCTAGGGTTAGGGTTAGGGTTTGAGCTAGGGTTAGGGTTAGAGCTAGGGTTAGGGTTAGGGTTAGGGTTTGAGCTAGGGTTAGGGTTAGGGTTAGGGTTTGGGCTAGGGTTAGGGTTTGGGCTAGGGTTAGGGCTAGGGTTAGGGTTTGAGCTAGGGTTAGGGTTAGGGCTAGGGTTAGGGTTAGGGCTAGGGTTAGGGTTAGAGCTAGGGTTAGGGTTAGGGTTTGAGCTAGGGTTAGGGTTAGGGTTAGGGTTTGAGCTAGGGTTAGGGTTAGGGTTAGGGTTTGAGCTAGGGTTAGGGTTAGGGTTAGAGCTAGGGTTAGGGTTAGGGCTAGGGTTAGGGTTTGAGCTAGGGTTAGGGTTAGAGCTAGGGTTAGGGTTAGGGTTTGAGCTAGGGTTAGGGTTAGGGTTTGAGCTAGGGTTAGGGTTAGGGTTAGAGCTAGGGTTAGGGTTAGGGTTAGGGTTTGAGCTAGGGTTAGGGTTAGGGTTAGGGTTTGGGCTAGGGTTAGGGTTTGGGCTAGGGTTAGGGTTAGGGTTAGGGTTTGAGCTAGGGTTAGGGTTAGGGTTAGGGTTTGAGCTAGGGTTAGGGTTAGGGCTAGGGTTAGGGTTAGGGCTAGGGTTAGGGTTAGAGCTAGGGTTAGGGTTAGGGTTTGAGCTAGGGTTAGGGTTAGGGTTAGAGCTAGGGTTAGGGTTAGGGTTAGGGTTTGAGCTAGGGTTAGGGTTAGGGTTAGGGTTAGGGTTAGGGTTTGGGCTAGGGTTAGGGTTTGGGCTAGGGTTAGGGCTAGGGTTAGGGTTTGAGCTAGGGTTCGGGTTAGGGTTAGGGTTTGAGCTAGGGTTAGGGTTAGGGTTAGGGTTTGAGCTAGGGTTAGGGTTAGGGTTAGGGTTTGGGCTAGGGTTAGGGTTTGGGCTAGGGTTAGGGTTAGGGTTTGAGCTAGGGTTAGGGTTAGGGTTTGAGCTAGGGTTAGGGTTAGGGTTAGAGCTAGGGTTAGGGTTGGGGTTAGGGTTTGAGCTAGGGTTAGGGTTTGAGCTAGGGTTAGGGTTAGGGTTTGGGCTAGGGTTAGGGTTTGGGCTAGGGTTAGGGTTAGGGTTAGGGTTAGGGTTTGAGCTAGGGTTAGGGTTAGGGTTTGAGCTAGGGTTAGGGTTAGAGCTAGGGTTAGGGTTAGGGTTTGAGCTAGGGTTAGGGTTAGGGTTTGAGCTAGGGTTAGGGTTAGGGTTAGGGTTTGAGCTAGGGTTAGGGTTAGGGTTAGGGTTTGGGCTAGGGTTAGGGTTTGGGCTAGGGTTAGGGCTAGGGTTAGGGTTTGAGCTAGGGTTAGGGTTAGGGTTAGGGTTTGAGCTAGGGTTAGGGTTAGGGTTAGGGTTTGAGCTAGGGTTAGGGTTAGGGTTAGAGCTAGGGTTAGGGTCAGGGTTAGGGCTAGGGTTAGGGTTTGAGCTATGGTTAGGGTTAGGGTTTGAACTAGGGTTAGGGTTAGGGTTTGAGCTAGGGCTAGGCTTAGGGTTAGGGTTGGGGCTAGGGTTAGGGTTAGGGCTAGGGTTAGGGTTTGAGCTAGGGTTAGGGTTAGGGTTTGAGCTAGGGTTAGGGTTAGGGTTAGGGTTTGAGCCAGGGTTAGGGTTAGGGTTTGAGCTAGGGTTAGGGTTAGGGTTTGAGCTAGGGTTAGGGTTAGAGCTAGGGTTAGGGTTAGGGTTTGAGCTAGGGTTAGGGTTAGGGTTTGAGCTAGGGTTAGGGTTAGGGTTAGGGTTAGGGTTTGAGCTAGGTTTAGGGTTAGGGTTTGAGCTAGGGTTAGGGTTAGGGTTAGAGCTAGGGTTAGGGTTAGGGTTAGGGTTTGAGCCAGGGTTAGGGTTAGGGTTTGAGCTAGGGTTAGGGTTAGGGTTTGAGCTAGGGTTAGGGTTAGAGCTAGGGTTAGGGTTAGGGTTTGAGCTAGGGTTAGGGTTAGGGTTTGAGCTAGGGTTAGGGTTAGGATTTGAGCTAGGGTTAGGGTTAGGGTTAGGGTTTGAGCCAGGGTTAGGGTTAGGGTTTGGGCTAGGGTTAGGGTTTGGGCTAGGACTAGGGTTAGGGCTAGGGTTAGGGTTAGGGTTTGAGCTAGGGTTAGGGTTAGGGCTAGGGTTAGGGTTTGAGCTAGGGTTAGGGTTAGGGTTTGGGCTAGGGTTAGGGTTAGGGTTAGAGCTAGGGTTAGGGTTAGGTTAGGTTAGGTTAGGTTAGGTTAGGTTAGGTTATGGTTAGGTTAGGGTTAGGTTAGGTTAGGTTAGGGTTAGGTTAGGGTTACGTTAGGGTTATGGGGACAAAAACTCAATCGGGACCCCACCCGGGTTGGTAACTTTGCAACGGAAGGTTGTAGAGACTCGGGGATAAGGTCCGTCAAGGGGTTTTTTCGGTCTCTGAGAAGGCCAGCAGTTGTCCCGAGTCTCTACGACCTACGGTTCCCGAGATATGCCATGTATTTATGGGGATTTTTGGAATGTTTGTATCTCGGGAACGGAAGGTCGTAGAGACTCAGGGACAAGTCTGGCGTGTTCAGAGACCCCGAATCATGGCAGACGGATCTTGGACCCGAGACTCTACGACCTTCCGTTCCCGAGTTATACTTAAGTTTATTTTCCCATTGAAGTGAATGGGGTTTGGTGCGCCTATACTGAATATGTCTATCTCGGGAACGGAAGGTCGTAGAGACTCGGGGAGAAGCCTGGCGTGTTCAGAGACCCCGAATCATGGCAGACGGATCTTGGACCCGAGACTCTACGACCTTCCGTTCCCGAGTTATACTTAAGTTTATTTTCCCATTGAAGTGAATGGGGTTTGGTGCGCCTATACTGAATATGTGTATCTCGGGAATGGAAGGTCGTAGAGACTCAGGGACAAGTCTGGCGTGTTCAGAGACCCCGAATCATGGCAGACGGATCTTGGACCCGAGACTCTACGACCTTCCGTTCCCGAGTTATACTTAAGTTTATTTTCCCATTGAAGTGAATGGGGTTTGGTGCGCCTATACTGAATATGTCTATCTCGGGAACGGAAGGTCGTAGAGACTCGGGGAGAAGCCTGGCGTGTTCAGAGACCCCGAATCATGGCAGACGGATCTTGGACCCGAGACTCTACGACCTTCCCTTCCCGAGTTATAGACCAAAATGTGTCCCCCATTGGAAATGAATGGGTGCCGGATGGATTGAAAATTAGGATTGAGGTTAGGATTGGGACTAGGGTTAGGGTTAGGGTTAGGGTTTGAGCTAGGGTTAGGGTTAGGGTTAGGGTTTGAGCTAGGGTTAGGGTTAGGGTTAGAGCTAGGGTTAGGGTTAGGGCTAGGGTTAGGGTTTGAGCTAGGGTTAGGGTTAGAGCTAGGGTTAGGGTTAGGGTTTGAGCTAGGGTTAGGGTTAGGGTTTGAGCTAGGGTTAGGGTTAGGGTTAGAGCTAGGGTTAGGGTTAGGGTTAGGGTTTGAGCTAGGGTTAGGGTTAGGGTTAGGGTTTGGGCTAGGGTTAGGGTTTGGGCTAGGGTTAGGGTTAGGGTTAGGGTTTGAGCTAGGGTTAGGGTTAGGGTTAGGGTTTGAGCTAGGGTTAGGGTTAGGGCTAGGGTTAGGGTTAGGGCTAGGGTTAGGGTTAGAGCTAGGGTTAGGGTTAGGGTTTGAGCTAGGGTTAGGGTTAGGGTTAGAGCTAGGGTTAGGGTTAGGGTTAGGGTTTGAGCTAGGGTTAGGGTTAGGGTTAGGGTTAGGGTTAGGGTTTGGGCTAGGGTTAGGGTTTGGGCTAGGGTTAGGGCTAGGGTTAGGGTTTGAGCTAGGGTTCGGGTTAGGGTTAGGGTTTGAGCTAGGGTTAGGGTTAGGGTTAGGGTTTGAGCTAGGGTTAGGGTTAGGGTTAGGGTTTGGGCTAGGGTTAGGGTTTGGGCTAGGGTTAGGGTTAGGGTTTGAGCTAGGGTTAGGGTTAGGGTTTGAGCTAGGGTTAGGGTTAGGGTTAGAGCTAGGGTTAGGGTTGGGGTTAGGGTTTGAGCTAGGGTTAGGGTTTGAGCTAGGGTTAGGGTTAGGGTTTGGGCTAGGGTTAGGGTTTGGGCTAGGGTTAGGGTTAGGGTTAGGGTTAGGGTTTGAGCTAGGGTTAGGGTTAGGGTTTGAGCTAGGGTTAGGGTTAGAGCTAGGGTTAGGGTTAGGGTTTGAGCTAGGGTTAGGGTTAGGGTTTGAGCTAGGGTTAGGGTTAGGGTTAGGGTTTGAGCTAGGGTTAGGGTTAGGGTTAGGGTTTGGGCTAGGGTTAGGGTTTGGGCTAGGGTTAGGGCTAGGGTTAGGGTTTGAGCTAGGGTTAGGGTTAGGGTTAGGGTTTGAGCTAGGGTTAGGGTTAGGGTTAGGGTTTGAGCTAGGGTTAGGGTTAGGGTTAGAGCTAGGGTTAGGGTCAGGGTTAGGGCTAGGGTTAGGGTTTGAGCTATGGTTAGGGTTAGGGTTTGAACTAGGGTTAGGGTTAGGGTTTGAGCTAGGGCTAGGCTTAGGGTTAGGGTTGGGGCTAGGGTTAGGGTTAGGGCTAGGGTTAGGGTTTGAGCTAGGGTTAGGGTTAGGGTTTGAGCTAGGGTTAGGGTTAGGGTTAGGGTTTGAGCCAGGGTTAGGGTTAGGGTTTGAGCTAGGGTTAGGGTTAGGGTTTGAGCTAGGGTTAGGGTTAGAGCTAGGGTTAGGGTTAGGGTTTGAGCTAGGGTTAGGGTTAGGGTTTGAGCTAGGGTTAGGGTTAGGGTTAGGGTTAGGGTTTGAGCTAGGTTTAGGGTTAGGGTTTGAGCTAGGGTTAGGGTTAGGGTTAGAGCTAGGGTTAGGGTTAGGGTTAGGGTTTGAGCCAGGGTTAGGGTTAGGGTTTGAGCTAGGGTTAGGGTTAGGGTTTGAGCTAGGGTTAGGGTTAGAGCTAGGGTTAGGGTTAGGGTTTGAGCTAGGGTTAGGGTTAGGGTTTGAGCTAGGGTTAGGGTTAGGATTTGAGCTAGGGTTAGGGTTAGGGTTAGGGTTTGAGCCAGGGTTAGGGTTAGGGTTTGGGCTAGGGTTAGGGTTTGGGCTAGGACTAGGGTTAGGGCTAGGGTTAGGGTTAGGGTTTGAGCTAGGGTTAGGGTTAGGGCTAGGGTTAGGGTTTGAGCTAGGGTTAGGGTTAGGGTTTGGGCTAGGGTTAGGGTTAGGGTTAGAGCTAGGGTTAGGGTTAGGTTAGGTTAGGTTAGGTTAGGTTAGGTTAGGTTATGGTTAGGTTAGGGTTAGGTTAGGTTAGGTTAGGGTTATGTTAGGGTTACGTTAGGGTTATGGGGACAAAAACTCAATCGGGACCCCACCCGGGTTGGTAACTTTGCAACGGAAGGTTGTAGAGACTCGGGGATAAGGTCCGTCAAGGGGTTTTTTCGGTCTCTGAGAAGGCCAGCAGTTGTCCCGAGTCTCTACGACCTACGGTTCCCGAGATATGCCATGTATTTATGGGGATTTTTGGAATGTTTGTATCTCGGGAACGGAAGGTCGTAGAGACTCAGGGACAAGTCTGGCGTGTTCAGAGACCCCGAATCATGGCAGACGGATCTTGGACCCGAGACTCTACGACCTTCCGTTCCCGAGTTATACTTAAGTTTATTTTCCCATTGAAGTGAATGGGGTTTGGTGCGCCTATACTGAATATGTCTATCTCGGGAACGGAAGGTCGTAGAGTCTCGGGGAGAAGGCCGGCGTGTTCAGAGACCCCGAATCATGGCAGACGGATCTTGGACCCGAGACTCTACTACCTTCCCTTCCTGAGTTATACTTAAGTTTATTTTTCCATTGAAGTGAATGGGGTTTGGTGCGCCTATACTGAATATGTGTATCTTGGGAACGGAAGGTCGTAGAGACTCGGGGAGAAGCCTGGCGTGTTCAGAGACCCCGAATCATGGCAGACGGATCGTAGACCCGAGACTCTACGACCTTCCCTTCCCGAGTTATAGACCAAAATGTGTCCCCCATTGGAAATGAATGGGTGCCGGATGGATTGAAAATTAGGGTTGAGGTTAGGATTGGGACTAGGGTTAGGGTCAGGGTTTGGACTGGGGTTGGGGCTAGGGTTACGGTTGGGGCTAGGGTTAGGGTTAGGGTTGGGGCTAGGGTTAGGGTTAGAGCTAGGGTTAGGGTTAGGGTTTGAGCTAGGGTTAGGGTTAGGGTTTGAGCTAGGGTTAGGGTTAGGGCTAGGGTTAGACCTAGGGTTAGGGTTAGGGTTTGAGCTAGGGTTAGGGTTAGGGTTTGGGCTAGGGTTAGGGTTTGGGCTAGGGTTAGGGCTAGGGTTAGGGTTTGGGCTAGGGTTAGGGCTAGGGTTAGGGTTTGAGCTAGGGTTAGGGTTAGGGTTAGGGTTTGAGCTAGGGTTAGGGTTAGGGTTAGGGTTTGAGCTAGGGTTAGGGTTAGGGTTAGAGCTAGGGTTAGGGTTAGGGCTAGGGTTAGGGTTTGAGCTATGGTTAGGGTTAGGGTTGGGGCTAGGGTTAGGGTTAGGGTTAGAGCTAGGGTTAGGGTTAGGGCTAGGGTTAGGGTTTGAGCTAGGGCTAGGGTTAGGGTTGGGGCTAGGGTTAGGGTTAGGGTTGGGGCTAGGGTTAGGGTTAGGGTTAGGGTTTGAGCTAGGGTTAGGGTTAGGGTTAGAGCTAGGGTTAGGGTTAGGGCTAGGGTTAGGGTTTGAGCTATGGTTAAGGTTAGGGTTTGAACTAGGGTTAGGGTTAGGGTTTGAGCTAGGGCTAGGGTTAGGGTTAGGGTTAGGGTTGGGGCTAGGGTTAGGGTTAGGGTTTGGGCTAGGGTTAGGGTTAGGGTTAGGGTTAGGGTTTGGGCTAGGGCTAGGGTTAGGGCTAGGGTTAGGATTTGAGCTAGGGTTAGGGTTAGGGTTTGAGCTAGGGTTAGGGTTAGGGTTAGGGTTTGAGCCAGGGTTAGGGTTAGGGTTTGAGCTAGGGTTAGGGTTAGGGCTAGGGTTAGGGTTTGAGCTATGGTTAGGGTTAGGGTTTGAACTAGGGTTAGGGTTAGGGTTTGAGCTAGGGCTAGGGTTAGGGTTGGGGCTAGGGTTAGGGTTAGGGTTGGGGCTAGGGTTAGGGTTAGGGTTAGGGTTTGAGCTAGGGTTAGGGTTAGGGTTAGAGCTAGGGTTAGGGTTAGGGCTAGGGTTAGGGTTTGAGCTATGGTTAGGGTTAGGGTTTGAACTAGGGTTAGGGTTAGGGTTTGAGCTAGGGCTAGGGTTAGGGTTAGGGTTAGGGTTGGGGCTAGGGTTAGGGTTAGGGTTTGGGCTAGGGTTAGGGTTAGGGTTAGGGTTAGGGTTTGGGCTAGGGCTAGGGTTAGGGCTAGGGTTAGGATTTGAGCTAGGGTTAGGGTTAGGGTTTGAGCTAGGGTTAGGGTTAGGGTTAGGGTTTGAGCCAGGGTTAGGGTTAGGGTTTGAGCTAGGGTTAGGGTTAGGGTTTGAGCTAGGGTTAGGGTTAGAGCTAGGGTTAGGGTTAGGGTTTGAGCTAGGGTTAGGGTTAGGGTTTGAGCTAGGGTTAGGGTTAGGGTTAGGGTTAGGGTTTGAGCTAGGTTTAGGGTTAGTGTTTGAGCTAGGGTTAGGGTTAGGGTTAGAGCTAGGGTTAGGGTTAGGGTTAGGGTTTGAGCCAGGGTTAGGGTTAGGGTTTGAGCTAGGGTTAGGGTTAGGGTTTGAGCTAGGGTTAGGGTTAGGGTTAGGGTTAGGGTTTGAGCTAGGTTTAGGGTTAGGGTTTGAGCTAGGGTTAGGGTTAGGGTTAGGGTTAGGGTTTGAGCTAGGGTTAGGGTTAGGGTTAGGGTTTGAGCTAGGGTTAGGGTTAGGGTTAGGGTTTGAGCTAGGGTTAGGGTGAGGGTTTGAGCCAGGGTTAGGGTTAGGGTTTGGGCTAGGGTTAGGGTTTGGGCTAGGACTAGGGTTAGGGCTAGGGTTAGGGTTTGAGCTAGGGTTAGGGTTAGGGTTTGAGCTAGGGTTAGGGTTAGGGTTAGGGTTTGAGCCAGGGTTAGGGTTAGGGTTTGAGCTAGGGTTAGGGTTAGGGTTTGAGCTAGGGTTAGGGTTAGAGCTAGGGTTAGGGTTAGGGTTTGAGCTAGGGTTAGGGTTAGGGTTTGAGCTAGGGTTAGGGTTAGGGTTAGGGTTAGGGTTTGAGCTAGGTTTAGGGTTAGGGTTTGAGCTAGGGTTAGGGTTAGGGTTAGAGCTAGGGTTAGGGTTAGGGTTTGAGCTAGGGTTAGGGTTTGAGCTAGGGTTAGGGTTAGGGTTAGGGTTTGAGCTAGGGTTAGGGTGAGGGTTTGAGCCAGGGTTAGGGTTAGGGTTTGGGCTAGGGTTAGGGTTTGGGCTAGGACTAGGGTTAGGGCTAGGGTTAGGGTTAGGGTTTGAGCTAGGGTTAGGGTTAGGGTTAGGGTTTGAGCTAGGGTTAGGGTTAGGGTTAGGGTTTGAGCTACGGTTAGGGTTAGGGTTAGAGCTAGGGTTAGGGTTAGGGCTAGGGTTAGGGTTTGAGCTAGGGTTAGGGTTAGAGCTAGGGTTAGGGTTAGGGTTTGAGCTAGGGTTAGGGTTAGGGTTAGAGCTAGGGTTAGGGTTAGGGTTAGGGTTTGAGCTAGGGTTAGGGTTTGAGCTAGGGTTAGGGTTTGAGCTAGGGTTAGGGTTAGAGCTAGGGTTAGGGTTAGGGTTAGGGTTTGAGCTAGGGTTAGGTTTAGGGTTTGAGCCAGGGTTAGGGTTAGGGTTTGGGCTAGGGTTAGGGTTTGGGCTAGGGTTAGGGTTAGGGTTAGGGTTAGGGTTAGGGTTTGAGCTAGGGTTAGGGTTAGGGTTTGAGCTAGGGTTAGGGTTAGAGCTAGGGTTAGGGTTAGGGTTTGAGCTAGGGTTAGGGTTAGGGTTTGAGCTAGGGTTAGGGTTAGGGTTAGGGTTAGGGTTTGAGCTAGGTTTAGGGTTAGGGTTTGAGCTAGGGTTAGGGTTAGGGTTAGAGCTAGGGTTAGGGTTAGGGTTTGACCTAGGGTTAGGGTTTGAGCTAGGGTTAGGGTTAGGGTTAGGGTTTGAGCTAGGGTTAGGGTTAGGGTTTGAGCCAGGGTTAGGGTTAGGGTTTGGGCTAGGGTTAGGGTTTGGGCTAGGACTAGGGTTAGGGCTAGGGTTAGGGTTAGGGTTTGAGCTAGGGTTAGGGTTAGGGTTAGGGTTTGAGCTAGGGTTAGGGTTAGGGTTAGGGTTTGAGCTAGGGTTAGGGTTAGGGTTAGGGTTAGGGTTTGAGCTAGGTTTAGGGTTAGGGTTTGAGCTAGGGTTAGGGTTAGGGTTAGAGCTAGGGTTAGGGTTAGGGTTTGAGCTAGGGTTAGGGTTTGAGCTAGGGTTAGGGTTAGGGTTAGGGTTTGAGCTAGGGTTAGGGTTAGGGTTTGAGCCAGGGTTAGGGTTAGGGTTTGGGCTAGGGTTAGGGTTTGGGCTAGGACTAGGGTTAGGGCTAGGGTTAGGGTTAGGGTTTGAGCTAGGGTTAGGGTTAGGGTTAGGGTTTGAGCTAGGGTTAGGGTTAGGGTTAGGGTTTGAGCTAGGGTTAGGGTTAGGGTTAGAGCTAGGGTTAGGGTTAGGGCTAGGGTTAGGGTTTGAGCTAGGGTTAGGGTTAGAGCTAGGGTTAGGGTTAGGGTTTGAGCTAGGGTTAGGGTTAGGGTTTGAGCTAGGGTTAGGGTTAGGGTTAGAGATAGGGTTAGGGTTAGGGTTAGGGTTTGAGCTAGGGTTAGGGTTAGGGTTAGGGTTTGGGCTAGGGTTAGGGTTTGGGCTAGGGTTAGGGCTAGGGTTAGGGTTTGAGCTAGGGTTAGGGTTAGGGTTAGGGTTTGAGCTAGGGTTAGGGTTAGGGTTAGGGTTTGAGCTAGGGTTAGGGTTAGGGTTAGGGCTAGGGCTAGGGTTAGGGTTTGAGCTAGGGTTCGGGTTAGGGTTAGGGTTTGAGCTAGGGTTAGGGTTAGGGTTAGGGTTTGAGCTAGGGTTAGGGTTAGGGTTAGGGTTTGGGCTAGGGTTAGGGTTTGGGCTAGGGTTAGGGCTAGGGTTAGGGTTTGAGCTAGGGTTCGGGTTAGGGTTAGGGTTTGAGCTAGGGTTAGGGTTAGGGTTAGGGTTTGAGCTAGGGTTAGGATTAGGGCTAGGGTTAGGGTTTGAGCTAGGGTTAGGGTTAGGGTTTGAACTAGGGTTAGGGTTAGGGTTTGAGCTAGGGCTAGGGTTAGGGCTAGGGTTAGGGTTTGAGCTAGGGTTAGGGTTAGGGTTTGAGCTAGGGTTAGGTTTAGTGTTAGGGTTTGAGCCAGGGTTAGGGTTAGGGTTTGAGCTAGGGTTAGGGTTAGGGTTTGAGCTAGGGTTAGGGTTAGAGCTAGGGTTAGGGTTAGGGTTTGAGCTAGGGTTAGGGTTAGGGTTTGAGCTAGGGTTAGGGTTAGGGTTAGGGTTAGGGTTTGAGCTTGGTTTAGGGTTAGGGTTTGAGCTAGGGTTAGGGTTAGGGTTAGAGCTAGGGTTAGGGTTAGAGTTTGAGCTAGGGTTAGGGTTTGAGCTAGGGTTAGGGATAGGGTTAGGGTTTGAGCTAGGGTTAGGGTTAGGGTTTGAGCCAGGGTTAGGGTTAGGGTTTGGGCTAGGGTTAGGGTTTGGGCTAGGACTAGGGTTAGGGCTAGGGTTAGGGTTAGGGTTTGAGCTAGGGTTAGGGTTAGGGTTAGGGTTTGAGCTAGGGTTAGGGTTAGGGTTAGGGTTTGAGCTAGGGTTAGGGTTAGGGTTAGAGCTAGGGTTAGGGTTAGGGCTAGGGTTAGGGTTTGAGCTAGGGTTAGGGTTAGAGCTAGGGTTTGGGTTAGGGTTTGAGCTAGGGTTAGGGTTAGGGTTTGAGCTAGGGTTAGGGTTAGGGTTAGAGCTAGGGTTAGGGTTGGGGTTAGGGTTTGAGCTAGGGTTAGGGTTTGAGCTAGGGTTAGGGTTAGGGTTAGGGTTTGAGCTAGGGTTAGGGTTAGGGTTTGAGCCAGGGTTAGGGTTAGGGTTTGGGCTAGGGTTAGGGTTTGGGCTAGGGTTAGGGTTAGGGTTAGGGTTAGGGTTAGGGTTTGAGCTACGGTTAGGGTTAGGGTTTGAGCTAGGGTTAGGGTTAGAGCTAGGGTTAGGGTTAGGGTTTGAGCTAGGTTTAGGGTTAGGGTTTGAGCTAGGGTTAGGGTTAGGGTTAGGGTTAGGGTTTGAGCTAGGTTTAGGGTTAGGGTTTGAGCTAGGGTTAGGGTTAGGGTTAGAGCTAGGGTTAGGGTTAGGGTTTGAGCTAGGGTTATGGTTTGAGCTAGGGTTAGGGTTAGGGTTAGGGTTTGAGCTAGGGTTAGGGTTAGGGTTTGAGCCAGGGTTAGGGTTAGGGTTTGGTCTAGGGTTAGGGTTTGGGCTAGGACTAGGGTTAGGGCTAGGGTTAGGGTTAGGGTTTGAGCTAGGGTTAGGGTTAGGGTTAGGGTTTGAGCTAGGGTTAGGGTTAGGGTTAGGGTTAGGGTTAGGGCTAGGGTTAGGGTTTGAGCTAGGGTTAGGGTTAGAGCTAGGGTTAGGGTTAGGGTTTGAGCTAGGGTTAGGGTTAGGGTTTGAGCTAGGGTTAGGGTTAGGGTTAGAGCTACGGTTAGGGTTAGGGTTAGGGTTTGAGCTAGGGTTAGGGTTAGGGTTAGGGTTTGGGCTAGGGTTAGGGTTTGGGCTAGGGTTAGGGCTAGGGTTAGGGTTTGAGCTAGGGTTAGGGTTAGGGTTAGGGTTTGAGCTAGGGTTAGGGTTAGGGTTAGGGTTAGGGTTTGAGCTAGGGTTAGGGTTAGGGTTTGAACTAGGGTTAGGGTTAGGGTTTGAGCTAGGGCTAGGGTTAGGGCTAGTGTTAGGGTTTGGGCTAGGGTTAGGGTTTGGGCTAGGGTTAGGGCTAGGGTTAGGGTTTGAGCTAGGGTTAGGGTTAGGGTTAGGGTTTGAGCTAGGGTTAGGGTTAGGGTTAGGGTTTGAGCTAGGGTTAGGGTTAGGGTTAGGGTTAGGGCTAGGGTTAGGGTTAGGGCTAGGGTTAGGGTTAGAGCTAGGGTTAGGGTTAGGGTTAGGGTTTGAGCTAGGGTTAGGGTTAGGGTTTGAGCTAGGGTTAGGGTTAGGGTTAGAGCTAGGGTTAGGGTTAGGGTTAGGGTTTGAGCTAGGGTTAGGGTTAGGGTTAGGGTTTGGGCTAGGGTTAGGGTTTGGGCTAGGGTTAGGGCTAGGGTTCGGGTTTGAGCTAGGGTTCGGGTTAGGGTTAGGGTTTGAGCTAGGGTTAGGGTTAGGGTTAGGGTTTGAGCTAGGGTTAGGATTAGGGCTAGGGTTAGGGTTTGAGCTAGGGTTAGGGTTAGGGTTTGAACTAGGGTTAGGGTTAGGGTTTGAGCTAGGGCTAGGGTTAGGGCTAGTGTTAGGGTTTGAGCTAGGGTTAGGGTTAGGGTTTGAGCTAGGGTTAGGGTTAGGGTTAGGGTTTGAGCCAGGGTTAGGGTTAGGGTTTGAGCTAGGGTTAGGGTTAGGGTTAGGGTTAGGGTTTGAGCTAGGGTTAGGGTTAGGGTTAGGGTTTGAGCTAGGGTTAGGGTTAGGGTTAGGGTTAGGGCTAGGGTTAGGGTTAGGGCTAGGGTTAGGGTTAGAGCTAGGGTTAGGGTTAGGGTTAGGGTTTGAGCTAGGGTTAGGGTTAGGGTTTGAGCTAGGGTTAGGGTTAGGGTTAGAGCTAGGGTTAGGGTTAGGGTTAGGGTTTGAGCTAGGGTTAGGGTTAGGGTTAGGTTTTGGGCTAGGGTTAGGGTTAGGGTTTGAGCCAGGGTTAGGGTTAGGGTTTGGGCTATGGTTAGGGTTTGGGCTAGGACTAGGGTTAGGGTTGGGGTTAGGGTTTGAGCTAGGGTTAGGGTTTGAGCTAGGGTTAGGGTTAGGGTTAGGGTTTGAGCTAGGGTTAGGGTTAGGGTTTGAGCCAGGGTTAGGGTTAGGGTTTGGGCTAGGGTTAGGGTTTGGGCAAGGGTTAGGGTTAGGGTTAGGGTTAGGGTTAGGGTTTGAGCTACGGTTAGGGTTAGGGTTTGAGCTAGGGTTAGGGTTAGAGCTAGGGTTAGGGTTAGGGTTTGAGCTAGGGTTAGGGTTAGGGTTTGAGCTAGGGTTAGGGTTAGGGTTAGGGTTAGGGTTTGAGCTAGGTTTAGGGTTAGGGTTTGAGCTAGGGTTAGGGTTAGGGTTAGAGCTAGGGTTAGGGTTAGGGTTTGAGCTAGGGTTATGGTTTGAGCTAGGGTTAGGGTTAGGGTTAGGGTTTGAGTTAGGGTTAGGGTTAGGGTTTGAGCCAGGGTTAGGGTTAGGGTTTGGGCTAGGGTTAGGGTTTGGGCTAGGACTAGGGTTAGGGCTAGGGTTAGGGTTAGGGTTTGAGCTAGGGTTAGGGTTAGGGTTAGGGTTTGAGCTAGGGTTAGGGTTAGGGTTAGGGTTAGAGCTAGGGTTAGGGTTAGGGCTAGGGTTAGGGTTTGAGCTAGGGTTAGGGTTAGAGCTAGGGTTAGGGTTAGGGTTTGAGCTAGGGTTAGGGTTAGGGTTTGAGCTAGGGTTAGGGTTAGGGTTAGAGCTAGGGTTAGGGTTAGGGTTAGGGTTTGAGCTAGGGTTAGGGTTAGGGTTAGGGTTTGGGCTAGGGTTAGGGTTTGGGCTAGGGTTAGGGCTAGGGTTAGGGTTTGAGCTAGGGTTAGGGTTAGGGTTAGGGTTTGAGCTAGGGTTAGGGTTAGGGTTAGGGTTTGAGCTAGGGTTAGGGTTAGGGTTAGGGTTAGAGCTAGGGTTAGGGTTAGGGTTAGGGTTTGAGCTAGGGTTAGGGTTAGGGTTTGAGCTAGGGTTAGGGTTAGGGTTAGAGCTAGGGTTAGGGTTAGGGTTAGGGTTTGAGCTAGGGTTAGGGTTAGGGTTAGGGTTTGGGCTAGGGTTAGGGTTTGGGCTAGGGTTAGGGCTAGTGTTAGGGTTTGAGCTAGGGTTCGGGTTAGGGTTAGGGTTTGAGCTAGGGTTAGGGTTAGGGTTAGGGTTTGAGCTAGGGTTAGGATTAGGGCTAGGGTTAGGGTTTGAGCTAGGGTTAGGGTTAGGGTTTGAACTAGGGTTAGGGTTAGGGTTTGAGCTAGGGCTAGGGTTAGGGCTAGTGTTAGGGTTTGAGCTAGGGTTAGGGTTAGGGTTTGAGCTAGGGTTAGGGTTAGGGTTAGGGTTTGAGCCAGGGTTAGGGTTAGGGTTTGAGCTAGGGTTAGGGTTAGGGTTAGGGTTTGAGCTAGGGTTAGGGTTAGGGTTAGGGTTTGAGCTAGGGTTAGGGTTAGGGTTAGGGCTAGGGTTAGGGTTAGGGCTAGGGTTAGGATTAGAGCTAGGGTTAGGGTTAGGGTTAGGGTTTGAGCTAGGGTTAGGGTTAGGGTTTGAGCTAGGGTTAGGGTTAGGGTTAGAGCTAGGGTTAGGGTTAGGGTTAGGGTTTGAGCTAGGGTTAGGGTTAGGGTTAGGGTTTGGGCTAGGGTTAGGGTTAGGGTTTGAGCCAGGGTTAGGGTTAGGGTTTGGGCTATGGTTAGGGTTTGGGCTAGGACTAGGGTTAGGGCTAGGGTTAGGGTTAGGGTTTGAGCTAGGGTTAGGGTTAGGGTTTGAGCTAGGTTTAGGGTTAGGGTTTGAGCTAGGGTTAGGGTTAGGGTTAGAGCTAGGGTTAGGGTTAGGGTTTGAGCTAGGGTTATGGTTTGAGCTAGGGTTAGGGTTAGGGTTAGGGTTTGAGTTAGGGTTAGGGTTAGGGTTTGAGCCAGGGTTAGGGTTAGGGTTTGGGCTAGGGTTAGGGTTTGGGCTAGGACTAGGGTTAGGGCTAGGGTTAGGGTTAGGGTTTGAGCTAGGGTTAGGGTTAGGGTTAGGGTTTGAGCTAGGGTTAGGGTTAGGGTTAGGGTTAGAGCTAGGGTTAGGGTTAGGGCTAGGGTTAGGGTTTGAGCTAGGGTTAGGGTTAGAGCTAGGGTTAGGGTTAGGGTTTGAGCTAGGGTTAGGGTTAGGGTTTGAGCTAGGGTTAGGGTTAGGGTTAGAGCTAGGGTTAGGGTTAGGGTTAGGGTTTGAGCTAGGGTTAGGGTTAGGGTTAGGGTTTGGGCTAGGGTTAGGGTTTGGGCTAGGGTTAGGGCTAGGGTTAGGGTTTGAGCTAGGGTTAGGGTTAGGGTTAGGGTTTGAGCCAGGGTTAGGGTTAGGGTTTGGGCTAGGGTTAGGGTTTGAGCTAGGGTTAGGGTTAGGGTTTGAGCCAGGGTTAGGGTTAGGGTTTGAGCTAGGGTTAGGGTTAGGGTTTGAGCTAGGGTTAGGGTTAGAGCTAGGGTTAGGGTTAGGGTTAGGGTTTGAGCTAGGGTTAGGGTTAGGGTTTGAGCCAGGGTTAGGGTTAGGGTTTGAGCTAGGGTTAGGGTTAGGGTTTGAGCCAGGGTTAGGGTTAGGGTTAGGGTTAGGGTTTGAGCGAGGGTTAGGGTTAGGGTTTGAGCTAGGGTTAGGGTTAGAGCTAGGGTTAGGGTTAGGGTTTGAGCTAGGGTTAGGGTTAGGGTTTGAGCTAGGGTTAGGGTTAGGGTTAGGGTTAGGGTTTGAGCTAGGTTTAGGGTTAGGGTTTGAGCTAGGGTTAGGGTTAGGGTTAGAGCTAGGGTTAGGGTTAGGGTTTGAGCTAGGGTTAGGGTTTGAGCTAGGGTTAGGGTTAGGGTTAGGGTTTGAGCTAGGGTTAGGGTTAGGGTTTGATCCAGGGTTAGGGTTAGGGTTTGAGCTAGGGTTAGGGTTAGGGTTTGAGCCAGGGTTAGGGTTAGGGTTTGGGCTAGGGTTAGGGTTTGAGCTAGGGTTAGGGTTAGGGTTAGGGTTTGAGCTAGGGTTAGGGTTAGGGTTAGAGCTAGGGTTAGGGTTAGGGCTAGGGTTAGGGTTTGAGCTAGGGTTAGGGTTAGAGCTAGGGTTAGGGTTAGGGTTTGAGCTAAGGTTAGGGTTTGGGCTAGGACTAGGGTTAGGGCTAGGGTTAGGGTTAGGGTTTGAGCTAGGGTTAGGGTTAGGGTTAGGGTTTGAGCTAGGGTTAGGGTTAGGGTTAGGGTTAGGGTTAGGGTTAGGGCTAGGGTTAGGGTTTGAGCTAGGGTTAGGGTTAGAGCTAGGGTTAGGGTTAGGGTTTGAGCTAGGGTTAGGGTTAGGGTTTGAGCTAGGGTTAGGGTTAGGGTTAGAGCTACGGTTAGGGTTAGGGTTAGGGTTTGAGCTAGGGTTAGGGTTAGGGTTAGGGTTTGGGCTAGGGTTAGGGTTTGGTCTAGGGTTAGGGCTAGGGTTAGGGTTTGAGCTAGGGTTAGGGTTAGGGTTAGGGTTTGAGCTAGGGTTAGGGTTAGGGTTAGGGTTAGGGTTTGAGCTAGGGTTAGGGTTAGGGTTTGAACTAGGGTTAGGGTTAGGGTTTGAGCTAGGGCTAGGGTTAGGGCTAGTGTTAGGGTTTGGGCTAGGGTTAGGGTTTGGGCTAGGGTTAGGGCTAGGGTTAGGGTTTGAGCTAGGGTTAGGGTTAGGGTTAGGGTTTGAGCTAGGGTTAGGGTTAGGGTTAGGGTTTGAGCTAGGGTTAGGGTTAGGGTTAGGGTTAGGGTTAGGGCTAGGGTTAGAGTTAGGGCTAGGGTTAGGGTTAGAGCTAGGGTTAGGGTTAGGGTTAGGGTTTGAGCTAGGGTTAGGGTTAGGGTTTGAGCTAGGGTTAGGGTTAGGGTTAGAGCTAGGGTTAGGGTTAGGGTTAGGGTTTGAGCTAGGGTTAGGGTTAGGGTTAGGGTTTGGGCTAGGGTTAGGGTTTGGGCTAGGGTTAGGGCTAGGGTTCGGGTTTGAGCTAGGGTTCGGGTGAGGGTTAGGGTTTGAGCTAGGGTTAGGGTTAGGGTTAGGGTTTGAGCTAGGGTTAGGATTAGGGCTAGGGTTAGGGTTTGAGCTAGGGTTAGGGTTAGGGTTTGAACTAGGGTTAGGGTTAGGGTTTGAGCTAGGGCTAGGGTTAGGGCTAGTGTCAGGGTTTGAGCTAGGGTTAGGGTTAGGGTTTGAGCTAGGGTTAGGGTTAGGGTTAGGGTTTGAGCCAGGGTTAGGGTTAGGGTTTGAGCTAGGGTTAGGGTTAGGGTTAGGGTTAGGGTTTGAGCTAGGGTTAGGGTTAGGGTTAGGGTTTGAGCTAGGGTTAGGGTTAGGGTTAGGGCTAGGGTTAGGGTTAGGGCTAGGGTTAGGGTTAGAGCTAGGGTTAGGGTTAGGGTTAGGCTTTGAGCTAGGGTTAGGGTTAGGCTTTGAGCCAGGGTTAGGGTTAGGGTTTGGGCTAGGGTTAGGGTTTGGGCTAGGACTAGGGTTAGGGCTAGGGTTAGGGTTAGGGTTTGAGCTAGGGTTAGGGTTAGGGTTAGGGTTTGAGCTAGGGTTAGGGTTAGGGTTAGGGTTTGAGCTAGGGTTAGGGTTAGGGTTTGAGCTAGGGTTAGGGTTAGGGTTAGAGCTAGGGTTAGGGTTAGGGTTAGGGTTTGAGCTAGGGTTAGGGTTAGGGTTAGGGTTTGGGCTAGGGTTAGGGTTTGGGCTAGGGTTAGGGCTAGGGTTAGGGTTTGAGCTAGGGTTAGGGTTAGGGTTAGGGTTAGAGCTAGGGTTAGGGTTAGGGTTAGGGTTTGAGCTAGGGTTAGGGTTAGGGTTAGGGTTAGGGTTAGAGTTTGAGCTAGGGTTAGGGTTTGAGCTAGGGTTAGTGTTAGGGTTTGAGCTAGGGTTAGGGTTAGGGTTTGAGCTAGGGTTAGGGTTAGGGTTAGAGCTAGGGTTAGGGTTAGGGTTAGGGTTTGGGCTAGGGTTAGGGTTTGGGCTAGGGTTACGGCTAGGGTTAGGGTTTGAGCTGGGGTTAGGGTTAGGGTTAGGGTTTGAGCTAGGGTTAGGGTTAGGGTTTGAGCTAGGGTTAGGATTAGGGCTAGGGTTAGGGTTTGAGCTAGGGTTAGGGTTAGGGTTTGAACTAGGGTTAGGGTTAGGGTTTGAGCTAGGGCTAGGGTTAGGGTTAGGGTTGGGGCTAGGGTTAGGGTTAGGGTTGGAGCTAGGGTTAGGGTTAGGGTTTGGGTTTGAGCTAGGGTTAGGGTTAGGGTTTGAGCCAGGGTTAGGGTTAGGGTTTGGGCTAGGGTTAGGGTTTGGGCTAGGACAAGGGTTAGGGCTAGGGTTAGGGTTAGGGTTTGAGCTAGGGTTAGGGTTAGGGTTAGGGTTTGAGCTAGGGTTAGGGTTAGGGTTTGAGCCAGGGTTAGGGTTAGGGTTTGGGCTAGGGTTAGGGTTTGGGCTAGGACTAGGGTTAGGGCTAGGGTTAGGGTTAGGGTTTGAGCTAGGGTTAGGGTTAGGGTTAGGGTTTGAGCTAGGGTTAGGGTTAGGGTTAGGGTTTGAGCTAGGGTTAGGGTTAGGGTTAGAGCTAGGGTTAGGGTTAGGGCTAGGGTTAGGGTTTGAGCTAGGGTTAGGGTTAGAGCTAGGGTTAGGGTTAGGGTTTGAGCTAGGGTTAGGGTTAGCATTTGAGCTAGGGTTAGGGTTAGGGTTAGAGCTAGGGTTAGGGTTAGGGTTAGGGTTTGAGCTAGGGTTAGGGTTTGAGCTAGGGTTAGGGTTAGGGTTAGGCTTTGAGCTAGGGTTAGGGTTAGGCTTTGAGCCAGGGTTAGGGTTAGGGTTTGGGCTAGGGTTAGGGTTTGGGCTAGGACTAGGGTTAGGGCTAGGGTTAGGGTTAGGGTTTGAGCTAGGGTTAGGGTTAGGGTTAGGGTTTGAGCTAGGGTTAGGGTTAGGGTTAGGGTTTGAGCTAGGGTTAGGGTTAGGGTTTGAGCTAGGGTTAGGGTTAGGGTTAGAGCTAGGGTTAGGGTTAGGGTTAGGGTTTGAGCTAGGGTTAGGGTTAGGGTTAGGGTTTGGGCTAGGGTTAGGGTTTGGGCTAGGGTTAGGGCTAGGGTTAGGGTTTGAGCTAGGGTTAGGGTTAGGGTTAGGGTTTGAGCTAGGGTTAGGGTTAGGGTTAGGGTTTGAGCTAGGGTTAGGGTTAGGGTTAGAGCTAGGGTTAGGGTTAGGGCTAGGGTTAGGGTTTGAGCTATGGTTAGGGTTAGGGTTTGAACTAGGGTTAGGGTTAGGGTTTGAGCTAGGGCTAGGGTTAGGGTTAGGGTTGGGGCTAGGGTTAGGGTTAGGGTTGGGGCTAGGGTTAGGGTTAGGGTTAGGGTTAGGGTTTGGGCTAGGGCTAGGGTTAGGGCTAGGGTTAGGGTTTGAGCTAGGGTTAGGGTTAGGGTTTGAGCTAGGGTTAGGGTTAGGGTTAGGGTTTGAGCCAGGGTTAGGGTTAGGGTTTGAGCTAGGGTTAGGGTTAGGGTTTGAGCTAGGGTTAGGGTTAGAGCTAGGCTTAGGGTTAGGGTTTGAGCTAGGGTTAGGGTTAGGGTTTGAGCTAGGGTTAGGGTTAGGGTTAGGGTTAGAGTTTGAGCTAGGGTTAGGGTTTGAGCTAGGGTTAGTGTTAGGGTTTGAGCTAGGGTTAGGGTTAGGGTTTGAGCTAGGGTTAGGGTTAGGGTTAGAGCTAGGGTTAGGGTTAGGGTTAGGGTTTGAGCTAGGGTTAGGGTTAGGTTTAGGGTTTGGGCTAGGGTTAGGGTTTGGGCTAGGGTTAGGGTTTGAGCTAGGGTTAGGGTTAGGGTTAGGATTTGAGCTAGGGTTAGGGTTAGGGTTAGGGTTTGAGCCAGGGTTAGGGTTAGGGTTTCGGCTAGGGTTAGGGTTTGGGCTAGGACTAGGGTTAGGGCTAGGGTTAGGGTTAGGGTTTGAGCTAGGGTTAGGGTTAGGGCTAGGGTTAGGGTTTGAGCTAGGGTTAGGGTTAGGGTTTGGGCTAGGGTTAGGGTTAGGGTTAGAGCTAGGGTTAGGGTTAGGTTAGGGTTAGGGTTAGGTTAGGTTAGGTTAGGTTAGGTTAGGTTATGGTTAGGTTAGGGTTAGGTTAGGTTAGGTTAGGGTTAGGTTAGGGTTACGTTAGGGTTATGGGGACAAAAACTCAATCGGGACCCCACCCGGGTTGGTAACTTTGCAACGGAAGGTTGTAGAGACTCGGGGATAAGGTCCGTCAAGGGGTTTTTTCGGTCTCTGAGAAGGCCAGCAGTTGTCCCGAGTCTCTACGACCTACGGTTCCCGAGATATGCCATGTATTTATGGGGATTTTTGGAATGTTTGTATCTCGGGAACGGAAGGTCGTAGAGACTCAGGGACAAGTCTGGCGTGTTCAGAGACCCCGAATCATGGCAGACGGATCTTGGACCCGAGACTCTACGACCTTCCGTTCCCGAGTTATACTTAAGTTTATTTTCCCATTGAAGTGAATGGGGTTTGGTGCGCCTATACTGAATATGTCTATCTCGGGAACGGAAGGTCGTAGAGACTCGGGGAGAAGCCTGGCGTGTTCAGAGACCCCGAATCATGGCAGACGGATCTTGGACCCGAGACTCTACGACCTTCCGTTCCCGAGTTATACTTAAGTTTATTTTCCCATTGAAGTGAATGGGGTTTGGTGCGCCTATACTGAATATGTGTATCTCGGGAATGGAAGGTCGTAGAGACTCAGGGACAAGTCTGGCGTGTTCAGAGACCCCGAATCATGGCAGACGGATCTTGGACCCGAGACTCTACGACCTTCCGTTCCCGAGTTATACTTAAGTTTATTTTCCCATTGAAGTGAATGGGGTTTGGTGCGCCTATACTGAATATGTCTATCTCGGGAACGGAAGGTCGTAGAGACTCGGGGAGAAGCCTGGCGTGTTCAGAGACCCCGAATCATGGCAGACGGATCTTGGACCCGAGACTCTACGACCTTCCCTTCCCGAGTTATAGACCAAAATGTGTCCCCCATTGGAAATGAATGGGTGCCGGATGGATTGAAAATTAGGATTGAGGTTAGGATTGGGACTAGGGTTAGGGTCAGGGTTTGGACTAGGGTTGGGGCTAGGGTTACGGTTGGGGCTAGGGTTAGGGTTAGGGTTGGGGCTAGGGTTAGGGTTAGAGCTAGGGTTAGGGTTAGGGTTTGAGCTAGGGTTAGGGTTAGGGTTTGAGCTAGGGTTAGGGTTAGGGTTAGACCTAGGGTTAGGGTTAGGGTTAGGGTTTGAGCTAGGGTTAGGGTTAGGGTTAGGGTTTGGGCTAGGGTTAGGGTTTGGGCTAGGGTTAGGGCTAGGGTTAGGGTTTGAGCTAGGGTTAGGGTTAGGGTTAGGGTTAGGGTTTGAGCTAGGGTTAGGGTTAGGGTTTGAGCTAGGGTTAGGGTTAGGGTTAGGGCTAGGGTTAGGGTTAGGGCTAGGGTTAGGGTTAGAGCTAGGGTTAGGGTTAGGGTTTGAGCTAGGGTTAGGGTTAGGGTTAGAGCTAGGGTTAGGGTTAGGGTTAGGGTTTGAGCTAGGGTTAGGGTTAGGGTTAGGGTTTGGGCTAGGGTTAGGGTTTGGGCTAGGGTTAGGGCTAGGGTTAGGGTTTGAGCTAGGGTTAGGGTTAGGGTTAGGGTTTGAGCTAGGGTTAGGGTTAGGGTTAGGGTTTGAGCTAGGGTTAGGATTAGGGCTAGGGTTAGGGTTTGAGCTAGGGTTAGGGTTAGGGTTTGAACTAGGGTTAGGGTTAGGGTTTGATCTAGGGCTAGGGTTAGGGTTAGGGTTGGGGCTAGGGTTAGGGTTAGGGTTGGAGCTAGGGTTAGGGTTAGGGTTTGGGCTAGGGCTAGGGTTAGGGCTAGGGTTAGGGTTTGAGCTAGGGTTAGGGTTAGGGTTTGAGCTAGGGTTAGGGTTAGGGTTTGAGCTAGGGTTAGGGTTAGGGTTAGAGCTAGGGTTAGGGTTAGGGTTTGAGCTAGGGTTAGGGTTTGAGCTAGGGTTAGGGTTAGGGTTAGGGTTTGAGCTAGGGTTAGGGTTAGGGTTAGGGTTAGGGTTTGAGCCAGGGTTAGGTTTAGGGTTAGGGTTAGGGTTAGGGTTTGGGCTAGGGCTAGGGTTAGGGCTAGGGTTAGGGTTTGAGCTAGGGTTAGGGTTAGGGTTTGAGCTAGGGTTAGGGTTAGGGTTAGGGTTTGAGCCAGGGTTAGGGTTAGGGTTTGAGCTAGGGTTAGGGTTAGGGTTTGAGCTAGGGTTAGGGTTAGAGCTAGGGTTAGGGTTAGGGTTTGAGCTAGGGTTAGGGTTAGGGTTTGAGCTAGGGTTAGGGTTAGGGTTAGGGTTAGAGTTTGAGCTAGGGTTAGGGTTTGAGCTAGGGTTAGTGTTAGGGTTTGAGCTAGGGTTAGGGTTAGGGTTTGAGCTAGGGTTAGGGTTAGGGTTAGAGCTAGGGTTAGGGTTAGGGTTAGGGTTTGAGCTAGGGTTAGGGTTAGGTTTAGGGTTTGGGCTAGGGTTAGGGTTTGGGCTAGGGTTAGGGTTTGAGCTAGGGTTAGGGTTAGGGTTAGGATTTGAGCTAGGGTTAGGGTTAGGGTTAGGGTTTGAGCCAGGGTTAGGGTTAGGGTTTCGGCTAGGGTTAGGGTTTGGGCTAGGACTAGGGTTAGGGCTAGGGTTAGGGTTAGGGTTTGAGCTAGGGTTAAGGTTAGGGCTAGGGTTAGGGTTTGAGCTAGGGTTAGGGTTAGGGTTTGGGCTAGGGTTAGGGTTAGGGTTAGAGCTAGGGTTAGGGTTAGGTTAGGGTTAGGGTTAGGTTAGGTTAGGTTAGGTTAGGTTAGGTTAGGTTATGGTTAGGTTAGGGTTAGGTTAGGTTAGGTTAGGGTTAGGTTAGGGTTACGTTAGGGTTATGGGGACAAAAACTCAATCGGGACCCCACCCGGGTTGGTAACTTTGCAACGGAAGGTTGTAGAGACTCGGGGATAAGGTCCGTCAAGGGGTTTTTTCGGTCTCTGAGAAGGCCAGCAGTTGTCCCGAGTCTCTGCGACCTACGGTTCCCGAGATATGCCATGTATTTATGGGGATTTTTGGAATGTTTGTATCTCGGGAACGGAAGGTCGTACAGACTCAGGGACAAGTCTGGCGTGTTCAGAGACCCCGAATCATGGCAGACGGATCTTGGACCCGAGACTCTACGACCTTCCGTTCCCGAGTTATACTTAAGTTTATTTTCCCATTGAAGTGAATGGGGTTTGGTGCGCCTATACTGAATATGTCTATCTCGGGAACGGAAGGTCGTAGAGACTCGGGGAGAAGCCTGGCGTGTTCAGAGACCCCGAATCATGGCAGACGGATCTTGGACCCGAGACTCTACGACCTTCCGTTCCCGAGTTATACTTAAGTTTATTTTCCCATTGAAGTGAATGGGGTTTGGTGCGCCTATACTGAATATGTGTATCTCGGGAATGGAAGGTCGTAGAGACTCAGGGACAAGTCTGGCGTGTTCAGAGACCCCGAATCATGGCAGACGGATCTTGGACCCGAGACTCTACGACCTTCCGTTCCCGAGTTATACTTAAGTTTATTTTCCCATTGAAGTGAATGGGGTTTGGTGCGCCTATACTGAATATGTCTATCTCGGGAACGGAAGGTCGTAGAGACTCGGGGAGAAGCCTGGCATGTTCAGAGACCCCGAATCATGGCAGACGGATCTTGGACCCGAGACTCTACGACCTTCCCTTCCCGAGTTATAGACCAAAATGTGTCCCCCATTGGAAATGAATGGGTGCCGGATGGATTGAAAATTAGGATTGAGGTTAGGATTGGGACTAGGGTTAGGGTCAGGGTTTGGACTAGGGTTGGGGCTAGGGTTACGGTTGGGGCTAGGGTTAGGGTTAGGGTTGGGGCTAGGGTTAGGGTTAGAGCTAGGGTTAGGGTTAGGGTTTGAGCTAGGGTTAGGGTTAGGGTTTGAGCTAGGGTTAGGGTTAGGGTTAGACCTAGGGTTAGGGTTAGGGTTAGGGTTTGAGCTAGGGTTAGGGTTAGGGTTAGGGTTTGGGCTAGGGTTAGGGTTTGGGCTAGGGTTAGGGCTAGGGTTAGGGTTTGAGCTAGGGTTAGGGTTAGGGTTAGGGTTAGGGTTTGAGCTAGGGTTAGGGTTAGGGTTTGAGCTAGGGTTAGGGTTAGGGTTAGGGCTAGGGTTAGGGTTAGGGCTAGGGTTAGGGTTAGAGCTAGGGTTAGGGTTAGGGTTTGAGCTAGGGTTAGGGTTAGGGTTAGAGCTAGGGTTAGGGTTAGGGTTAGGGTTTGAGCTAGGGTTAGGGTTAGGGTTAGGGTTTGGGCTAGGGTTAGGGTTTGGGCTAGGGTTAGGGCTAGGGTTAGGGTTTGAGCTAGGGTTAGGGTTAGGGTTAGGGTTTGAGCTAGGGTTAGGGTTAGGGTTAGGGTTTGAGCTAGGGTTAGGATTAGGGCTAGGGTTAGGGTTTGAGCTAGGGTTAGGGTTAGGGTTTGAACTAGGGTTAGGGTTAGGGTTTGATCTAGGACTAGGGTTAGGGTTAGGGTTGGGGCTAGGGTTAGGGTTAGGGTTGGAGCTAGGGTTAGGGTTAGGGTTTGGGCTAGGGCTAGGGTTAGGGCTAGGGTTAGGGTTTGAGCTAGGGTTAGGGTTAGGGTTTGAGCTAGGGTTAGGGTTAGGGTTTGAGCTAGGGTTAGGGTTAGGGTTAGAGCTAGGGTTAGGGTTAGGGTTTGAGCTAGGGTTAGGGTTTGAGCTAGGGTTAGGGTTAGGGTTAGGGTTTGAGCTAGGGTTAGGGTTAGGGTTAGGGTTAGGGTTTGAGCCAGGGTTAGGTTTAGGGTTAGGGTTAGGGTTAGGGTTTGGGCTAGGGCTAGGGTTAGGGATAGGGTTAGGGTTTGAGCTAGGGTTAGGGTTAGGGTTTGAGCTAGGGTTAGGGTTAGGGTTTGAGCTAGGGTTAGGGTTAGGGTTTGAGCTAGGGTTAGGGTTAGGTTTTGAGCTAGGGTTAGGGTTAGGGTTAGAGCTAGGGTTAGGGTTAGGGTTAGGGTTTGAGCTAGGGTTAGGGTTAGGGTTTGAGCTAGGGTTAGGGTTAGGGTTTGAGCTAGGGTTAGGGTTAGGGTTTGAGCTAGGGTTAGGGTTAGGGTTTGAGCTAGGGTTAGGGTTAGGGTTTGAGCTAGGGTTAGGGTTAGGGTTAGAGCTAGGGTTACGGTTAGGGCTAGGGTTAGGGTTTGAGCTAGGGTTAGGGTTAGGGTTTGAGCTAGGGTTAGGGTTTGAGCTAGGGTTAGGGTTAGGGTTAGGGTTTGAGCTAGGGTTAGGGTTAGGGTTTGGGCTAGGGTTAGGGTTTGGGCTAGGGTTACGGCTAGGGTTAGGGTTTGAGCTGGGGTTAGGGTTAGGGTTAGGGTTTGAGCTAGGGTTAGGGTTAGGGTTTGAGCTAGGGTTAGGATTAGGGCTAGGGTTAGGGTTTGAGCTAGGGTTAGGGTTAGGGTTTGAACTAGGGTTAGGGTTAGGGTTTGAGCTAGGGCTAGGGTTAGGGTTAGGGTTGGGGCTAGGGTTAGGGTTAGGGTTGGAGCTAGGGTTAGGGTTAGGGTTAGGGTTTGAGCTAGGGTTAGGGTTAGGGTTAGGGTTTGGGCTAGGGTTAGGGTTTGGGCTAGGGTTAGGGCTAGGGTTAGGGTTTGAGCTAGGGTTAGGGTTAGGGTTAGGGTTAGGGTTTGAGCTAGGGTTAGGGTTAGGGTTTGAGCTAGGGTTAGGGTTAGGGTTAGGGCTAGGGTTAGGGTTAGGGCTAGGGTTAGGGTTAGAGCTAGGGTTAGGGTTAGGGTTTGAGCTAGGGTTAGGGTTAGGGTTAGAGCTAGGGTTAGGGTTAGGGTTAGGGTTTGAGCTAGGGTTAGGGTTAGGGTTAGGGTTTGGGCTAGGGTTAGGGTTTGGGCTAGGGTTAGGGCTAGGGTTAGGGTTTGAGCTAGGGTTAGGGTTAGGGTTAGGGTTTGAGCTAGGGTTAGGGTTAGGGTTAGGGTTTGAGCTAGGGTTAGGATTAGGGCTAGGGTTAGGGTTTGAGCTAGGGTTAGGGTTAGGGTTTGAACTAGGGTTAGGGTTAGGGTTTGATCTAGGGCTAGGGTTAGGGTTAGGGTTGGGGCTAGGGTTAGGGTTAGGGTTGGAGCTAGGGTTAGGGTTAGGGTTTGGGCTAGGGCTAGGGTTAGGGCTAGGGTTAGGGTTTGAGCTAGGGTTAGGGTTAGGGTTTGAGCTAGGGTTAGGGTTAGGGTTTGAGCTAGGGTTAGGGTTAGGGTTAGAGCTAGGGTTAGGGTTAGGGTTTGAGCTAGGGTTAGGGTTTGAGCTAGGGTTAGGGTTAGGGTTAGGGTTTGAGCTAGGGTTAGGGTTAGGGTTAGGGTTAGGGTTTGAGCCAGGGTTAGGTTTAGGGTTAGGGTTAGGGTTAGGGTTTGGGCTAGGGCTAGGGTTAGGGATAGGGTTAGGGTTTGAGCTAGGGTTAGGGTTAGGGTTTGAGCTAGGGTTAGGGTTAGGGTTTGAGCTAGGGTTAGGGTTAGGGTTTGAGCTAGGGTTAGGGTTAGGTTTTGAGCTAGGGTTAGGGTTAGGGTTAGAGCTAGGGTTAGGGTTAGGGTTAGGGTTTGAGCTAGGGTTAGGGTTAGGGTTTGAGCTAGGGTTAGGGTTAGGGTTTGAGCTAGGGTTAGGGTTAGGGTTTGAGCTAGGGTTAGGGTTAGGGTTTGAGCTAGGGTTAGGGTTAGGGTTTGAGCTAGGGTTAGGGTTAGGGTTAGAGCTAGGGTTACGGTTAGGGCTAGGGTTAGGGTTTGAGCTAGGGTTAGGGTTAGGGTTTGAGCTAGGGTTAGGGTTTGAGCTAGGGTTAGGGTTAGGGTTAGGGTTTGAGCTAGGGTTAGGGTTAGGGTTTGGGCTAGGGTTAGGGTTTGGGCTAGGGTTACGGCTAGGGTTAGGGTTTGAGCTGGGGTTAGGGTTAGGGTTAGGGTTTGAGCTAGGGTTAGGGTTAGGGTTTGAGCTAGGGTTAGGATTAGGGCTAGGGTTAGGGTTTGAGCTAGGGTTAGGGTTAGGGTTTGAACTAGGGTTAGGGTTAGGGTTTGAGCTAGGGCTAGGGTTAGGGTTAGGGTTGGGGCTAGGGTTAGGGTTAGGGTTGGAGCTAGGGTTAGGGTTAGGGTTAGGGTTTGAGCTAGGGTTAGGGTTAGGGTTTGAGCCAGGGTTAGGGTTAGGGTTTGGGCTAGGGTTAGGGTTTGGGCTAGGACTAGGGTTAGGGCTAGGGTTAGGGTTAGGGTTTGAGCTAGGGTTAGGGTTAGGGTTAGGGTTTGAGCTAGGGTTAGGGTTAGGGTTAGGGTTTGAGCTAGGGTTAGGGTTAGGGTTAGAGCTAGGGTTAGGGTTAGGGCTAGGGTTAGGGTTTGAGCTAGGGTTAGGGTTAGAGCTAGGGTTAGGGTTAGGGTTTGAGCTAGGGTTAGGGTTAGCATTTGAGCTAGGGTTAGGGTTAGGGTTAGAGCTAGGGTTAGGGTTAGGGTTAGGGTTTGAGCTAGGGTTAGGGTTTGAGCTAGGGTTAGGGTTAGGGTTAGGCTTTGAGCTAGGGTTAGGGTTAGGCTTTGAGCCAGGGTTAGGGTTAGGGTTTGGGCTAGGGTTAGGGTTTGGGCTAGGACTAGGGTTAGGGCTAGGGTTAGGGTTAGGGTTTGAGCTAGGGTTAGGGTTAGGGTTAGGGTTTGAGCTAGGGTTAGGGTTAGGGTTAGGGTTTGAGCTAGGGTTAGGGTTAGGGTTTGAGCTAGGGTTAGGGTTAGGGTTAGAGCTAGGGTTAGGGTTAGGGTTAGGGTTTGAGCTAGGGTTAGGGTTAGGGTTAGGGTTTGGGCTAGGGTTAGGGTTTGGGCTAGGGTTAGGGCTAGGGTTAGGGTTTGAGCTAGGGTTAGGGTTAGGGTTAGGGTTTGAGCTAGGGTTAGGGTTAGGGTTAGGGTTTGAGCTAGGGTTAGGGTTAGGGTTAGAGCTAGGGTTAGGGTTAGGGCTAGGGTTAGGGTTTGAGCTATGGTTAGGGTTAGGGTTTGAACTAGGGTTAGGGTTAGGGTTTGAGCTAGGGCTAGGGTTAGGGTTAGGGTTGGGGCTAGGGTTAGGGTTAGGGTTGGGGCTAGGGTTAGGGTTAGGGTTAGGGTTAGGGTTTGGGCTAGGGCTAGGGTTAGGGCTAGGGTTAGGGTTTGAGCTAGGGTTAGGGTTAGGGTTTGAGCTAGGGTTAGGGTTAGGGTTAGGGTTTGAGCCAGGGTTAGGGTTAGGGTTTGAGCTAGGGTTAGGGTTAGGGTTTGAGCTAGGGTTAGGGTTAGAGCTAGGCTTAGGGTTAGGGTTTGAGCTAGGGTTAGGGTTAGGGTTTGAGCTAGGGTTAGGGTTAGGGTTAGGGTTAGAGTTTGAGCTAGGGTTAGGGTTTGAGCTAGGGTTAGTGTTAGGGTTTGAGCTAGGGTTAGGGTTAGGGTTTGAGCTAGGGTTAGGGTTAGGGTTAGAGCTAGGGTTAGGGTTAGGGTTAGGGTTTGAGCTAGGGTTAGGGTTAGGTTTAGGGTTTGGGCTAGGGTTAGGGTTTGGGCTAGGGTTAGGGTTTGAGCTAGGGTTAGGGTTAGGGTTAGGATTTGAGCTAGGGTTAGGGTTAGGGTTAGGGTTTGAGCCAGGGTTAGGGTTAGGGTTTCGGCTAGGGTTAGGGTTTGGGCTAGGACTAGGGTTAGGGCTAGGGTTAGGGTTAGGGTTTGAGCTAGGGTTAGGGTTAGGGCTAGGGTTAGGGTTTGAGCTAGGGTTAGGGTTAGGGTTTGGGCTAGGGTTAGGGTTAGGGTTAGAGCTAGGGTTAGGGTTAGGTTAGGGTTAGGGTTAGGTTAGGTTAGGTTAGGTTAGGTTAGGTTATGGTTAGGTTAGGGTTAGGTTAGGTTAGGTTAGGGTTAGGTTAGGGTTACGTTAGGGTTATGGGGACAAAAACTCAATCGGGACCCCACCCGGGTTGGTAACTTTGCAACGGAAGGTTGTAGAGACTCGGGGATAAGGTCCGTCAAGGGGTTTTTTCGGTCTCTGAGAAGGCCAGCAGTTGTCCCGAGTCTCTACGACCTACGGTTCCCGAGATATGCCATGTATTTATGGGGATTTTTGGAATGTTTGTATCTCGGGAACGGAAGGTCGTAGAGACTCAGGGACAAGTCTGGCGTGTTCAGAGACCCCGAATCATGGCAGACGGATCTTGGACCCGAGACTCTACGACCTTCCGTTCCCGAGTTATACTTAAGTTTATTTTCCCATTGAAGTGAATGGGGTTTGGTGCGCCTATACTGAATATGTCTATCTCGGGAACGGAAGGTCGTAGAGACTCGGGGAGAAGCCTGGCGTGTTCAGAGACCCCGAATCATGGCAGACGGATCTTGGACCCGAGACTCTACGACCTTCCGTTCCCGAGTTATACTTAAGTTTATTTTCCCATTGAAGTGAATGGGGTTTGGTGCGCCTATACTGAATATGTGTATCTCGGGAATGGAAGGTCGTAGAGACTCAGGGACAAGTCTGGCGTGTTCAGAGACCCCGAATCATGGCAGACGGATCTTGGACCCGAGACTCTACGACCTTCCGTTCCCGAGTTATACTTAAGTTTATTTTCCCATTGAAGTGAATGGGGTTTGGTGCGCCTATACTGAATATGTCTATCTCGGGAACGGAAGGTCGTAGAGACTCGGGGAGAAGCCTGGCGTGTTCAGAGACCCCGAATCATGGCAGACGGATCTTGGACCCGAGACTCTACGACCTTCCCTTCCCGAGTTATAGACCAAAATGTGTCCCCCATTGGAAATGAATGGGTGCCGGATGGATTGAAAATTAGGATTGAGGTTAGGATTGGGACTAGGGTTAGGGTCAGGGTTTGGACTAGGGTTGGGGCTAGGGTTACGGTTGGGGCTAGGGTTAGGGTTAGGGTTGGGGCTAGGGTTAGGGTTAGAGCTAGGGTTAGGGTTAGGGTTTGAGCTAGGGTTAGGGTTAGGGTTTGAGCTAGGGTTAGGGTTAGGGTTAGACCTAGGGTTAGGGTTAGGGTTAGGGTTTGAGCTAGGGTTAGGGTTAGGGTTAGGGTTTGGGCTAGGGTTAGGGTTTGGGCTAGGGTTAGGGCTAGGGTTAGGGTTTGAGCTAGGGTTAGGGTTAGGGTTAGGGTTAGGGTTTGAGCTAGGGTTAGGGTTAGGGTTTGAGCTAGGGTTAGGGTTAGGGTTAGGGCTAGGGTTAGGGTTAGGGCTAGGGTTAGGGTTAGAGCTAGGGTTAGGGTTAGGGTTTGAGCTAGGGTTAGGGTTAGGGTTAGAGCTAGGGTTAGGGTTAGGGTTAGGGTTTGAGCTAGGGTTAGGGTTAGGGTTAGGGTTTGGGCTAGGGTTAGGGTTTGGGCTAGGGTTAGGGCTAGGGTTAGGGTTTGAGCTAGGGTTAGGGTTAGGGTTAGGGTTTGAGCTAGGGTTAGGGTTAGGGTTAGGGTTTGAGCTAGGGTTAGGATTAGGGCTAGGGTTAGGGTTTGAGCTAGGGTTAGGGTTAGGGTTTGAACTAGGGTTAGGGTTAGGGTTTGATCTAGGGCTAGGGTTAGGGTTAGGGTTGGGGCTAGGGTTAGGGTTAGGGTTGGAGCTAGGGTTAGGGTTAGGGTTTGGGCTAGGGCTAGGGTTAGGGCTAGGGTTAGGGTTTGAGCTAGGGTTAGGGTTAGGGTTTGAGCTAGGGTTAGGGTTAGGGTTTGAGCTAGGGTTAGGGTTAGGGTTAGAGCTAGGGTTAGGGTTAGGGTTTGAGCTAGGGTTAGGGTTTGAGCTAGGGTTAGGGTTAGGGTTAGGGTTTGAGCTAGGGTTAGGGTTAGGGTTAGGGTTAGGGTTTGAGCCAGGGTTAGGTTTAGGGTTAGGGTTAGGGTTAGGGTTTGGGCTAGGGCTAGGGTTAGGGCTAGGGTTAGGGTTTGAGCTAGGGTTAGGGTTAGGGTTTGAGCTAGGGTTAGGGTTAGGGTTAGGGTTTGAGCCAGGGTTAGGGTTAGGGTTTGAGCTAGGGTTAGGGTTAGGGTTTGAGCTAGGGTTAGGGTTAGAGCTAGGGTTAGGGTTAGGGTTTGAGCTAGGGTTAGGGTTAGGGTTTGAGCTAGGGTTAGGGTTAGGGTTAGGGTTAGAGTTTGAGCTAGGGTTAGGGTTTGAGCTAGGGTTAGTGTTAGGGTTTGAGCTAGGGTTAGGGTTAGGGTTTGAGCTAGGGTTAGGGTTAGGGTTAGAGCTAGGGTTAGGGTTAGGGTTAGGGTTTGAGCTAGGGTTAGGGTTAGGTTTAGGGTTTGGGCTAGGGTTAGGGTTTGGGCTAGGGTTAGGGTTTGAGCTAGGGTTAGGGTTAGGGTTAGGATTTGAGCTAGGGTTAGGGTTAGGGTTAGGGTTTGAGCCAGGGTTAGGGTTAGGGTTTCGGCTAGGGTTAGGGTTTGGGCTAGGACTAGGGTTAGGGCTAGGGTTAGGGTTAGGGTTTGAGCTAGGGTTAAGGTTAGGGCTAGGGTTAGGGTTTGAGCTAGGGTTAGGGTTAGGGTTTGGGCTAGGGTTAGGGTTAGGGTTAGAGCTAGGGTTAGGGTTAGGTTAGGGTTAGGGTTAGGTTAGGTTAGGTTAGGTTAGGTTAGGTTAGGTTATGGTTAGGTTAGGGTTAGGTTAGGTTAGGTTAGGGTTAGGTTAGGGTTACGTTAGGGTTATGGGGACAAAAACTCAATCGGGACCCCACCCGGGTTGGTAACTTTGCAACGGAAGGTTGTAGAGACTCGGGGATAAGGTCCGTCAAGGGGTTTTTTCGGTCTCTGAGAAGGCCAGCAGTTGTCCCGAGTCTCTGCGACCTACGGTTCCCGAGATATGCCATGTATTTATGGGGATTTTTGGAATGTTTGTATCTCGGGAACGGAAGGTCGTACAGACTCAGGGACAAGTCTGGCGTGTTCAGAGACCCCGAATCATGGCAGACGGATCTTGGACCCGAGACTCTACGACCTTCCGTTCCCGAGTTATACTTAAGTTTATTTTCCCATTGAAGTGAATGGGGTTTGGTGCGCCTATACTGAATATGTCTATCTCGGGAACGGAAGGTCGTAGAGACTCGGGGAGAAGCCTGGCGTGTTCAGAGACCCCGAATCATGGCAGACGGATCTTGGACCCGAGACTCTACGACCTTCCGTTCCCGAGTTATACTTAAGTTTATTTTCCCATTGAAGTGAATGGGGTTTGGTGCGCCTATACTGAATATGTGTATCTCGGGAATGGAAGGTCGTAGAGACTCAGGGACAAGTCTGGCGTGTTCAGAGACCCCGAATCATGGCAGACGGATCTTGGACCCGAGACTCTACGACCTTCCGTTCCCGAGTTATACTTAAGTTTATTTTCCCATTGAAGTGAATGGGGTTTGGTGCGCCTATACTGAATATGTCTATCTCGGGAACGGAAGGTCGTAGAGACTCGGGGAGAAGCCTGGCATGTTCAGAGACCCCGAATCATGGCAGACGGATCTTGGACCCGAGACTCTACGACCTTCCCTTCCCGAGTTATAGACCAAAATGTGTCCCCCATTGGAAATGAATGGGTGCCGGATGGATTGAAAATTAGGATTGAGGTTAGGATTGGGACTAGGGTTAGGGTCAGGGTTTGGACTAGGGTTGGGGCTAGGGTTACGGTTGGGGCTAGGGTTAGGGTTAGGGTTGGGGCTAGGGTTAGGGTTAGAGCTAGGGTTAGGGTTAGGG